>OU342741.1:471079498-471709422 GCA_910589775.1 Avena eriantha
AACCACATGGATCCACTTGATTTCATTGCATGTGTGTTCTTTTCATCAACCACATGGATCCACTAATGTCATTGCATGTGTGTTATCTTCATAAACCACATGCCTCCACCTAGATTTCATTGCATGTGTGCTCTTTTCATGCCCCACATGGATCCACTAGATGTCATTGCATGTGTGTTCTTTTCATAAACCACATGGATCCACTGATGTCATTGCATGTGTGTTCTTTTCGTAAACCACATGGATCCACAAGATGTCATTGCATGTGTGGTCTTTTCCTAGACCACATGGATCCATTAGATGGCATTGCATGTGTGTGTATCAGTGTGCATCATTGTGGTTTTGGAAAAGAACATATGCAATGATGCCACTCTAGCATGTGGTTTTATTTTCATAAACCACATGGATCCACTAGAAGTCATTGCATGTGTGTTCTTTTCATAAACCACATGGATCCACATGAGTCATTGCATGTGTGTTCTTTTCCTAGACCACATGGATCCACTAGATGTGATTACATGTGTGTTCTTTTCCTAGACCACATGGATGCATTGATGTCATTGCACGTGTGTTGTTTTCATAAACCACATGGATCCACTAGATGTCATTGCATGTGTGTGTATCACTGTGCATCAATGTGGTTTCGCAAAAGAACACATGCAATAATGCCACTCCAGCATATGGTGTTCTTATCATAAACCACATGGATCCACTAGATGTCATTGCATGTGTGTTCTTTTCATAAACAACATCGATCCAAATGAGTCAATGGATGTATGTTATTTTCATAAACCACATGGGTCCACTAGATGTCATTGCATGTGTGCTCTTTTCATGCCCCACATGGATCCACTCGATGTCATTGTTGGTGTGTTCTTTTCATAAACCACATTGATCCACTATATGTTATTGCATATGTGTTCTTTTCATGAACCACATGGATACACATGATTCATTTTATGTGTGTTCTTTTAAAAAACCACATGGATCCACTAGATCTCATTGCACGTGTGTTCTTTTCCAAAACCACATGGATCCACTAGATGTCATCGCATGTGTGTTCTTTTCAAAAACCACATGGATCCACTGGTGTCATTGCATGTGTGTTATTTTCATAAACCACATGGATCCACATGAGTCATTGGATATGTGTGTGTGTCAGTGTGCATCATTGTGGTTTTGGAAAAGAACACATGCAATGATATCACTCTAGAATGTGGTCTTCTTTTCATTAACCAGTGGATCAACTAGATGTCATTACATGTGTATTATTTTCATAAACCACATGGATCCACTAGATGTCATTACATGTGTGTTCTTTTCATAAACCACATGGATCCACATGAGTCATTGGATGTGGGTGTGTGTGTGTATCAGTGTGCATCATTGTGGTTTTGGAAAATAACACATGCAATGATGTGTTGTCTTTTCATGGACCACATGGATCGACTATATGTCATTGCATGGGTGTTATTTTAATAAACCACATGGATCCACTGATGTCATTGCATGTGTGTTCTTTTCCTAGACCACATGGATCCACTAGATGTCCTTGCATGTGTGTTCTTTTCATGCCCTACATGGATCCATTAGATGGCATTGCATGTGTGTGTAAAAGTGTGCATCATTGTGGTTTTAGAAAAGAACTTATGTAATGATGCCACTCCAGCATGTGGTGTTCTTTTCATAAACCACATGGATCCACTAGATGTCATTGCATGTGTGTTCTTTTCATAAACCACATGGATCCACTAATTTCATTACATGTGTGTTCTTTTCCTAGACCAAATGGATCGACTAGATGTCATTACTTGTGTGTTCTTTTCATGCTCAACATGGATCAACTAGATGTCATTGCATATGTGTGTATATTTGTTCATCAATATGGTTTTGGAAAAGAACACATGCAATGATGCCACTCTAGCTTGTGGTGTTCTTTTCATAAACCACATGGATCCACTTGATTTCATTGCATGTGTGTTATTTTCATAAACGACATGGATCCACTGCTGTCATTGCATGTCTGTTATCTTCATAAACTTCATGGGTCCACTAGATGTCATTGCATGTGTGCTCTTTTCATGCCCCATAGGGATCCACTAGATGTCATTGCAGGTGTGTACTTTTCATAGACCACATGGATCCACTGATGTCATTGCATGTGTGTTCTTTTCTTAAACCACATGGATCCACAAGATGTCATTGCATGTGTTTTCTATTCCTAGACCACAGGGATCCATTAGATGGCATTGCATGTGTGTGTATCAGTGTGCATCATTGTGATTTTGGAAAAGAACATATGCAATGATGCCACTCCAGCATGTGGTGTTATTTTCATAAACCACATGGATCCACTAGAAGTCATTGCATGTGTGTTCTTTTCATAAACCACATGGATCCACATGAGTCATTGCATGTGTGTTCTTTTCCTAGACCACATGGATCCACTAGATGTGATTGCATGTGTGTCCTTTTCCTAGACCACATGGATGCATTGGTGTCATTGCATGTGTATTGTTTTCATAAATCACATTGATCAGCTAGATGTCATTGCATGTGTGTTCTTTTCATAAACCACATGGATCCACATGATTCATTGGATGTGTGTTGTTTTCCAAAACCACATGGATCCACTAGATCTCATTGCATGTGTGTTCTTTTCCAAAACCACATGGATCCACTAGATGTCATTGCATGTGTGTTCTTTTCCAAAACCACATGGATCCACTAATGTCATTGCATGTGTGTTCTTTTTGGAAACCACATGGATCCACTATATG
This sequence comes from Avena eriantha, assembly GCA_910589775.1. Taxonomy (NCBI): domain Eukaryota; kingdom Viridiplantae; phylum Streptophyta; class Magnoliopsida; order Poales; family Poaceae; genus Avena; species Avena eriantha. The sequence continues at coordinate 471,082,279 of OU342741.1, forward strand.
TCATTGCATATGTGTTCTTTTCATAAACCACATGGATCCACATGATTCATTGGATGTGTGTTCTTTTCCAAAACCACATGGATCCACTAGATCTCATTGCATGTGTGTTCTTTTCCAAAACCACATGGATCCACTAGATGTCATTGCATGTGTGTTCTTTTCCAAAACCACATGGATCCACTGATGTCATTGCATGTGTGTTCTTTTTGGAAACCACATGGATCCACAAGATGTCATTGCATGTGTGTTCTTCTCATAAACCACATGGATCCACATGAGTCATTGGATGTGTGTGTGTGTCGGTGTGCATCATTGTGGTTTTGGAAAATAACACATGCAATGATATCACTCTAGCATGTGGTGTTCTTTTCATAAACCACGTGGATCAACTAGATGTCATTTCATGTGTATTATTTTCATAAACCACATGGGTCCACTAGATGTCATTGCATGTGTGTTCTTTTCATAAAAACATGGATCCACATGAGTCATTGGATGTGTGTGTGTGTCGGTGTGCATCATTGTGGTTTTGGAAAATAACACATGCAATGATATCACTCCAGCATGTGGTGTTCTTTTCATAAACCACGTGGATCAACTAGATGTCATTTCATGTGTATTATTTTCATAAACCACATGGGTCCACTAGATGTCATTGCATGTGTGTTCTTTTCAGAAAAAACATGGATCCACATGAGTCATTAGATGTGGGTGTATGTGTATCAGTGTGCATCATTGTGGTTTTGGAAAAGAACACATGCAATGATGTGTGTTCTTTTCATAAACCACATGGGTCCACTAGATGTCATTGCATGGGTGTTATTTTCATAAACCACGTGCATCCACTGATGTCATTGCATGTGTGTTCTTTTCCTAGACCACATGGATCCACTAGATGTAATTGCATGTGTGTTCTTTTCATGCCCCACATGGATCCATTAGATGGCATTGCATGTGTCTGTATTAATGTGCATCATTGTGGTTTTGGAAAAGAACATATGCAATGATGCCACTCCAACATGTGGTGTTCTTTTCATAAACCACATGTATCCACTAGATGGCATTGCATGTGTGTTCTTTTCATAAACCACATGGATCCACTGATGTCATTGCATGTGTATTCATTTCCTAGACCACAGGGATCGACTAGATATCATTACATGTGGGTTCATTTCATGCCCCACATGGATCCACTAGATGTCATTACATATGTGTGTCTCAGTGTTCATCAATGTGGTTTTGGAAAAGAACAGTTCCAATGATGCCACTCCAGCTTGTGGTGTTCTTTTCATAAACCACATGGATCCATTTGATGTCATTGCATATGTGTTCTTTTCATAAACCACATGGATCCACTGATGTCATTGCACGTGTGTTATCTTCATAAACCACATGGGTCCAGAAGATGTCATTGCATGTGTGCTCTTTTCATGCCCCACATGCATCCATTAGATGTCATTGCATGTGTGTGTATCAGTGTTGATCAATGTGGTTTTGGAAAAGAACACATGCAATGATGCCACTCCAGCTTGTGGTGTTATTTTCATAAACCACATGGATCCACTAGATGTCATTGCATGGGTGTTATTTTCATAAACCACATGGATCCACTAATGCCATTGCATGTGAGTTCTTTTCCTAGACCACATGGATCCACTAGATGTAATTGCATGTGTGTTCTTTTCATGCCCCACATGGATCCATTAGATGGCATTTCATGTGTGTGTATCAATGTGATCATTGTGGTTTTGGAAAAGAACATATGCAATGATGCCACTCCAACATGTGGTGTTCTTTTCCTAAACCACATGGCCACTAGATGTCATTGCATGTGTGTTCTTTTCATAAACCACATGGATCCACTAATGTCATTACATGTGTGTTCTTTTCCTAGACCACATGGATCGACTAGATGTCATTAATTATGTGTTCTTTTCATGCCCCACATGGATCCACTAGATGACATTGCATGTGTGCGTGTATCATTGTGGTTTTGGAAAAGAACACATGCAATTATGCCACTCCAGCTTGTGGTGTTCTTTTCATAAACCACATGGATCCGTTTGATGTCATTGCATGTGTGTTCTTTTCATAAACGACATGGATCCACTTATGTCATTGCATGTGTGTTATCTTGATAAACCACATGGGTCCACTAGATTTCATGCATGTGTGCTCTTTTCATGCCCCACATGGATCCACTTGATGTCATTGCACGTGTGTTTTTTTAATAAACCACATGGATCCACTAGATGTCATTGCATGTGTGTTCTTTTCATAAACCACGTGGATCCACTAGATGCCATTCCATGCGTGTTCTTTTCCAAAACCACATGGATCCACTGATGTCATTGCATGTGCGTTGTTTTCATAAACCACATGGATCCACTAGATGCCATTGCATGTGTGTTCTATTCATAAACCACATGGATCCACATGAGTCATTGGATGTTTGTTTGTTTCAAAAACCACATGGATCCACTGGTGTCTTTGCATGTGTGTTATTTTCATAAACCACATGGATCCACTTGATGTCATTGCATGTGTGTTCTTTTCATAAACCACATGGATCCACATGAGTCATTGGTTGTGTGTGTGTAAGTGTGAATCATTGTGGTTTTGGAAAAGAACATATGCAATGATGCCACTCCAGCATGTGGTGTTCTTTTCATAAACCACATTTATCCACTAGATATCATTGCATGTGTGCTATTTTCATGCCCCACATGGATCCACTTGATGTCATTGCACGTGTGTTCTTTTCATAAACCACATGGATCCATTAGATGTCATTGCATGTGTGTTCTTTTCATAAACCATGTGGATCCACTAGATGTCATTGCATGTGTGTTCTTTTCCAAAACCACATGGATCCACTAATGTCATTGCATGTGTGTTCTTTTCATAATCCACATGGATCCACTAGATGTCATTGCATGTGTGTTCTTTTCATAAACCACATTGATCCACATGAGTCATTGGATGTGTGTTCTTTTCAAAAACCACATGGATCCACTAGTGTCTTTGCATGTGTGTTATTTTCATAAACCACATGGATCCACTATATGTTATTGCATGTGTGTTCTTTTCATAAACCACATGGATCCACATGAGTCATTGGTTGTGTGTGTGTTGCTGTGAATCATTGTGGTTTTGGAAAAGAACATATGCAATGATGCCACTCCAGCATGTGGTCTTCTTTTCATAAACCACATGTATCCACTAGATGTCATTGCATGTCTATTCTTTTCATAAACAACATCGATCCACATGAGTCAATGGATGTGTGTTCTTTTCATAAACCACATGGGTCCACTAGATGTCATTGCATGGGTGTTATTTTCATAAACCACGTGCATCCACTGATGTCATTGCATGTGTGTTCTTTTCCTAGACCACATGGATCCACTAGATGTAATTGCATGTGTGTTCTTTTCATGCCCCACATGGATCCATTAGATGGCATTGCATGTGTGTGTATTAATGTGCACCATTGTGGTTTTGGAAAAGAACATATGCAATGATGCCACTCCAACATGTGGTGTTCTTTTCATAAACCACATGTATCCACTAGATGTCATTGCATGTGTGTTCTTTTCATAAACCACATGGATCCACTGATGTCATTGCATGTGTATTCATTTCCTAGACCACAGGGATCGACAAGATATCATTACATGTGGGTTCATTTCATGCCCCACATGGATCCACTAGATGTCATTACATATGTGTGTCTCAGTGTTCATCAATGTGGTTTTGGAAAAGAACAGTTCCAATGATGCCACTCCAGCTTGTGGTGTTCTTTTCATAAACCACATGGATCCATTTGATGTCATTGCATATGTGTTCTTTTCGTAAACCACATGGATCCACTGATGTCATTGCATGTGTGTTATCTTCATAAACCACATGGGTCCACAAGATGTCATTGCATGTGTGCTCTTTTCATGGCCCACATGCATCCATTAGATGTCATTGCATGTGTGTGTATCAGTGTTGAACAATGTGGTTTTGGAAAAGAACACATGCAATGATGCCACTCACGCTTGTGGTGTTCTTTTCATAAACCACATGGATCCACTTGATGTCATTGCATGTGTGTTCTTTTCATAAACCACATGGATCCACTAAATGTCATTGCATGGGTGTTATTTTCATAAACCACATGGATCCACTGATGTCATTGCATGTGTGTTCTTTTCCTAGTCCACATGGATCCACTAGATGTAATTGCATGTGTGTTCTTTTCATGCCCCACATGGATCCATTAGATGGCATTGCATTTGTGTGTATCAATGTGCATCATTGTGGTTTTGGAAAAGAACATATACAATGATGCCGCTCCAACATGTGGTGTTCTTTTCATAAACCACATGGATCCACTAGATGTCATTGCATGTGTGTTCTTTTCATAAACCACATGGATCCACTAATGTCATTACATGTGTGTTCTTTTCCTAGACCACATGGATCGGCTAGATGTCATTAATTGTGTGTTCTTTTCATGCCCCACATGGATCCACTAGATGACATTGCATGTGTGCGTGTATCATTGTGGTTTTCGAAAAGAACACATGCAATGATGCCACTCCAGCTTGTGGTGTTCTTTTCATAAACCACATGGATCCGTTTGATGTCATTGCATGTGTGTTCTTTTCATAAACGACATGGATCCACTGATGTCATTGCATGTGTGTTATCTTCATAAACCACATGGGTCCACTAGATGTCATTGCATGTGTGCTCTTTTCATGCCCCACATGGATCCACTTGATGTCATTGCACGTGTGTTTTTTTATAAACCACATGGATCCACTAGATGTCATTGCATGTGTGTTCTTTTCATAAACCACGTGGATCCACTAGATGTCATTGCATGTGTGTTCTTTTCCAAAACCACAAGGATCCACTGATGTCATTGCATGTGTGTTGTTTTCATAAACCACATGGATCCACTAGATGTAATTGCATGTGTGTTCTATTCATAAACCACATGGATCCACATGAGTCATTGGATGTGTGTTTGTTTCAAAAACCACATGGATCCACTGGTGTCTTTGCATGTGTGTTATTTTCATAAACCACATGGATCCACTTGATGTCATTGCATGTGTGTTCTTTTCATAAGCCACATGGATCCACATGAGTCATTGGTTGTGTGTGTGTAAGTGTGAATCATTGTGGTTTTGTAAAAGAACATATGCAATGATGCCACTCCAGCATGTGGTGTTCTTTTCATAAACCACATGTATCCACTAGATGTCATTGCATGTATGTTCTTTTCATAAACCACATGGATCCACTAATGTAATTGCATGTGTGTTCTTTTCCTAGACCACATGGATCGACTAGATGTCATTACATGTGTGTTCATTTCATGCCCCAAATGGATCCACTAGATGTCATTACATATGTGTGTCCGAGTGTTCACCAATGTGGTTTTGGAAAAGAACACATGCAATGATGCCACTCCAGCTTGTGGTGTTCTTTTCATAAACCACATGGATCCACTTGATGACATTGCATGTGTGTTCTTTTCATAAACCACATGGATCCACTAATGTCATTGCATTTGTGTTATCTTCATAAACCACATGGTTCCACTAGATGTCATTGCATGTGTGCTGTTTTCATGAACTACGTGGATCCACTAGATGTCGTTGCATGTGTGTTCTTTTCATAAACCACGTGAATCCACTAGATGTCGTTGCATGTGGTTTCTTTTCCAAAACCGAATGGATACACTAATGTCATTGCATGTGGTGTTCTTTTCATAAACCACATGGATCCAATAGATGTCATTGCATGTGTGTTCTTTTCATAAACTACATGGATCCACATGAGTCATTGGTTGTGTGTGTGTGTCAGTGTCAATCATTGTGATTTTGGAAAAGAACACATGCAATGATGCCAGTCCAGCATGTGGTGTTCTTTTCATAGACCACATGAATCCACTAGATGTCATTGCATGTGTGTTCTTTTCATAAACCACACAGATCCACTGATGTCATTGCCTGTGTGTTCTTTTCCTAGACCACATGGATCCACTAGATGTCATTGCACGTGATTTCTTTTCATGCCCCACATATATCCATTAGATGTCATTGCATGTGTGTGTGTATTAGTGTGCATCATTGTGGTTTTGGAAAAGAACACATCCAATTATGCCACTCCAGCATGTGGTGTTCTTTTCTCAAACCACATGGATCCACTAGATGTCATTGCATGTGATTTCTTTTCATAAACCATATGGATCCACTGATGTCATTGCATGTGTGTTCTTTTCATAAACCACATGGGTCCACTAGATGTCATTGCATGTGTGCTCTTTTCATGCCCCACATGGATCTACTGGATGTCATGGCATGTGTGTTTGTTTCATAAAGCACACGGATCCACTAGATGTCATTGCATGTGTGTTCTTTTCATAAAAACCACATGGATCCCCTAAATGTCATTGCATGTGTGTTCTTTTCATAAACCACATTGATCCATTGATGTCATTGTATGTGTGTTGTTTTCATAAATCACATGGATCCACAAGATGTCATTTCATGTTTGTTCTTTTCCTAAACCACATGGATCCACTAGTCATTGTATGTGTGTTCTTTTCAGAAACCACATGGATCCACTAGATGTAATTTCATGTGTGTTCTTTTCCAAAACCACATGAATCCACTTATGTGATTGCATGTGTGTTCTTTTCATAAACCACATGGATCCACATGAATCTTTGGAGGTGTGTGTGTTAGTGTGCATCATTGTTGTTTTGGAAAAGAACACATGCAATGATGCCACTCCAGCATGTGGTGTTCTTTTCATAGACCATATGGATCCACTAGATGGCATTGAATGTGTGTTCTTTCAACAAACCAGATGGATCCACTGATGTCATTGCATGTGTGTTCTTTTCCTAGACCACATGGATCCACTAGATGTAATTGCATGTGTGTTCTTTTCATGCCCCACATGGATCCATTAGATGTCATTTTATGTGTGTGTGTATCAGTGTGCATCATTGATGTGTTGGAAAAGAACACATGCAATTATGCCACTCCAGCATGTGGAGTTCTTTTCTTAAACCACATGGATCCACTAGATGTCATTGCTTGTGTGTTCTTTTCATAAACCACATGGATCCACTAAGGTGATTACATGTGTGTTCTTTTCATAAACCACATGGGTCCACTAGATGTCATTGCATGTGTGCTCTTTTAATGCCCCACATGGATCCACCAGATGTCATTGCATGTGTGTTTGTTTCATAAATGACATGGATCCAGTAGATGTCATTACATGTGTGTTCTTTTCATAAAAAACACATGGATCCCCTACATGTCATTGCATGTGTGTTCTTTTCATAAACCACATTGATCCATTGATGTCATTGTATGTGTGTTGTTTTCATAAATCACATGGATCCACAAGATGTCATTTCATGTTTGTTCTTTTCCTAAACCACATGGATCCACTAGTCATTGTATGTGTGTTCTTTTTAGAAACCACATGGATCCACTAGATGTAATTGCATGTGTGTTCTTTTCCAAAACCACATGAATCCACTTATGTGATTGCATGTGTGTTCTTTTCATAAACCACATGGATCCACATGAATCTTTGGAGGTGTGTGTGTTAGTGTGCATCATTGTTGTTTTGGAAAAGAACACATGCAATGATGCCACTCCAGCATGTGGTGTTCTTTTCATAGACCAGATGGATCCACTAGATGGCATTGAATGTGTGTTCTTTCAACAAACCAGATGGATCCACTGATGTCATTGCATGTGTGTTCTTTTCCTAGACCACATGGATCCACTAGATGTAATTGCATGTGTGTTCTTTTCATGCCCCACATGGATCCATTAGATGTCATTTTATGTGTGTGTGTATCAGTGTGCATCATTGATGTGTTGGAAAAGAACACATGCAATTATGCCACTCCAGCATGTGGAGTTCTTTTCTTAAACCACATGGATCCACTAGATGTCATTGCTTGTGTGTTCTTTTCATAAACCACATGGATCCACTAAGGTGATTACATGTGTGTTCTTTTCATAAACCACATGGGTCCACTAGATGTCATTGCATGTGTGCTCTTTTAATGCCCCACATGGATCCACCAGATGTCATTGCATGTGTGTTTGTTTCATAAACGACATGGATCCAGTAGATGTCATTACATGTGTGTTCTTTTCATAAAAAACACATGGATCCCCTACATGTCATTGCATGTGTGTTCTTTTCATAAACCACATTGATCCATTGATGTCATTGTATGTGTGTTGTTTTCATAAATCACATGGATCCACAAGATGTCATTTCATGTTTGTTCTTTTCCTAAACCACATGGATCTGCTAGAGTCATTGCATGTGTGTTCTTTTCATAAACCACATGGATCCAATAGATGTTATTGCATGTGTGTTCTTTTCCAAAACCACATGGATCCACTTATGTCATTGCATGTGTGTTCTTTTCATAAATAGCATGGATCCACATGAACCATTGGATGTGTGTGTGTCAGTGTGCATCATTGTGGTTTTGGAAAAGAACACATGCAATGATGCCACTCCAGCATGTGGTGTTCTTTTCATAAACCACATTGATCCACTGATGTCATTGTATGTGTGTTCTTTTCATAAACCACATGGATCCACCGATATCATTGCATGTGTGTTCGTTTCATAAACCACATGGATCACTACAAGAATCTAGACGATCTGTGATGTTTTTTTATGACGCGACTTAAAAAATTCGCGGATTCCTGACGTTCTAGAACGTTTTGTCGTAACGATCTCCAAGCCCCTCCAGCCCGGTTATCCATGACGTTCCTTGTTTTCGCCGTGGCAAATTCGTCGCAGATTTTGTCCCAGGCCCTGAAGTCCAGTTTTCCATTTCGTCTAGTGCATAATTCGTCGTGGATTTCATCATGACACATATTCGGCACTTTTTTGCATCGACAGTTTCCTCCGTGCTTCAACCCCACTTGTCAGCTCGGTGTCTAGGTTACGTATGTAGTGTATCTCACGGTAGTGCTGGATTCGACGCAGCTTCATGACGTTTTCCGCCGGCCCCAGCTGTCAGTGCGTTTGATAGAAATTAAATAACAAAAAAACATTTCGTGCAGGTAGACACAATTGAACCGTCATCCAATATTTTGCAGAACTAACTTGCAACCGATGCATCTGTCCATTGGTTTTGTGCTGATATACAACTTTATTATGTATATTACATACCAGCTCTCAATCACAGGAAAGCAAGAACATGAACACAATGAACCAAAATATATACATAGCATATGGAGATAATATTACTTAGCATGTAGAGCACTAGGTTGAAAACAAGTTCCTTACCACTACAAGTTCACTGACAACAGATCATGTTAATGGTTCATCCAACACCACAACATAAACAAGCAGATACTTTTTGGCCTCACTACAGAACGTTAACACAACCCATGAAGCCATGTAGCCCCTCAATAAAAAAGGTGAAGATTCACACATTCCCCTCGCTTATTCCAGCGAGTTTGAGAACATTAGACCAGCCTCTTGTCATCTGGGCAGCATCATTCATGCCTTGGAAGAGGTTAACATGCTCAAAAGTGGTCTTGTAGGAGCATGTGAGTGGTAACACCTTTGGGAGATAGCGGTTGAGGTGTGCACGGCTGTAGGTAACTGAAAATTACTATAGGAGAAGAATAATATTAGTTGTTGGCTAGAGTTCATTGTGCATAATAAAATTTAACTATTGAAATGTCAAATTTTAACCATTTTGGCCTTCCCACGGATGACACTTGACTTGTTCATCTTGCACACATAGTATGGTATAGATGGTTTGTGTTGTTTAACTAACACTTTGAGGGAAGCAACTTGGTCAGAAGTCAATTCCAAATTGTTTCCAAACACAAAGTGCTCATTGAATTCCTCAACCCCCATCATACTTGGACCTAGAAAGAAAATATTAGAAAGTAATAATCTGTATTTGCATATATATAAATGTAGCAAAACATATATATAATGCCACACCTCTAGGAATAGGGATCCTGAGTCTCTCCACTACTCTAAATCTTTTCATATAAGCTTTAGCTCTTCTCCTTGCTATCTTAGCTTTCATCTTGCGAAAGACTATAGCAGCTGGTTTCTTCACATCATCAGATGAGACATCGATGACGACAACATCCTTCATATCCTAAATTAGACATTGCACTAATTAGAATGTTTAGTTTTTATGCCATATACAATAGTAGTGCTAGTAGCATCAATTTTAGAACCTGCTCATGTATCTCCCTGGCCTTGATTGTACCTACCCCAAAGAGTAAATACAAGAATTAAGTTAGAATACAATCCTAATTAGTCAATTATTACGAGAATCAAATTCGGTGAGTAAACTAAAGGGCGCTTCCAGTGAACTAGATTGAGCCTTGCTGTAAGCAGCAACATCGACGCGTGGAGCACTAGATTGTGAGTACATACGCGCTGCCATAGAACAAGGAGGCGACGGGTCAAACTAGAAATAGTTAAATAGCAACATCGAGGCGATGTCCTAGAACAAGGAGGCGATGCGTCGAACTAGAACGAGGAAGTGACCACATCGCCGACCGGTTAACGAAGAGTTGACACGGTGAAAGGGTGCTAGGTTGAGGAGCACTTACACGTCAGTTTGTAGCCTCCGCTGCCACCATCTTCGCTGGGATTTGATCGTCCGCAGGGAGGGAGAGGGTTTTCTCTGGCGCGGATTTGGGGGAAGTGGTGTGGGATTTGGGAGTGGCATGGAGGGGAGAGGGTTCTTTTCTACCTGCTATGACAGGTGGGTCCCATGCGTGAGCGGTTTTGGTTCACAGTGGCATCGTCTGGTAGGCTGACAAATGGGTCCCATGCGGACTGAATAACAGCACAATGTTTCTAGCAGAAAAAGAGCTTTTGTTCAGCCAAGTTTGACAGACAGAATAACAACACAATGTTGTGGCTAATTTTCCAAATGAATAACTATTAATTCCATGAACTAAAGGACAATCATACTGATCAGTTCAAAGACATCCACATAACCATTAGTTCAACACAAAACATGCAACACAGGCATGCACACAACCATTAGTTCAAGCATGCACCACAAAGAATGCACACACGATCATCAGTTCAACACACACATGCACACATCCATCAGTTCAAGCATGTAACACAAATCATCCAACACTCCACCACCATAAGCTGGAACTACTCTTCGTCTGTATCATCTTGTACTTCATCTTTTTTGTCACTTCAGTACTCCTCAATGGTGTCGTCTACTTCAGGCTCACTATCAACTTCCTCCTCTTCAACAACTTTCCTTTTCCCTCTGATACGATCGAACACTGAAGCATCTTTGATACGGCCTCCGTTGATAGAGGGTCGACGTTTCCTGAAAGGTATGCTACATTAGTATGCACCACCTCCTCCTCCTCCTCTCCTTCGGCAACATCAAACTTATGTCTTTGAACTATTTGTTGAACCACCCGCCAGTTTTTGCCCTTGGCTATGTCTGGCACGTAGAACACTTTTGTAGCCTGGGTTGCCAAGATGTAACTGCCATTTTTGTACCATAAATTGGTAATGTTGACACTCCGGAAGAGTTTATCATACACCATCTCAGTATCCTTGCGGCCCTCAAGCTGATACCATTCGTAGTGGAATAACACAACTGATCGTTGGTGTTCCAAATCAGAGTTAAAATATAGTACCTTGATATCCTTGAGGACACCATAAAAATGGATATCCTTCTCCAAGTGACAATTATCAGTCATTACTCCACTGTTTTGTGTTTTCTTGCCCTTCTCACGATCAGCGATGAGGAACCGAACACCATCCACAATACAAGATGAATATGTTCTTACTCGGAAGTCTGGGCCACACGTCAATGCAAAAAGCTCTTCATCCATAGCTTCTGGATTCTCCTGTTGCTTTTTCATGATCTTTATGTACCGCAGCAGAAATACAATATGGTCAAATCATGCATTGAAATGCTATATATAAAAGTCACAGATAAATGCAAAAGGAAACTAACATGGTCCTTGAACCATCTTTGAAATCCCTTCTCAAGCCTTCTTTCCACATTGGGCATCCCATCATTCACCAGCCGTTCTCGACTAAGACTGCAATCCAAAGACTAACTCGGAATTAAAATCTTTACGTGTATGGAAATATTGGATTCATAAGTATGGGAGATGAGAACATACATGATATATGGCTTAACCTCCTCGCAGTTGTTTAGGACATACCAAGTCATCTTGTGTAGCTCCCTTTGGAGGTTCAAATAAGTATCATCGCTTCCTCCATAGCAGGTGACATGGCTTCCTCCAATCAAATTCCCACTGTGGCCAAACACATCACAAGATGATTCATGTTGGTCACCTACATTTCTCGCTGGTCGATTGAATCTTGTCACAATATCATCAAGGTACCTAGCGAAAAAAAGTCACGCACTCGACAGCCATGTAGGCCTGTGCCACTGAACCTTTTGGACGTGACATGTTCCTGACATATCTCTTCAGAGTACACAACAACCTCTCTATTGGATACATCCACCCATAGTTCACAGGGCCTCGGAGCATTGCCTCATTAGGTAAATGCATAGCCAGGTGGACCATCACATCAAAAAATGTTGGTGGAAAGATGTGTTCAAGTTTGCACAGAATTACTGGGATTTCATCTTTGAGCCTTGATACATTGCAAATGTATCTATAATTTTTGATGTTCCATTCTTGGTTTTATCCACTTTCTTGTGTTTTGTTCCAACTTTGGAGTACTTTTCATATGATTTCTTGGACTAACCTATTAACAAAGAGCCACAGTGCCAGCTGCCTGTTTTCTGCTCTTTTTGGTTCCAGGAAAGTCAGAAAATGAATATTCTCGGAATTGGACGGGACAACAGCCAAAGTGCCTATTTTTTCGGAAGTGATCAAGTGCCAGAATACGTGACGGAGAAAGTCCAGGGGCCGGCCACACCACCTGGCCGCGCGGCCAGGCCTGGCCCGCGCCAGGGGGTGGTGTGGCCGCTCCCGGCACCCCCTCGACCTCTCCTTCCGCCTATATATTGCCCTCGAGACGAAAACCCTAAGTACCTAATCAAAAATCCACGAAAGAGTCTGTAGCCGCCGTCATCTCCATCCCTAGATCGGGAGGGATCGGAAGCTCTTCCCGGCACCATGCCGGAGAGGGGAATTCACCCAGGAGGCCTTCTTCATCACCATGCAAGCCTCCGGTGTGATGCGTGAGTAGTTCATCCTTGGACTACGGATCCATGTAGTAGCTAGATGGCTGGTTCTCCTCCTTTGTGCTTTCATGTTTAGATCTTGTGAGCTCCGTTCATGATCAAGATCATCTATTTGTAATTCATACATGTTGTGTTTGCGGGGATCCGATGGATATTGAGATGCTATTTCAGATTGATTATTGATTCTATCATGTCTTTGTTATTTGAGATCTTGCATGCTTTCCGTTGTTAGTAGCTATCTTGGCCAAGTAGATGCTAGCAACTCCAAGAGTTAGTATTTATGCTCGATAGTGGGTTCATGCCTCTGGTAATCTAGGGAAGTGACAGAAATCTCTAAGGTACTAGATGTGCTGTTGCTACTAGGGAGAAAACAACAATCCTTTGTTCATAGAACAATCATATTGTTTACTTTACACGCAGTTCGTAAAGCAATAATCTGTTGCTTGCAACTTAATACTGGAGGGGGTTCGGATGATAACCTGAAGGTGGATTATTAGTCATAGATGCAGTTGGATGGCAGTCTATGTATTATGTTGTAATGCCCAATCAAGTCTCAAAGGAGTCAAGATGATTAGTATATGCATGTATTGCTTTCTCGGTGTTTGTCAATTGCCCCGCTGTAATTTGTTCACCCAGCATGTTATCTGTCTTAAGGAGAGCCACCTCTAGTGAACTATGGATACAGATCCTTTTACTTTACATACAATCTACAATCTTTTACTTCTTTGTGTTTACTTTCTGCAAACTTTTACTTCTTTCCATTCGGTACGTTTAATCCTTTGTTTTCCGCAAAACACGGTGAGATTGACAACCTCATCGCAAGTTGGGGACAAAGTTCTGTGGTTGTGTTGTGCAGGTCTCCACGTTGCTACTAGCACCAGTAGTGCGCCCTGCCAAAGCTCAGCTAGTAACACCTTTGGGGCGTTTCCTTGCTCCTACTGGTTCGATTAAACCTTGGTTTCATAACTGAGGGAAACTTTCTGTTGTGCTAATCATACCTTCCCCTTGGGGTTCCCAACAAGCTCTATGTCTAACGCCGAGCAAATCAAGATTTTTCTGGCGCCGTTGTCGGGGAGTCAAGGACATCTTCACAAGGGGAGTCCCTCATAACCAATCTCTTTACTTTCTTATTTTTGTTTTGCTTAGTTTCTTTTTGCTTTGTTTGCTTGTTTTGTTCTTCAAAAAAACACAAAAAAATAGTTTTGCAAGTTTGCTTTCTTATTTGAAAACCCAAAAAATGACTACTCTTGAAAACACTAAGTTGTGTGACTTCACTAGCACCAACAACAATGATTTTATGAGCACACCTATTGGTCCACCTGTGGATGAAAATACTTTCTTTGAGATAAAACCTGCTTTACTCAATCTTGTTATGAGAGAGCAATTTTTTGGTATTAGTAATGAAGATGCTGCTTCCCATCTAAATAACTTTGTTGAACTTTGTGAGATGCAAAAGCATAGGGATATAGATGGTGATATTATTAAGCTGAAATTGTTTCCTTTCTCTTTGAGAGGAAAAGCTAAAGAATGGTTGAATTCCTTAACTAGGAATAGTATTGATTCTTGGACTAAGTGAAAAGATGCTTTTATTGGAAAATACTATCCTCCTGCTAAGATTATATCCATGAGAAGTGAAAAAATGAAGTTTAAACAACTTGATAATGAGCATGTTGCTCAAGCTTGGGAAAGAATGAAATCTTTGGTAAAGAATTGTCCCACTCATGGACTGACTGTTTGGATGATCATCCAATTTTTTTATGCAGGATTGAACTATTCTTCAAGGAAGCTATTGGATTCAGCTGCTGGAGGTACCTTTATGACCATCACTTTGGGTGCTACAACAAAACTTATGGACAATATGATGGTTAATTATTCTGAATGGCATACTGAGAGAGCTCCACAAGGTAAGAAGGTAAATTCTGTTGAGGAAACCTCCTTCTTGAGTGATAAAATTGATACTATTATGTCTATGCTTGTTAATGGGAAAGCCCATATTGATCCAA
The DNA here is from genome assembly GCA_910589775.1 of Avena eriantha. Taxonomy (NCBI): domain Eukaryota; kingdom Viridiplantae; phylum Streptophyta; class Magnoliopsida; order Poales; family Poaceae; genus Avena; species Avena eriantha. The sequence goes on from OU342741.1 coordinate 471,097,528, forward strand.
ATAATGTTCCTTTAGCCTCTTTGGTTGCTCAAGAAGAGCAAGTTGACGTGAACTTCATAAGAAATAACAATTTTGGCAACAATGCTTATGGTAATAATGCTTATTATGGGAGCCCCGGATTAACCATCCGAGAAGTCCCTGTTATGCATAATTCCATGTTCCCATGATCAGTGAGCCGTGGAACATAACCGACAAGTACCATTACAACATCCGAAACATAACGAAAATGCAAGACTTACATAATTGCCATTATGGCTACATCATCCTTAGTAGCGGAACATCGCTAAGCACAGAGCCCAATTGTGCCTCAACCTACAGGCAACTGACTGGGAAGACGGCCTAGCTCGCTGGACGTCACCTTATTCTCCTGAAAGTCTGGGTAAGTAAATAGCTAGGGACACAACCGTGAGTACTTTGAATGTACTCGCAAACCACCAGGATAAGTGAACAAAAGGAAATGCAATTCTGGCTGTGGAGAGATGGCTCTATCTGGGGTTGCTTTTGAAAATCCTAAACTAGCTTTATGGCATCTCTTTGTTGAAAGAGAGTTTTGAAAACATGCTTCTGTTTGATAACTCAAAACATCTCCATTTCTTTGTTGAAAAAGAATTTTGAAAATAGTTTTGTAGTAAAAATCCTTTTTGAACAGTTTAGACCCCTCGGGTCAAAACAAAGCCTTCGAGCTCGGGTTCCCCCGGAACCTTCATTCTTTTTGTACTTGTTTACCAAACAAGCACAGTTTGCGTACTCCTAGCCAACACCTTTACAACCGTCCTTGACCGTGGACACGACTATTCGAATAGGTTATACTCTGCAGAGTTTGCACACTTTACCCACAAGAATCAATACATCCGCCGGGATAGAACCATGGCCCACTACCGGAGTAGATGGGGGTCCGGATAATCAAACCTAACTTTTTGCTTGTCTACACTAGCAAAGGCATGCTTTTCCTATTGGGCTTTATCTCCCCGGCAACGCATATGTGGATCCCATCCATAGTCCTTCCTTTCGTACACGCGCATACCCAAGCTTTAACTTGGCGTATACCTTAAATTTGGTGACTCCTCTTCCTTCTGTACTACCTAAAGCATACCGTCCGCGGGAAACCCAATTGCTGCACCGGACTCCTGATTTCTCAGGCTCATTCTTGCCTAGGCAAGCGATAGACTTCAGATCATAGACCTGGGACGCCGGCCCAGGATTCCAGGGATTTCTCCCCATAAGCATGGTAGAAGTTTCCTCGGCTAATATGGACAAACTACGAGTTAAGCCCCAGCAACCTGGGGTAATGTGGTTGCGCGGATAAAAAATGTTCCAGTAAAGGCGTAGAACATCCCATCACCATCTTCTTGATCCTCTTCATCATTTCTTTTGTTAAAATTTCCACTGGGAACGATGCCTCTTCCCAGGGTTTTACAAAGCCGTTTTTGAAACATTTGTGGTGGGGAAAATCCCAAAATGGTTTATTTCCTCAAAACTGGGGTTTCCAAGGAGGTAGGATGCTAGTCATCGTACTCTCGGTCTAAGGGGATAAATGATGGGTTCATCGGGGTGGTGCCTCGAAGGACACGAAAACATAACTTGGAGGAGCCAAGTTACTACCGAAGTAAAGTATGCAATTTGTAAAGAAGATATAAAATAGGTAAAAGAGATTAGGATATGTAATAGAGTTCAAGAAGTGGTGGCTTGCTTGTGATCAGCAATAAGTCCATGGACTTCTTCAGATGACTAAGAATACCCAAATATAATAATATGAAAACCCGTTCTTCTTGTCGTCAGACACTCACACTATCGTCGTCATCGGGTACACATGTAAACAAACAATATTACAATCAATACAAGACAAACAAGCATCAACTCGAACAGCAAACAAACATAAAAATACTACTGGACATGGGAGGTTTTGGAGAAGTGGGATTCAAAGGGTGGAATTACAAGATTGCCACTAAGGTGGTTTCATCTTGGAAGATAGTTGTCAAGGTTAGATACAAAGGACCTGGATTAGGGATCTGTGGTCAGTAGGATATCAATTTGCAAAAGTGATAACCTCAGATAGGTCTTGTCAAGGCAAAAGCAACACAAGTGGTTTCACTTGATTATCACTTTTCTAGATGGAGTTATGCTTTTAATAGTGGATTAAACTCTAGTTTGAGGAAATAATTCACCAGAAAAGCTCTGGACCTCCAAAAATTATTTCCTTGGATGGTTAGGTAGTACTTGATGTACTGAACCACCTAGGGTTGGAATTGGGTCAAAATAATTACCAGAATGCCCTCTGGAAATTCCCAAATACAGTTATGTATGGTTTTCTCTTTATTACCAGATGAAAACTACAGTAGATATTGAGTTGGTTCCAAAGGCATGTGCTAGGTATTTAGAATACCTTTCTGTAGAAATTGGATTCACTCATTTTGGAGTTGCCAAACTCCTGGAGTGATTTATTTAGTGAAAATACCCATCATAGAGGTATTTAATTTAAGAAAATACAACCAGAGCTCCATAAATTTTGAGCTGCTGGGGTTTTGTACATATTGATAGTCGGAGGTACTGGGAATTCGAATCAGGTCAATACCACATTTGGTTAGACCTGGGGAATTTATCTAAGACAGAAAGTTGCTAGATTTGTTATTTTCGTTAAGGGCAGAACACAGTTCACCTTGGGCTGAGACCTGTGCTCGATGATAGGTATTTCAAATACCTTCCAGTGGGTCTTTGGTTCATCACCAATGGATTTGAAAAACTCCCTGTGGAAAAATAATTAGTGTACCAAACACATTTTTGTAGAATAATTACTAGTAATTAGAGAAAATTATTTTGGCAATGGGATTGCCTCTGCATGTTTGAGAAAACATCAGAGAACCACTAGAAAATTAGATCTAGGCATTTGGATTAGGTTTACCCTTTTATTTGGACTTAAACCTAGAAGAAACTTCTCTAGAATAAAAGGATATGCTAAAGGAAAAAGGAAAAGAGTGCGATGGGCCAGATCTGTGAAACTACTGCGCTGCAGAGGAGGATTCGGCCCACGGCGGGTAGTGCGACGTGTGGGAGGGGGCGGTTCGAACCCGACGAGCGGGGCCCGCTGTCAGCGAGCGAGAGCGCCAAAGCGGTATAGGACGCCGTGGGCCGTTGGATCAAGTCGCAACGGACGGCTCGTGGTCGTCGTCTACGTGGGACAGAACGCCGACGGCCAAACCCTAAGCAGCGGCGGAGCAGGGAGGAGGGAGCTCACCAGAGGGCTCGGGGACGGTCGGGGATGGTGTAGGATGACGCGGTCGACGACGACGAATAGATCGGTGGGCGGCACAACAGCGGAGGACCACTCGAAGCAGCTCGGGCGATGGCGGCCGAGAGCGACCTCGCTAGAGCTCAATGCCGACGATGGAGGAGTGGGTCCTGGGCGAAAATAAGAGCACCATTAGATGAAGGGGAGCAAGGGGAGCTCGAGGGCTGACATGTAGAGGGAATGGAGTGGAGGGGAGTGAGTCTTGCTCGGTTTTGTGAGGAGGCCGAGGCTCTCCTCTTCTTCTTCCTTCGGACAGCACAGAGCAGGGGAGAGGGTGGGGTGCTCGCGGAGTTAAGTGGGGTGGAGAGGGAGCAAATGAGGGTAGGGGCGAGTTGGGGAGGGTTGCTGTCCATATATACCAAGAGGAGGGAGTAGATGGGGTAAATTACAAATGTGGGCATGGGGGAGGGCAATGCTGGTCAGTGATTGGCCCAAGGGGAGGTGGAGAGGGGTAAGATTGGTATTTGCTGGTGCTGGAGCTCAAAGAGAGTGGTGGCATCAGTGGTAATTAGAGGGGGACAAATCTTGTAAGATCCTTGTTGTCTCTATCTCTTACTACTAGTACAAGGGCAAAATGGTCAAGGCTGAGGTGGAGCTACAATGCTGGTCGACCAAGGATGCGTCATGGTGTTAAGGATAAGTACTGATCAAGAATTGATGGAAAATGGAAGTGCTTAGAGTGGTGGTTTGCTTAATGGACAAATATTGATCTAATAGATGGTTGTGAAGGAACTCCAAATATTTGCATTGGACCAGAGGATAAAATGGTACTGGTGAGTAGAGGAGGTCAAGGTAGACTCCTAGGATTTATTTGGGATTTTTATATGGAGTTTAAGTCCACTTAAATCCACTTACTCAAGAAGGACAAAAGTGGTTTTTTAGGATATCATTTGATAAATATCCATTGGGCATGGATGGATTTTGGTGTGGAAGGGTCCCAATTGTGAATACACACTTAGGGGAATTTTCCCAAGTTTACTGGGGATTGAAAGTATTTAAAAAAATTATTATTCTAATTCGGCCATTTAGGAAAATGGACAAGAAGAAATAATAAAGCTTCTCAAAAATATTTATTTTTTTGAGGTGGGAAGTGGAGGTATGACATATGGAACTCATAAGAGCCAAAAGTTGGGTAAGTGGTTTGGTAAAAACCAAACTTTCCTTTAGGGAGAGAGTTTTGGAGATTTAGACTATTTAAGAAATTAAATAGTTTTGGGGCCTCAATAATTATGGATAATTATTGATAATTATTTAGGAGTAATGTAGATGAGATAGACAAGGTATAGCAATAAGTTGCAACCTTGTGGAAGGAACTTCCAACTAGAAAAGGATGAAAACCAAAGAGTTGATGATCTAGGGTGGTGTTATTTTTATACCACCAAAACATGCTTGCGTCTTGGAGCTTAGAGCTCACCTTGGTGCAAGGGATAGATGGGTGAGGAGACCAAGTAATATAGATTATCATGGCAGGAGAAGTTTGAATTAATTGTATTTGAGGTGATCTAGATAAGATGGCAAACTTTGTTGAAATTAAAGCTGCCATGTAGAAAGTGTCATGATGTCTTCTAAACCATGTGGGTTTAATAAGCACAGAGCTCCAACTAGGACAAGTGAAGTAGTTTCTGGTAGACATCAATGAGTAGTTTTGCAGAGAGTTGGTCCATAGAAGTTTGTATGGTGGTGTGAGCTTCTAGCTAAGTTGACATGATGACTAGTTTTGCAGGAATTGTTGTTTTCTTGCTTGCAGAACCATCATGGACCAGTGGGTTGGAGGGGGATATAAACAGGGGCCAATGTGGGCCTTGGTAGTCCCTAGGATGGTTAACAATATGGTTCAAGTGCATTTCCAAAAATGCACATGGTTTGAGAAAAGGAGGCATTCAAAAAGGTGATGCTAAAACTGTGTCCAGACTTAGCCAAATTTGGCAGTTGTGATGAATCTGAATAGAGTATGAGAGGGAAAGTTCTTGGTGGAGTTGCAAGGTATTAGAGCTTTAGCAAGTGGGTGATATTGAGGTTTAGAGTGAGTAGAAGAGATCCTTTCTTGATGTTGGTCTTAAGGATTTGGAGACATCTAGGATGGAGCTCCTGAGAATGGATCTGATTAAGGGTTTTAGATGATCACCTAGTGACTAGGGATCACAACAAGATTTGCTTCCTTGCTTAGGGATTGAGGAGTTGGAAACAACTTGATCTAGTGATGAGCTCCTAGGATGGCTCATACTACTTCCTAAGCAAACAAGTCAAACCACAAATCAAAGCAACTCATCAGACAGCAGATCAAGGCAACTCATCTTATATACTAATCAACTATTACTAGGGGTCACCTTCAAGCTTATCTTGGAGGTAAGGTTGGGGCATTTTGAAGAGGTTGAGTTTTGAATAAGATGAGGGTTCTTGGTATCTCTACCAAGAGTAGAATTCAAATGTTTTGAAAAAGAGTTTTGGGAAAACTTGAGGTAAGATTAGTTGAGTGTTCTATCTTGAAAACATAAGGAGATTGTATTATATATATCTCCATAGTTTTGTTAATAGGAGCTACTCAAATATTTTTGGTCACATAGGCATCTTGGCTCATGTTTTAAAATGCCAGAGCGTTTGAGAATATGTAAAGTAAGCCAAGATAGTTTTTGGTAAATAGCTTTTGCCAACTGAGGTTGAGGTAAGGAGTATCCTAAGATACACTTCATAAGCACAAGTGCAACAAGCAACAATCAAGCACTTCACTAAAGCACAAGAAAAAGTTTTTGTTCCCCCTGATTTTTGCATTCTAGATAATAAATCAGGGTTGCTGAAATTGGGGTGTTACACTTATAGGAACAATTTTGGTTACAACAATTATAAGCCATATCCTCCAAACAAGGGTAATGCTTATGGAAATTCTTACAACAATAATAATAGTGCTCCCTCTGAACTTGAAGTCATGCTTAAAGAGTTTATTAGTAAACAAACCGCTTTCAATAAAACTGTTGAGGAAAAACTCTCCAATGCTGAAAGAAATATAGCATCTTTGGCTGAAGCTCAATCTACTTTGAATAAAATGGCTGCTAAACCTGAAACTAATGAGAATCCCTTTGCAGCTACTAATGCCATAGAAGTAAGAATTGATGAAAATGTTAGACTATTAGCTGAATTACATGCTAAGTGGGAAAGAGAATATGAAATTGCTAGAAACATTAGTGTTTCTACTATCACCACCACTAGTGTTGAGGCTAGTAATAGTGCTACTACTTTAGATGATAAAGTTGATTTTAATCTTGATGGTTGCAACATCTCTGAAGTTATTAAGTTCCTACAAAATCTTGCTAAAAGTCCTAATGCTAGTTCTATGAACATGGCTTTTACAAAACACATTACTAATGCTCTCATAAAGATTAAAGAAGAAAAGATGAAACATAAAGCTTCTATTCGTATAGAACAAGAGGATGGTTGGGAACCCATCATTAATATGAAAGTGAATGACTTTGATTTCAAATCTTTGTGTGATCTTGATAGTAGTGTTTCTATGATGCCTAGAAGGCTTTATGATATGCTTGATTTACCTCCTCTTAAAGATTGTTATTTGAATGTCTGACTTGATGCTAATGCTAAAAAGAAACTCATGGGGAGTCTTAATGATGTTCTTATTATGGTTAACGATTCCTATGTCCCCGTTGATTTCTATGTTTTGGATGTTGAATACAATGCTTCGTGTCCTATTACTTTGGGAAGACCTTTTCTTAGAACTGTTGGTGCCATCATTGATATGAAAGAAGGCACCATTAAATATCAACTCCCACTCAAGAAAGGTATAGTACACTTCCCTAAAAAGAGAAAAAATGTTTATTTTTCTTCTCCTATGAAAACAAAATTTGGTCTTAATGCTTCTTCATTTGAGAACACTTGATTCTTTCTTTGCTTCTTATGCCTAACTTAAAGGCGTTAAAGAAAAGTACTTATTGTCAGATAACCCAAAAGTTTTAGATGAGTCTTGGAAGCTATTACCTCTGTAATAACCTCTCCTTATCCTTTTTATTTGGTTTTTTGCCAAGAGTAACCTCTAATGAGAGAGAAGTAATGATTGAGAAAGTTTCTATCCCGAAACAGATTTTTTTGCTTCACCGTAAACATTCGTAAGAGAGCTCTGTCTGTCGGAATGAGCTGTAATTTTTTGTTCTTCTGCCCTAGGTTGTTATCTAACTTTCATTCGTTGAACACTTTTTGATTCGAGCAACAGAAGGTCTTCTGCCCCTGCTGGTGTGTTTTGACAGATTTCTGCCATTTTCTGCATTTGCTTCTTGTTGGTTCTTGAGTTCTTTTGGGTAATTGAGATTTTTGAGGGAAGTTCTAAAGTAGCTAGTGTTCTAATGGGAGTTTATTTGGTGTTAGAACTGAACCTTGAGACTTATTTATCTTAAGTGCACTAATGTTGCTAATGAGGTTGTGTGAAGTTTTGTATGAAGGAAAAATTTCAGGTGTATGGAAGGAATGAGTAATGAGATGAAGGATGGACTAAAGCTCAAGCTTGGGGATGCCACACGTGTCACCCCAATAAACATCCAAGAAGTACAAGCGTCAAAGCTTGGGGATGCCCAAGGCATCACCTTCTTCATCAATAAAAATTCCAGGTTTCTTCCAAACGCTTCATTTTTATTGTTTCATGCACAGTTGTGTTTTTCTTGTAGCGTCTTCTTTTTCGTTTTTGTTTTGGTTTTTAGTTTGCTTGGTTTGCTTAGTTTTCTGAATAAGTTGGTTGGACCCCCTCTTTCACACATTGGTTTGCAAATAGTTTGGTTTGGTTTTGGAAAAGAGTAGGAAAGTTCATGCTTATGTGGTAAAAGAGCTTGTTTTTGACTATGGCCTATGCTTTGTCATGCCATGCTTGATATCGTTTTGGATTTATGCTTAGTATTCTTTGCTGTAGCATGACTTGTTATAAACAATTGAGATTGCTTAATGTGCCTTGGATGAATCATGCGTTGTTTTATCAAATTAAAGCATAGGAAAGTGGTATTCTCCTTTGATGCTTTATTTGGGTTGACTTGGCACATGATCACACCATGTTATGACTATCCAAAGTCACCATAGCCTTTATGATCCTTTAGTTTTCAACTTGTAGTATCACTTTATGCTTTGATCAATGATGTTTTGTCGCTCTGCATGATTATGGCCATTATTGCTCTCTTAGTTTGTCGCTCCCAGTCTTTTGCTAGCCTCCACAACAAAGTATGAGTTCCACTCATGCATCCAACTCCCTAAACCAAGCTATTCCAAAGAGTCCACCATACCTACGTACTAGCTTATGCTATTCCAAGTATAGTCATGCTTTTGTTTACGTTCCACTTGTTATGAGAAAACTAGTGATTAAAGCTCTCACGAACTTGATGGCACACTTTACTTTACTGGCCCTTAATAAACTTGAACCATTGTGTCTTCTCTGTTGTATATGCTTGGACTTATTAGTTGGGAATTAGCAGAACCATGCTTTCATGGGGAACGCTTTCAACATTGCAGTTGGTACTTGTACCTAGTTGATATCAGGCTCTTTTGTATATGGATGTCGTCGGTGTGAAATGAAAGGGGAGCTTGTAAGTCCATGGAGTTATGTATATGTGTTAGAGAAACGCCTGGGCCGCTGGTCTAATCCATGCTGACATGGTGGAAAGCTGCAGCGTAACCATAATGAGCTGTCTATGAAGCATTCTTCTTATAAAAAAAGAGTCCTATATTGAGAAAAAAAAGAGAAAAGAAAAAAAAAGATACTATGAAAAGAGGAAAGAGAGAAAAAAGCACCATATTCCCATGGTAAATAAGAAGAATGCTGAGATGCTCGTTGTCTGCTTGCCTTGTCATTTTGATATGGGGATTCTTCCATATCATCGGGCAAGGGGTACCCCATTGGAGGTTCTCTATGATACACATGTACTTACGATGAACGGAACTTACCGGTGACTAAACTTGAGTAGCATGAGGAGCGTCCCTCGTATACAAGGGACATGAGATTTCTGACTTATACTTCGTAAAGCATGTACACCATAGTTTGTTCACTTTAACCTTAATCACTTCAAGATGCTTATGATAGGGGCAATGAGAGCTGAAAGCTATAAGTACCATAATTTTTGGAAGCTCTTTATGAGACTTGAATCCCTACTTCATTTTACAAAAGGCTTTTCTTCCACCATTATATTGAGTCTCCACCTTCTATCTTTATGCACCTACTTTGAGAGCATAGTGGCCATACTTAGTTCTATGTGCATTGTCCCAAGACTAGTTGATTGATGCATAACTTATTATTGCTTGTTTTAAATTATTGTATCTAGTCACTGTTTTGAACTTTGAAGGTGTCCTATGCATTTATATTTGCCACTCTATTGAGGAACAAGCTGAATACTATTATGCCATGCTTTATGTGAAACAAACAAACGTCTTGCAAAGCATTGTTATTCATGAATCTTTTGTTTGTGCCTTTTCATGTTGCATCATAGTTTCTTTGTCTTATTGCTAGAACTTTGTCTTTCATTTTATGATTGAAGTACTATGACCCCATCTTTGAATGCTTTACAAATACTTTGATTAAGTCTTTGATGGTGCATGTCACCTCAAAAATTATTCTTTCTTTTTATCACTTACCTACTCGAGGACGAGCAGGAATTAAGCTTGGGGATGTTGATACATTGCAAATGTATCTATAATTTTTGATGTTCCATGCTTGGTTTTATCGACTTTGTGTTTTGTCCACACTTTGGAGTACTTTTCATATGATTTCTTGGACTAACCTATTAATAAGAGCCACAGTGCCAGTTGCCTGCTTTCTGCTGTTTTTGGTTCCAGGAAAGTCAGAAAATAAATATTCTCGGAATTGGACGGGACAAAAGCCAAAGTGCCTATTTTCCTGGAAGTGACCAAGTGCCAGAATACGAGACGGAGAAGGGCAAGGGGCCGGCCACACCACCTGGCCGCACGGCCAGGCCTGGCCCGCGGTCGGGGGTGGTGTGGCTGCTCCCGGCACCCCCTCAACCTCTCCTTCCGCCTATATATTGCCCTAGGGACGAAAACCCTAAGTACCCGATCAAAAATCCATGAAAGAGTCTGTAGCCACCATCATCTCCATCCCTAGATCGGGAGGGATCTGAAGCTCTTCCCGGCACCCTGCCGAGAGGGGAATTCACCCAGGAGGCCTTCTTCATCACCATGCAAGCCTACGGTGTGATGCGTGAGTAGTTCATCCTTGGACTACGGATCCATGTAGTAGCTAGATGGCTGGTTCTCCTCCTTTGTGCTTTCATGTTTAGATCTTGTGAGCTCCGTTCATGATCAAGATCATCTATTTGTAATTCATACATGTTGTGTTTGCGGGGATCCGATGAATATTGAGATGCTATTTTAGATTGATTATTGATTCTATCATGTCTTTGTTATTTGAGATCTTGCATGCTTTCCGTTGTTAGTAGCTATCTTGGCCAAGTAGATGCTAGCAACTCCAAGAGTTAGTATTTATGCTCGATAGTGGGTTCATGCCTCTGGTAATCTGGGGAAGTGACAAAAATATCTAAGGTACTAGATGTCTTGTTTCTACTAGGGATAAAACAACAATCCTTTGTTCATAGAATAATCGTATTGTTTACTTTACACGCAGTTTGTAAAGCAATAATCTGTTGCTTGCAACTTAATACTAGAGGGGGTTCGGATGATAACCTGAAGGTGGATTGTTAGTCATAGATGCAGTTGGATGGCGGTCTATGTATTATGTTGTAATGCCCAATCAAGTCTCAAAGGAGTCAAGATGATTAGTATATGCATGTATTGCTTTCTCGATGTTTGTCAATTGCCCCGCTGTAATTTGTTCACCCAGCATGTTATCTATCGTAAGGAGAGCCATCTCTAGTGAACTATGGATCCCGGTCCTTTTCTTTACATCCAATCTATAAACTGTTTACTGCTTTGTGTTTACTTTCTGCAAACTATTACTTCCTTCCATTCGATACGTTTAATCCTTTGTTTTCAGCAAAACACGGTGAGATTGACAACCTCATCGCAAGTTGGGGACAGCGTTCTGTGGTTGTGTTGTGTAGGTCTCCACGTTGCTACTAGCACCGGTAGTGCGCCCTGCCAAGGCTCAGCTAGCAACACCTTTGGGGTGTTTCCTTGCTCCTACTTGTTCGAATAAACCTTGGTTTCATAACTAAGGGAAACTTGCTGCTGTGCTCATCATACCTTCCTCTTGGGGTTCCCAATGAGCTCTACGTCGAACGCCGAGCATGCCTTTTCAACACCGACAGTTTCAAGTTTTTACTACACAATTTCGTGAAAAATCTTCCCAGCTCTCCAAGTGTCATGTAGATATTAGGATGCAAATACCCTCGCATGTCAGCAGCCAATATTCCCTGCAACAGGATGTGGCAGTCATGGGTTTTAAGTCATGTGATCTTGCGTGTAGGAACGCTGACACATTTGGCCATGTTTGAACAAAACCCATCAGGAAAAGTGCAGTCCCGCAGATATTGACAGAAATCCATCTTCTAATCCTTATCCAGGTAATACGGTGCATATGGACAGAGAAGGTCATTCTCTATGTCTATGGGTTGCACATGTAGATCTTGCCTAATGACTAAGGCTTCACAATCATACCTAGCCTTCAAGGTGTCCTTATTCTTCCCGTCAAGTTTAAGTAGTGTGCCAATCAAGTTGTCACATATGTTTTTCTCAATGTCCATCACGTTGAGATTGTGCCAAAGTTTTAACGATGCCTAGTAAGGCAAGTCCTAGAAACCATGCCGCCGGTTCTAGATCGGTGAAGGATTTGTTCGCTTCCTCTTTTTGCACCCAGGATCACATCTAGCTCCTGGTTTAAGATGCCTAACCTTCTCTAGCTTGGCTTGTAACTCAACTACAGTAAAATTGCCAGGCTTCGAGTGGTCATCATGAATGCCGGCAAGCTCCATGTCTCGCCGCAAGCAGTGGTGCTTTGGGACGAAACGATGGTGCCCAATGTAGCATATTTTGCTATTTATAGATTTGGACAGAGGATTTTTGTCACAATGCAGGCATGCATAATATCCTTTTGTTGTACGCCTAGACATAGTGCTACAAGGATATTATGGGTACACCAAAGAACCGCTGCTCGAAGATCAAACGTTTCGTTCTGAAATGCATCGTAAGAGCGCACACCCTTCCAAAGTTTTTGCAAATCCTCCAGCAGAGGCTCAATAAAGAGATCAAAGTCCTTTCCAGGACTTGATTTGCTAGGGATTAGAAGGAAAAGCATGGAGTTTGATGCATCCATACAATCCCATGGTGTAAGGTTGTACGGAATGGCAAATACAGGCCACATACTGTAGCTCGTGCTCATCGTTCCATAAGGATTGAAGCCATTGGTGGCAAGGCAGAGCCTTATGTTTCTAGGGTCAGCTGAAAAGTCCTCCCATGTTCTGTCAAAATCCATCCATGCTTCACCATCAACCGGATGACTGAGTATACTATCTCTGGGCATTCTCCTTAACTTGTCCCACTACATATTCTCCGCTATTTTCCTCTAAGAGAACAATCTCTGCAGCCGTGGCACCAAAGGAAAATGATGCAGCAGTTTGACAGCCAACAACCTTCTTTCCAGATATTTCCACCTTCAGGCTCCACATGTAATGCAGTTGTCCAGCTTGTCATTGTCCTTCCAGAAGAGCATGCAGTTGTTTTTGCACACGTGTATGTTGTCATAGGAAAGTCCAAGCTCCTTCAAATAAGTTTTTCCTTCACGGTATGATATAGGCAGGGTATTGGGATCCGGTAGTGCATCAGCAAATAGCTTCATCCAATCATCGAAAGCATTGTTGGTAATCTGGTGATATGACTTGTGATGAAGGAGCTTCACAACAAATGCAAGCCTGGAGTGTTTACTTCCCGGGTAAAGCTTGTGCTTTGCCTCTTCCATCAACTTTGCAAACAATTTCTCATGTTTACCGTAAGTTGGGACATTAGCAGTAATCTGGTCTATAGTTAATGCATCTCCTGCGTGCTTAAGGTATTGCAACATATCTAGAACACTGTGACCTCCATCATCATCGCCTTCATCATCCATATACATATTGTCATTGTCATCACCGGCATGACCACCATTGTTACCACCATTGGGTGGATCTTCAATAATAGCAAGATCAAGTGGCTCTCCATGCTGTATCCATCGAGTATACATGTGCGACATGCCACTAATGAGTAAGTGGTGATAAAGAAGGCCTACATGTACCGTTCTCCGGTTGAGGCACTTACGACAGGGGCATGGAACCTCAGCATTCTCTCCATATCCCTCCTTGACAAATCTGACAAACTGTTTCATGCCAGCTTTGTAGGGTTCAGTAAACTGTCTACCATGAACAATCCAACTCCTATCCATCTGTTAAGAATTAAATAAATAAATCAAAGTTTCAGAACAGGCTAGTGATTTTTTAGAATAGTTTTCTTTACAATGAACAAGCTAACTCGTATCCATGTGTTGAACAATTAAAATAACAAATCTCATTTTTAGAACAGGCTAGTCATTTATCAAAACTATTTACTTTACCATGCAACAAATCCAACTCATATCAATCTGTTGGACAATTAAACAAACTAATCACATTTTCTGAGAAGAATAATCCTTTTTAAGAAGATTTTTATGTAGATGAACAATCCAAGTGATATCCATGTGTTGAATAATTAAACAAACTATTTTTTTTATGTTGGCAGACATGGAGACGAGCGAGTTGAGCACGGAGATGGCGCCCGGAAAGGCAACTACCGACTGCACAGAGACGTCGGCCGGAAGGGAACAACCTTGGAGTGCGGACGCCGAAATGGACGGGGAGACGCCGCTGCCACGTGTGGTGGACCGGCAAAGGCAGCGGTTCCCTAGTCGCTGCTACCGCGTGTGGTGGACCGGATTTTAGATCTGATTTCGAAACCTCTCGGGTGTAGTTCAGGTGAGTGTGTGGGCGGCAAAGAGGTGGGCCCCACAAGTCAGCGAAAGAATTTTCACTTGTCCAACTGACACGTGGGGTTCATCATAGGTGGGTCCACTGGTCAGGGTCCTCTTGGTTGCGTGTTCGAGACCTGGAGGTTTCCATTTTATTGAATTTCTTCGGACTTTATTTTCACTCCATTTTGTCGGAACCGAAGCGGCACAAAGAGAGAGAGTGGACAATACATGTGCAGCTAGAGAGAGAGAGAGATAGAGCATGACCCATTGCTTCCTCCGGCGAGCTTTCATTGGAAGCAGGTGGACGACTTATATATTCATCAATCTCCGACGAGCTTCCGTCGTGTATATATAGGTGCAGGGCATGCCGCTCCATCTCACGCGTTTTCTAGGCGAATGCAGGGGAGCTGCAGCATTCACGGGCGCGGCGACGGTGGAGTGAGGGACCGTGGAATAACCGGCGGCGAGGCTCTACAGCAGCGGTAAGAATCCCCTTCACTGAAGTCTATCCGGCGGCAGAGATCTTCAGCAGCAACAGCAGCTTGATGAATGTGTAGGGTTTTTAGAGTTGCATAAATAATACTTGTTCTTCATCGAATCTGTAGCGTTTTCTCTACGATTGCTTCATCGAATCCGTAGAGTTTTCTCTATGAGTACTTCATCGGATCTCTAGAGTAAATCTAGGATGTGCAGATTTTGTTGGGTTGAATTTCTGCAGATTTTTTTGTTGGTAGAATTTGTGCTGATATTTTGTTAATAACAATATTCAGTATGTGTATGCAGAACTGCAGATTAGTACAGTTTGCACATCATTAGTTGTACTTTTGTAGGATTCTCTTTGTAGAACTATAGACTAGTTGTATTTCTGCACATATATAGTACTAGTTTTCGTTATAAAGTACAATGTAATCAGTGATAATATTAGTAACATCATATCATTTATTTTCCTGATCTTTTGTAATTTTTGTGTTCAGAAAAAAGGAATATGGCTCAAAACGAATGTGTGACATGTCAGCAACAACCTGCCTGGTGTGGGAGTGGAACTATAGACCATGTGATGTATTTTAGAATGAGGGTGAGATCACCCTTTTTTGTAGAGGGATTTGTAAGTATTCTCGATTTTCATATACATATCTTATTTTAAATTTCCATATAAATTGCTTTATGTTCATGATCTTATGGGTTTTTTTCTGTTTCACAAATTTATGTAGGGTATTCCTTGTTGTTTCACTGAGCGTATGCGACAATTCGCTCTTAGTCCACATCTGACCTAGATCCTTCTCGGAGTGACCGCCATGATGATCAAAACAGAACAATTGATGAATACTACTTCTATGTGTTGTATGGTGGGAATTTTGGGAGGTCTGTAGCATTATGTGGGCCATATTGGAGGGGGTTCTATGCAGCTTATAACATTCAACAAAATGATGTTCTGACATTTGCATACAATAGAGTAGACAGGTGCTTTATTGTTGAAGTGTCAAATGCTGATAATGTTGTCAAACCTTGGGTTGATCAAGACTAGTGTATGTATTGACTTCTTTGCATTGAAATGGTTTTTTCCTTACACACATGACTAGTTTCTTAATTATGTATGTTCCTTATAGACAAACCTTCTTGAATTTCATATGCATGATCAGGTTGTTATAAGACCAAAGATTGTTGCAAGGTGACACTAGATAAATCCATATTTCAGCACCATGTAATGTTAGTTTCTCCGAAATGAATTCCATATCTTGGGCATTCTACAAGGAGTTTGTAAGAGACCTAGATGAAGATGAGGTCTTTGAGATCCCTCAGTTCTTGGTGCATCGGGTGCAGGATGAAGATGATCTTCATCAGATGGTTAGTTTAATCACTTTTTGCTATGCTTTTCCTTCTTATTTTGTAAATTTATCAGGGTGTCCAGTTAACTAAGATTTGTTATATATTTTGTTACTCAGGAAATTCCTTTGAGATACACAAGGGAACACCAAATCCCAAAGAAAGGGTTCTATTGTGTATGCATGAATAATAATTGTAACAAAGGCCTAAAAATCTTGGGGCGATATCGCATATCGCAAGTATATGACGATTGCATTGAGTTCACCAACCCATGGGCTGAATTCTGTGCTAAAAACAAAAATTTCCTTGATGATCTGCTTGTCGTCTAGGTCAAGGTGATGAGGCACTATATCAAGCTAATTATTGAGGTGGTCGCCGGTCCGGCAGAGGAACAAGAGGATGAGGAAGACGACAACGACGAGTAGCAGGAGGAGGACGAAGATGAGAGCATTGGCTCTGTAATGTCGGTTGTAGCTCAGAACTTCTGAATAAATCAGCAGAATTTAAATTTCAAGAATGGATGCTCAGAAACTTTTGTATTGTTGTATGTTAAACTAGCAAATCACTTTTGTTCAAATCTCTTGGGCTGTACCAACTTCATTATGTTTAATTATGAAAGTCAAAATATAAATGATTTCTTTCAATTTCTCGCATAGAAAAATGCACAACTAATTCAATATTCTCGTAGGAACTGGCCCCACTTGTTGAACCGGTGGCACTGCCACGATCTCCACGTAACAACGGTGAGTTCTCGAACCAAAGCTGCAGTTACCACGTTTCTTCTTCCTCTTCAGGTTTTCATGGGCGCTTCTTCTTCCTCTTCCTCGGTCATTCCTATGTAGTTTTTCTTGGGCGCTTCTTCTTCCTCTGTTCTGGAACCGTCGGTTCATCTTCTTCTTCCTCTCGTAGGAAGTTCCTTGCAGGCATTTCCTTTCAGCCATTTCCTTGCAGGCATGGACGATGGGAAACGCACAACAGAGACCCACTTGGTCCTTGCCCATGGCACCACGACTTTGACAGTGGTGTAGAGAAATGATGAAGCGACCGTGGATACAACTCTCGCCAGGTATGAGCAATTTCTTGAGAAAGATAAGCACAAGTGTGTGGGGCTAGACTTGGAACACACCCTTGCAAATAAGCGAAAAATTCCTCCACAAGGGATCGCTGTCATGCAAATTGCCATACATGAGGATGTCCTCGTTTACCACTTCTGTAGGTATATGAAATTTAAATTTGAGATCACCACTTCTGCATCCCTCATTCCCTTACATCCCTAAAACCATCTAACTGCATGAGTAAACCAACTGAGAAGCATTGCCTGGCTTTGGTCGAGTTCTTGTGTAGGAAAGGGATAACTTTCACTAGCGTGGATATCACAAATGACATAATTATGCTTTCTTGTGTGTTGATAAAAATCCCAGATGGGTACCACATTGACATCCAAAATCTGTACAGGATCAAAGAATACCCAGAAAATGGTGGCATGGGTGATCTGGCAGTTGAAATCATCAATAAATCCTATGCAAAACTGAAGAAATTGAAGTGACACGAGCACAACTGTTAGGAGTGGAAGCCGATGAGCCAGGTGCGCCTCGAGTATGCAGCCAGATACGCCTACATGGCGTACGAGTTGTACAGTAAGCTCATTACCATGAAAGATGGGATGGTTAAGGCGGGGGTTTTCGCGAGAGAGCTATGCCCTGGTTGCAAGCTAGCCCAGAAGAAGAGGCGCGAGGAGGACAGAAAGCGGTATCAGGACGAGCAGGGACCTTGGGACAGTGGCGACAGCAAGCGGTTGAAGGGGAAGCAAGTCAAGGACGACAACAAGTGGTGGTGATACATTATGTGTTTGAACTAGATTAGTTTATAGTTTATT
Source organism: Avena eriantha (assembly GCA_910589775.1). NCBI lineage: Eukaryota > Viridiplantae > Streptophyta > Magnoliopsida > Poales > Poaceae > Avena > Avena eriantha. The sequence continues at coordinate 471,115,438 of OU342741.1, forward strand.
TTCTGTACGTAGTATATATTTTGGGATGTACATATTACTTTGGGATCTAAGCGTTGGAAGAACTTGCATTCATATGTATGTGTTTACCTATATGATATATATGTACAAAAGTGTGATGGGTTGTTGCATTGACATAGGCATTATATCTAGGCCCCTGGTGAGCATTTGGTCTCTCACATATATCAATCGATATGCCTACGCATGATCCAACATCTTCTTGGGCTCAAACTTTGAGATAGGTAGCATCTAGGCAAGTTCAATGGATTTTGTGATGCACCATTTCCTTTGTGTGATGCATGACCACACACACATGCTCCATTGCATGATGGGTGTATTCTTTTTCTACACCAGCACACACTGATATATATCCACTAGAGCCACCGATCCCATCACATGACCACACATTGCATATATATGACCACATTGCATAGATATCGACACTAGCTAGATGTCATTGATCCATATACATGACCACATTGCATGTGTTATCTTTTCCAAAACCACATTGTTGGTATATGTACACACTAGTGCATTCTGTGATGCAACTTCTGTCACACTGGTGCAACATGCAATATGTTGCTTTCCTGTGTTTTTGTCTATAGACCAGGCATGGTTTAATAAACATGGATCCTCCCCTAGGGACATTGCATGATGTGTGTTCTTTTCCTAAACCATTACACACTGATATATATATATATATATATATATATATATATATATCCACTAGAGCCACTGATCCCATTACATGACCACACATTGCATATATATGTACAATGTTATTTTCCAAAACAACACAAGATGATGATATATATCTCTCTACATATATATGCATGACCAGACACACATGCATATACTCAAGGATTATGTGCTGATGCACAAATTCTGTCACACTAGTACATGCATGCATGCAATGTGTAAGCTCCTTTATTTAATTCCTATGTGTTGTTTGGTCTCTATGACCAATATGGAATATATATATATCTCCTATAGGGGGTCATATTGCATGTATGTGTTCTTTTTCCTAACCCACATTGATATGGTCACTAGAGTCATTGTTAGATCCACATCCATGATGATCTGTGACCACATTTGCATGTATGTACATTGTTCTTCCAAAACCTACGACAATGATATCTCTACACATATGCATGACCACACAATGCATATACTACTCAAGTAGATTATGTGATGATGCACAATTAATAATAATTTTGTCACACTGCATGCATGCAATGTGTGGAAGCTCTCCTTTATTTAAGCTATGTGTTTTTGGTCTCTATGACCATATATGGATCTGATCTCCTAGAGTCATATTGCATGCATGTGTATTCTTTTCCATGCATATATTGCATTATTGATGATATATCCACATGAGATGACCACATTGCATGCATGTGTGTTCTTTTCCAACAATATACCACATTTTGACATATATCTACATGATGACCACAAATATATAACTCTGGATGATGCAACTTATGTCACACTGGTGCAACATGCATGCAATGTGTGTGGAAGCAGCTGTGTGCTTTTCCTATATATATTGGTCTTTGTGACCATGCATGTGGCTGTACACATGACCCCTATAGTCATTATTGCATATATATGTGTTCTTTTTCCAAAACCACATTGTTGGTATATGTACACACTAGTTCATTCTGTGATGCAACTTCTGTCACACTGGTGCAACATGCAATATGTTGCTTTCCTATGTGTTTTGGTCTATATGCATGTGACCATGCATGGTTTAATAGACATGGATCCTCCCCTACAGACATTGCATGATGTTTGTTCTTTTCCTAAAATAGTACACATTAATATATATACATATACATCCACTAGAGCCACTGATCTCATCACATGACCACACATTGCATATATATGTACACTGTTCATTTCCAAAACAACACAATATGATGATATATATCTCTCTACATATATATATATGCATGACCAGACATGCATATACTCAAGGATTATGTGATGATGCACAAATTTTGTCACACTGGTCCATGCATGCGTGCATGCAATGTGGAAGCTCCTTTATTTAATTCCTATGTGTTGTTTGGTCTCTATGACCAATATGGAATATATATATCTATCTCCTATAGGGGGTCATATTGCATGCATGTGTTCTTTTTCCTAACCCACATAGATATGGTCACCAGAGTCACTGATAGATCCACAACCATGATGATCTGTGACCACATTTGCATGTATGTACATTGTTCATCCAAAACGTACCACAATGGTATGTCTACACATATGCATAACCACACAATGCATATACTAATCAAGTGGATTCTATGATGATGCACAACTAATAATAATTATGTCACACTACATGCATGCAATGTGCGGAAGCTCTCTTTTATTTAAACTATGTGTTTTGGTCTCTATGACCATATATGGATCTGTCCTAGAGTCATATTGCATACATGTGTGTTCTTTTCCATCCGTATATTACATTATTGTTGATAGATCCACATGAGATGACCACATTGCAAGCATGTGTGCTCTTTTCCAACAATATACCACATTTGACATATATCGACATGATGACCACACATATATAACTCTGAATGATGCAACTTATGTCACACTGGTGCAACATGCATGCATGTGTGTGGAAGCTATGCTTTTCCTATATTGGTCTTTGTGACCATACATGTGGCTGTACACATGGAACCCCTAGTGTCATTATTGCATATGTGTTCTTTTCCTAAACCATTTTGATATCCACACTAGCTACTAGTAGCTAGATGTCATTGATCGACATACATGACCACATTTCATGTGTTCTCTTTTCCAAAACCACATTGTTAATTGGTATATGTACCACAGACTAGTGGATTCTATGATGCAACTTCTGTCACAGTGGTGCAACATTCAATATGTTGCTTTCCTATGTGTTTTAGTCTATATGCATGTGACCATGCATGGTTTAGTACACATGGATCCTCCCCTAGAGACATTGCATGATGTGTATTCTTTTCCTAAACCAGTACACACTGATATATATATATATATATCCACTAGAGCCACTGGTCCCATCACATGACCGCACATTGCATAGATATGTACACTGTTCTTTTCCAAAACAACACAAGATGATGATATATCTCTCTCTACATATATATGCATGACGAGACATGCATATACTCAAGGATTATGTGACGATGCACAAATTCTATCACACTGGTCTATGCATGCATGCATGCAATGTGGAAGCTCCTTAATTTAATTCGTATGTGTTGTTTGATCTCTATGACCAATATGGAATATATATATATATTATCTCCTATAGGGGGTCATATTGCATGCATGTGTTCTTTTTCCTAACCCTCATTGATATGGTCACTAGAGTCATTGATAGATCCACATCCATGATGATCTGAGATCACATTTGGTGTAAATTGTTCTTCCAAAACCTACCACAATGATAGCTCTACACATATGCATGACCACACAATGCATATACTACTCAAGTGGATTATGTGATGATGCACAACTAATAATAATTCTTTCACACTGCATGCATGCAATGTGTGGAAGCTCTCCTTTATTTAACCTATGTGTTTTTGGTCTCTATGACCATATAGGGATCTCTCCTAGAGTCATATTGCATGCATGTGTGTTCTTTTCCATGCATATATTGCATTATTGTTGATAAATCCACATGAGATGACCACATTGCATGCATGTGTGTTCTTTTCCAACAATATACCACATTTTGACATATATCTACATGATGACCACACATATATAACTCTAGATGATGCAACTTCCGTCACACTGGTTCAACATGCATGCAATGTGTGTGTGGAAGCTGATGTGTGCTTTTCCTATATATATTGGTCTTTGTGACCATGCATGTGGCTGTACACATGACCCCTAGACTCATCATTGCACATATATGTGTTATTTTTCTTAAACCACATTGATATCCACACTACCAGTAGTAGCTAGATGTCATTTATCCACATACATGACCACATTGCATGTGTTCTCTTTTACAAAACCACATTGTTAATTGGTATATCTACCACACACAAGCGGATTCTATGATGCAACTTCCGTCACAGTGGTGCAACATTCAATATGTTTCTTTCCTATGTGTTTTGGTCTATATGCATGGGACCATGCATGGTTTAATACAAATGGATCCTCCCCTAGAGACATTGCATGACGTGTGTTCTTTTTCTAAAACAGTACACACTAATATATATATACACACATCCACTAGAGCCACTAATCCCATTAGATGACCACACATTGCATACATATGTAGACTGTTCTTTTCCAAAACAAGAAAAGTTGATGATATCTCTTTCTCTACATATATATGCATGACCAGACATGCATATACTCAAGGATTATGTGATGATGCACAAATTCTGTCACACTGGTCCATGCATGCATGCATGCAATGTGGAAGCTCCTTTCTTTAATTCCTATGTGTTGTTTGGTCTCTATGACCAATATGGAATATATATATCTTATCTCCTATAGGGGGTCATATTGCATGCATGAGTTCTTTTTCCTAACCCACATTGATATGGTCACCAGAGTCATTGATAGATCCACATCCATGATGATCTGTGACCACATTTGCATGTATGTAAATTGTTCTTCCAAAACCTACCAGAATGATATCTCTACACATATGCATGACCACACAATGCATATACTACTCAAGTGGATTATGTGATGATGCACAACTAATAATAATTCTGTCACACTGCATGCATGCAATGTGTGGAAGCTCTCCTTTATTTAACCTATGTGTTTTTGGTCTCTATGACCATACATGGATCTCTCCTAGAGTCATATTGCATGCATGTGTGTTCTTTTCCATGCATATATTGCATTATTGTTGATAGATCCACATGAGATGACCACATTGCATGCATGTATGTTCTTTTCCAACAATATACCACACTTTGACATATATCTACATGATGACCACACATATATAACTCTGGATGATGCAACTTATGTCACACTGGTGCAACATGCATGCAATGTGTGTGGAAGTTTTTCTTTTCCTATATTGGTCTTTGTGACCATACATGTGGTTGTACACATGGAACCCCTAGAGTCATTATTGCATATGTGTTCTTTTTCCTAAACCACATTGATATCCACACTAGCTACTAGTATCTAGATGTCATTGATCCACATACATGACCACATTGCATGTGTTCTCTTTTCCAACTACATTGTTAATGGGTATATCTACCAAACACTAGTGGATTCTGTGAAGCCACTTCTGTCACACTGGTGCAACATGCAATATTTTTCTTTAATTCCTATGTCTTTTGGTCTGTATGACCATGCTTGGTTTAATTTGACACATGGATATATCCCCTAGAGACATTGCATGATCGATGTGTGTGTGTGTGTTGTTTTCCTAGTACACACTGATATATATCCACCTGAGCCACTGATCCCACATGACCACATTGCATACATTGTTCTTTCCAAAACCACAATGATATATCTCTAGCTAGCTACATGTACACATGACCGCCCTAATCTGGAGAAATCCATTGTTCAAAATAAACCACATTTTTAATCTTACCTATAAATTTGAATATATTATCCAAAATACTTACGTCTCCTGAGATCATTATACAAGCAAGAATATAAACTAGTAGTCCACATTATTGCTTTTTTTCAAGATTTATTCGTCAATAATTTATAGTTTTCTTCACCAAGGCTCTTTTTAGTGAAGACTTTCTAAAATATGGTTAATTTGTTTGAACCATCCATCGTGCATCCAACGTCTAGGACACCAACCCCAAATTTGTAGGTCAGATCCTCCCACCCACATGAAATTTGGCACCAGCGCGGAAGAGTTTCTACGCAAACAGAAATTTCTCAAGCTGCAATTACGTTTGAGCCCAACCGCATAGCGCCACCCAAGCATTCGCGGAAAGGTCATTTACATAATCTATTCCAAACACTTTTTATCCCCTCACCGAAATGAGACAGATCCAAATTTCCCACCACCCTCGGCACCACCGTCCTCCCCCTTTTCCCCTCGCCCTTTCCGCCGTCCTCCCCCTTTTCCCCTTGCCGATGTCCGTCCCTCTACCATCTGCCTTTAATCCCCTCGTCTCCGTCCGTCCTTCCAGGAGTAACCTCTCTGTCACGCTAGCACAAACCCTATCCCCTCCTCACTGTCCCGGTTTTCCACCACGTCACTCGACCTCGCCGATCGTCCACCTCGCCGACAGCCAGCTGACCTTTTCTACCATCTCAGTGTACACTTCACCCGCAAAGTCGGCCAATTCGCCATCCATCTCCCCGTCTAGCTCGCCGTCCAGCTTGCCATCCACATCGCTAACAAGGCATGTTACCACACTAACAAGGCCCATCCACCTCGTCGCCCACCTCGTCGATGAGGTCTGCTACCTCGCCGTCCAAATCGATGCCATGTGCCCCAGGTCACTGCAAGAAACGTGGTATAAAAAAGGCCCTACAACCTACATGCAAGGAAACATGCTCATCCTCGATTCTCATGTTTTTTTTACTTTGCCTGAGAAATGATGTTCATTATCCTGTTCATGCCACCAATTTACTTTTTTTGTTGCAGTTATTCTCTCTTATTTGTTCTGCCTGTGAAATTGCTTGTGATTTTACAAGTCTTGTGATTAGGGTTGCATTATCTTGTCTGTTGCATGAGTTTGGCTGCTTCATGACATGTCTGATGAGCAGAGTATAAATTGTTTATAGTAGTCTATTTTACATGATGATTACTATTGAACAATCAACATCATATGGCATGACTTGTTTAATTGCCTATTTTAATTGCATGAAAGATGCTTATCCTTCTGATGTTTAATTTTCCTGCCCTACTTATTAGTGCAACCAACCAACCAATTGACAAGTGAGATTTAGAGTATTCGACTTATGATCAGTTTACATACAGATAAAGTTTGCATTAGCTTGGTTGTTCCATTGGTTTGGCTACTTCATCCTATGTCTTTTGATCAGAGTATAAATTGCTCATAGTGGACTCTATTACATGATGATTACTATAGAACAATCAGCACCATAATTTATATTTTGTTTATTTGCAGGATAGTTGCTTATCCTGCTTATGTTTTATTGTGATTATCCTTTTTAATTACGTGTATACTATTTCGTCTTATGATCTGTTTGCGTGTGATAAAGGTTGCATCATCTTGCCTTTTTGCATTAATTTGGCTGCTTTATCATATGCCTTATGATCATAGTAGAAATTGATCATAGTGAGCTGTCACATGATGAGTTCTATAGAACAATCAGTATAGTAGGTTATGTTTCATGTTTAATTGCACTATTGTTGCTTATCCTGCTTATGTTTTATTGTCCCACTCTACTTATTACTGCAACCAATTGGTGAATTGTCTAGCTTATTCATTGTCTTGTCTCTTTTTTTGCTTTGGCTGCTTCATCGTTAGTCTTGGGATATGAGATTCAGAGTAGAAGTTCCTCATAGTGGACTGTTGGACATTATGATTAGTATAGAACAATCAATACCATAGGCCATAGGTTATATTTTTGTATCTTACTAAAGATTTGTTTATTCATGATAGAACCATCATACCATGGAAGAAAGACGGCTAGAAAACATCACAATAAACAATGTGCGGATGTGAAAAAGTGGGTCTTAGACCCCTTGCTAATCCATCTCCCACTGAATTCTCCCCTCAAAAGAGCAAGGATGAAGGATCTGGATCTGACTATTATCATGAAGAGGAGGGGGAGGATGAGCTAGAGGTAGTCCCATTACTTGCCTACTCATCTTTTGTGTAATTATTTGGTTACTTAATTTTGAATATATGTTGTGCTTTTTTCTTATCCTGAATTGACTACCTTTGAATTGTGTAGATTGAGAAGAGGAAATATAAGAAGAAACATGTCGTCATGACAAGGATGGCTGCTGGTGGTGGATCATCTTCTCGGAAGCGCATCTCGTTTAGCATGGCTGCCTCAATATAAAATACGAGACATACCAGGTCCAAGGGGAATCCGCTAGAAGTACTTCCACCTCCAAGTTCTCCACGGCGTCCACCAAGACCGCCAAGTGTTGCGACCTCTTCGCAAGAAACTCAGAGTCCTGCAGATCCTGATGCTCAAGGAGAGAAGGTAGCAACCCAAATCGAGATGGCAGCACTCCATGGCAGGAAGACAGCTGTCCAAGACAAGTAGACAACTGCCCCAGGCAAGCAACCAACCCCCCAAGGAAAGCACATTATATTGTTTGAATGGCACTTATTATATGCTAGAACACTAACTCCATATTATATGTTAGTAGATGATTTTGGCCATCATCCTTCTGAAGATACTATTCAACATGATAATCCTCAAATTGTCTTGAGGGAAAAAACATGGGGAAGCAGCGTGAAAATGTATCCAAAGGAGGAAATCTTCCATTTCCCATTCCTCTAGGAAGAACTATTGCTTCCAAGTTTGCCACTAGGTGTGGAAAAATAGTCAGGACTGGTATGCCTATCTTCCCCCATTGGAAAGAGGACAAGTAAAGGCCAGATGTCAGAGCAGAGTTCTACGATAGAGTTTCCGTATGTTTTGTGACTCAACTGCCCTTTTATTCTCATTACTATTCAAGGAGAGGCTGGTGCACGATGTTTTATTTCAGCAAAAGTTTGTCATGGATGCATCACACCCAGATGTGCAGGTTACTTGCAACCAACAGTTAATGAGGCACGCAAGAATTCAATGGCATCTCTTGAAGAAGCAGTTTTTTGACCCCCTCCAACTAAATGAAGTAACAAGGATTTATCATGCTGAACCCATGAACAATTTAGAGAGGTGCAAGCTTGTTGATTCTTGGACTGACCCTAGGAACCAGGTCAAGTCTTGTCTACTCAACTTCCCCCTGTTTGTGTTTAACCAGGACTGCCTCTTATACTCTATGCTTTCTCTTTGTGTAGGCCCGTTGTCTAATAAACAGGCAAATAAGAAATAGACAAAGTTATCATAGTGACTTGTTTTTCTATGACAGCCGGGAATTTTCCAATCACAGTGTGAAAAAAGCAACAATAATCCCTCCAGAATACTTTTCATCTTTCTCATCTTCCAAAATTTCAATGCCATATTTGTCTCTGAAATGAGTATGATCATTTGTAATTTGCTGGCTATTTTTCTAATGTTTGATTCTATTCCTAAAACTCAATTGGCAACCAATGAAAGCAAGATGGCACCTAATGGTACAGAAGATATCACTGAGGTTGAACAACCTCCTTCCACCAACACGGTGCACTATGCGCTGTCGTAGGACATCAGAATCCATTCTTCAAGACCAGCCAAGACTCTCCTTGAAGCACGACTCGGGGCTCAGAGAGCAGGGAATGCGATAATGCGTAGTGCCAATGTGGGGTTGCAGACGGAGAGACTAGATGGCAAGGCAGAAGCCCTGAAGGAAGCGCAGGAAGTGTGGAAGAAAATATACTAGGTCCATCTTTGTCATCTTTGTATAATCCAATACCCTATTTTTCCTTGAAGATGTGCTTGGAATTTGCTTGCTACTTTTCTAATGTTTGCTTCTATAACTGTCAGGCACCCATTGGAAGCATGGTGGCACCATCTGCTGCAGAACATGGCATTGAGGATCAACCCCTTGCTTCCACTGATGAAAGCATCCATGCTTCAAGACCAACCATCTCTCTCCTTGAAGCACAACTTTTGGCTAAGAGAGTAGTGAATGAGGCACTCAGTAGACACATTACAGCATTGCTGAAGGAGATAGAAGCAAAGAATGAAGCGCGGAAAGCATTTGTGAACTTTGCAAACCTTATAAATGCATCACTTTAGCAATTCTTAGCTATATTGCATAAGTGAACTGGTGGTGTGAACTCAATTCTTTATTTTGTTGGAAACTTATGTGCAAACCTATTTATGTCCCCTAAAACATGTTCCCTGCAATTTCTGTCATCTTGATCTGGACGGTGCAATCTAGCAAAGTTGCAAGCACTCTTTTCCAACGTAAATGAAAACGTCATGCTTGTTTAGTTGACGAAAATATTTCCGTCACTGATAGACGCCTACGTGGCGCACTTTCACTCGTCAACATCCTCGACGAAACAGGAACGTCATCTCTTCTTCCCTAACGAATTGAATTCATCATGCGTTGGAGATACTTGTCCAACTCTCATTGGTACATGATTCGCGCTACAAATGTACCACATGTTTCCTTCATATTGGTCCACGTGTCGCCCTGACGATCGGCCACATGTAAGCGGGCCAGCTTATTGTCGTGATGAAAACGAAATTCGTCTCTGCTAGCATGACAAAATGGGAAGGATTACATAAGAAAATGAAAGGATGATGTCAGCAAATGGTGTTAGCGGAATCAGGTCGTGATGAAAAAAAAATGTCAAGAAGTAGATGATGTCGTAGACGGCGAACAAAGACGTTAGCAAAGGTCGCTGAAGGCAGTTCGCGGTGCCGTCTGCCATGTGGCATCATTCATGACGAAATAAAAACATCATGACAGACCCGGCCTAGGCCGGGCCGGTCCAGTTTGCCGCGACGAAATTGGAGGAACGTCACGGACGGGCCATGACATTTGTAGACAAAAAAACATCACATATTGAATTATGACGTGAGGTCCGTGACCTATTTTTTCGTCGCAAAATTCGTCGCGGATGGCCATCTACAATGGTTTGGCCCTCATCCACGACGATATCAGATCGTCATGAACCACCCAAATTCTTGTAGTGGATCCACTAGATGTCATTGGATGTGTGTGTTTGTGTATCAGTGTGCATCATTGTGGTTTTGGTAAATAACACATGCAATGATGCCACTCCAGCATGTGGTGTTCTTTTCACAGACCACATGGAAACACTAGATGGCATTGCATGTGTGTTCTTTTCACAAACCACATGGATCCACTGATGTCATCGCATGTGTGTACTTTTTCCTAGAACACATGGATCCACTAGATGTCATTGCATGTGTGTTCTTTTCAAGCCCCACATGGATCCATTAGATGTCATTGCATGTGTGTTCTTTTCCAAAACCATATGGATCCAATAGATGTCATTGCATGTGTGTTCTTTTCACAAACCACATGGATCCACTAGATGTCATTGCATGTGTGCTCTTTTCCTAGATCACATGGATCCACTGATGTCATTGCATGTGAGTTCTTTTAAGGAACCACATGGATCGCCACTAGATTTCATTGCATGTGTGTGTTAGTGTGCATTAATGTGGTTTTGGAAAAGAACACATGCAATGATTCCACTCTAGCATGTGGTGTTCTTTTCATGAACCGGATAGATCCACTGATGTCATTGTATGTGTGTTCTTTTCATAAAACCACATAGATCCACTAACGTCATTGCATGTGTGTTCTTTTCATAAACCACATAGATCCACTAGATGTCATTGCATGTGTGTTCTTTTCCGAGACCACATAGATCCACTAGATGTCTTTTCATGTGTGTTCTTTTCCTATACCACATGGATCCATTGATGTCATTGCATGTGAGTTGTTTTCATAAACCACATGGATTCACTAGATGTCATTGCATGTGTGTTCTTTTCATAAACCACATGGATCCACATGAGTCATTAGATGTGTGTGTGTATCAGTGTCCATCATCATTGTTTTGGAAAAGAACACATGCAATGATGCCACTCCAGCATGTAGTTGTCTTTTCATGGACCACATGGATCCAATAAATGTCATTGCACGGGTGTTCTTTTCGTAAAGCACATGGATCCACTGATGTCATTGCATGTGTGTTCTTTTCCTAGACCACATGGATCCACTACATATCATTGCATGTTTATTGTTTTCCTACCCCAGATGAATCCATTAGATGTCATTGCATGTGCGTGTATCAATGTGCATCATTGTGGTTTTGGAAAAGAACATATGCAATGATGCCACTCCAGCATGTGTTGTTCTTTTCATAAACCACATGGATCCACTAGATGTGTCGTGGTGGTGTCACGTCAGATGCCATGGATAGGCTAAAGGTGGGGACTAATACACACTAGGGGAATCAAGGGAGGGATAGTGAAGTGATTCTCCACACAGTTGTTTGTATTGCTTTGCTTCCAAGGTTACAAGTGCTCCTAGAGCTGCATTGGCGAGAGGAGGAAGATGGAGCTCTCTTACTCTGACCCACAGTTCACCCCTAAAACCCTAGCCAAATCAGAATAGCGGAACCCGGACTCCTTCTACTGAAACCCTAACCCCCCTTTTATAGAGGGAGCTCGGTCTCTGCCTAGGGCATACGTGGAGGCATATTCCTAAGAATATGCCTCCTCCCAAAGTAGTAAGCCTACCGGGGTGCTTTTCCCCCGCGTCACACATGCTTTGGCTACGTGAGCCTCTGCGGCGCCCGCGTTAGCCGACATGGGCGTCGTCACCCTTGTCGGCCATGCCCCGGTGGTCCTGTCCTCGCTTGCTTCGCTCAGGTAGTGCGTACCTGGGCTTCTTTTGACCAGCGAGATTCCTTCCTTCTCCTAGAAGCTAGACGTGACCTGGATCATAGTTGATCCGGCCACACCTGTTCCTGCATACAAGTAAAACATGCACTTCCGACTTACTGCTTAAGTCGGTTGAGACTTAGTTAGGCGAACGCCCCTGGTCCGGGTTACCCCGTGATTCGGCCTGCCTTGAGGTGACCCGGCAAGCATCCGCTTTGGCCTTGCCGAACCTCGGCTAACTCGGCCTTTATACCCTGGCGTGACCCTACCCGGGGGTATCCCCCCAACATTAGTCCCCGAAGCTGGTGCGGTCTTAGCTGCCTTGGCCGCTAAGGCCACATCAGGTTCCATTTCGAGCTCCACTCGTTATTGCCGAGTTACCTCTTTAGCTCGGATTATATGGATTACGTTCCCTTCGCACATTCCAAGTTTTCACTTGCCGGTCGAGTTACCACTTTATTTCGGATCCCATGGTTTTACTTTCCCTCTGCACATTCCAAGTTCTCACTCTCGGGCCGGGTTACCACGGTTCCGTCCGGGTCTTGTTTCCTTCTCTCGTACGCCAACCCATGTGGATGGTAATCACTATGTTGTCTTATTTTAAGGGCCAGCACAGTAACCGCCGTAGTAATTTGTCAGTTATCACTATGCGTGGGTCACGTCACGCCTGCCTCCTCGTTTACCGCATCACTACGTCACGTCATGGGATCATCTCCGCTCTGTGGCCCTCCATGTGGCTCCCCACTGATTGGCCGAGGTAGGTAATACACTGCCACTGCGTATGGCAGATCCGCAGGATGCGATCCCACTCACCTCTTGAGGGAGTGGTTAAATAGGGGAGGGGCGCACCCCTTAGGATTTTTCCCCTTCCGCGCCCCTCTGCCCGTTGCTCTTCTCCTTCGTCTTCCTTGCGACCGCGCCGCCGCCAGTGCTCCCAAATAGCTGCGTCGCCGCCGCACTTTTCCCTCATACCTCTGCATTGTAGCCACCGCTACGCAACTCCCGCGCCACGGGTCCTCGCCAATCCAGGCCTCTGCCCCCCGCTGCCGCTAGTGCCAGCGAGGGCAGCGAAGACCAGATGACGGAGGAGGAGCTCATCATCGCTGAGCAGGAGGTGGAGGAGGACTCCGCGACGGCGGACCGTGGTGCGTGGGCCGGGTCCTGGGTCTGCCAGGACGACCTGGATTGGCTCTACCGGACCAGACGCATCCCCGCCGGCGTCGCCGCTCGTGTCACTTCCTCCGAACTGGCCCCCTCACCCAATCTGGGTGAGTTCGTCGTGTTCTTGTCCCACTTCCAACGGGGCTTCTGTTTGCCGGTGAGCGACTTCTTCCGGGATTGGCTTAGTACCTACCAACTCCAGCCGCACCATCTTCCTGCCAACGCCATCACGTCTCTTTCCGCTTTCGCTTCTACGATCGAAGGCTATGCCGGACTATTGCCCATGAAGAAGCTATGGATCTGGTTTTTCGGCCTTCGTCGTAACGTCATCCCAAACATCCAACTTGATCCGGAGGACAAAAAGCTCACTCAGTTCGGAGCCATGTCCATCTCACCTCGGAGGCTTTCCGCTTTTCCCCGGGTCACCGGGCTAGGCTCCTGCAAAGGGTGGGCCCGAACCTTCTTTTATGTCTGGAATACGGGCACTGAAGACTTGATCCGGCTGCTTCCCTATAATCCAGGTCCACCTAACCCGGAACTGTGGGACGTCGTCCCCAAGAAGCCCACGGCCTTGGCCAACCAGGTCAACAAGAGGTTCGCGAAGCTGAAGGAGATCGGACTGCGCAACGAGGATGCTATGATCACTTTCGTGCGCAACCGAATTTCCCCCCTCTAGAAGCGCACCCACAAGGTGTGCCACATGAGCTTCGGTCGCGACCCCAACCGGACCTCATCCTTCGAGCTGAGCAACACGGAGATATATCGTCGGGTTAAGGCTCTCTTCACCACCCACAAGGAGTTCTCCTCTGAGTGGACTTGGGGAATTGAGCATTATTGCCGCGATAGGCTTCCTCCCGCGGTAAGCTTCATGTTGCAAACTTATCCCGGACTAATTACATGTCGGTTATTGTTGCATTTTTAACTCGTTTGTTGATTCTTTTCCTCAGCAATTTCTTCAGCAGACCCTTGAGGACGGCACCGATCCGACCCTTAAGTGGGCGCCGGACCGGGAGACTCCGGATGAGGAAGAGCCGGACCAGGAGATGTTCCTCCCGATGACCAACGCTACAAAGCGACCCACCGGTAAATTCTCTTCTATTAGAGATTGGCCCGATGATGAAGATGACTCGGATGTCGAGGTGATTGAACCTGTTGAGGCTGTCCCCCTTTCTTTTGCTTTTCCGGCATCAGCTAATCCCGGTGGGCACATCTACGAGGACCCTCCCCTTGATATGGGTGAACCTGTTGCGGTAGCACCGAAGAAGAAGCGCGGGGCTGCTCCAAGTTCCTCCTCCGGACCTTCTCAGCCTGCTAAAAGGCGAAAGAAGTCCGGGGACAAGACTGCCTCCAAGCCAGCAGGCAAGGCCCCAGCACGAAGGGCCCAGAAACCCAAGGAGGCCCAAACCTCGGATGCGTTAGTCATTTTCCCTTTGCAACTTGTTCTTCATTGCATTGTTGTAATTTCTGTTCTGACATTATTCTCTTTTGCAGGGCTCCGGTGGAGGTCCCTTAGAGTGGATCTAGCATCTCTTCACCGCTCCGTCCTAGCCCTTCTCCCCCTCGTGACGATGAGTCACGCCCGCAGAGCCCTATTCCAGAGGGTTCTGCGGCTGCTCCGGTTTCTGTTCCACCTCGTCAAGAGGGGGGTAACCTTAGAGCGGGGGAGACCGATCTAGTCGAGGCGGTGGCCTCTACAACCTCGGCTTTGCCGTAACCAGCAACCACTGAAACCACCTCTGCACCAGCACCAGCTCCAGTACCAGCGACCAAACAAGCACCGATACCAACTCCGGCATCAGCACCAACTCCGGCTGCAAAAACATCAGCAGCGGCACCAAATCCAGCAACAAGAGCACCAGCGCCGAGCTCCTCTGCCTCGTCCGAGTCTTCTCAACCTCAGCGAGGAACTACCCCGGTAGCTCCTAAGGGGAAATCCGCTGTGACGACTTCCTCTTCCCAGCAAGCCAAGGGAAAAAAGGCTCCGGAGGCTGGGCAGCGTACCCTCGCATCAATGCTTCCCAAGAAAGCTCCAGCAGTGAAGAACGCCCCTGCCAAGCCAACTGATGCCCAACAGATGGTTCTGCACACCAGCCCAGCCCTTGCCTTGGTTGAGAGGAAAGAAGCGCACGCAAAGGGCTTGGTGGCGCCCCATATGCCCACCGATGAGCGGTACACTCCGAGCTTGATTGAATTTGTCATGAACTGGAACAAGGCGGAGTTCATCCACAACGACGATCTCCCGGAGAAGTTCGGCCCTGCTGAATTTTCCGCCCAAATGAACACAGCCGCTAAGGCGATCAACCTCGCAGGGCGGATGATGGGGGTATGTCGCTTCCCCTTTACATGCTGTAGATAATAACCATTAGTCCCCGAGCCTCCGGGGGAGTAACTTGTTACTCGGCTGGATGCTCTTTAGAAAACTAACGTAGCTCCATGCGAGCTTTGAATATGCATACACCTAGATCCGGGTTAAGTTCCACTTGGCCCGGATTTAGTATACTTCGAATATGCACACACCTAGAGCCGGGTTAAGTTCCACTTGGCCCGGATTTTTGTACACTTCGAATATGCACACACCTAGAGCCGGGTTAAGTTCCACTTGGCTCGGGTTTTTGTACACTTCGAATATGCACACACCTAGAGCCGGGTTAAGTTCCACTTGGCCCGGGTTTTTGTACACTTCGAATATGCACACACCTAGAGCCGGGTTAAGTTCCACTTGGCCCGGATTTTTGTACACTTCGAATATGCACACACCTAATTTATGTTTCTGTACTTCTTTCAGGTGACCACCAATCGCCGGAGTGCTGAATTCCAACGTCTGCTGCATACCCACAAGTTGCTACGTGCCAAGCAAGCTGCATTTATCACGGAACACGAGAAAAGGGGTAAATTTTTTCCTTGGCACTTCTCTGTTTTTCTTCATCTTCCTCTGCCGAACTAATCTCATCATTCGGTTTCCGCAGCTAGGGTGGAGGCTGAGAACAAGATTATGCGGAAAAATCCGGAGCAGATCCAGGGTAAGTCATTTTTGTCCGACCTTACAGTGTTCTCCACTTCCTTTTCTCCTTGGCTCGGCGAACATTCATACCTCGGCTCTGCCGAGTCAACACACTATTTCAGCATCGCTTGAAGATAGTGTGCCCGTGCCTGATATGATGCTGCATTTTCTCGAACAAGCACGGCAGCATCAAGCCGAGCTGAAGAAGAAAGATGATGAGATCGCTAGGCTCAAGGCTGAGATGGAAAACATGAAGGCCCAGCACCAAACCGAGCTCCGAAAGGTTGGCGAGGACTTCACAGAAGAGCACGAGCGCCTTACTCTCCAGATCTCCAAGGACCAGGAGCTACTCAAGGAATCCGACATCCAGCTTGGGTCGCCGAATGCTGAGCTTGAGCAACTTCGCAAGAGACGTGATGATTGCACCAGGGAGATGACCCGGATCCTCAGCCATATATCACGTAAGATCCTTTCCCTTATCTGACATACTTTTTCGGGTTACATCATATGTCTTTTCTTTAGCTTCTTCCTTTGTCTCTTTTCTAGGCAAATTTCCAGAGGGCACTGCTATTGCTAGCGCAGCAGTTGCCGACTTCCGCCGAGAAAGGGGTACTCCTGCCGCTCTTGATGGTCAAGAGATTCCCTATGACATGGAGGACATTGTGGTCAGCTTGTCATCTCGCGTGGAGCTTATCAAGAATTATGGCAAGGACATCCTCGACGTTGCCGTTCGCATCTTCAATATTTTCTGGCCCGGAGAAGATACCCCGAAGACCACCGCGATTCTCGTTGAGAAGCTGATGGAAACTGAGACCCAACTCGGCCTCTGGAGAGAGTCCGCTGGACATGCCGCAGCTGATACCATCCTTCATCACATACTTACATGGTATGAGAAGATCGATCTCAGCCTCCTTACACGCCTGCGCACAGGATCCAGATGGACCAATGACCCGGAGTGGGTAGCCCGGCGCCAGGCTTGCGCCCATAGCCTCATCGAATATTCTCCCATTCATGAATGGGTTGAAGGACCAAGCTTCCTGGAAGCCGCTAGTGATGAAAATGCTGAGAACATTGAAGACGGGTTGGACGAGGACGAAGAAGGCGATGCCTCAGACATTGAAGACAGCGAGGATGACACCGAACTTCCTCCTGCTGCTCCTTAAGTGAAAAACTTGAAAATTTATTGGATCCCCGGTATGCCGGGTGGAGTTGTATTCCATATACATGTGATATTTTGCTACTAAGTTCTTATGCCGGATTAACTTGGGCGTAGTCCCCGAGTTTCTTTTTCTTGTTTTTCCAATCTCTTGGATCAGTTCGTGTCTACCTTGATTCGGTTTTACGACTTACGAATCCGAGGTTCAAAAATTGTCTTAACAATACCGGGAAACTTTTAGACTTAGCTCAAAAATAAGACTGCATAATAACTTGAAAATAAATACAGGGTTAGTCCCAAAAACAAACGTCGGCTCGAATAAATTCTTTTCCTTAGTTGTTTTTCATGTGCTACGCAATTCCAAACTTGTTATCTTGCTTGCCATGAAGCCAATTCTTGTTGGACAGCAGCAAGTCGAAGAGTTAGGTTCTTGGTGCTCACACATTACTAATCTGAGTTAAGTAGAATAATTTATTCCAGCTATCACACAAAAAACGACAAATATTATTAAGGCAGTCCCCGAGTTACTGCTCGAGCTGCCAACATTTCATTGATAAGCTCATTGCCGACATACATACCGACATATGATATGACTCGGATACGTACACTTCTTAGCTAAGTGCAGAAAGGACGAAGTAGAGCTATATTCCATGGTCGCTTGGATTCCTCTCCGGACCTATCCGCCTTGTTCTTTTCCTGTGGCTTTGCATCTATACGATAATAAGAATCATTGTGCAATGCCTTCCTCCCGATGAACGGCCCTTCCCATGGGGGGGATAACTTATGCATGCCGGTAGTATGTTGTATCAACCAGAGCACCAGATCGCCTTCCCGAAAGACTCGGGGGCACACTTTCCGGCTATGATAGCGTCGGAGATTTTGCTGATATATGGCGGATCTGGACAATACCAATTCTCTCGCTTCTTCCAGCAGATCAACATCATTTTGCCGGGCTTCTTGCACTTCGGCTTCTGTGTATTGGGTGACCCTAGGCGAATCATGCTCTATGTCGGCTGGTAATACAGCTTCTACCCCATATACCAGAAAAACGGCGTATAGCCTGGTGATCGATTCGGAGTTGTTCTTAAACTTCACAGTACCGCTGGTAGTTCTTCTATCCAGCACCCCGTTGATCTTTGCAGCGGCTTAATGAGCCAGGGTTTTATCCCGGATAATACTAATCCGTTGGATCTTTCCACTTGTCCGTTCGATGCTGGGTGGGCTACCGAGGCTACGTCCAGCCAGATCTTCTTGTCCCGGCAGAAACGCGCAAATGCTCCTTCCGCAAAATTTGTGCCATTATCAGTTATGATACTGTGAGGATAACTGTACCTCAAGATGATATCTTTGAGAAACGTTACGGCCGTAGCTCCATCACATTTTCTTATAGGCTTTACCTCAATCCACTTCGTAAACTTGTCCACCGTTACCAGAATGTGAGTCATATATCCCCTTGCTGGTTTGAACGGGCCAACCATATCCAAGCACCATATGGAAAATGGCCAAATAATTGGTATGGTCTTGAGTTCCGACATTGGCATATGTGTCTTGGTTGCGTACCTCTGACAACCATTACACTTTCTCACCAGATCTTTCGCTTGCTCTAAGCCATTTGGCCAGTAGAATCCGTGCCGGAAAGATTTTGCTACGAAGGCTCGGGATGAGGCATGATGCCCGCATTCCCCTGATGTATATCTCGGAGGATGTCAAGCCCTTCTTCCGGGTCAACACATCGCTAGAGGACATTGGTCACACTTCTTTTCTATAGTTTGGAATTGATGATCGTGTAAGCCTTTGCCCTCCTCTGTGTTTGTTTGGACAGCACTTCCTTAGTGGGTAACGTTCCATCTTTCAGGAATTGAAATATAGGTAGTGCCCAAGCCGGTATTTCTCGCACAGGGAACACATCCTCATCAATCTCCATCTGATCCACCGGCATAACTTCAACCGGATCACGCTGAGCAGTCCTCGGGTCTTGCGAAGCAGTCCCCGGGTTTGCCGAGGCAGTCCCCGGGTCTCGCGCACCACTTCCCACGTCAATATCCATGGATATAGCTCCGGATTCCGTGTCCTCCAGGACATAGATTGAGTCGGTTCCAGGGGAGGGTCTGATGGAAGGTTTCCTGAGGTGCTCTAATGCTACAACCGGTGGAATTGCTTGTTGGGTTGACCCGAGCTTCGACAGCATGTCGGCAGCCTCATTTTCCACCCATGGTACATGATGAAATTCACATCCCTCAAAGTAACTAGATATCTTCTGCACATGAAATATGTACAGTGCCATGTTTGGATCAAGGGCGTCCCACACTCCTGACACTTGCTGCACCACCAAATCCGAGTCACCAAAGCATATGAACCGACGTATCCCAATCTCATTTGCTACCTTGAGCCCATGCACAAGTGCTTCATACTCAGCGACATTGTTTGATGCCGCGAAATGGATCTACAGCACGTATCTTAGCTGGTCCTTCTTTGGCAAGGTAAGTACAACTCCGGCCCCTAGCCCGGTTTTGGTTTTTGATCCGTCAAAGTGCATTCGCCAATAGTTCGAATCAGGGAGTGGTGGTTCGTATTGCACCTCGGCCCAGTCCACGAAGAAGTCTGCCACAGCTTGGGATTTAATGGCTTCTCTTCTGTCATATTGCGGCGCATAAGGAGCTGGCTCAATTGCCCATTTTGCAATTCTGCCACTCGCATCCTTGTTACTCATTATCTCGGATATGGGGGCCTCACATATGACCCTGATGGGATGCTCCTCAAAGTAGTCCTTCAGCTTTTTAGCGGCCATGTACACGCCATACGCCACCTTTTGATAGTGTGGATAGTTCTGCTTTGAGGCTGACAACACCTCGCTCAAGTAATACACTGGTCTTTGCACCGACTTACCTTCCTCATCGCGCTCCACCACTATCACTTCACTTACAACTCGGTTGGTTGCGGCTATATAGAGCAACATTGGCTCCTTTGATAGAGGTGAGGCCAACACTAGTGCAGTGGCTAACATCTTCTTCAAGTGGGAAAAGGCTTCATTGGCCTGCGGTGTCCAAACGAATTTATCCGACTTTTTCATGAGTTGGTAGAGAGGCAATGCCTTTTCTCCCAACCTACATACAAACCGATTTAACGAGGCCAGGCAAACTGTGAACTTCTGACATCGTTAAGACACTTCGGCAGTTCCATTCGTTCGATGGCTCGGATTTTAGTTGGATTAACCTCGATACCTCGGCTGGAAACAAGAAAACCGAGCAATTTCCTAGCCGGGACACCGAAGGTGCATTTTTCCGGGTTAAGCTTCATCCGGAACCTCCTTAGGTTCGCAAATGTTTGGATGATATCGTCAAGGAGCGTTTTGCTTTCCTTGGTCTTGATAACCACATCATCCACATACACTTGTACATTTTGACCTATTTGGTCGTGCAAACATTTTTGCATACATCTTTGGTACGTTGCCCCTGCATTACGTAAACCAAACGGCTTGGTGCGATAGCAATAAGCCCCATACGAGGTAATAAACGCAATCTTTATTTGATCATCCGGATTCAGAGGTATCTGGTGGAAACCAGAATATGCATCAATGAATGACAACAATTCACATCCAGCAGTTGAATCTATGACCTGATCTATTCTTGGCAGTGGAAATGGATCTTTTGGACATGCCTTGTTCAGGTTCGTGTAATCAATACGCATTCGCCAAACCACTGCCACATTCGGGTCATCCTTCTTCTTTTCCACCAGCACTAGATTAGACAGCCAATCCGGGTAAAGAACCTCCATGATAAATCCTGCGGCTAGCAACCGAGCTATCTCATCCCCAATGACTTTCCTCCTATCTTCAGCGAAGCGGCGGAGAGGTTGCTTCACCGGCTTAGCTCCGGGTCTCAGATTCAAAGAGTGCTCGGCCAGCTCCCTCGGAACACCTTGCAAGTCCTGTGTGGACCAAGCAAAAATGTCCTGATTCTCACGGAGGAAGCTGACAAGCATGCTTTCCTATTTATCACTTAACCCGGCACCAATTGTTACGGTGCGCTCCGGGAACATGTCATCAACTGGAACCTTCCTGGTATCCTTCGTGGCTTGGAAAGATACACTTCCATGCGGGTTACTCATTGCCGGCATATACTGCTGCGTGGACTGAGCCAATGCCGCCACCTCTTGAATTTTCCTTTTCTCCTGCGCAATCACAAGTGACTCGGCTAAGTTAGATCCGGCCGACACACACTCCATGGAACGTCGGAAATCCCCTGCGATGATAATCACCCCGTTTGGTCCGGGCAATTTCATCTTCAAGTAGCTAATATGACAGCTTGCCATGAACTTGTTCAGCGCTGGCCATCCGAGTAACGCATGGTATGAAATTTCCAAGTTCACCACCTCGAACTCCAAATTTTCGGTTCGGCAATTAGCCCTCGTGCCGAACAATACGTCAACCAGGACCTTGCCTATGCGCTCACAAGAAAGGTCGGGCACAATACCATGGAAAGTTGTCCTCGTGGGCTGTAGCATATTTTCCGAGATACCCAACTTGCGCATTGTGTCGGCATACATGATGTTAATGCTGCTGCCATTGTCGATCAACACCTTTGAGAACCATACATTGATGCTAGGCCCAATGAACGTCGGGTCCATCACCAACGCCTACGAATCAGGGCTTGGCATAAGCTTGGGATGATCCTTTATGCTCCAGGTGATTTCCTGATCAGACCAAGGCATGTACCTCGTCACTGCAGGCATCACTGTGTTCAACTCCATATGCCTACGCTGCAAGCTATTTCTATTTGTTTCCTCAGTGGTGAACACACAATAGCTCTGATGATGCTCTATGTACTCATTTCTCCCCTCATTTCCGGGGTAACTCTGATCCGGCTGATGCTGATTTTCCACTTGATGCACTGCATCCCTTCTCTCATTGTTATCATACATCGGCGGAGGGGGAGGAAACATTAGCTGTTGCGTGTTCGCTCCGGAGAGCAATTCCTGCCGGGGTAACTCCTGCCGAGGCTGATCATTCCGGGGTGCCTGAGCATTCCCCGAGCCACCTTGTTCAATCTTGCGCATCCACTCACATTGCCTCGTCGTATGACCCGCCGGGTTACTCGGATTTGGCGTGTGAAACTTACACGGCTGGTCAAACATCGACTCATAAGTATACCTCAGACGGTCCTTCTTTTCTTGCCACTGTCTCTTTTGCTCTGGCGTCCAAGTTTTCTTGCCATCGTTTCTCAGAGTCCATTGCCCTCCAGTTTTCTGGCGCTGACTGCCCCCTGCTCTAGGCTGGTCTTGATTCACAGCCACAACTTGTTGCGAACTGTATCGATGATCTGGTCTATCATTTCTCCTTTTTCCTCTGTAGTCATTCCTCCGGGATGATCTGGCTCCATCCCTCTGATAGTACTCATCATTTGACTCGTTTGATACGAGCCTAGGTTGAGTCGGATCACCCAAAGCATATGAGTCTGCAATCCAGATCATCTCTACCAATGTAGTTGGCATTTTCCTTTGCAACTTTTGCC
The DNA here is from genome assembly GCA_910589775.1 of Avena eriantha. Taxonomy (NCBI): domain Eukaryota; kingdom Viridiplantae; phylum Streptophyta; class Magnoliopsida; order Poales; family Poaceae; genus Avena; species Avena eriantha. The sequence goes on from OU342741.1 coordinate 471,138,725, forward strand.
ACAGCTCGCTTGCATATCTGCACCCTTGTGCAAACCATGCTATGGCCTATGATTCCATCATGCCTTCACACGAATTTCTAACGGTACACCACCGGGTCAAGAACTCCCGGTCTGTCTCATTAGGTCTTTGCTTGCACATAGCTAGGGTTTGTGGCCTATTTGGCCTCTGATACGTACTCGAGAAACTGCTAATGAACATTTCCTCAAAATCTATCCAGCAGTTGATGCTTCCGGGTGGCAAATTGTTCAGCCATACCCTTGCCGGCCCTTCCAACATCTGGGGTACGTATCGTAAGCCCATCTCAAGTTACCACTAGCAATTTTCATAGTCGTAGCATAGTTTATCAACCAATCCTCCGGCTTGGTACTGCCGTCATACATCTTCGTGCCCCTAGGTAACTGGAAGTTGGATACCGGTGGCTCCTTCATGATCCGGGGTCCAAAACACGCAGGACCCGGTGGACCTTGACATTCGATCTGTTCCGACCTATACAGTCGATCCAGTTTCAACCTGGCATCATCCAGCATCAAATCCCTGCTTCCCAATCTTGACCCTATCACATGATAGTCCGGCCTTGGGTATCCCGCGTTTGCCATTTCCGAGTCTCCATCATTATATCTGGCTTGCTCTCGTGGAGCACCTTTCTGTTGCATACCTCGGCCGGCACTTTGCTCTTGCTTTGGTATATTCCGCTGCTGCGGTTGTCCTGCTCCTGCGAAGTTTCGCTGTCCGACATTGCCGTTGACTGCGTTCCCTTGATCGACATTGCCTTGGTCGCGGTTACCTCGGCCAGCTTCACCTCGGCTCACACTCCGTCGATCATCATTTTTCTGTGCTTCTTTTCCTTTCCTTGCTTGTGTTGGGTCATACGGGACGATCTGTTTGTTCCGTCTGGCTGAGGTTACTACCTATTCTCTCCTCGGACCACCATGAGGAGACGATACGGCTCCAGCGGATTTCTCCGGGTTACCCATCACCGAATGGACGATCTTGGAAGCTCTAGCTCTCTCCGGGTTAGCTCGGAGTAGTTCTTCGTTTTGTCTGTTCGTGATCCGAACCAGTTCGTTAACCCTATCTTGTTGTCTTTGACGGGCTTCACCCGTCAGACCCTCTAACTCGGACACAGCTGCATCCGCTGCTCTGAGGTTCTTTGCCGGGGTACTGTACCTCGGCAGCCCCACGGACATACAGTTTTCTGATTCCTCAATTCCAGTATCACCTTCTCTGTTCATCTCTCTCATGAGATTTCTCCCCTTTACATTAACAGCGTCAACTTTGTTCTCCTTTGCGTACTCACGCAGCGTCATATTCAACGACTGCTGAGCCGCGGCTATTTTCTTTGCGCCCTCTAGTATCTTTTGCCTAGCTTCCTCTAGCTCAGCCTGCGCTTGAGCCAGATCTACTGCTACTACCACAGGGTTTGCCAAGCTATCCATCGCTTCCCTCAACACATTTTCCGGCCTCTCTAGTGGAGGACCTCGACATTTCCTCGGTGCCTTAGGCGTTACCTCCGGATCTGGCGCCGGATCCTTGCTCGCACCCGCACCAGGCGCAGTCATCATCACCTCTGCGCGGTCCGGGGAGCGAGCGATACGCGCCCCGCGAGCCACGGTGAGGGGCGGTTCTCCAGCCTCGACGACGCGACACGGATGAACACAAGACACGTCCATAGCAACGTAGAGTTTGTGCGCGCCGAGCTTGACGAAGAGGCCGTTGCGCGGAAGTGGACGCGTGCCGAAGCAGCCAGCGTTGTCGCTGACGAAGTCCAGTGCTCCAAAGCGCTGAACGAGCCCAGAGACGATGCGCTCGCAGGTGCCGATGAAGTTTCCCGTCCGGATCTTGACCCCTGCTAGCGCCGCTAGCCCCACGGTAGGCGCCAACTGTCGTGGTGGTGTCACGGCAGATGCCATGGATAGGCTAAAGGTGGGGACTAATACACATTAGGGGAATCCAGGGATGGATAGTGAAGTGATTCTCCACACAGTTGTTTGTATTGCTTTGCTTCCAAGGTTACAAGTGCTCATAGAGCTGTATTGGCGAGAGGAGGAAGATGGAGCTCTCTTACTCTCACCCACAGTTCACCCCTAAAACCCTAGCCAAATCAGAATAGCGGAGCTCGGTCTCTGCCCAGGGCATACGTGGAGGCATATTCCTAAGAATATGCCCCCTCCCAAAGTAGTAAGCTGACGGGGGTGCTTTTCCCCAGCGTCACACATGCTTTGGCTACGTGAGCCTCCGCGGCGCCCGCGTCAGTCGACATGGGCGTCGTCACCCCTGTCGGCCACGACGCGGTGGTCCTGCCCTCGCTTGCTTTGCTCAGGTAGTGCGTACCGGGGCTTCTTTTGACCAGCGAGATTCCTTCCTTCTCCTAGAAGCTAGACGTGACCCGGATCATAGTTGATCCGGCCACACCTTTTCCTGCATACAAGTAAAACATGCACTTCTGACTTACTGCTTAAGTCGGTTGGGACGTAGTTAGGCGAACGCCCCCTGGTCCGGGTTACCCCGTAATTCGGCCTGCCTTTAGGTTACCCGGCCAGCATCCGCTTTGGCCTTGCCGAACCTCGGCTAACTCGGCCTTTATACCCTGGCGTGACCCTACCCGGGGGTATCCCCCCAACAAGATCTCATTGAATGTGTGCTATTTTTATAAACCACATGGATACATTGATGTCATTGCATGTGTGTTCTTTTCATACACCACATGGATCGACTAGATGTCATTGCATGTTTGTTCTTTTCATACCCCACATGGATCCACTAGATCTCATTGCATGTGTATCTGTATCAATGTGCATGAATGTGGTTTTGGAAAATAAAACATGCAATGATGGCACTCCAGCTTGTGGTGTTCTTCTCATAAACCACATGGATCCACTTGATGTCATTGCATGCGTGTTCTTTTCAAAAACCACATGGATCCATTGATCTCATTGCATGTGTGTTCTTTTCATAAACCACATGGGTCCACTAGATGTCATTGCATTTGTGCTCTTTTCATGCCCCACATGGATCCACTAGATGTCATTGCATGTGTGTTCTTTTCATAAACCACATGGATCCACTAGATGTCATTACATGTGTGTTATTTTCATAAACCACGTGGATCCTCTAGATGTCGTTGCATGTGTGTTCTTTTCCAAAACCACATGGAGCTATTGATGTCATTGCATGTGTGTTGTTTCAATAAACCACATGTATACACTAGATATCATTGCATGTGTGTTCTTTCCATAAAGCACACGGATCCACATGAGTCATTGGATGTGTGTTCTTTTAAAACCACATGGATCCACTGGTGTCTTTGCATGTGTGTTCTTTTCCTAAACCACATGGATCCACTAGATGTCATTGTATGTGTGTTCTTTTCATAAACCACATGGATCCACATGAGTCATTGGTTGTCTGTGTGTGTGTCAGTGTGAATCATTGTGGTTTTGTAAAAGAACACATGCAATGATGCCACTCGAGAATGTGGTGTTCTTTTCATAAACCACATGGATGCACTAGATGTCATTGCATGTGTGTTATTTTCATAAACCACATGGATCCACTAATGTCATTGCATGTGTGTTCTTTTCATAAACCACATGGATCGACTAGATGTCATTGCATGTGTGTTCTTTTAATGCCCCACGTGGATCCACTAGATGTCATTGCATGTGTGCGTGTATCATTGTGGTTTTGGAAAAGAACACATGCAATGATGCCACTCCATCTTGTGGTGTTCATTTCATAAACCACATGGATCCACTTGATGTCATTGCATGTGTGTTCTTTTCATAAACCACATGGGTCAACTAGATGTCATTGCATGTGTGCTCTTTTCATGCCCCACATGGATCCACTAGATGTCATTGCATGTGTGTTCTTTTCGTAAACCACATGCATCCACTGATGTCATCGCATGTGTGTACTTTTTCCTAGAACACATGGGTCCACTAGATGCCATTGCATGTGTGTTCGTTTCATGCCCCACATGGATCCATTAGATGTCATTGCATGTGTGTTCTTTTCCAAAACCATATGGATCCAATAGATGTCATTGCATGTGTGTTCTTTTCATAAACCACATGGACCCACTAGATGCCATTGCATGTGTGATCTTTTCCTAGACCACATGGATCCACTAGATGTCATTGCATGTGTGTTCTTTTCCTAGATCACATGGATCCACTGATGTCATTGCATCTGAGTTCTTTTCATGAACCACATGGATCTCCACTAGATGTCATTGCATGTGTGTGTTAGTGTGCATCAATGTGGTTTTGGAAAAGAACACATGCAATGATGCCACTCCAGCATGTGGTGTTCTTTTCATAAACCGGATTGATCAACTGATGTCATTGTATGTGTGTTCTTTTCATAATCCACATGGATCCACTGATGGCATTGCATGTGTGTTCATCTCATAACCACATTGATCCAGTAGAAGTCATTGCATGTGTGTTATTTGCCTAGACCACATGGATCCACTAGATGTCATTGCATGTGCATTCTTTTTCTAGACCACACGGATCCACTTATGTTGTTGCATGTGTGTTCTTTTCATAAACCACATGGATCCACTAGATGTCATTGAATGTGTGTGTGTATCAGTGTGCATCAATGTGGTTTTGCCAAAGAACACATGCAATGATGCCACTCCAGCATGTGGTGTTCTTTTCATAAACCACATAGATCCACTAGATGTCATTGCATATGTGTTCTTTTCATAAACCACATGGATCCACTAGATGTCATTGCATGTATTTTTTCATTCCCACATGGATCCACTAAATATATCTGCATGTGTTTTGTTTTCATCAACCACATGGATCCACTAGATGCTGGTGCATGTGTGTTATTTTCATAAACCACATTGATCCACTAATGTCATCGGATGTGTGTGTATCAGTGTTCATCATTGTGGTTTTGGAAAAGAACACATGCAATGATGCCACTCCAGCATGGTGTGTTCTTTAGATCGACCACATGGATCCACTAGATGTCAGTGCATGTGTGTTCTTTTCCTAGACCACATAGATCCACCAGATGAGATTGCATGTGTGTTCTTTTCCTAGACCACATGGATCCATTGATGTCATTGCATGTGAGTTGTTTTCATAAACCACATGGATCCACTAGATGTCATTGCATGTGTGTTCTTTCCATGGCCCACATGACCCATTAGATGTCATTTCATGTGTGTTCTTTTCCAAAACCATATGGATCCAATAGATGTCATTGCATGTGTGTTCTTTTCCTAAACCACATGGATCCACTAGATGTCATTGCATGTGTGCTCTTTTCCTAGACCACATGGATCCACTAGATGTCATTGCATGTATGTTCTTTTCCTAGATCACCTGGATCCACTGATGTCATTGCATGTGAGTTCTTTTCATGAAGCACATGGATCGCCACTAGATGTCATTGCATGTGTGTGTTAGTGTGCAACAATGTGGTTTTGCAAAAGAACACATGCAATGATGCCACTCCTTCATGTGGTGTTCTTTTCATAAACCACATTGATCCACTGATATCATTGTATGTGTGTTCTTTTCATAAACCGCATGGATCCACTGATGTTATTGCATGGGTGTTATTTTAATAAACCACACGGATCCACTAGATGTAATTGCATGTATGTTCTTTTCCTAGACCACATGGATCCACTAGATGTCATTGCATGTGCGTTCTTTTTCTAGACCACATGGATCCACTTATGTTGTTGCATGTGTGTTCTTTTCATAAACCACATGGATCCACTAGATGTCATTGCATGTGTGTGTGTATCAGTGTGCATCATTGTGGTTTTGCAAAAGAACACATGTAATGATGCCACTCCATCATGTGGTGTTCTTTTCATAAACCACATGGATCCACTAGATGTCATTGCACATGTGTTCTTTTCATAAACCACATGGATCCACTAGATGTCATTACATGTGTTTTTTTTCCAGCCCCACATGGATCCACTAAATATCTGTGCATGTGTTTTCTTTTCATCAACCACATGGATCCACTAGATGTCAGTGCGTGTGTGTTTTTTCATAAACCACATTGATCCACTAATGTCATCAGATGTGTGTGTATCAGTGTTCATCATTGTGGTTTTGGAAAAGAACACATGCAATGATGCCACTCCATCATGGTGTGTTCTTTACATAGACCACATGGATCCACTAAATGTCATTGCATGTGTGTTCTTTTCCTAGACCACATGGATCCACTAGATGTGATTGCATGTGTATTATTTTCCTAGACCACATGGAACCATTGATGTCATTGCATGTGAGTTGTTTTCATAACCCACATGGATCCACTAGATGTCATTGCATGTGTGTGCTTTTCATAAACTACATGGATCCACATGAGTCATTGGATGTGTGTGTGTGTATCAGTGTCCATCATCGTCGTTTTGGAAAAGAACAGATGCAATCATGCCACTCCAGCATGTAGTTGTATTTTCATGGACCACATGGATCCAATAGATGACATTGCATGGGTGTTCTTTTCATAAACCACATGGATCCACTGATATCATTGCATGTGGGTTCTTTTCTTAGACCACATGGATCCACTACATATCATTGCATGTTTGTCTTTTCCTACCCCACATGGATCCATTAGATGTCATTGCATGTGTGTGTATCAAGGTGCATCATTGTGGTTTTGGAAAAGAACATATGCAATGACGCTATTCCAACATGTGGTGTTCTTTTCGTAAACCACATGGATCCACTAGATGCCATTGCATCTATGCTCTTTTCATAAACCACATGGATCCACTAGATCTCATTGCATGTGTGTTCTTTTCATAAACCACAAAGATCGACTAGATGTCATTACATGTGTGTTCTTTTCATACCCCACATGCATCCACTAGATCTCATTGCATGTGTGTGTATAAGTGTGCATCAATCTGGTTTTTGAAAAGAATACATGCAATGATGCCACTCCAGCTTGTGGTGTTCTTCTCATAAACCACATGGATCCACTTGATGTCATTGCATGTGTGTTCTTTTCATAAACCACATGGATCCATTGATCTCATTGCATGTGTGTTCTTTTCATAAACCACATGGGTCCACTTGATGTTGTTGCATGTGTGCTCTTTTCATGCCCCACATGGATCCACTAGATGTCATTACATGTGTGTCCTTTTCATAAACCAGATGGATCCACTAGATGTCGTTGCATGTGTGTTATTTTCATAAACCACGTGGATCCTCTAGATGTCGTTGCATATATGTTCTTTCCAAGAAGCACATGGATCCACATGAGTCATTGGATGTGTGTTCTTTTAAAACCACATGGATCCACTGGTGTCTTTGCATGTGTGTTCTTTTCATAAACCACATGGATTCACTAGATGTCATTGCATGTGTGTTCTTTTCATAAACCACATGGATCCACTTGAGTCATTGGTTCTGTGTGTGTGTGTCAGTGTGAATCATTGTGGTTTTGTAAAAGAACACATGCAATGATGCCACTCGAGCATGTGGTGTTCTTTTCATAAACCACATGGATGCACTAGATGTCATTGCATGTGTGTTATTTTCATAAACCACATGGATCCACTGATGTCATTGCATGTGTGTTCTTTTCATAAACCACATGGATCGACTAGATGTCATTGCATGTGTTTTTTTTTCATGCCCCACATGGATCCACTAAATTTCATTGCATGTGTGTGTGTGTATCAATGTAATTTTGGAAAAGAACACATGTAATGATCCCACTCCATCTTGTGGTGTTCATTTCATAAACCACATGGATCCACTTGATGTCATTGCATGTTTGTTCTTTTCATAAACTACATGGGTCAACTAGATTTTATTGCATGTGTGCTCTTTTCATGCCCCACATGGATCCACTAGATGCCATTGCATGTGTGTTCTTTTCATAAACCACATGCATCCACTAGATGTCATTGCTTGTGTGTTCTTTTCATAAACAACGTGGATACACTAGATATTGTTGCATGTGTGTTCTTTTCCAAAACCACATGGATCCACAGATGTCATTGCATGTGTGTTCTTTGCATAAACCACATGGATCCACTGGATGTCATGGCATGTGTGTTCTTTTCATAAACCACATGGATCCATTGATGTCATTGCATGTGTGTTCTTTTCCTAGACCAGATGGATCCACTAGATGTCATTGCATGTGTGTTCTTTTCATGCCCCACATGGATCCATTAGATGTGATTGCATGTGTCTGTATCAGTGTGCATCATTGTGGTTTTGGCAAAGAACACATCAATGATGCCACTCCAGCCTGTGGTGTTCTTTTCTTAAACTACATGGATCCATTGATGTCATTGCATGTGTTCTTTTCATAAACCACATGGATCCATTGATGTCATTACATGTGTGTTGTTTTCATAAACCACATGGATCCATTGATGTCATTGCATGTGTGCTATTTTCATGCCACACATGGATCCACTAGATGTCATTGCATGTGTGTTTGTTTCATAATCCATATGGATCCACTAGATGTTATTGCTTGTGTGTTATTTTCATAAACCACATGGATCCCCTAGATGTCATTGCATATGCGTTCTTTTCATAAACGACATTGATCCATTGATACCATTGTATGCGTGTTGTTTTCGTAAATGACATGGATCCACACGATGTCATTGCATATTTGTTCTTTTACTAAACCACATGGATCCACTAGAGTCATTGCATATGTGTTCTTTTCATAAACCACATGGATCCACAAGCTGTCATTGCATGTGTGTTCTTTTCCAAAACCATATGGATCCACTAATGTCATTGCATGTGTGTTCTTTTCATAAACCACATGGATCCACATGAATCATTGGATGTGTGTGTGTGTGAGTGTATATCATTGTAGTTTTGGAAAAGAACACATCCAATGGTGCCACTCTAGCATGTGGTGTTCTTTTCATAAAACACATGGATCCACTAGATGTCATTGCATGTGTGTAATTTTCATAAATCACATGGATCCACTAGATGCCATTGCAGGTGTGTTCTTTTCATAAACCACATGGATCCACATGAGTCATTGGATGTGTGTGTGTACCAGTGTGCATCATTGTGGTTTTGGAAAAGAACACATGAAATGATGCCACTTGATACGTCCATAACGTATCTATACTTTTTGATGGTTTATGCTAATAATATTCTTTTGTCACTCCTTTTTGTATAAAGTTTATGATTTATTTGGAATAAACTACTAATAGTTGAAAAAGTGCACAATGTTCTTGTTTTACACTTTGATGTGTTGGAATTACCAAGAATACAAGTGGAAACCTTATTGGAGTGAATTTGGGATTTTTCCAGAAATCTGTCTTAGAACTCTTCTTGAAGATGGTCACGTTTTGGGTCTAGGACGGCATCAAACGGAAAACTCTTCAGCTACAAAGTTGTTGAAAATTTTGCGACAAACGTTCTGGACATAAAATTTAGCTGATTCTGAGTCCGAACAGGCCTGCTAGGCTCGATTTACTGCAGCCCAAGATGGGGTGACGGGAATCCGAGAAGCTATATAAAGGGAGGAAACATAATTCACCCCCGGCATCTCCACCGACGAATTTGCAGCCACCAAAGCCACGTTTTTGCCTCCCCCATGGATCTCATCTCCATGCGGGAGGGCTCCCAAGAAGCCATAAAAGGAAGGGGGCTAAGGGGCGCTGCTCCCCCATGATACCAGCGGCGGGGAAGGAGTCCCCCGCGCCACCGCTGGCGCTGCCGCCGCCCTCTTCACCATCTTCACCGCCATCTCCATCACCTAATCCTCCTAGTATGTAGTGGTTCATCCTCCCACACACCTCTATACTGTCCTATGTAAACATGGTGTTTGATGCTATAAGTTATAATCCTATGATCTATGTCATGTTTGCGTAGTTTCTTTATTCTTAGATTGAATGGTTGAACATGTTTGGTTCATTATAGTTGTATGTTGATATGGTACAGTCCTTTGGTGTCCATTATATTTGTGCGCGCATGGATTAAACATCATAGGGTTTGTAGTATGTGTAAAAGGAAGGGGGGAGTCCTGCCGGAGTGACAGAAACCTAAGGACACAAACCAGAACGTTGCACGTATGGGAGTAAGAGGACCATTAAACTTAAGGCTATGGTTGGGTAAACCTTAATGCATTGATTAGTACTTATGGATGTTTGCTAATAATCCAATCATATAGTACATGTAATTCCAAGTAGTGAAGCGCATGTATATTTAGCCTCTCCCACATAGAAAACTCCATCAAAGACAATGAACCTGATCTATTCGCTATTTAAACTTGGACAAAGCCACAACAATTACCACCACTATTTCACACTCATGGTTTTGTTAGTTTAGTGTATCTTATTGCCGTAGCAACTAGCTTTACTTTCTTGTTATTTCTTATCATGCAATGCTATCTCTATTACTCGTATTGTTGCTCTAGTTTTATTTCCTAGATAATGCAAACGCTTAGTGTGCGTAGAGTTGTATCAGTGGTTGGTAGAACTTGAGAGAATATTTATCCTACCTTTAGATCCTCGTTGGGTTCAACACTCTTACTTATCGAAAAGGCTACACACGATCCCCTATACTTGTGGGTTATCAAGACTTTTTCCACCGCCGTTGCTGGGGAGCAATAACGTGTGGGCGAATATTCTTGTGTGCACTTTTTTGTTTTATCTCTAAGTAGTTTTTACTTTCAGTTTTAAGTTGTTCTCTATCTTAGTATGGATAGGCATGCGAATTACCAAAAAAATTAATTTTACTTGTTACCTAAAAATGTTTTAAAAAAGGAAAGTGATTGGAAAGATGAGTGATGGTTAAGTGGCGGTCGACCTTGAACAATTGTGTTCATGCCTATGAAACCAAAACAAATCTTCCCATGGAAGCTTTTCAGTTAACTGCAGGAAAGAATGGGAAAGTTTTTGTGTTGAAGTTTTTCACAGAAAATAAGGAATACCAAAAAGAGAAATTGAAGAATGGACAAAAGTTTCTTCAACAACCCCTTGGTTTGCAAACCTTTAAACTTTGTTTTTTGAGCAGCATAGAAACTTGAATAAATTTGGAGCGTTTGTATCGTTTTATTTATTTGTCTTAGCACCAAACCTAGTTACATTTGATTTATTTGAGTCTTGGAAGTTGTTACTTCTGTAACAACCGCTCCTTATCCTTTTTATTTTCTTTTTGTGCCAAGAATATCCTCTAATGAGGGAGAAGTATTGATTGGGAAAGTTGTTGTCCCGAAACAGATTTATGTGCTTCACCGTAAAAATTCGTGTAAAATCTCTGTACGCCCTTTTGAGGCGTGAATTGTGTGCTTCTGCTCCAGGTTGTTATCCAACTTTCGTTATTTCAACACTTTTCGATTTGAGCAACAGAAGGTCTTCAAAAAAATTGGTTTCTATCTGCTGGTCTGTTTTGATAGATTTCTGCCATTATTTGCATTTGCTTCTTGTTGATACCCTTTTGGGTTCTCATTGGGGAATTGAGCTTTTTAAAGGAAGTGCTACAGTAGCTTGTGTTTTAATGGAAGTTTTATTGGTGTTGAAACTGAACCCAAAGACTTATTATCTTGAGTACACTAATGCTGCTAATGAAGATTATGTGAAGTTTTGTATGAAGGAAAAATTTCAGGTGTTAAGGAAAGAATGATGTAATGAGATGAAGAAAGGACTAAATCTCAAGCTTGGGGATGCCACCGTGTGTCACCCCAAGAAATATCCAAGAAGTACAAGCGTCAAAGCTTGGGGATGCCCAAGGCATCCCCTTCTTCATCAATAAAAATCTTAAGTTCTTCCAAACACTTCATTTTTATTGTTTCATGCACAGTTGTGTTGTTCTTGGAGCGTCTTCGTTTTTGTTTTTGGTTTTTGTTTGCTTGGTTTGCTTAGGTTTATTGAATAAATTGGTTGGACCCCCTCATTCATACATTAGTTTTCAAATAAGATTGGTTTGGATTGGAAAAGAGTAGGAAAAGTTCATGCTTAAGTCCTAAAAGGAGCTTGTTTTTGACTGTGGCCTATGCTTTGTCATGTCATGCTTGTTATTGTTTTGGATTTATTCTTAGTGATTTTTGCTGTAGCATGACATTTTACAAAAAATTGAGATTGCTTAATGTGCCTTGAAAGAATCATGCGTTGTTTTAGCATATTAAAGCATAATATTGTGGTATTCTCCTTTGATGCTTTATTCGGGTTAACTTGGCGCATGCGCACGCCATGTTAAGACTATCCCAAGTCACCATAGCCTCTATGATCCTTTAGTTTTCGACTTTTAATATCACTTTATGCTTTAATTAATGATGTTTTGTCGCTTTGCATGATTACGGCCATTATTACTCTCTTAGTTGGTCGCTCCCAATATTTTGCTAGCCTCCATAACCAAGTATGAGTTCCACTCATGCATCCAACTCCAAATAAAACCAAGTTATTTCAAAGAGTCCACCATACCCACCTATTAGCATTTGCTATTCCAAGTATATTCATGTTTTTATCTACCTTCCGAATTAAACTTGTTATGAGAAAACTAGTGATTACAGCTCTCACGAACTTGATGGCACACTTTACTTTTCTTGCCCCTAATAAACTTGAACCATTGTGTCATCTATGTTGTATATTCTTGCACTTATATGTTGGGGATTAGCAGAACCATGTTGTCATGGGGAACGCTTTCAACATTGCACTTGTACATTGTACCTAGTTGATATCATGCTCTTTTGTCTATGGATGTTGTCGGTATGAAATGAAAGGGACCTTGTAAGTCCATGGAGTTATGTATGTGTGTTAGAGAAACGCCTGGGCCACCGGTCTAATCCATGCCTAATCATGGTGGAAACCTTCATCATAACCATAATGAGCAATCTATGAAGCATTCTTCTAATAAAAAAAGAGATAGAGATGGAGAAAAAAGAAAAAAAAGAGATGAGAAAAAAGAGGAAAGAGAGAAAAAGCGCCATTTTCCCATGGTAAATAAGAAGATTGCTGAGATGCTCGTTGTCTGCTTGCCTTGTTATTTTGATATGGGGATTCTTCCGTATCATCAGGTAAGGGGTACCCCGTTGGCGGTTCTCTATGATACACATGTACTTACTATGACAAGAACTTACCGGTAATTAAACTTGAGTAGCATGAGGAGCAGCCCTCGTATTAAAGGGACATGAGATTGCCAACTTATACTTTGTCAAGCATATACTCCATAGTTTGTTCATTTTAACCTTAATCATTTCAAGATGCTTATGATAGGGGTAATGAGAGCTGAAAGCTAATAACTACATTAATTCTTGGAAGCTCTTTATGAGACTCAAATCCCTACTTCCTTCTATGAAGGCCTTTCTTTTACTTTTATGTTGAGTCCCCATCTTCTATCTTTATGCACCTATTGAGAGAGCATAGTGGCCATTCTTCGTTTAATGTGCATTGTCCCAGGACTTGTTGGTTGATTCATAACTTCGATATTGCCTTTTCTTAAACTATTTGTATCTAGTCACCCTTATGAGCTTTGAACGTGTCTTATGCATTTATGTTTTGCTATACCATGAGGGACAAGCTGAATACCACTCTTATTATGTTTTCTATATGTGAAACAAACAAATGTCTGTTATTCATGATCTTTTGTTTGTACTTTTTCATGTTACAACATAGTTGCTATATTGTTAGAACTCTATCTTTCATGTTCATGCTTAGAGTGCCTTTGATCTCAACTATCAACGGTTTTACAACAATGATGATCAAGATTGTGTTGTCTGCATGTCACCTCAATTTTTTTTTCGTTCACCTACTCGAGGACGAGCAGGAACTAAGTTTGGGGATGTTGATACGTCCATAACGTATCTATAATTTTTGATGGTTTTATGCTAATAATATTCTTTTCACACTCATTTTTGTATAAAGTTTAAGATTTATTTGGAATAACCGACCAATAGTTTAAAAAGTGCACAATGTTCTTGTTTTACACTTTGATGTGTAGGAATTACCAAGATTACAAGTGGAAAATTGTTGGAGTCAATTTGAGATTTTTTCAGAAATCTGTCTCAGAACTCTTTTTGAAGATGGTCACGTTTTGGGTCTAAGACAGAGTCAAACGGAAAACTCTTCAACTACAAAGTTGTTGAAAATTTTGCGACAAACGTTCTGGACATACAATTTAACTGATTCCAAGTTCGAACGGGCCTGCTAGGCTTGATTTACTGCAGCCCAGGATGGGGTGATGGGAATCCGAGAAGCTATATAAAGGGAAGAAACCTAATTCGCCCAAGGCATCTCCACCCACGAATTTGCAGCCACCAAAGCCACGTTTTTGCCCCCCCATGGACCCCATCTCCATGGGGGATGGCTCCCAAGAAGCCATGAAGGACGGGGGCTAAGGGGCGGTGCTCCCCCATGATACCGGCGGCAGGGAAGGAGTCAACCCGCGCCGACACCAGCACCGCGGCCGCCCTCTTCACCATATTCACCATCTTCACCGCCATCTCCATCACCTAATCCTCCCAGTATGCAGTGGTTCATCCTCTCACACACCTCTATACCATCCTATGTAAACATGGTGTTTGATGCTATAAGTTATAATCCTATGATCTATGTCATGTTTCCGTAGTTTCTTTGTTCTTAGATTGAATGGTTGAACATCTTTGGTTCATTAGAGTTGTATGTTGATATGGTACAGTCCTTTGGTGTCCATTATATTTGTGCGCGCATGGATTAAACATCATAGGGTTTGTAGTATGTGTAAAAGGAAGGGGGAGTTCTGCCGGAGTGACAGAAATCTTAGGACACGAACCGGAACGTTGCACGTATGGGAGTAAGAGGACCATTAAACTTAAGGATATGGTTGGGGAAACCTTAATTCATTGATTAGTACTTACGGATGTTTGCTAATAATCCAATCATATAGTACATGTAATTCCAAGTAGTGAAACGCATGTATATTTAGCCTCTCCCACATAGAAAACTGCATCGAAGACAATGAACCTGATCTATTCGCTATTTAAACTAGCGAATACCACCACTATTCCACACTCATCGAAGACAATGAAAACTGCATCGAAGACATCGAAGACAATGAAAACTGCATAGAAAACTTCATCGAATCCACCACAATTACCACCACTATTCCACACTCATGGTTTTGTTAGTTTACTATATTTTATTGCTGCAGCAACTAACTTTACTTTCTAGTTATTTATTATCATGCAATTCTATCTCTATTACTCGTATTCTTGCTCTAGTTTTATTTCCTATATAATGCAAATGTTTAGTGTGCATAGAGTTGTATCAGTGGTTTATATAACTTGAGAGAATATTTATCCTACCTCTAGCTCCTCGTTGGGTCTGACACTCTTACTTATCGAAAAGGCTACACACGATCCCCTATACTTGTGGGTTATCAAGACTTTTTCCAGCGCCGTTGCTAGGGAGCAATAACATGTGGGCGAATATTCTTGTGTGCACTTTTTTGTTTTATCTCTAAGTAGTTTTTACTTTCAGTTTTAAGTTTTTACTTTCACCACTCCAGCATGTGGTTGTCTTTTCATGGACCGCATGGATCCACTAGATGTCATTGCATGTGTGTTCTTTTCATAAAGCACATGGATCCACATGAGTCATTAGATGTGTGTTCTTTTAAAACCACATGGATCCACGGGTGTCTTTGCATGTCTGTTATTTTTATAATCCACATGGATCCACTATATGTCATTGCATGTGTGTTCTTTTCATAAACCACATGGATCCACATGAGTCATTGGTTGTGTGTGTGTGTCAGTGTCAATCATTGTGGTTTTGTAAAAGAACACATGCAATGATGCCACTCGAGCACGTGGTGTTCTTCTCATAAACCACATGGATGCACTAGATGTCATTGCATGTGTGTTATTTTGATAAACCACATGGATCCACTGATGTCATTGCATGTGTGTTCTTTTCATAAACCACATGGATCTAATAGATGTCATTGCATGTGTGTTCTTTTCATGCCCCACATGGATCCACTAGATGTCATTGCATGTGCGTGTATCAATGTGGTTTTGGAAAAGAACACATGCAATGATGCCACTCTAGCTTGTGGTGTTCCTTTCATAAACCACATGGCTCCATTGATGTCATTGCATGTTTGTTCTTTTCATAAACCACATGGATCCACTGATGTCATTTCATGCGTGTTCTTTTCATAAACCACATGGGTCAACTAGATGGCATTGCATGTGTGCTCTTTTCATGCTCCACATGGATCCACTAGATGTCATTGCATGTGTCTTCTTTTCATAAACCACATGGATGCACTAGATCTCATTGCATGTGTGTTCTTTTCATAGACCACGTGGATCCACTAGATGTCGTTGCATGTGTGTGCTTTTCCAAAACCACATGGATCCACTTATGTCATTACATGTGTGTTCTTTGCATAAAACACATGGATCCACTAGATGTCATTGCATGTGTGTTCTTTTCATAAACCACATGGATCCAGTGATGTCATTGCATGTGTGTTCTTTTACTAGACCAGATGGATCCACTAGATGTCATTGCATGTGTGTTCTTTTCATGCCCCACATGGATCCATTAGATGTGATTGCATGTGTGTGTGTGTATTAGTGTGCATCATTGTGGTTTTCGAAAAGAACACATGCAATGATGCCACTCCAGCTTGTGGTGTTCTTTTCTTAAACCACATGTATCCACTAGGTGTCATTGCATGTGTGTTCTTTTCATAAACCACATGGATCCATTGATGTCATTGCATGTGTATTCTTTTCATAAACCACATGGGGCCACTAGATGCCATTGCATCTGTGCTCTTTTCATGCCCCACATGGATCCACTAGATGTCATTGCATGTGTGTTCATTTCATAAACCATATGGATCCACTAGATGTCATTGCATGTGTGTTCTTTTCATAAACCACATGGATCCCAAGATGTCATTGCATGTGTGTTCTTTTCATAAACCACACTGATCCATTGATGTCATTGTATGTGTGTTGTTTTCATAAATCACATGGATCCACAAGATGTCATTGCATGTTTGTTCTTTTCTGAAACCACATGGATCCACTAGAGTCATTGCATGTGTGTTCTTTTCATAAATCACATGGATCCACAAGATGTCATTGCATGTGTGTTCTTTTCCAAAAAGACATGGATCCACTGATGTCTTTGCATGTGTGTTCTTTTCATAAACCACATGGATCCACATGAACCATTGGATGTGTGTGCGTCAGTGTGCATGATTGTGGTTTTGGAAAACAACACATGTGGTGTTCTTTTCATAAACCACATGGATCCACTAGATGTCATTGCATGTGTGTATTTTTTATATATTACATGGATCCACTAGATGTCATTGGATGTGTGTTCTTTTCATAAACCACATCGATCCACATGAGTCATTGGATATGTGTGTGTACCAGTGTGCATCTTTATGGTTTTGGAAAAGAACACGTGCAATAATGCAACTCCGTCATGTGGTTGTGTTTTCATGGACCACATGGATCCACTAGATGTCATTGCTTGGGTGTTCTTTTCATAAACCACCTGGATCCACTGATGTCACTTCATGTGTGTTCTTTTCGTAGACCACGTGGATCCACTAGATGTCATTGCATGTGTGTTCTTTTCATGCCCCACATGGATCCATTAGATGTCATTGCATCTGTGTGTTTATATCTGTGCATCGTTGTGGTTTGGAAAAGAACACATGCAATGATGCCACTACAGCATGTGGTGTTCTTTTCATAAACCACATGGATCCACTAGATGTCAGTGCATGTGTGTTATTTTCATAAACCACATGGATCCACTGATGTCATCGCATGTGTGTTCTTTTCATAAACCACATGGATCGACTAGATGTTCTTGCATGTGTGTTCTTTTCATGTCCCACATGGATCCACTAGATGTCATTGCATGTGTGTATGTATCAATGTGCATCAATGTGGTTTTGGAAAAGAACACATGCAATGATGGAACTCCATCTTGTGGTGTTCTTTTCATAAATCATGGATCCACTTGATGTCATTGAATGTGTGTTCTTTTCATAAACCACATGGATCCACTGATGGCATTGCATGTGTGTTCTTTGCATAAACCACATGTATCCACTAGCTGTCGTTGCATGTGTGTTCTTTTCATAAACCACATGGATCCACATGAGTCATTGGATGTGTGTTCTTTTCAAAAACCACATGGATCCACTAGTGTCTTTGCATGTGTGTTCTTTTCATAAAACACATGGATCCACTAGATGTTATTGCATATGTGTTCTTTTCATAAACCACATGAATCCACATGAGTAATTGGTTGTGTGCGTGTTAGTGTAAATCATTGTGATTTTTCTAAAGAAAACATGCCATGATGCCACTCCAGCATGTGGTGTTCTTTTCATAAACCACATGGATCCACTAGATGTCATTGCATGTGTGTTCTTTTCATAAACCACATGGATCCACTGATGTCATTGCATGTGTGTTCTTTTCATAAACCACATGGATCGACTAGATGTCATTGCATGTGTGTTCTTTTGATGCCCCACATGTATCCACTAGATGTCGTTGCATGTGTGTCTGTATCAGTGTGCATCAATGTGGTTTTGTAAAAGAACACATGCAATGATGCCACTCCAGCTTGTGGTGTTATTTTCATAAACCACATGGATGCACTAGATGTCATTGCATGTGTGTTCTTTTCATAAACCACGTGGATCCATTAGATGTCATTGCATGTGTGTTCTTTTCCAAAACCACATGGATCCACTTATGTCATTACATGTGTGTTCTTTGCATAAACCACATGGATCCACTAGATGTCATTGCATGTGTGTTCTTTTCATAAACCACATGGATCCACTGATGTCATTGCATGTCTGTTCTTTTCCTAGACCAGATGGATCCACTAGATGTCATTGCATGTGTGTTCCTTTCATGCCCCACATGGATCCATTAGATGTGAGTGCATGTGTGTGTGTATCAGTGTGCATCATTGTGGTTTTGGAAATGAACACATGCAATGATGCCACTCCAGCATGTGGTGTTCTTTTCTTAAACCACATGTATCCACTAGATGTCATTGCATGTGTGTTCTTTCCATAAACCACATGGATCCACTTATGTCATTGCATGTGTGTTGTTTTCATAAACCACTGTTGGTGGGATACCCCCGGGTAGGGTCACGCCGGGGTATAAAGGCCGAGTTAGCCAAGGTTCCGCAAGGCCAAAGCGAATGCTGGCCGGGTCACCTCAAGGCGGGCCGAATCACGGAGTAACCCGGACTGGGGGGCGTTCACCTAACTAAGTCTCGACCGGCCTATGAAGTAAGTCGGAACTAGATGTTTGCTTGTATGCAGGAACAGGGGTGCCCGGGTCAGCTGTGATCCGGGTCATGATTGGCTTCTAGGAGAAGTAAGGAATCTTGTTGGTCAAAAAGAGGGTCCGGTACGCACTGCGTGAGCGAAGCGGACAAGAGCGGGACCACCGGGTCATGGCCGACAGGGGTGACGAAGCCCATGTCGGCTGACGCGGGCGCCGCAGAGGCTCACGTAGCTAAAGCAAGCATGACGCAGGGGAAAAAGCACCCCGGTCGGCTTACCCCTTTGGGAGGAGGCATATTCTTAGGAATATGCCTCCACGTATGCCCTAGGCAGGAACCAGGCCTCCCCTATAAAAGGGGGGCTAGGGCTTCTGTAGGAGGGGTTGGTCTCTCTGCTATTCTGTTTTGGGCTAGGGTTTCAGGTGTGATCTGCGGGTGAGAGTAAGAGAGCTCCTTCTTCCTCCTCTCGCCAATACAGCTCTAGGAGCACTTGTAACCTTGGAAGGAAATCAATACAAACTTCTGTGTGGAGAATCACTTCACTATCCCTCCCTGGATTCCCCTAGCGTGTATTAGTCCCCACCTTTAGCCTATCCATGGCATCTGCCGTGACACCACCACGACAGTTGGCGCTCACCGTGGGGCTAGCGGCGCTAGCAGGGGTCAAGATCCGGACGGGAAACCTCATCGCCACCGGCGAACGCATCGTCTCCAGGCTCGTTCAGCGCTTTGGAGCGCAGGATTTCGTCAGCGACAACGCAGGCTGCTTCGGCACGCGCCCTCTTCCGCGCAACGGCATCTTCGTCAAGCTCGGCGCGCACAAGGTCTATGTAGCGGTGGACGTGTCTTGCGTTCATCCGCGCCACGTCGTTGAAGCAGGCAAACCGCCCCTCACTATGGCTCGCGGGGTGCGTATCGCTCGTTCCCGGGACCGTGCAGAGGTGATGATGACTGCGCCAGGTGCTGGCGCAAGCAAGGATCTGGCGCCAGATCCGGAGGTAACGCCCAAGGCACCGAGGAAAGGTAGAGGTCCTCCGCTGGAGAGGCCAGAAAATGTGTTGAGGAGGCGATGGACAACTTGGCAAACCCTGTAGTAGCAGCGGTTGATCCGGCTCGTGCGTAGGCCGAGCTAGAAGAAACTAGGCAGAAAATACTAGAGGGCGCAAAGAAAATAGCCACGGCCCAGCAGTCGTTGAACATGACGCTGCGTGAGTACGCTAAGGCGAACAAAGTTGATAATGTAAAAGTGAAAGGGAGAAATCACATGAGCGAGATGAACAGAGAGGGTGATGCTGGAATTGAGGAATCAGAAAACTGTTTGTCCGTGGGGCTGCCGAGGTATAGTACCCGGGCCAAGAACCTCAGAGCAGCGGATGTAGCTGCGTCCGAGTTAGAAGGACTGACGGGTGAAGCCCGGCAAAGACAGCAAGATAGGGTTAACGAGCTGGTTTGGATTGCAAATAGGCAAAACGAGGAACTGCTCAGGGCTAACCCGGAAAGAGCTGGAGCCTCCAAGATCGTCCATTCGGTGGTGGGTAACCTGGAGACATCCACTGGAGCCGCATCGTCCCCTCATGGTGGTCCAAGGAGAGAAGAGGTGGTAACCTCAGCCAGACGGAACAAACAGATCGTGCCGTATGACCCGATGCGGGCAGGGAAAGGAAAAGAAGCGCAGAAAAATGATGATCGACGGAGTGTGAGCCGAGGCGAAGCTGGCCAAGGTAACCGCGACCAAGGCAATGCTGGTCAAGGGAACGTTGTCAACGGCAATGCCGGACAGCGAAATTCGGCTGAAGAAGGACAACCGCAGCAGCGGAACATACCAAGGCAAGAGCACAATGCCGGCCGAGGTATGCAACAGAAAGGTGAGCCACAAGAGCAAAACCGGTACAACGACGGTGATTCGGAGATGGCTAACGCGGGATACCCAAGACCGGACTATCATGTGATAGGGTCGAGATTGGGAAGCTGGGATTTGATGCCGGATGATGCAAGGTTGAAACTGGATCGACTTTATAGGTCGGAACAGATTGAATGCCAAGGTCCACCGGGTCCAGCATGTTTTGGACCCCGGATCATGAAAGAGCCACCAGTACCAAACTTTCAGCTGCCCAGGGGCACAAAGACGTATGACGGTAGTACCAAGCCGGAGGATTGGCTGATAAACTATGCTACAGCCGTGAAAATTGCCACGGGCAACTTGAGATGGGCAGTACGATACGTACCCCAGATGTTGGAAGGCCCGACAAGGGTATGGCTGAACAATTTTCCACCAGGGAGCATCAACTGCTGGATAGACTTTGAGGAAATGGTCATCAGCAATTTCTCGAGTACATATGAGAGGCCAAATAGACCATAGACCCTAGCTATGTGCAAGCAAAGGCCTAATGAGACAGACCGGGAGTTCTTGACCTAGTGGTGTATTGTGAGAAACTCATGTGAGGGTGTGATAGAATCACAGGCCATAGCATGGTTTGCACATGGGTGCAGATATGGAAGTGAGCTGTGGATGAAGTTGCAAAGAAAAATGCCAACTACGTTGGCAGAAATGACCCGGATTGTAGATTCATATGTGTTGGGTGATCCGACCCAACCAAGGCTCGCGTCAAACGAGTCAAGCGATGAGTACTATCAGAGAGATGGAGCCGGATCATCCCGAAAGAATGACTACGGAGGAAAAAGGAGAGATGATAGACCGGACCACCTATACGGTTCGCACCAAGTTGCAGCTGTGAATTAAGATCAACCCGGAGCAGGGGGTAGCCAGCGCCAGAAAACTGGAGGGCAGTGGACCCCAAGAAACGATGGCAAGAAAACTTGGACACCGGAACAAAACAAGTAGTGGCAAGAAAGGAAAGATCGTCCGAGGTATACTTACGAGTCGATGTTGGACCAGCCGTGTAAGTTTCACACGCCAAATCCGAACAACCCAGCGGGTCATACGATGAGGCAATGTGAGTGGATGTGCAAGATCGAGCAAGGTGGTTCGGGGAATGCTCAAGCACCCCAGAATGATCAGCCTTGGAGGGAGTTACCCCGGCAGCAACTGCTCTCCGGAGCGAACACGCAACAACTAATGTTTCCTCCCCCTCCGCTGAGGTATGATAACGATGAGAGGAGGGATGCAGTGCATCAGGTAGAAAATCAGCATCAGCCGGATCAGAGGCACTCTGGAAATGAGGGGAGAAACGAGTACAAGGAGCATCACCAGAGCTACTGTGTATTCACCACTGAGGAAACTGATAGAAAAAGCTTGCAGCGTAGGCATATGGAGGTGAATGCAGTAATGCCTATAGTGACGAGGTACATGCCTTGGTCCGATCAGGAAATCACCTGGAGCATCAGGGATCATCCCAAGCTCATGCCAAGGCCTGGTACGCATGCGTTGGTGCTGGATCCTACATTCATTGGACCTAGCATTAACGTAAGATTCTCAAAGGTGTTGATCGACAATGGCAGTAGCATAAATATCATGTATGCGGACACAATGCGCAAGTTGGGTATCTCGGAGAACATGCTCCAGGCCACGAGGACAACTTTCCATGGCATTGTGCCCGGCATTTCTTGTGAGCCCATAGGCAAAGTCCGGGTTGACGTGTTGTTCGGCACAAGAGACAACTGCCGAACTGAAAATCTGGAGTTCGAAGTGGTGAACTTAGAAAGCGCCTGTCATGCACTACTCGGAAGACCAGCCCTGAGCAAGTTCATGGCAAGCTGTCACGTTAGTTACTTGAAGATGAAATTGCCTGGACCAAACGGAGTGATTACCGTTGCTGGGGATTTCCGACGTTCGATGGAGTGTGCATCGGCCGGATCAAACTTAGCCGAGTCGCTTGTGATTGCGCAGGAAAAAAGGAAAATTCAAGAAGTGGCAGCTTTGGCTCAGTCCACACAGCAGTATATGCCAGCGCTGAGTAACCCGCACGGATCTGTTTCCTTCCGGGCCACGAAAGATACCAAGAAGGTTCCTATCGATGACATGTTCCCAGAGCGCACCGTAACAATTGGTGCCAGGCTAAGTGATAAATAGGAAAGCGAGCTTGTCAGCTTCCTCCGTGAGAAACGGGACATTTTTGCTTGGTCCACACAGGACTTACAAGGTGTTCCGAGGGAGTTGGCCGAGCACTCTTTAAATGTGAGACCCAGAACTAAGCCGGTGAAGCAACCACTCCGCCGCTTCGCCGAAGATAGGAGGAAAGTCATTGGGGATGAGATAGCTCGGTTGCTAGCTGCAGGATTTATCATGGAGGTTCTTTACCCGGATTGGCTGTCTAATCCGGTGCTGGTGGAGAAGAAGAAGGATGACCCGAACGTGGCAGTGGTTTGGCGCATGTGTATTGATTACACGAACCTGAACAAGGCGTGTCCGAAAGATCCATTTCCGCTGCCAAGAATAGATCAGGTCATAGACTCAACTGTTGGATGTGAACTGATGTCATTCATTGATGCATACTCTGGTTTCCACCAGATACCTCTGAATCCGGATGATCAAATAAATATTGCGTTTATTACCCCGTATCAGGCTTATTGCTATCGCACCATGTCGTTTGGTTTACGTAATGCAGGGGCAACGTACCAGAGATGTATGCAAAAATGTTTGCACGACCAAATAGGTCAAAATGTACAGGTGTACGTGGATGATGTGGTTATCAAGACCAAGGAAAGCAAAACGCTCCTTGACGATATGAGGCAAACGTTTGCGAACCTAAGAAGGTTTCGGATGAAACTTAACCCGGAAAAATGCACCTTTGGTGTCCCGGCTGGAAAATTGCTCGGCTTTCTTGTTTCCAACCGAGGTATCGAGGTTAATCCAACCAAAATCCGGGCCATCGAACGAATGGAACTGCCGAAGTGTCTTAACGATGTCCAGAAGTTCACAGGTTGCCTGGCCTCATTAAGTCGGTTTGTATGTCGGTTGGGAGAAAAGGCATTGCATCTTTACCAACTCATGAAAAAGTCGGATAAGTTCATTTGGACACCACAGGCCGATGAAGCCTTTACCCACCTGAAGAAGATGTTAGCCACGACACCAGTGCTAGCCTCACCACTATCAAAGGAGCCAATGTTACTCTATATAGCCGCAACCAACCGAGTTGTAAGTGCAGTGATAGTGGTGGAGCGCGATGAGGAAGGTAAGTCGGTGCAAAGGCCGGTGTATTATTTGAGTGAAGTGTTGTCAGCCTCAAAGGAGAACTACCCACATTATCAAAAAGTGGCCTATGGCGTGTACATGGCCGCCAAGAAACTGAAGCACTACTTTGAGGAGCATCCCATCCGGGTCATATGTGAGGCCCCCATATCCGAGATAATGAGTAATAAGGACGCAAGCGGCAGAATTGCAAAATGGGCAATTGAACTAGCTCCTTATGCTCCGCAGTATGACAGAAGAGAAGCCATCAAATCTCAAGATGTGGCGGACTTTTTCGTGGATTGGGCTGAGGTGCAGTACGAACCACCGCTTCCTGATCCGAACTATTGGCGAATGCACTTTGACAGATCAAAAACCAAAACCGGGCTAGGTGCCGGAGTGGTACTCATGTCGCCAAAAAAGGACTAGTTGAAATATGTGCTGCAAATCCATTTCACGACATCAAACAATGTCGCTGAGTATGAAGCACTTGTGCATGGGCTCAAGGTAGCAAAAGAAATTGGCATACGTCGGATCATATGCTTTGGCGACTCGGATTTGGTTGTGCAACAAGTATCCGGAGTGTGGGACGCCCTTGATCCAAACATGGCACTATACAGATTTCATGTGTAGAAGATATCTGGTTACTTTGAGGGATGCGAATTTCATCATGTACACCGGGTGGAAAATGAGGCTGCCGACATGCTGTCAAAGCTCGGGTCAACCAGACAAGCAATTCCACCGGGTGTAGCGTTAGAGCACCTCAGGAAACCATCAATCAGGCCATCCCCAGAATCTGAGTCAATCTATGTCCCGGAGGACAACGAATCCGGAGCTGTGCCCATGGACATTGACACAGGAACTGGTGCCTCAAACTCGGGGACTGCCTCGGCAAACCCAGGGACTGCTTCGCAAGACCCGGGGACTGTTCAGCGTGATCCTGTTCAAGTTATGCCGGTGGATCAGATTTCTTTTCATAAACCACATGGGTTGACTAGATGTCATTGGATGTGTGATGTTTTCATGCCCCACATGGATCCACTAGATGTCATTGCATGTGTGTTATTTTCGTAAACCACATGGATCCACTAGATGTCATTGCATGTGTGTTCTTTTCATAAACAACATGGATCCACTAGATGTCGGTGCATGTGTGTTCTTTTCCAAAAACACATGGATCCACTGATGTCATTGCATGTGTGTTCTTTACATAAACCACATGGATCCACTAGATGTCATTGCATGTGTATTCTTTTCACAAACCACATGGATCCACATGAGTCATTGGATCTGTGTTCTTTTCAAAAACCACGTGGATCCACTAGTGTCTTTGTATGTGTGTTCTTTTCATGAACCACATGGATCCACTAGATGGCATTGGATGTGTGTTCTTTTCATAAACCCCATGGATCCACTGATGTCATTGCATGTGTGTTATCTTCATAAACCACATGGATCCACATGAGTCATTGGTTGTGTGTGTGTGTGTTACTGTAAATCATTGTGATTTTGCTAAACAACACATGCAATGACGCCACTCCAGCATGTGGTGTTCTTTTCATAGACCACATGGATCCACTAGATGTCATTGTATGTGTGTTCTTTTCATAAACCACATGGATCCACTTATGTCATTGCATGTGTGTTCTTTTCCTAGACCACATGGATCCACTAGATGTAATTGCATGTGTGTTCTTTTCATGCCCCACATGGATCCATTAGATGTTATCGGATGTGTGTGTATTAGTGTGCATCATTGTGGTTTTGGAAAAGAACACATGCAATGATGCCACTGCAGCATGTGGTGTTCTTTTCTTAAACCACATGGATCCACTAATTTCATTACATGTGTGTTCTTTTCATAAACCACATGGATCCACTGATGTCATTTCATGTGTGTTCTTTTCATAAACCATATAGGTCCACTAGATGCCATTGCATGTGTGCTCTTTTCATGCCCCACATGGATACACTAGATGTCGTTGCATGTGTGTACTCTTCATAAACGACATGGATCCACTAGATTTCATTGCATGTGTGTGTTTTCATAAATCACATGGATCCACTGATGTCATTGTATGTGTGTTCTTTTCATAAACCACATGGGTCAACTAGATGTCATTGCATGTGTGCTGTTTTCGCGCCCCACATGGATCCACTAGATGTCATTGCATGTGTGTTATTTACATAAACCACATGGATCCACTAGATATCATTGCATGTGTGTTCTTTTCATAAACAACGTGGATCCACTAGATGTCGTTGCATGTGTGTTCTTTTCCAAAACTACATGGATCCACTGATGTCATTGCATGTGTGTTCTTTGCATAAACCACATGGATCCACTAGATGTCATTGCATGTGTGTTCGTTCCATAAACCACATGGATCCACATGAGTCATTGGATGTGTGTTCTTTTCAAAAAACACATGGATGCACTAGTGTCTTTGCATGTGTATTCTTTTCATGAACCACATGGATCCACTAGATGGCATTGCATGTGTGTTGTTTTCATAAACCCCATGGATCCACTGATGTCATTGCATGTGTGTTATCTTCATAAAACACATGGATCCACATGAGTCATTGGTTGTGTGTGTATGTTACTATAAATCATTGTGGTTTTGCTAAAGAACACATGCAATGATGCCACTCCAGCATGTGGTGTTCTTTTCATAAACCGCATGGATCCACTAGATGTCATTGCATGTATGTTGTTTTCATAAACCATATGGATCCATAAGATGTCATTTCATGTGTGCGTTTTCATAAATCACATGGATCCACTGATGTCATTGCGTGTGTGTTCTTTTCATAAACCACATGGGTCAACTAGATGTCATTGCATGTGTGATGTTTTCATGCCCTACATGAATCCACTAGATGTCATTGCATGTGTGTTATTTTCATAAACCACATGGATCCACTAGATGTCATTGCATGTTCTTTTCATAAACCACGTGGATCCACTAGATGTCGTTGCATGTGTGTTCTTTTATGAAACCACATGGATCCACTGATGTCATTACATGTCTGTTCCTTGCATAAACCACATGGATCCACTAGATGTCATTGCATGTGTGTTCTTTTCATAAACCACATGGATTCACATGAGTCATTGGATGTGTGTTCTTTTCAAAAACCACATGGATCCACTAGTGTCTTTGCATGTGTGTTCTTTTCATAAACCACATGGATACACTAGATGTCATTGCATGTGTGTTCTTTTCATAAACCACATGGATCTACATGTGTCATTGGTTGTTTGTGTGTTATTGTAAATCACTTTGATTTTGCTAAAGAACACGTGCAATGATGCCACTCTATCATGTGGTGTTCTTTTCATAGACCACATTGATGTCTACGCACTTCTATTCTTGTAGACAGTTGTTGGGCCTCCAAGTGAAGAGGTTTGTAGAACAGCAACAAGTTTTCCCTTAAGTGGATCACCCAAGGTTTATCGAACTCAGGGAGGAAGTGGTGAAAGGTATTCCCTCTCAAGCAATCCTGCAATCAAGATACAAGAAGTCTCTTGTGTCCCCAACACACCTAATACACTTGTCAGGTGTATAGGTGCACTAGTTCGGCGAAGAGATAGTGAAATACAAGTGGTATAGATAAATATAAGTGGTAACGGTGATATAAAATAGCTTGATGGCGTGGAAGAGACTAAAGGCAAACTGAAGTAAAGATGGAAGCAAGCAAACATTTAACAGATCTAATTGCAAATGGTGTTTCAATGCTAAGAAACAAGGCCTAGGGATCATACTTTCACTAGTGAACACTCTCAT
Organism: Avena eriantha; assembly: GCA_910589775.1. Lineage (NCBI taxonomy): Eukaryota > Viridiplantae > Streptophyta > Magnoliopsida > Poales > Poaceae > Avena > Avena eriantha. Next base: position 471,166,915 of record OU342741.1, read on the forward strand.
ATAAATATCTTCTCTTTATGATACTACTCTTAACTACTCTCCGGTTGGATACTCTAATCAACGGTAGGTCTATAACAGCACACCTCAAAGTAAGCCTTTCCCATCTAGATAACCCCACACTATCACCTTGAGTACTAGATGAGTCCAACAAACACCACAATTTCATAAAGACATCCAACTCCAAATATAACTCATAACAAGTATTTCTAATCTCTAGCCTAAGTGCCACCATGGTGTGCACGCTGTCACTTTCACACACATGGGGAGAGCAGAGATCTAATAAAGCACTTGAGTAGCAAGGTAGATCTATAGATTACAAGCACATGACCACAATAAGATCACGCATAGAGAAAGAGATGAACATATAGCTACCGGTAGAACCCTTAGCCTTGAGAGAGACTTAATCCCTCATCATCATGGGAATCAGCAATGGTGATGGAAATGGTGGTGGAGATCGATGGAGATGGCTCCGGGGAACACTTCCCCGTCCCGGCAGGGTGTCGGAACAGAGACTTTCTGTCCCCCGAATATCCCCTTCGGTGGCGGTGGCGCTGCGGAACTTTTCATCGATTTCTGATTGACGATCTAGGGTTTATGCCTCGGGAGGCTTCTTATAGGCCAGAGGGCAAGGTCGGTGGGTGGCCAGGGGGGCCCACACCATGCCCTAGCGTGGCCTAGAGGGACCCGCGCCATGGCGTGGTGTGGCCACTCTGTGGCCCCTCTCCGACTCTCCTTCTGGCTCCGAGAGTCTTCCGTGAAAATATCAACTTGCGATTTTGCCCCGTCCAATTCCGAGAATATTCATTTTCTGACTTTCTGGAACCAAAAACAGCAGAAAACAGGCAACTAGCACTGTGGCTCTTGTTAACAGGTTAGTCCAAGAAATCATATCAAAAGTACTCCAAAGTTGGAACAAAACACAAGAAAGTGGATAAAACCAAGCATGGAACATCAGAAATTATAGATATATTTGCAATGTATCACACATGGATCCACTAGATGTGATTGCATGTGTGTTCTTTTCGTAGACCACATGGATCCACTGATGTCATTGCATGTGTGTTCTTTTCCTAGACCACATGGATCCACTAGATGTCATTGCATGTGTGTTCTTTTCATGCCCCACATGGATCCATTAGATGTCATTGCATGTGTGTGTATCAGTGTGCATCATTGTGGTTTTGAAAAGAACACCTGCGATGATGCCACTCCAGCATGTGGTGTTCTTTTCTTAAACCAAATGGATCCACTAGATGTCATTTCATGTGTGTTCTTTTCATAAACTACATGGATCCACTGATGTCATTTCATGTGTGTCCTTTTCATAAACCATATGGGTCCACTAGATGTCATTGCATGTGTGCTCTTTTCATGCCCCCATGGATTCACTAGATGTCATTGCATGTGTGTACTTTTCATAAACTACATGGATCCACTAGATGTCATTCCATGTGTGTTGTTTTCATAAATAACATGGATCCACAAGATGTCATTGCATGTTTGTTATTTTCCTAAACCACATGGATCCACTAGAGACATTGCATGTGTGTTCTTTTCATAAACCACCTGGATCCACTAGATGTCATTGCATGTGTGTTGTTTTCCAAAACCACATGGATCCACTGATGTCATTGCGTGTGTGTTCTTTTCATAAACCACATGGATCCACATGAATCATTGTATGTGTGTGTGTGTCAGTGTGCATCATTGTGGTTTTTGAAAAGAACACATGCAATGGTGCAAATCCAGCATTTGGTGTTCTTTTCATAAACCACATGGATCCACTAGATGTCATTGCATGTGTGTTATTTTCAAAACTCACATGGATCCACTATATGTCATTGCATGTGTGTTCTTTTCATAAACCACATGGATCCAAATGAGTCATTGGATGTGTGTGTGTATCAGTGTGCATCATTGAGGTTTTGTTAAAGAACACATGCAATGATGCCACTCCAGCATGTGGTTTTCTTTTCATAGACCACATGGATCCACTAGATGTCATTGCATGTGTGTTCTTTTCATAAACCACATGGATCCACTGATGTCATTGCATGTGTGTTCTTTTTCTAGACCACATGGATCCACTAGATGTCATTGCATGTGTGTTCTTTTCATGCCCCACAAGGATCCATTAGATGTCACTACATGTGTGTGTGTATAAGTGTGCATCATTGTGGTTTTGGAAAAGAACACATGCAATGATGCCACTCCAGCATGTGGTGTTCTTTCTTAAACCAAATGGATCCACTAGATGTCATTGCATGTGTCTTCTTTTCATTAAGCACATGGATCCACTTATGTAATTTCATGTGTGTCCTTTTCATAAACCATATGGGTCCACTAGATGTCATTGCATGTGTGCTCTTTTCATTCCCCATGGATCCACTAGATGTCATTGCATGTGTGTACTTTTCATAAAACACATGGATACACAAGATGTCATTGCATGTGTGTTGTTTTCATAAATCACATGGATCCACAAGATATCATTGCATGTTTGTTATTTTACTAAACCAAATGGTTCCACTAGAGTCATTGCATGTGTGTTCTTTTCATAAACCACATGGATCCACTAGATGTCATTGCGTGTGTGTTGTTTTCCAAAACCACATGGATCCACTGATGTCATTGCGTGTGTGTTCTTTTCATAAACCACATGGATCCACATGAATCATTGTATGTGTGTGTGTGTCAGTGTGCATCATTGTGGTTTTTGAAAAGAACACATGCAATGGTGCAAATCCAGCATTTGGTGTTCTTTTCATAAACCACATGGATCCACTAGATGTCATTGCATGTGTGTTATTTTCAAAACTCACATGGATCCACTATATGTCATTGCATGTGTGTTCTTTTCATAAACCACATGGATCCAAATGAGTCATTGGATGTGTGTGTGTATCAGTGTGCATCATTGAGGTTTTGTTAAAGAACACATGCAATGATGCCACTCCAGCATGTGGTTTTCTTTTCATAGACCACATGGATCCACTAGATGTCATTGCATGTGTGTTCTTTTCATAAACCACATGGATCCACTGATGTCATTGCATGTGTGTTCTTTTTCTAGACCACATGGATCCACTAGATGTCATTGCATGTGTGTTCTTTTCATGCCCCACAAGGATCCATTAGATGTCACTACATGTGTGTGTGTATAAGTGTGCATCATTGTGGTTTTGGAAAAGAACACATGCAATGATGCCACTCCAGCATGTGGTGTTCTTTCTTAAACCAAATGGATCCACTAGATGTCATTGCATGTGTCTTCTTTTCATTAAGCACATGGATCCACTTATGTAATTTCATGTGTGTCCTTTTCATAAACCATATGGGTCCACTAGATGTCATTGCATGTGTGCTCTTTTCATTCCCCATGGATCCACTAGATGTCATTGCATGTGTGTACTTTTCATAAAACACATGGATACACAAGATGTCATTGCATGTGTGTTGTTTTCATAAATCACATGGATCCACAAGATATCATTGCATGTTTGTTATTTTACTAAACCAAATGGTTCCACTAGAGTCATTGCATGTGTGTTCTTTTCATAAACCACATGGATCCACTAGATGTCATTGCGTGTGTGTTCTTTTCCAAAACCACATGGATCCACTCATGTCATTGCATGTGTGTTCTTTTCATAAACCACATGGATCCACATGAATCTTTGTATGTTTGTGTGTGTCAGTGTGCGTCATTGTGGTTTTCGATAAGAACACATGCAATGGTGCCAATCCAGCATATGGTGTTCTTTTCATAAACCACATGGATCCATTAGATATCATTGCATGTGTTTTATTTTCATAAATCACATGGATCCACTATATGTCATTACATGTGTGTTCTTTTCATAAACCACATGGATCCACATGAGTCATTGGTTGTTTGTGTGTTATTGTAAATCACTATGATTTTGGTAAAGAACATATGCAATGATGCCACTCTGGCATGTGGTGTTCTTTTCATAGACCACATGGATCCACTAGATGTCATTGCATGTGTGTTCTTTTCATAAACCACATGGATCCACTAATGTCATTGCATGTGTGTTCTTTTCCTAGACCACATGGATCCACTAGATGTCATTGCATGTGTGTTCTTTTCATGCCCCACATGGATCCATTAGATGTCATTGGATGTGTGTGTGTATCACTTTGCATCATTGTGGTTTTAGAAAATAACACATGCAATGATGCCACTCCAGCATGTCGTGTTCTTTTCTTAATCCAAATGGATCCACTAGATGTCATTGCATGTGTGTTCTTTTTATAAACCACATGGGTCCACTAATGTCATTTCATGTGTGTCCTTTTCATAAACCATATGGGTCCACTAGATGTCATTGCATGTGGGCTCTTTTCATGCACCCATTGATCCACTAGATGTCATTGCATGTGTGTAGTTTTCATAATCCACATGGATACACTAGATGTCATTGCATGTGTGATGTTTTCATAAATCACATGGATCCACAAGATGTCATTGCATGTTTGTTATTTTCCTAAACCACATGGATCCACTAGATGTCATTGCATGTGTGTTCTTATCCAAAACCACGTGGATCCACGGATCTCATTGCATGTGTGTTCTTTTCATAAACCACATGGATCCACATGAGTCATTGTATGTGTGTGTGTGTGTGTCAGTGTGCATCATTGTGGTTTTCGAAAAGAACACATGCAATGGTGCCAATCCAGCATGTGGTGTTCTTTTCTTAAACCACATGGATCCATTAGATGTCATTGCATGTGTGTTATTTGCATAATCACATGGATCCACTTTATGTCATTGCATGTGTGTTCTTTTCATAAACCACATTGATCCAAATGAGTCATTGGTTGTGTGTGTGTGTTAGTGTAAATCATTATGATTTTCCTAAAGAACACATGCAATGATGCCACTCCAGCATGTGGTGTTCTTTTCATAGACCACGTGGATCCACTAGATGTCATTGCATGTGTGTTCTTTTCGTAAACCACATGTATCCATTGATGTCATTTCATGTGTGTTCTTTTCAGAAACCATATGGGTCCACTAGATGCCCTTGCATGGGTGCTCTTTTCATGTCCCACATGGATCCACTAGATGTCATTGAATGTGTGTACTTTTCATAAACCAAATCGATCCACTAGATGGCATTACATGTGTGTTGTTTTCATAAATTACATGGATCCACAAGATGTCATTGCATGTTTGTTATTTTCCTAAACCACATGGATCCACTAGAGTCATTGCATGTGTGTTCTTTTCATAAACCACATGGATCCACTAGATGTCATTGCATGTGTGTTCTTTTCCAAAACCACATGGATCCACTGATGTCATTGCATGTGTGTTCTTTTCATAAACTACAAGGATCCACATGAATCATTGGATGTGTGTGTGTGTGTCAGTGTGCATCATTGTGGTTTTCAAAAAGAACACATGCAATGGTGCCACTCCAGCATGTGGTGTTCTTTTCATAAACCACATGGATGCACTAGATGTCATTGCATGTGTATTATTTTCATAAATCACATGGATCCACTATATGCCATTGCATGTCTATTCTTTTCATAAACCACATGGATCCACATGAGTCATTGGATGTGTGTCTATATCAGTGTGCATCATTGTGGTTTTGGAAAAGAACACATGCAATGATGCCACTCCAGCATCTGGTTGTCTTTGCATGGACCACATGGATCCACTATATGTCATTGCATGGGTGTTCTTTTCATAGACCACATGGATCCACTGATGTCATTGCATGTGTGTTCTTTTCGTAGACCACATGGATCCACTAGATGTCATTGCATTTGTGTTATTTCCATGCCCCACATGGATCCATTAGATGTCGTTGCATCTGTGTGTATATCAGTGTGCATCATTGTGGTATTGGAAAATAACACATGCAATGATGCCACTCCATCATGTGGTTGTCTTTTCATCGACCACATGGATCCACTAGATGTCATTGCATGGGTGTTCTTTTCATAAATCACACGGATCCACTGATGTCATTGCATGTGTGTTCTTTTTCTAGACCGCATGGATCCACTAGATGTCATTGCATGTTTGTTCTTTTCATGCCCCACATGGATCCATTAGATGTCATTACATATGTGTGTGTATTAGTGTGCATCATTGTGGTTTTGGAATAGAACACATGCAATGATGCCACTCCAGCATGTGGTGTTCTTTTCATAAACCACATGGATCCACTAGATGTCATTGCATGTGTTTTATTTTCAAAAACCACATGGATCCACTGTGGTTATTACATGTGTGTTCTTTTCATAAACCACATGGGTCAACTAGATGTCATTGCATGTGTGCTGTTTTCATGCCCCACATGGATCCACTAGATGTCATTGGATGTGTCTTATTTTCGTAAACCACATGGATCCACTAGATGTCATTGCATGTGTGTTCTTTTCATAAACCACGTGGATCCACTAGATGTCATTCCATGTGTGTTCTTTTCCAAAACCACATGGATCCACTGATGTCATTGCATGTGTGTTCTTTACATAAACCACATGGATCCATGATACATTGCAAATGTATTTATAATTTTTGATGTTCCATGCTTGGTTTTATCCACTTTCTTATGTTTTGTCCACACTTTCATATTATTTCTTAGAATAACCTATTAACAAGAGCCACAGTGCCAGCTGCATGTTTTGTGTTGTTTTTGGTTCCAGGAAAGTCAGAGAATGAATATTCTCGGAATTGGACAGGACAAAAGCCAAAGTGCCTATTTTTTCGGAAGTCATCAGATGCCAGAATACGAGACGGAGAAGGGCTGGGGGGCCACCACACCACCTGGCCACGCGGCCTAGCCTGGCCCGCGCCAGGGATGGCCTGGCCGATCCCAGCACCCCCTCGGCCTCCCCTTCCGCCTATATATTGCCCTCGGGACGAAAACCCTAAGTACCTGATCAAAAATCCACGAAAGAGTCTATAGCCACCGTCATCTCCATCCCTAGATCGGGAGGGATCTGAAGCTCTTCCCGGCACCCTGCCGGAGAGGGGAATTCATCCTCGAGGACTTCTTCATCACCATGCAAGCCTCCGGTGTGATGCGTGAGTAGCTTATCCTTGGACTACGGATCCATGTAGTAGCTAGATGGCTGGTTCTCCTCCTTTGTGCTTTCATGTCAAGATCTTGTGAGCTCCGTTCATGATCAAGATCATCTATTTGTAATTCTGCATGTTGTGTTTGCAGGGATCCGATGGATATTGAGATGCTATTACAGATTGATTATTGATTCTATCATGTCTTTGTTATTTGTGATCTTGCATGCTTTCCGTTGTTAGTAGCTATCTTGGCCAAGTAGATGTTAGCAACTCCAAGAGTTAGTATTTATGCTCGATAGTGGGTTCATGCCTCTGGTAATATGGGGAAGTGACAGAAATCTCTAAGGTACTAGATGTGTTGTTGCTACTAGGGACAAAACAACAATCCTTTGTTCATAGAACAATCGTAATGCTTAAATTTCATGCAATTGGTAAAACCATAATCTGGTGCTTGGAACTTAATACTGGAGGGGGTTCGGATGATAACCTGAAGGTGGATTATTAGTCATAGATGCAGTTGGATGGCGATCTCTGTATAATGTTGTAATGCCCAATCAAGTCTCAAAGGAGTCAAGATGATTAGTATATGCATGTATTGCTTTCTCGATGTTTGTCAATTGCCCCGCTGTAATTTATTCACCTAGCATGTTATCTATCTTAAGGAGAGCCACCTCTAGTGAACTATGGATCCCGATCCTTTTCTTTACATACAATCTATAAACTGTTTACTACTTTGTGTTTATTTTCTGCAAACTATTACTTCCTTCCATTCGATATGTTTAATCCTTTGTTTTCATCAAAACACAGTGAGATTGACAACCTCATCCCAAGTTGCGGACAGAGTTATGTGGTTGTGTTGTGTAGGTCTCCACGTTGCTACTAGCACTGGTAGTGCGCCCTGCCAAGGCTCAGCTAGCAACACCTTTGGGGTGTTTCCTTGCTCCTACTGGTTCGATTAAACCTTGGTTTCATAACTGAGGGAAACTTGCTGCTGTGCTCATCATACCTTCCTCTTGGGGTTCCCAACGAGCTCTACATCAACCATGAGCCATCAAGCATTTTTCCGGCGCCGTTTCCGGGGAGTCAAGGACATATTCACAAGGGGAGTCCCTCATAACCAATCTCTTTACTTTATTATTTTTGTTTTTCTTTGTTTATTTTTGCTTTGTTTGCTTGTTTCTTTTTCAAAAACACAAAAAAATTAGTTTTACTAGTTTGCTTTCTTATTTGAAAACACAAGAAAATGACTATTCTTGAAAACACTAAGTTGTGTGACTTCACTAGCACCAACAACAATGATTTTATGAGCACACCTATTGCTCCACTTGTGCCCGAAGATACTTTCTTTGAGATAAAACCTGCTTTGCTCAATCTTGTTATGAGAGAAAAAATCTCTGGTATTGTTAATGAAGATGCTGCTGTCCATCTAAATAACTTTGTTGAACTTTGTGAGATGCAAAAGCATAGGGATATAGATGGTGATATTATTAAGCTGAAATTGTTTCCTTTCTCTTTGAGAGGAAAAGCTAAAGAATGGTTAAATTCCTTAACTAGGAATAGTATTTATTCTTGGACTAAGTGCAAAGATGCTTTTATTGGAAAATACTATCCTCCTGCTAAGATTATATCTATGAGAAGTGAAATAATGAAGTTTAAACAATCTGATAATGAGCATGTTTCTCAAGCTTGGGAAATAATGAAATCTTTGGTAAAGAATTGTCCTACTCATGGACTGACTACTTGGATGATCATCCAAACCTTTTATGAAGGATTGAACTATTCTTCAAGGAACCTATTGGACTCTGCTACTGGAGGTACCTTTATGACCATCACTTTGGGTGCTGCAACAAAATTTATGGACAATATGATGGTTAATTATTCTGAATGGCATACTAAGAGAGCTCCACAAGGTAGGAAGGTAAATTTTGTTGAGGAAACTTCCTCCTTGAGTGATAAGATTGATATTATTATGTCTATGCTTGTTAATGGGAAAGCCCATATTGATCCAAATAATGTTCCTTTAGCCTCTTTGGTTGCTCAAGAAGAGCAAGTTGATGTGAACTTCATAAGAAATAATAATTTTGGCAATAATGCTTATAGGAATAATTTTGGTAACCACAATTATAAGCCATATCCTCCCAACAATGGTAATGCTTATGGAAGTTCCTACAACAATAATAGGAGTGCACACTCTGAGCTTGAAGTTATGCTTAAAGACTTTATTAGTAAGCAAACTGCTTTCAATAAAACTATTGAGGAAAAACTCTCTAATGCTGAAAGAAATATAGCATCTTTGGCTGAAGCACAATCTTCTTTGAATAAAATGGCTGCTAAACCTGAAACTAATGATAATCCCTTTGCAGCCACCAATGCTATACAAGTAAGAATTGATGTAAATGTTAGACTATTAGCTGAATTACATGCTAAGTGGGAAAGAGAAGATGAAATTGCTAGAAACATTAGTGTTTCTACTATTACCACCACTACTGTTGAGGCTAGTAATAGTTCTACTACTTTAGATGATAATTTAGATTTTGATCTTGATGGTTGCAATATCTCTGAAGTTATTAAGTTCCTACAAAAGATTGCTAAAAGTCCTAATGCTAGTGCAATGAACATGGCCTTTACAAAACATATTACTAATGCTCTCATAAAGATTAAAGAAGAAAAGATGAAACATAAAGCTTCTATTCCTATTAAACAATAAGATGGTTCGGAACCCATCATTAATATGAAAGTGAATGACTTTGATTTCAAAGCTTTATGTGATCTTGATAGTAGTGTTTCTATTATGCCTAGAATGATTTATGATATGCTTGATTTGCCTCCACTTGAAGATTGTTATTTGAATGTACCACTTGATGATAATGCTACAAAGAAACTCATGGGGAGTCTTAATGATGTTCTTATCATGGTTCACAATGCCTATGTTCCCGTTGATTTCTATGTTTTGGATGTTGAATGCAATGCTTCTTGTCCTATTACTTTGGGAAGACCTTTTCTTAGAACTGTTGGTGCCATTATTGATATGAAAGAGGGCACCATTAAATATCAACTCCCACTAAAGAAAGATATAGAACACTTCCCTAAGAAGAGAGAGAAGATTTATTTTGCCTCTCCTATGAAAACAAATGGTTCTTCATTTGAGAACACTTGATTCTTTTTCTTGCTTCTTATGCCTAACTTAAAGGCGTTAAAGAAAAGTACTTATTGGGAGATATCCCTAAATTTTTAGATGAGTCTTGGAAGTTATTACTTACTTCAGTACTAACCGCTCCTTATCCTTTTTATTTTCTTTTTGTGCCAAGAGTAACCTCTAATGAGAGAGAAGTAATGATTGGGAAAGTTGTTGTCCCGAAACAGATTTATGTGCTTCACCGTAAAAATTCCTCTAAAATCTCTGAATGTCTTTTTGAGGCGTGAATTTTTGTGCTTCTTCCCCAGGTTGTTATCTAACTTCCGTTAGTTCAACACGTTTTGATTTGAGTAACAAAATGTCTTCGAAAAAATTCGTCTTCACCTGCTGGTCTGTTTTGACAGATTTCTGCCATTTTCTGCATTTGCTTCTTGTTGGTTCCTTTTTGAGTTATTTTGGGGAATTTATCTTTTTTAGGGAAGTGCTACAGTAGCTAGTGTTCTAATGGAAATTTATTTGGTGTTAGAATTGAACCTTAAGACCTTTTATCTTTAGTGCACTAATGTTGCTAATAAAGATTGTGTGAAGTTTTGTATTTAGGAAAAATTTCAGGTGTATGGAAGGAATGAGTAATGAGATGAAAGATATACTAAAGCTCAAGCTTGGGGATGCAACGCATGTCACCCCAAGAAATATCCAAGAAGTACAAGCGTCAAAGCTTGGGGATGCCCAAGGCATCCCCTTCTTCATCAATAAAAATCCCAGGTTTCTTCCAAACGCTTCATTTTTATTGTTTCATGCATAGTTGTGTTGTTCTTGGAGCGTCTTTTTTTTCGTTTTCGTTTTGGTTTTTCGTTTTCTTTTTTATGCTTAGTTTTCTGAATAAATTGGTTGGACCCTCTCTTTCATACATTGGTTTGCAAATAGTTTGGTTTGGTTTGGAAAAGAGTAGGAAAGTTCATGCTTTTGTGGTTAAAAGAGCTCGTTTTTTACTGTGGCCTATGATTTGTCATGCCATGCTTGATATTGTTTTGGATTTATGCTTAGTATTCTTTGTTGTAGCATGAATTGTTATAAACAATTGAGATTGCTTAATGTGCCTTGTATGAATCATGCGTTGTTTTAGCATATTAAAGCATAGTATAGTGGTATTCTCCTTTGATGCTTTATTTGGGTTGACTTGCCGCATGCTCACACCATGTTATGACTATCTCAAGTCACCATAGCCTTTATGATCCTTTAGTTTTGAACTTTTAGTATCACTTTATGCTTTGATCAATGATGTTTTGTCGCTCTGCATGATTATGGCCATTATTGCTCTCTTAGTTAGTCTCTCCCAGTCTTTTGCTAGCCTCCACAACGAGTTCCACTCATGCATCCAACTCCCTAAACCAAGTTATTCCAAAGAGTCCACCATACCTACCTACTAGCTTATGCTATTCCAAGTATATTCATGCTTTTGTTTACCTTCCAAATTAAACTTTTTATGAGAAAACTAGTGATTGAAGCTCTCACGAACTTGATGGCACACTTTACCTTTTTGCATCTTTGTTGCGTATATGCTTGCGCTTTATAAGTTGAAATTACAAGAACCATGTATCATGGGGAACGCTTTCAACATTGCACTTGTACTTTGTACCCCATTGATATCATGTTCTTTTCCTTACAGATCCCGGTGGTGTGAAACAAAAGTGGAACTTGTAAGATCACGGAGTTTGTATGTGTGTTAGAGAAACGCCTGGGCCGCTAGCCTAAGCCATGCCTAATCATGCTGGAAACTTGCAGCATCACCATAATGAGCACTCTATGAAGCATCCTCAATAAAAACCTATGCAAATAGCAAATAAAAAGATCGCTGACATTCTCATTGTCTGCTTGCCTTGTCATTTTGATTATGGGGTAGCTCCTGTATCATGTGCAAGGGGTACCCCGTTGGCTGTTCTTTATGATACACATGTACTTACAATGACAAGAGCTTACTCGTGACTAAAGTTGAGTAGCATGAGGATCGGTCTTCGTATGTAAGGGGCATGAGATTTCGGTTTATAACTTGTCAAGCATATCCTGTTAGTTGTGTCAGTTTAACCTTAATCACCTTAAAGATGCTTATGATAGGGGCAATGAGAGCTGAAAGCTATAAGTACCATAATTTTTGGAAGCTCTTTATGAGACTTGAATCCCTACTTCCTTTTATGGAGGCCTTTCTTCCACCATTATATTGAGTCTCCACCTTGTACCTTTATGCACCTACTTTGATAGCATAGTGGCCATTCTTAGTTCTATGTGCATTGTCCCAAGACTAGTTGATTGATGCATAACTTGATACTTCTTGCTTTAAACTATTTGTATCTAGTCACTCTTATGAACTTTGAAGGTGTCCTATGCATTTATGTTTTGCTACTCTATGAGGGAAAAGCAGAATACTATTATGCTATGTTTTCTTTATGTGAAACAAACACACGTCTTGCAAAGCATTGTTATTCATGAATCTTTTGTTTGTGCCTTTTCATGTTGCATCATAGTTTCTTTGTCTTATTGCTCGAACTTTCTCTTTCATGCTATGATTGAAGTACTATGATCCCAGCTTTGAATGTTTTACAAATACTTTGATCAAGTATTTGATGGTGCATGTCACCTCAAAAATTATTCTTTCTTTTTATCACTTACCTACTCGAGGACGAGCAGGAATTAAGCTTGGGATGTTGATACATTGCAAATGTATCTATAATTTTTGATGTTCCATGCTTGGTTTTATCGACTTTCTTGTGTTTTGTCCACACTTTGGAGTACTTTTCATATGATTTCTTGGACTAACCTATTAACAAGAGCCACAGTGCCAGCTGCCTGTTTTCTGCTGTTTTTGGTTCCAGGAAAGTCAGAAAATGAATATTCTCGGAATTGGATGGGACAAAATCCAAAGTGCCTATTTTTCGAAAATCATCAGATGCCAGACTACGAGACGGAGAAGGGCTGGGGGGCCACCACACCACCAGGCCGCGCGGCCCAGCCTGGCCCACGCCAGGGGGTGGTCTGGCTGACCACAGCACCCCCTCGGCCTCCCATTCCGCCTATACATTACCCTCGGGACAAAAACCCTAAGTACCCGATCAAAATCCACGAAAGAGTCTGTAGCCGCCGTCATCTCCATCCCTAGATCGGGAGGGATCCGAAGCTCGTCCCGGCACCCTGTCGGAGAGGGGAATTCACCCTGGAGGCCTTCTTCATCACTATGCAAGCCTCCGGTGTGATGCGTGAGTAGTTCACCCTTGGACGAAGGATCCATGTAGTAGCTAGATGGCTGGTTCTCTTCCTTTGTGCTTTCATGTCTAGATCTTGTGAGCTCCCTTCATGATCAAGATCATCTATTTATAATTCTACATGTTGTGTTTGTAGGAATCCGATGGATATTGAGATGCTATTTCAGATTGATTATTGATTCTATCATGTCTTTGTTATTTGTGATCTTGCATGCTTTCCGTTGTTAGTAGCTATCTTGGCCAAGTAGATGCTAGCAACTCCAAGAGTTAGTATTTATGCTCGATAGTGGGTTCATGCCTCTGGTAATCTGGGGAAGTGACATAAATCTCTAAAGTTCTAGATGTGCTGTTGCTACTAAGGAGAAAACAACAATCCTTTATTCATAGAACAATCGTATTGTTTACATTACACACAATTTGTAAAGCAATAATCTGTTGCTTGCAACTTAATACTGGAGGTGGTTCGGATGATAACCTGAAGATGCATTATTTGTCATAGATGCAGTTGGATGGCGATCTATGTATAATGTTGTAATGCCCAACCAAGTCTCAAAGGAGTCAAGATGATTAGTATATGCATGTATTGCTTTCTCGATGTTTGTCAATTGCCCCGCTGTAATTTGTTCACCCAGCATGTTATCTATCTTAAGGAGAGCCATCTCTAGTGAACTATGGATCCCGGTCCTTTTCTTTACATACAATCTATAAACTGTTTACTGCTTTGTGTTTACTTTCTGCAAACTATTACTTCCTTCCATTCGATACGTTTAATCCTTTGTTTTCAGCAAAACACGGTGAGATTGACAACCTCATCGCAAGTTGGGGACAGCGTTCTGTGGTTGTGTTGTGTAGGTCTCCACGTTGCTACTAGCACCGGTAGTGCGCCCTGCCAAGGCTCAGCTAGCAACACCTTTGGGGTGTTTCCTTGCTCCTACTTGTTCGAATAAACCTTGGTTTCATAACTAAGGGAAACTTGCTGCTGTGCTCATCATACCTTCCTCTTGGGGTTCCCAACGAGCTCGACATCAACCACGAGCCATCAATCCACTAGATGTCATTGCATGTGTGTTCTTTTCATAAACCACATGGATCCACATGAGTCATTGGATGTGTATTATTTTCAAAAACCACATGGATCCACTAGTGTCTTTGCACGTGTCTTTCTTTCATAAACCACATGGATCCACTAGATGGCATTGCATGTCTGTTCTTTTCATAAACCACATGGATCCACTGATGTCATTGCATATGTGTTATCTTCAGAAACCACAGGGATCCACATGAGTCATTTGTTGTGTGTGTGTTAGTGTAAATCATTATGATTTTTCTATAGAACACATGCAATGATGCCACTCCGGCATCTGGTTTTCTTCTCATAGACCACGTGGATCCACTAGATGTCAATGCATGTGTGTTCTTTTCATAAACCACATGGATCCACTGATGTCATTGCATGTGTGTTCTTTTCCTAGACCACATGGATCCACTAGGTGTCATTGAATGTGTGTTCTTTTCATGCCCCACATGGATCCATTAGCTGTCATTGCATGTGTGTGTGTATCAGTGTGCATCATTGTGGTTTTGGAAAAAGAACACATGTAATGAGGCCACACCAGCATGTGGTGTTCTTTTCTTAAACCACATGGACCTACTAGATGTTATTGCATGTGTGTTCTTTTCATAAACCACATGGATCCAATGATGTCATTTGATGTGTGTTCTTTTCAAAAACCATATGGGTCCACTAGATGCCATTGCATGTGTGCTCTTTTCATGCCCCACATGGATCCACTAGATGTCATTGCATGTGTGTAATTTTCATAAACCAAATGGATCCACTAGATGTCATTGCATGTGTGTTGTTTTCATAAATCACATGGATCCACCAGATGTCAGTGCATGTTTGTTATTTTCCTAAACGACATGGATCCAATAGAGTCATTGCATGTGGTGTTCTTTTCATAGACCACGTGGATCCACTAGATGTCATTGCATGTGTGGTCTTTTCATAAACCACATGGATCCACTAATGTCATTGCATGTGTGTTCTTTTCATGCCCCACATGGATACATTATATATCATTGCATGTGTGTGTGTATTAGTGTGCATCATTGTGGTTTTGGAAAAGAACATATGCAATGATGCCAGTCCATCATGTGGAGTTCTTTTCTTAAACCACATGTATCCACTAGATGTCATTGCATGTGTGATCTTTTCAAAACCACATGGATCCACTTATGTCATTTCATGTGTATTATTTTCATGAACCATATGGGTCCACTAGATTTCATTGCATGCGTGCTCTTTTCATGCCCCACATGGATCCACTAGATGTCATTGCATGTTCATACTTTTCATAAACTTCATGGATCCACTAGATGTCATTGCATGTGTGTTCTTTTCCTAAACCACATGTATCCCCTAGATGTCATTTCATGTGTGTTCTTTTCCTAAACCACATGGATCCACTAGAGTCATTGCATGTGTGTTGTTTTGGTAAACCACATGGATCCACTATATTTCATTACATGTGTGTTCTTTTCCAAAACCACATGGATCCACTAATGTCATTGCGTGTGTGTTCTTTTCATAAACCACATGGATCCACTAGATGTCATTGCATGTGTGTTCTTTTCATAAACCACATGGATCCACATGGGTCATTGGATGTGTGGTCTTTTTCAAAACCACATGGATCCACTAATGTCATTGCAAGTGTCTTCTTTTCATACACCATATGGATCCACTAGATGACATTCCATATCTGTTCTTTTCCTAGACCACATGGATCCACTAGATGTCATTGCATGTGTCTTATTTTCCTAGACCACATGGATCCACTAATGTCATTGCATGTGTGCTTTTCATGAACCACATGGATCCACTAGATGTCATTGCATGTGTGTGTGTATCAGTGTGCATCAATGCGGTTTTGACAAAAGAACACATGCAATGATGCCACTCCAGCATGTGGTGTTCTTTTCATAAACGACATTATCCTCTTATGTCATTGTATGTGTGTTCTTGTCATAAACCACATTGATCCACTAATGTCATGTATGTGTGTTCTTTTCATAAACCACATGGATCCACTCGATGTCATTGCATGTGTGTTCTTTTACAAGACCACATGGATCCACTAGATGTCATTGCATGTGTGTTATTTTCCTAGACCACATGGATCCACTAATGTCATTACATGTGTGTTCTTTTCATAAACCACATGTATCCACTAGATGTCATTGCATGTGTGTGTATCAGTGTGCATCAATGTGGTTTTGGAAAAGAACACATGCAATGATGCCACTCTAGCATGTGGTGTTCTTTTCATAAGCTACATGGATCCCCTAGATGTCATTGCATGTGTGTTCTTTTCATAAACCACATGGATCCACATGAGTTAATGGATATGTGTTATTTTCATAAACCACATGGGTCTACTAGATGTCATTGCATGTTTGTTCTTTTCCTAGACCACATGGATCTACTGATGTCATTGTTGATGTGTTCTTTTCATAAACCACATGGATCCACTAGATGTCATTGCATGTGTGTTCTTTTCAAAACCACATGGATCCACTGATGTCATTGCATGTGTGTTCGTTTCCTCCGAGACTCCCTATTATGCATACACCACGATCCCATGATCGGTCTGTCGTGGCACATAACTGACAAGTATCGAAGTAAACATCCATTACTTAAGCGAATACAAGTCATACGTCTATCGCCATTATGGCTACATAGATCATCATCAGCGGAACTTATCAAGTCGAGCCCGAGCCATGAGTTAACCTATAGACAGTTGACTGGGAGAACGTCCTAGAACGCATATACGTCAACTTCATCATCTTTTTGATATCTGACCTAGTTAATTGCCAGGGACAATTCCAGTAAGTACTTTGAGTGTACTCACAAACCACCTTAAGATAATAATAATAACAAGAGGATATGCAATATGGTTGTTGTAGTAGGAGGGCTCCAAGAGAGGTTCTTTTCTCACATAGTTTCTCTTGTAGATATAGCATCTACATATCTTTGTTGAAAACGTTTTGTAACACATTTTTGGAAACCCTTTTTGAAAAGTTTTGGAAAACACTAGGATTGGGTCACCCATATGTTTCGTCCTTATGGTCATCCCATGACCAAACTCCTTTCCTTCCTTTCTGACCATCCCATGGTCAAAACATTTCCAAAGCCATTGCTTTTCTGAAATCCTTTTTGAAAACAAAACCAACACCGCTCTACAACAACCTTCCCAAACATCCATGACTATGGACATGGCTATTCGAATAGATTTACACTCTATAGAGGTTGTACACTTTACCCACACCATCTGGGTACCTTTCCCTACTCTTCACCGATTGTAGGTCGAGTAACCGATCAAGACTCTCTAGATGCCACTCTAGTATATGCCCTACCTATGAGTTGTTCCTCTCAACACCGGGACATCAGGACCACAGACCAACCAGAGCGCATTCCGACTCCTCCAGAGTGGGCACTTTCAATGAGAGGCCCATAGTATCGCCCGGGATGCTCCCGAGGGCAGTTCGCAATTCCTCCAGGTGATTGTCTAACAGTTGACCCTTTCTGTAAAGGAACCCCGGCATTAGAGGGAGATGATCCCTTAGAAGTAGGTTTGAGAATTTCTACACTAGAGTAGCTAACTTCAAGTCCAGCCTTGTCCCATTCCAGAGTAATGTGGTTGCACCGGTTAATTGTTCTGGCAAAACTGCAAAGAACCGGGTGCGTTTTCATAAACCTTTTTCCTCCATCTTTCCTTCAGCATTTTGTAAAACAAAATCCTTTTTCTTTTCTCAAACTTCTCTTGGTAGGTCAAACCTCACCAAGGTTTTGCCATAAACATTTTGTAAAACTTCGAGGGTCTTCCCATCCTCTAGTTTTGCTTTGGCTAAAACAGGGTCTCCAAAGGGGTATGGTGTTATACACCATCTACCATACTAGGGTCGAGTAGGTGTCATCAAGGGGGTTGTACTTAGTAGTACCAATGTGTAATGGTTTGGAGGAGCCGAGCCACTACCAGATATAGATCATCATATAATAAAACAATGTAGTTTTCATAAAATAGAAGATAAAACATGCATAAGTAAAATAGTAGGAAAAGGCATATGAGCAAGAAGGTAGCTTGCCTGAGATAAGCAAACTGACAATATATATCCCTGGACTTCTTCATAGACTACCATAATAACCATCTTCTTTTGGTCTCCGATATAATCGCATCTATCATCGTTATGGATCACATGCAAGCAAACAAAGGGCACAATCAATACAAGGCATACAATTACCAATACCATACAGCAAACAAACATACCACACATTATTAAATGTAGAAAAATGATATCAATAGATAGGTATTGAAATAACAAGGCCAACAAAAGTGGTTTCATGATTTTATCCATTTTCTTTATTTAGTTATGATTATTCTAGTGAAATAATCTCTAGTTTAGGTGAAAAAATTCACCAGAAAATATTTGGGTCTCAAATAAATTTGTCCTCAGTGGTTTTGTGAGAATTTGGTGTTTAAGATTTTTGAGAGTTGGACTCATCTAAAAATATTTACGAGAATGCCCTCACTCTTTTTGGAGTTACAGAATTACTGTAGTCAATTTATTGGTGAATTAACTATGCGCATAATTGTTTATTTCATCATAAATCTAAGAGAGCATAGAAAATATTGGGCTCATAGGGTTTGGTAGGGGTCATGTTTTAGGAACTAGGACATTTTGATTTAGGTCCGTACCTAATATTATTATACCTAGAGAAAATCTTAAAGTCAAACAGGGGCTGTTTTTGTTATTTTTGCTACGGGCAAACTAGGAAGCAAAAGAGGGTGGGGTCAAGGGGACATGCAAGGAAAGACCATCACTTTGCAGTAAACAAAGGTTTCATGTCATTTGGAGTTGTAAAACTACATGTAGGATTTAATGAGTGTTTTAGATACTTTTTGGAAATTGATTTAATATAATTAATCTATAGATATTCTGAGATAACCAAGGGTACAACATGTTTGGAAAACCATGCAGGTATTTGGAGTATTTTATATCTAGGAAATTTGGGTCATTTTCCATTTTCATTTCGATTTAAAACTAAGGCCAAATTTCTGGATCTGGACAGAAGAATAAAGAAAAAGTGCAGGGGATACCTACGCTGAGATCTGGCTGGAGCTGGGCCAAGGGAGGCGGATATGGCCCAGGTGGGGCGACGCCGCACATGGGAGGGTGGAGTTCGAACCTGACTGGCGGGGCCCACCAGTTAGTGGCGGAGGAGCGCTGAAGTGGTACTGGGGAACATGGGTTATCGAATTAGAGCGAGGATCTAAAACACTCATTAAATCCTATCTGTAGTTTTTGATACGACCAGGGGGCCTCGTCCTCCTCCTGACGCACAGACACACACGGAAACCCTAGGGCGGTGGAGATAGGCCAGGGCGCTTACCAGAGGGCTCACCAGCGAACGGGAAGGATCGGAGGCAACGCGGTGCAGCTCAACGAGCAGATCCATGGGCGGCAAGGTCAAGTTCCACGCCAGGAAGCATTCCGCGCGGTGATGCCCAAAGAGGGTGCGCGAGAGCTCGCCGGAGCTAGCCACGGGAACCATGCATGTCGACAAGAAGAAGAGGAGGATGTAGGGGTCGCGTAGAGAGAAGAGGTGGTCATGTCGGGGCTGTAGACGCTCGGAAAGGAATAGACCACCAATAGTGCTCTAGATTTGGACATGCAATGGCGGCGGCGTCTCCATGGTTCCTATAGCAGAAAGAGGAGAGAGGAGAGGTTGGTCAGCGAATGGGGGTCCTGGAGATGCATAGCGAGGGGAAAGGGGTGGCCTGGTGTGACGGTGTGCTCAACATTTCGAGGAAGGCCGAGAGGAGAACACCTTCTTCTCAATGTCAGGGGAGAGGTGAGTGCCTAGATCTGGAGCTCGGGGGAGACGTGTGGAAGGGGGAAGAAGCAAATGAGATCCAAAGGAGAGGCAGGGAGCTTCTGCCCTATTTAACTCGAGGGGGAGGGTGTACGGTGCACCAAGTGCACAAAGGGGTAGGGCTGGTCCATGGCTTGCTCATTGGCTAAGTTGGGCGGTCGAGAGGGGGTAGTGGGGCTTGATGGCTCGGTGTTGATGTAAAGCTCATTGGGAACCCCAAGAGGAAGGTATGATGAGAACAGCAGCAAGTTTCCCTTAGTTATGAAACCAAGTTTTAATTGAACCAGTAGGAGCAAGGAAACACCCCAAAGGTGTTGCTAGCTGATCCTTGGCAGGGCGCACTACCGGTTCTAGTAGCAACGTGGAGACCTGCACAACACAACCACAAAACTTTGTCCCCAACTTTCGATGAGGTTGTCCATCTCACCGTGTTTTGCGGAAAACAAAGGATTAAACGTATCGAATGGAAAGAAGTAATAGTTTGTAGAAAGTAAACACAAGGCAGTAAATAGTTTATAGATTGTATGTAAATGAAAAGGACCAGGATCCATAGTTCACTAGAGGTGGCTCTCCTTAAGATAGATAACATGCTGGGTGAACAAATTACAGCGGGGCAATTGACAAACATCGAGAAAGCAATACATGCATATACTAATCATCTTGACTCCTTTGAGATTCGATTGGGATTTACAACATTATACATAGACCGCCATCCAACTGCATCTATGACTAATAATCCACCTTCAGGTTATCTTCCGAACCCCCTCTAGTACTAAATTGCAAGCAACAGATTATTGCTTTACGAACTGCGTGTAAAGTAAACAATACGATTGTTCTATGAACAAAGGATTGTTGTTTTCTCCCTAGTAGCAACATCACATCTAGTACCTTAGAGATTTCTGTCACTTTCCCAGATTACCAGAGGCATGAACCCACTATTGAGCATAAATACTAACTCTTGGAGTTGCTAGCATCTACTTGGCCAAGATAGCTACTAACAACGGAAAGCATGCAAGATCACAAATAACAAAGACATGATAGAATCAATAATCAATCTGAAATAGCATCTCAATATCCACCGGATCCTCGCAAACACAACATGCAGAATTACAAATAGATGATCTTGATCATGAACGGAGCTCACAAGATCTAAACATGAAAGCACAAAGGAGGAGAACCAGCCATCTAGCTACTACATGGATCCATAGTCCAAGGATAAACTACTCACGAATCACACCAGAGGCTTGCATGGTGACGAAGAAGGCCTCCAGGGTGATTTCCCCTCTCCGGCAGGGTGCCGGGAAGAGCTTCAGATCCCTCCCGATCTAGGGATGGAGATGACGGTGGCTACATACTCTTTCGTGGATTTTTGACCGGGCCCTTAGGGTTTTCGTCCCGAGGGCATCTTATAGGCGGAAGGAGAGGCCGAGGGGGTTCTTGGGCTAGCCACACCACCCTTTGGCGCGGGCCAAGCCTGGCCGCGTGGCCAGGTGGTGTGGCCGCCCTCTGGCCCTTCTCCGTCTCGTATTTTGGCATCTGACGACTTCCGAAAAAATAGGCACTTTGGCTTTTGTCTCGTCCAATTCCGAGAATATTCATTTTCTCACTTTCCTGGAACCAAAAACAATAGAAAACAGGCAACTGGCACTGTGGCTCTTGTTAATAGGTTAGTCCAAGAAATCATATGAAAAGTACTCCAAAGTGTGGGCAAAACACAAGAAAGTGGATAAAACCAAGCATGGAACATCAAAAATTATAGATACATTTACAATGTATCAGGGCTCTGGGTCGCGGTAGAGGACAGAGAGTGAGAGGGTTGTTGCTGCCAAAGTTTAAGTGCTAGTCTATGTTGCTTGCCTGTTCTCTCTCTCACTTCCAAACATAAGAGACAAAGAGGAGATGGGCGCTATAGGGTTATGCTACAGTGGTGGTCGACCTGGGTGGGTGTGGTGGTAACTATGGACAAGTATTAAACAAGTTTGAGAAGGTTTTGATTTAACTTTGGATCATGGTTTTGAATATCTCCATTTTTGACCATTTTGATGATCACGAAGAACCTCATGATCTTTGATCTTGGAAAGCTGAGGTGAGGATGTTGGTAGGTGGATATAGTCCAGGTACATCTCCATGAATTATTTGGGAATTATTGGATGAGGTTTGGTCCACTTTATATCACATATTCAAATAGTGCCGAAATGGTTTTCAGGATTTGATTTGAAGTTTTTGAATTGTACAAGGATGGTTTTTGGCTTGATATGGTCCTAAATATGGGTCCATACTTTGAGTGCATAAAAGTATTTTAAACATTTATTTTCTCATTTCTGCCTATTAAGAAAATAGGCAAAAAAGAATTATTAAAGCTCTTCAAAAATATTTATTTTTGAAGTGGGAAGATAGGGTATGATATATAGGCCTCATATGAGCCTAAAGTTGGAGAAGTTTTTTGGAAAAATCCAAACTTTCCTTTATGGAAGGAGTTTTGGAGGTTTTGCCCATTAATTGAATTAAATAGTTTTTGAGCCATAATAATTATGGATACTATTTTATAAATATGGATATTCAAAGTATATGATGTCCAGAAGATGTATCAAACATTTTAAACCTTGTGTTTTTAGCATCCAACTTGATTTGGAAAGAAAATAGGATATGAAGGATATTGGGCAAGGCTATTTTTATGCCTCCAAAACTTGATTGTATCTTGGAGATCAAAGCTCCTCTTGGGTCATGGGCTATATGCATATATATACCAAGGTAGTTAGATCATCATGGCGCATATATTTGAGGTTGATCAGGTTTGATCTATCCAAGGATTGATTTCCAATTTTAAATAAAATAAGCCTGCCAAAGCAGATTATCAAATAGCCTTCTAAACCATGTGGGTTTTTGAAGCACAAATATCCATTTGGAACAAGTGAAGTAGTTATTGCTATAACTTTATGAGTACAACACAACCATGCAAAGAGTTGGTCCAAGGAAGGTAGGATGGAGGTGTGAGCTTCTGACCAAGTAGGCTAGTTGATAAGATTTGTAGGAAATGTTATTTTCTTGCCTGCAAAACTATCAAGAACATGTGGGTTAGTGGAGCCTCTCTCTTTCGTTGTTGCACCAGTGCCATGTCATACCCGAGCATGTCCATGTCGGTCGACCATGGACACCATGCCACGGGTCACGCCGCCCTCGCCCACGATGCCTAGACGGTAGCCGTGACCTCACCCCACCCCTATGTCCACCCCTCGACCAACGGCGAGCAATGGAGAAGCCAGAGCAGCCACGCCCATTTACTTCTCTGCCATGCCGAGCGCACACCAGATCACTGAAGCCACCTCGCGTAGCCATGCCGTGCCTCGCTCTCTCCGCGCGTACCCGCACTCGCCGCGTCACCAACAACCTCCTAGACATGATTGTTCGCCGTCGCGCGCCCCGTGACCACTGTACGTGATGACGAACACCTCAGTAACTGCATAGAGCGCCAACGTTGCCTGACTGATTAAGACCACCCCTTGTCGTGCCACTACACGCATGACGATCACCGCAGTCCACCACGTCGACCTATGCCCTCTGCCATGCCTACAGCGACCTGTAGCAACGTCGCCAACAAGCCCGAGCCATGCCGCGCTGCCTCCATCGCCGGTGTATAAATAGGACCCTTCCCCAGCCTCAAACGGCACACCACTCCACTCCACTCTCTCTCAGAAACACCCCAGGCCATTCCCCGGAGCAACGCGAGCACCATGTCGCCGGAATTTAGCCGGAGCCTGCTGCTGTAGTGAAGGAAGGGCGTCGCTCATTGGAGCCACCCTAGGAGCCGCCACGACCACCAATCGACTCGGCGTCGTATACCAGCCGGTTTGCCCTTATTACCGAACCTAGCTGGAGCCCTGGTAAGCCTCCGACGACCCCCCACCATGCCGCTAGGTTTAGAATCTTGTGCACCCCCAATGACGTAGACCATGAACCTGAGCTGTCGATTCAATCTCTAATCGTAGGGCTGAGGTTAGCTGATACTGTTTCGTTTAGATAGAGCCGCTAACGCGTGGGACCAGCCTGTCAGCAGCCCGCTGCGCGCGCTATGCAGCTAGGGCGGCCCATTTCTTTTCCCGCGCGTAGCCCACCGTTTCAAACTTAGTGTTTCTATTTAATTCAAAACCCAGTTCAGTAGGTGTGTTCAAAATTGAATTCATAGAGATGTACTGATCCAAATTGCATGTTTCCAATTTTTCTAGAAAGGTATTGAAAAACTCTACACACTCCCGTTGGAATCAAACCATTTGAAATTATGGATCACCTACGGTATAAATAACAAGACAGAAACTTTCACAACTTCAAGAATTTTTATAAAATCAACCATAAATGCTTTTGAGTTGATTCCAACTCTCAAAAATCACATTTTCCATGCTCTATCTGAATTTGTAGAAATATTTTGTTTGACATGAAGTAATCTTGGACTAGTATTAAAAGAATGCTATATAGGCATTTGTAGTCACTTTAATACTATTAAATAGTAATATTAAATCTTGTAATATATGATCACCCCTTTTAAATCACATTCCCAAGTATTAGAATATGTGTTGATGACATGAGTCAACATGATCCCATATTTTTATTGGAGAATATTAAATCTTAAGTATGTTTCACTGAGTATAAATTACTTTTCCAAAATAAGAATATGACAATATTTCATGTGATGCTTGAGATGATGCTAGATCATCTAGTGTGAGTTCATGTGTGCTAAATAGAAGTAGTTAAGTGTTGTTTGGTGATTGTGTACCTCGTATGTACTTATAGACGCTAGTACCGACCCAGGGTACAACGAGGAGGAGTACTTCGAGGAAGAGGAAGAGAACTTCAACAACTGCACTACTCAAGACAAGCTAAAACTATGCAAGCCCACTATGCAAGATAACCTATGCAAGATGCACCATGCATGCTTGGTTATGCAACTTTGATTATACCAATCCCAGTTTTATTCCAAACTTTACCTTTCTCTTGACTAAAGTTTGTTACCTGGTTAATTAATTCTGATTAGTGGAAAACCGGATGGATAACATCAAGATCATAGAACTAGCCTTGGGTAATTACACTTGATTAGCACCCCTCAATAGTGACACCCTCATTACTAGTGGCTAGTGTTAAACTAAACTTGATCACTTTAGATGGGAACACTTGGAGAAAATGATTATGAAAACCTTGGAATGATGAGTCATTCTATTGAAATGTTTTGACATGTGTTGTGAGACACAATGAGTTGGAGATGATACTGAATGAAACATGTGCCTTGACTTTGACAAAAGTTGATGGTTGGGTTCGGATGCGATACCATTCCAATTTTACCGTACAACCACAATGCTTGAGTTGGGGTAGGGCTTAACTGGAAGCTTATGTGTCTTAGTATGGGTTCCCTCGCGGAAAGAGGTTGAGCCGAGGATACCTCGTGATTGTAAATGTCCACCTATGTAGTTCTGGGGATGGCAGTTAGCCATGGTTGGGAGGCCAAGCTCATAGGGGAGGTGCCTATACTAGGGTCTGTAATTGAAAGGTTAGTATTGATTATCCGCATACAAAGTATGATGATTTAGGGTTATCCCTAATAGATGTATTGAATTTTGTGGTGAAAGTGTACCACCTTTGCAGAGTGTCGAACTATTCGAATAGCCACGTCCGTGGTTATGGACAGTTTGAGTGACCATACTATTCCATTGTCAGATGTTTTCAAAATGACTTTTGACTTGAAAGATGACTTTGACTTTACCACAACAGAGTCGTGGACAGGAAAACTAGGTTCCCTCTTAAGTAATCGAGAGAACTAAAGTAGGCTTACTATGAAATCCTTCTGAAACAAAATTTGCTTATTGCAAATAATACTAGAGCTTAGGACCCTACTAGTATTACCTTACTTGTGTTAGTGATAGTTTGCAAGTACTTAAAGAGTACTCATGGCTTTGTCCCTGGCTATTCCCATGGCCAGACTACGAGGAAGACTACCCAGAAGATGGACAGTAGGAGGTCTATGATAACTAGGATCATCTCCCATTGTCAGCATTGCCTGTGACAATGAAGATGGAGCCTCTATTATGCTTACTTTCCTCTTCTTTGAGTGTATTAAGACTAGATCATGAGATCCTCTATTTGTAAGACTATTAAGGTTTGTAATGTATGATGTACTATGGTACCAATTCTGGTATGTCTCGCAAAAATGGTAATCATGGGATTGTGATGTACGGCATAACAGGCATCTGGACTTAAAAAATCCGGGTGTTGTCAGTCTTTGATTGGGGTAGGGTAGCTAACTTTGGAGAGAGCATCTTCACTTGAACTCTTTGCGTTGTTTTTGCTCGATGGCGAGGTAGACTCGTTGTCTTCATGCAGTCATGTCTTCAGGGTTTAGGGTTATCTTGGCATTCTAGCGAGGACTTCCTGTCGGTTCGGGTAGGGTCAACTATAATAGTAAATCTCTCGAGGGGGGGGGGGGTCAGAAGCTCTAGTATACCGAAGTTTAGTGGAGTCAGGTATTTATTTCTTGTATTGGTTAGTAAGTCTTGTTGTTTCTTGCGAATCACGAGGATCCTTTTGTAGTAAACTTACGGTTTCAACGGGATTGTTGTTGTAATGGTCCGATGAATAATGGAGTGTTGCACTATCGACAAGTCTTGAGACGTGAGTTGGAACTTGGACAAGGTATGCCATCCTGCTGACGGAGATTCTTCGAGTTGTTCTGACCTGATGATGTCGAACTCCTGGTTCTTGTCATGCTTTTCCTCTCCTATACTTCTGAGGTTAGTTTGGGTTCTTGTTAGCAACAACTAACATGCATGGGGGTTTCCTGAGTTATGAGGGGGTGTATCAATTCTTAAAAAGCACATTTTTCTTGGGTCAGACAAACCAAAGCGCACATATAAGGTAAACAGAGCAACGAGATCGCAATGTTCTCCGCAAACAGCATACATCAAGCAACACAATATGCACTTAGGCAAGCAAACACGGCCAATTATAGGGACCAAGGAGTTAACTACTCACGATATAGGGGAATCCTATATTTAAAACTATTAGCCCAAATGTCACGTTGCTGAGGTCTGGGCCACTATCTTGTAGCTAAAGCCTTCGTCGTATGTTTGGACGCTTCTTGATAGTGTAACACCTAATGTCTTCGGATTAGGGGAATTCTGTTGGTAGGGCGATATTGTAGTCTCCTTGTGTTTGCTGGTAGATGCTTCTCTTCATCACGTCCTCATCGTCTTCACTGGGTTCTAAGTTCTAGTTATTTGAAATCCATAGGTTTGAAAGTTGGACGAGAATTAGAGGAAACCATTTTCGAAATACTTTAAAATTAGGAGAGGATAAGAAGTAGAACTTTTCAAAAACCTTTAAGGAAGCAGTTTTCCAAAGCCGGTGTTTCTAGAAATAGTGTTTCTTGTTTAACGACCATGCTAACTAAGGTTCTCCTATAGTCGGGATGGCTCTGATACCAAGTTTGTGGGGCCCCCAGGTTAATGCTCCGAGAATCCCAATTATGCATACACCATGATCCCATGATCAGTTTGTCGTGGAACATAACTGACAAGTATCAAAGTAAACAACCCTTACTTCAGCAAATACAAGTCATACCTCAATTTCCATTATGGCTACATAGATCATCATCAGCAGAACATATCAAGCATCGAGCCCGAGCCATGCCTTAACCTATAGGCAGATGACTGGGAGAACGTCCTAGCTCGCATAGACGTCAACTTCATCATCTTCTTAATATCTGACCAAGTTAATAGCTAGGGACAATGCCAGTGAGTACTTTGAATGTACTCACAAACCACCTTAAGAAAATAATAATAACAAGAGGATATGCAATATGGTTGTGGTAGTAGGAGGGCTCCAAGAGAGGTTCTTTTCTCACATAGTTTCTATTGTAGATATAGCATCTACATATCTTTGTTGAAAACTTTTTGTAAAACATTTTTGGAACCCCTTTTTGAAACGTTTTGGAAAACACTAGGATTAGGTCACTCGTATGTCTCGTCCTTCCGGTCATCCCATGACCAAAATCCTTTCCTTCCTTTCTGACCATCCCATGGTCAAAACATTTCCAAAGTCATTGCTTTTTCCAAATCCTTTTTGAAAACAAAACCAACACCACTCTACAGAAACCTTCCTAACCGTCCATGACCATGGACATAGCTATTCGAATAGATTTACACTCTAAAGAGGTTGTACACTTTACCCACACCATCTGGGTACCCTGCCCTGATCTTCACCGATCGTGGGTCGAGTAACCGATCAAGACTCTCCATATGCCACTCTAGTATAGGCCCTACCCTATGAGATGTTCCTCTCAACACCTGGTCGTCAGGGCCACAGACCAACCGGAGTTCATTCTGACTCCTCCAGAGTGGGGACTTTCAATTAGAGGCTCATAGTTTCACCCGGCTGCTCCCGAGGGTAGTTCGCAATTCCTCCAGGTGACTGTCTAATAGTTGACCCTTTCCGTAAAGCAACCCCGACATTAGAGGTAGATGATCCCTTAGAAGTACTTGTGAGAATTCCCACACGAGAGCAGCAAACTTCAAGTCCAGCCCTGTCCCATTCCAGAGTAATTGTTTTGGCAAAACTGCAAAGAACCAGGTGCGTTTTCGTAAACCTTTTTCCTCCATCTTTCCTTCAGCATTTTGTAAAACAAAATCCTTTTTGTTTTCTCAAACTTCTATTGGTAGGTCAAACCTCACCAAGGTTTTGCTATAAACATTTTGTAAACTTTTTCAGGGGTCTTCCCATCCTCTAGCTTTGATTCGGCTAAAACGAGGTCTCCAAAGGGGTATGGTGTTATACACCATCTACCATACTAGGGTCGAGTAGGTGTCATCAAGGGGTTCGTACTTAGTAGTACCAATGTGTAATGGTTTGGAGGAGCCAAGCCACTACCAGATCTCGATCATCATATAATAAAACAATGTAGTTTTCATAAAACAGAAGATAAAACATGCATAAGTAAAACAGTAGGACAAGGCTTATGAGCAAGTAGGTGGCTTGCCTAATATTAGCAAACTGGCAATATATGTCTCTGGACTTCTTCTTAGAATACCATAATAACAAGTAATAATAACCATCTTCTTCTGATCTCTGATATAATCGCATATATCGCCGTTATGGATCACATGCAAGCAAACAAAGGGCACAATCAACACAAGGAATACAATTACCAATACCATACAGCAAACAAACATACCACACATTATTCAATTCAGTAGGTTTTGATAGATTGTTATCATAGCATTTGGAAATACATTACTTGCCTTTGTGGTTTTGCCTTGTTGATTTATTTGTCAAATACCACCTAAAGAAAGGATTTTGAACTAAGGCTAGGGTCTGTAGGATATTCATGTACAAAAATGATATCAATAGATAAGTATTGAAATAACAAGGCCAACAAAAGTGGTTTCATGATTTTATCCATTTTCTTTATTTAGTTATGATTGTTCTAGTGAAATAACCTCTAGTTTAGGTGAAAAAATTGTTTGAAATATGCCCTAGAGACAAATAGTAGTAAGGACTATTTTCATATTTCATATAGTTTATGATTAAGTTTTATATCATGCTATAACTGTATTGAGTGGAAACATCAATACACGTGTGATATATAAACAACCAGGGGCTCCCAGTGAAACTCTAGTCACTGGTTCATTGGTCAACAGATGATCATGTTTCCTGATCATGTGGCATTTATACCAGTTGGAAATGGAGTCATCTCATTCCGAGAATGATATGATGAACCAATACCCAACCTAAACATCGTGACCCAATCATGTCACGAAGTTCAAGTTACGATAATTAGAAATGGATCCTCGTAGACTATTCCTTAGACTATGAGGCTATATCAATCACTATCTCCCGAGAGTGCTTAGATAGCATCAAGCGCCACTTGGTAATACAGTGGTTATAAAGGTGTGTTCAGGTACTTGGAGGAAATCGTAGAGGCAATATATGTCAAGAGCGGGATTTGTCTGTCCATGTGACGGGAAGATACTCAAAGGGCCCACTCAGAGAAGTTATATCCAATAGCTGCGAAGCGTGTGATTTGATCACAGGGATATCACTTGTCGGAACGAGTCAAGTAGCATTGTTTAGTAACGAGATTCAACACGACATGGCGATGTCATTGATCAGATCTCGGGAAATGCAATTATTAAGAGAGAAAGGGAATAAGACAGGACTATCCCGGTTCAAATGACGAAAGATCTTCGTGGAACGCACAGGGGTCACATGGCCATCTAGGTCCCTCTATCGATCATTGGTGCGGCAGTGTCCCGACCATGTCTGAAGTGTTCCCGAACTGTGGGGTATCACGATTAAGGGCATGATGATGCTTAGAGAGTGTTTATATGATCGGTGGAATCGCCGAAGAATAGTAGAGAGAAAACCACAAGGGTTTCGGTAAGTCCGGAGGATGTCCGGAGTGGAGGTGGAAGTGTTCCACAGTCACGGAGGTTGAATAATATGTGAATGCATGTTAAATATTGATTTAATCAATTATTCATAATTATTTAATAAAGAGAAAAATCAATTTAAATGGTCAAAGGCTTAATGGGCCAATTCCCGGAGGGAGAGGGCCCATTAGGGAAAGGAGAGAGGGAGAAGGGGCAAGGGGGTGTCCGTCTGGGCCTAGCCCCCCGTGCGGGGCCCACTAGGTGGCCGGCGGCCTCCCCTCCCCCTCCTCTCCTTTAGTCCCACCCCGGGACTTCGAGGGAGGTAGTACCTCCCCTCCCCCTATATATAGTGGGCGTATTTGGCCAAATAAAACACACCAATAATCAATAAAGGTCTTCTCACTTTTGGGAGGACCTCTAATTGATATTTTTCTCTCTACCCCTCTCTCTCACGTGACTGTGGTCCCAAGTCTGGACTGCGCGAACGAGAGACATCTTCGCCGCAGAGTGCCGTCGCGCTGCGGGATTCGGATCTGGGGGCTCTACTTCCGCAACTGCTGCTGGATCGGGGAGTGGGAGTCATCGTCACACACCGGACATGTGTAACTCCCCGCGAGGTGTCGCACTTGAGGCACTCAAGTCGTTGGAGCCAAGGAGCTCAAGGACTTCATCACGACCTTGAGGTCAGCTTCGGCTTGTCTACATCAACCACACTCTCCTGAGTGTTGACAATGCTTTTCGGTCTTCAAGGGTAAGTTCGCGAAAAGCCCCTCCCGTTACTGTATTACTAATAGATAGGTCTTGGCAACTTCAGGGGTTCAGGGGGCGTAGGGTAAATTTTTATTGTTTTGAAACGCGGAACCCCTACAGTGGTATCAGAGCTAGATCTATGCGTAGTAATGCTAGTATGGGTAGAACACACGAGATATAGCATGTAGGCGTTGATCTTTTAGTTGTTACCCTCCCATGTGTACTTGTGTATACCGTAGTAATGCTTGATGAAGCACCCCCCAAACGACTTTACGCGTTCGTTTGCGAGACCGGTCCACACTTGACATACGGCTTGTACCATATAAAGTGGCTTAGGGGGGTGTTTGTCTCTCTCGCATTAGTTGGTATGTCATTTGCAATGGAGGGCCCCGAAAGGGTTGTAGTAGAGACAACTACTTGATCAGCGTTGTGCTGAAAGTTCGTAGGTAAGAACGGTTCTTGTGCGAAAGCCCATTCAGCCACGTAAAACATGCAAAGATAAAGTAGAGGCGGCTAACTTTGTTTTGCAAGGTGGCGTTGCTTTGTGATATGGTTGTGGCAAAGGTAAAGTGATTACCTTATGTTACGTAGTAGTAGATAGTCACGGAGGTGACGGACTACCACGCCGGAATGACACAGGTACCCTGGTGTCTATGGCGCCGGAACCCTGGCGCCGGAATCCGGTGACGACGGATGGAAATCATGACATGAAGGACCATATCACATCGCATTTACATTCAATGTTATTGTTTGTATATCTTATTGTGTGCTTGTATTAGATACTCGACGGTAGCCTAACAAGATGATCCCTATTAAAATTACCAACGATTGTGTTCCCCCTTAGTGTGCACCACCAAGAAAGTTCTTCGGTATGAGGCGATCCAGGGTATAGGCCTGGGTGTCAGACATATCTATGTTCGCATATAGTGGGTGTAAGCCATGTTGCACAGCGAATACACTGAGGTTGAGTTGGCGAGCTTAGCACACCATATAAGCATGGCCTCGGAACACGGATGGTCGAAAGATCAAGCACGAGTCGCATGAATGATGTGACCGACGGTTAGCGTCCACTTTCGAACCCACATTTATGGCCGTGTCAATCGGGGGAGATGTGGCTGAGAGGGGTCATGTTATCACTAGGAACCCTTGTGGGGATAGGCGTTTCTGATTGGAGTTATTATTAACTCATTTAATTAAAAACTTAGTCTGAATTCCTTTTGCAATTATAAATGTAGATGGCACCTTTCCTGTTGACGATTGATTGGTTAGAAGGAGAGAAGCTCAGATTAGATGGATCGAACTTCTCCATATGGGTTGCGTGTCTCCATGTTCTCCTTAGCAAGATTGACGTGGTCGACTATATACTCGATGGGATGGATTTGGATCAGCCCACTGACCTAGAGACCCCAGAGCAGCGGAAAGACTGCTATCGCCGTTGTGAGATGGCCTCCTTCATTTCAGTTACCATGTGTTTCGGAATGGTGGATGAGCTGTGGCCTTTCGTGAGTGATGTCAACCCTCGTTCGGTGATGCTACAGCTTAGTACACATTTCGTGGAACAAGCACGCATATGGGAGCATGAGCTGATGGGTGACTTCCTCTCCATTAAGATGGAGGAGAACTCATCACTGTACGACCACTTGGAGTGCATGCATGATGTGTACATGAGGGCTGCACACTTCCTGGATAGCTGGATGACCGGATCTTTTGCAAACGGCGTTGTGCCGCGGTCGCTGCCACCAAGCTACCAAGCACAAGTCAAGACTTGCGTAATGAGGGGCGACGCGGAATCAATGGAGTTCCACTGGTTCGTGACACATCTCAAGAATGTGTTGGTTGAACCAGATGTCGCTCAGGTCATCAATGACAAAGGTATATATTTGATATACAGTTTTATAAATGTTATAATCTTGCAAACACATTTGCAATGTTAAGTATATATGATACTTGTTCTGTTTTTCTGAAACCAGGTCCTTCTGCATGAGAGGTGCTTGCTGGAGAGGAGGTGACGTTGCGTGTTGATGGCGAGCATGATGATTATGGCCAACGACGCTCTCCCTCAACATTTATCATTTAGTTTATGTTTTAGGATGATTATTGTAATCAAAAGATTGTGAACTTCTTTAGTGTGTCTCACACTTTGTGAGACGGTTATTCATATGAGTTTGTAACAAATAGTTGTTCTACTTTTATGAATGATTTCTATTCGTGTTCATATCTTGTTTGATTATGTGTGAATTATCCTTGTTGTTTGAAACTAATAGATAATGCATGAACATCTGTAAAATATTGAAATGCCTTAAAATACCCAACTTAAATGATATTTCATTATAGAATGAAAACCATTGTTTACATTCAAAGTTATAATGATAATATGTGAAAGTCATTCGATTTCTTATCACATATAAATCATGTGTAACTACCTCGGTGAATTACGCTCTTAGTTACATGCCTGGATGAACGATAGTGGTTAAAATAGTACGGTGGGGCCCAGGGCCACTCACGGTAGACCTTTCGGCTGTCCTAACCACTTTCAGATCATCGGGACAAGAACGAGCGGCGTAATCGGCAGGCGAAGGGATCAACTACATACACAAATGAGTATGTATGCAAGCCACATACAATAGTCCTCAGAGCCATTCCATCTAAAAAGAAATAGAAATATTGCAACGCCATACGGCAAGATTCAAATATCCTAGATAGAGATAATAATTTAGGATAGCTCCTCATACAGCACACATCAGAGTATCAGGCGAAAGCGGAAAACAAGATCCCAGTACGGATAAGAAGCAAATCCGCATAAGATGCCACATAAATAAACACATCCCGCCCACAGATCTCACGGATCCCCGTTCCCGGAATCTCTACACCGAATGATCGTTGCCAACATCATCTGTCTCTTCCACCCAGTATCCATCTTGCGGGTACACCTGTTCATCTGAATCAAACAATTTATCGTGTGAGACCCTAGGGGTACTCAGCAAGTCTTTATGCCGCTAAAGGGGACACAACCTAGGGTGACGCAATTGTAGCAAAAGATAATACCTAACAATTCTACAGATACTCGCTAACCATCCGCCTAACCAATGGTAGACGGATGTCCGTGAAATAAGAACAATAGTTATAACAGTATAATTAACAGATCCATCCTCCTCCTCGCTTACCAACGAGGAAGCGGACGAACAACCCCCATCAGCCATTGGCAGTTTTATTAACCATTCCATGAGTATTGCACTATTTACTAGTCAGGTACTTAGTCAATTTAAAAGAGGTACTTTAGTTATGCTTGTCTATGATCGAGAAACTGTGCTCCAAGTCGTCCATAACCGCGGACACG
This sequence comes from Avena eriantha, assembly GCA_910589775.1. NCBI lineage: Eukaryota > Viridiplantae > Streptophyta > Magnoliopsida > Poales > Poaceae > Avena > Avena eriantha. The sequence goes on from OU342741.1 coordinate 471,201,813, forward strand.
ACTTTCTGAAAGATTTACCCTGCAGGGGTGCACGAATAGCAACACACACTCGATCAACCTCAGAAAAAACAAATCAAACCCAACGAGGCATTCACGACAAAGCAATCACAGGATTCAGAAATATTTCAGGGGGCCACCCCATTAAGCTACCCGCAACGAAGTTGGCCGGCTCCGAGATGGACCCAAGGTTTGTGTCAATGGCTGTAAACGACGGTGAACCCGAAAATGTGACTAGGCTTGTCGATACCGCGAAAACATTCCACGATCCAAAACAGTACAGGTGCTCCACGCACAATCTTAATAAAGCAGTAACATGGCATAAGTATAGGATAGTAATAAAGCCCCAAACTACTTTGTGGCCCCAAGAAATAAGTATGAATCAAGCTCTGGCTCAGGGGGGTCCATAAGACCTCCCGGATGTGGATAGTGCGAATAGTCAAGGAACAGGAATCAAGTACCCGGGGTCCTACGGGACACAAGTGAGCATGAAAAACCAAATAGCAGATATTGCTCACCGGTGCCTCTTTCATTAGTTATCCCATTACTACTCTGGTTAAGTTGTTTTGGGTACCTCGTGATCCATCAGACACTCACATACCCTATACATGCTTTTCTACGACTCGCATGGCTCAAACAACTCTTGTAGTAATGGCTCATGGGATGGAGGAACAAGCTTTGCTGGGGTTTCAAAGTAAAGGCTATGCAGTACTTGGGATTCAATTTAATGCAATCGCGACTCAATGATGCAAGAATAAGATAGAGGCAATAGGTACTGTATGGATGCAAGCATGTGGTAGTGCTTGCATGGCAGCTCAGTTGAAGCGAGAGTTGGATCTGGGTAGTACTCCTGTGATTCCTAGTAATTCTCCTGCTGGGCGTCTATTCGAAGAAGAACCAAACAAACAAGGGCCAACATGAATAAAGTGCACAACATATGAATTAAAATGCGACAAGCAAACAAGCATCCCATGATGAATGATGCACAATTTACATGGCATTAAAGTAGCATGGCAAAGGTGAGGTGTGGATACAAGAAATGAAGCATTTTATTATTTAGTTGGTCGAATTTTATTGTCATAAACAGTTCAGGTTTTTAATAATGACATGATGCATGCTTCAATTCAGAACAAGGACTGCATAGATAGAACGGGCTCGTCGCGCTGATCGATATAGACATATTATTTGTCAAATTTGGAGTTACAGAATTAAAGTTATTAATTTATTAAGAAAAGGGCATTTTATTGTAATTTTAATCATCTCGAAATCTTAAAGTGTTCAAACATTAATTTGAATGACATACTGGAATTCCTCACATTTTTCTGATTCCAAAACATATATCATTTGTATTATTTGGATTTGTATTTTAAAAATTATATAAATCTGACTTGAATTTGAATTTAAATCAATTTGAAAAAGGTTTAAATTAAAAAGCAAAGCAGAAAACCATTTCGTACTCAGACAGACCCAGCCCCAGTCACTAATGGTTGGGCCAGCGGCTGGCGGGGCACACGCGCGCGAAAACTCTTTTCTACCGCGGCTCTACCTAGCCACTAAGGTTGACAGGTGGGTCCGATGGCCACGGGCCCACGTGACAGTGGGTGATTCTGCCGTGGCTGACAGGAGGGGGTGTACCAGACCGCGGGTTAAGGCTAAGAATCTACGGGGTGCTCTTTGTAAAATTCCCACAGAGGCTGGCTAGTGGGCTCGGCGGACTGCGGGTTGAGCGAAAAATCAAAAAGGGGGGTTTTCTGCAAAAAGAGGGCCGTGGTACTGTTCTTCTGTTTTCTCTGAACCGCGGACAGGTCTGAGATCGTCCGGCGCGGGGCACGGCGCGCAGGGATTCGATCCCGCGACCTCGCATGCGCGAGCGGCGGCGGCGGCTATCGCTGGGGTGGCTTGTGGTAGTTGGAGGAACGGGATCGCGCTGCTATATAGGGTTCCCGCGTTGCACAGCGAGAAGGCGATGACGAACCCGCCGTGCGCAGAGGGCGTTCGGCACGACGTCCGGCGAGACTAGGAAGCGGCAGCGAGATAGAAGATGTCTGGGAGGATCACGGGCTCACCGCGGGGTTGTCGGTGGGGTTGGCTCGGGCAGGGAAGCGGCCGATCGGCGAGGATGCAGGAGCTCTCGCGACCTAGGGTTTCGGGGGAGCGGCGAGGATCTGGCGGTCCTGGTGGCCTTCTCCTCCTCGCTAGGCCGGTCAAGGTGGAGCAGTGGTACCTCCTTGGTCTTCCAGACCACCTCCACGACGCGCACGCTGGCCGGAACGATGAGACGCAGGGGTAGACGGCGGCGACTGGCGGTAGGTGCTGGCGACAGTGAAGAAGAAGGGGAAGGAGAGGGCAGGCTCGGGGCAGAGCTGGGCGAGCCAGGAGACGTGTGAGAGGAGGAAAATGTGAGGGAGAGGGAGGAGGGTTGCCGTGTGGGAGCGGCTCGGGGTAAAGTGGCTTCGGCCCTTTCCTCTTTCTCCCTGATCACGTGGTCGAGATGGGGCTCGACCTGGGCAGCCAGGGCAGGGCAGGTGGGCTGCCAGGTGGGGACGGTGGGGAGTAGCTGCTGGGTGGGGCTGGCATGGCAGGTAGAGAGAGAGAGGAGAGGGGGCTCGGGTTAGCTAGGGTGTAGCTAGGGCTAGGGTTAGAAGAGGGGTAGATGGGGTGTGGGCCAGGGAGAGAGGGTGGCCAGGTGGGCCATCATGGTAGAGAGAGATAGAGAGAGAGAGGTGAGGTTAAGGGTTAGGGTGTAGTGTAGAATTAGGGTTAGAGGAAAAAATAGAGAGAGGAACTTAGGTTAGATTTTTTATTAGGTGTTTAGGTTTTAAAATGTGTTTATGAGATCAACCAAGAGGGTAAAGTGAGGCTTAGATTAGGTTAAGATGAGGTGAAGGAGAACCAAGAAAAGAGAAAGAAAAGGATTATGGGAAGATGCCTCATTTGAATCATGCATGGAGAAAATAAAATAAAAATTGATGTTGATGAGAATATGGGGATGGTGGAAGGGATGGAGATGATCCCACAAAGAATGGGCCACTAAAACAAAGGAAAAACCAATGGCCCATGCAAAAATAATAAATGCCATGATTTATTTTGTGAAAACAATAATAATAATATGGCATTATTCTTATGCATTCACAAGAAGTGGAGTAAAGGCCAAGCAAAAAGAAGTTGGGATTAGATCCACCCTATCCACATGAGCTAGTATAAAATCAAAAGAAAAAGAATTACAAGCTCATGGATAATAGGATGGTGGAATTATAAGGTGGTGAAAGAAAGGTGATGGAGTGGAATAAAAGATATGCCCCCAACTCAACTTGGGCATTAAATAATATATCAATAACCAAATACAATATCAAGAGGCAAATACAATTAATAATGCATATGAGAGAAGAACCAAAGAAACAGGGTTTTATATGATGCTCAAATGCAAGGTGGCATGATGACATGAGCATGATATAATTATGATGCAACAATCATATATAGGAAGTAGCCATTATATTACTAGACCAAGTAGCATTACAATTGTTAGACAATTGGGATGCTACAACTCTCCCCCACTAAACAGGAATCTCGCCCCGAGATTCTAGGAAGAAGAAGACTCAAAGAGGGTAGGATACTTGGCACGGAGCTCATCTTCACGTTCCCAAGTGGCTTCATCAACGGAATGGTGCGACCACTGCACCTTGCAGAACTTGATGGACTTGTTGCGAGTCCTTCTTTCTGCGACTTCAAGAATTTTCGTGGGGTGTTCTTGATAAGATAGATCTTCTTGGAGATTGATGAGTTCATGGTCCACGGTCTTGCCGGGATCCTTGAAGCACTTCTTGAGTTGAGAGATGTGGAAAACATCATGGACTTTGAGTTGTTCAGGGAGCTCAAGAGCATAAGCAACTTCTCCTCTTCTTCCACGAATTTTGAAAGGACCGATGTATCTAGGAGCCATCTTTCCTTTGATACCTTAGCGGTGCGTGCCTCTCATGGGAGTAACACGAAGGTAAACGAGATCACCAGGGACATACTCCATGTCCGTGTGCTTTCTGTCATAATTGCTCTTCTGGCGACTTTGAGCAATCTTCAGATTTTCAAGAATGATGTGAACTTTCTCCTCCGCTTGAGTTACAATGTCGGGGCCAAACAATATTCTTTCACCTGCGCCCGACCAACCAATCGGAGTTCTGCATTTGCGACCATAGAGAGCCTCAAATGGTGCCATCTTTAGACTTTTCTAGAAACTGTTGTTGTAAGAGAATTCAGCATAAGGAAGACATTCTTCCCACTTCATGCCGAAAGAGATAACGCAAGCACGGAGCATATCTTCTAGAATCTGATTGATTCTTTCAACTTGTCCTTGCGACTGAGGGTGGTAGGCTGTGCTGAAGTTTAATTTTGTTCCCAAAGCATTTTGGAAACTTCCCCAGAACTTGGAAGTGAAGATGTTTCCACGGTCTGAACTGATCTCAAGAGGAACTCCATACAGAGAGACAATTCTGTTGATATAGAGCTCAGCCAACTGAATTGCAAAAATTGTTTCCTTGACTGGAAAGAAGTGAGCTACTTTGGAAAGCCTGTCAATGACAACAAAGGTTGCATTGTTTCCCTTCTGCGACCTTGGAAAACCAGTGATGAAGTCCATCTCTACTTTCTCCCATTTCCATTCCGGAGGCTTCAATGGTTGTAGAAGACCGGAAGGTTTCTGATGGACAGCTTTAACTCTGCGACAAACATCACACTCCGAGACATACTTGGCACAATATCGTTTCACACCAGGCCACCAATATTGTGTTTTTAAGTCCATGTACATTTTAGTGCTGCCAGGGTGGATAGAAAGAACAAAATCATGCGCCTCCTTGAGAACTTTCTCTCTTAAACCCGGGTAGTTCGGAACAAACATCCGGTGTTCAAAGAAAAGAGTGCCTTGGTCATCTACGTGGAAAGACTCATACTTCGGAAGCTGAATGTTGGAGATGATCTTTTTAGTGTAAGGATCACCAAGCTGAATGGAACAGACCTTTTCTTCCAAGAGAGGTGTTGCTAGAAGGTTAAGAAGATAACCTTGATCCACAATTTCAATGTTGAGTTTGCGGAATTCCTCGCACAAGAGAGGCTGTTGTTCTTCCACCATGAGGTTATTGACATAAGCTTTTCGGCTGAGAGCATCGGCCATGACATTGGCTTTGCCCGGGGTGTAATTAATGGTGAAATCAAAATTATTGATTGTTTCAATCCACCTCCTCTGACGAAGGTTGAGATCAGGCTGTGTGAAGATATACTTCAGACTTTTGTGATCAGAAAAGATGTCACAACGGTTGCCAAGCAAGTAATGCCTCCATACTTTCAAAGCAAAGACAACTGCTGCGAGTTCGAGGTCATGTGTAGGATAGTTGATCTCATGCGTCTTCAACCGTCGAGAGGCATAAGCAACAACTTGCTTTTCTTGCATAAGGACTGCACCCAATCCTTGCAATGAAGCATCACAGAAAATTTGGAAAGGCTTTGATGTATCTGGAGGAACCAAGACCGGTGTGGAAGTGAGCTTCTCTTTGAGTGTTTCAAAGCTTGCTTGACATGCAGGAGTCCAAAGGTATTTCTTGCCTTTCTTGAGGAGATCGGTAAGAGGCTTCGCAATCTTTGAGAAATTTGAACGAAGCGACGGCAGTAACTGGCCAAACCAAGGAAACTCCGGACTTCTTTGACATTTATGAGTGGAAGCCAGTCCATAATTGTCTTAATAGTTTCTGGGTTGACGGCGATGCCCTTGGCAGAGATGACGTGACCAAGGTAGGTGACTTGAGGCAGCCAAAACTCACACTTGTAGAACTTTGCATACAGGCGATTCTCACGAAGCTTGTATAGGACACACTGAAGGTGTTCTTCATGTTCTTCTTTTGACTTAGAATAGACTAGAATGTCATCCAGATAGACCACAACGAAGTTATCAAGATACTCCATGAAAACCGAGTTCATAAGCCTCGAGAAGGTGGCAGGTGCGTTGGTGAGACCGAAAGACATGACCGTGTACTCATACAGGCCATAGCGGGTGGTGAAAGCTGTTTTAGGAACATCTTCCTTGCGGATCTTGATTTGATGATAGCCACTTCTCAAATCAAGCTTAGAGAATACCACAGCTCCAGCTAGCTGATCGAAGAGATCATTAATCCGCGGAAGGGGATATTTATTCTTGATTGTTTTAGCATTGAGTGCCCGATAGTCAACACAAAGTCTATCAGTCTTGTCTCGCTTCTTCACAAAGATGGTTGGACTACCCCTAGAAGAAGTACTGTGCTGAATGAAACCCAACTTCTCTTGTTCATCCAACTAACGTTTGAGTTTAGCCAACTCAGCAGGACCCATTTTATAAGGCCGCTTGGAGATAGGAGCGGTACCAGGTTGAAGTTCAATGACAAACTCAACCTCACGATCCGGAGGCATACCTGGCAACTCTTCAGGAAAAACATCTGGGAACTCATAGACTACAGGAACACTCTGAATACCTTCCATAGCATCATCATTCAGAGCCGCCAAAGAATAAAGCTGAATTGCAGGAGTCAGACTTGGAGAATAGACTATATGGCCTTCAGGAATTTTCAGAGAAACCAAACGTTCAGCACAATCAATCACAGCTGCATTTGCTGTCAACCAATCCATGCCCAAGATAACATCAATATCAAAATTGCCCAGAACAATTAAGGAAGCCGGAAATGAAGAGCCACCAATCTCAATTTGATTGCCATGGCTGATCTTGGTAGATAACAATCTTGCCCCGGGAGAAAGAACCATTAACTTTTTATCCAGCTGGTCTATAGCAAGCTCATGCTCATTTGCAAATTTGTGAGACACAAAAGAATGCGATGCACCAGAATCAAACAAAACTCGTGCAGGAACTGAGTTAACAGGAAGCATACCCATGACAACTCAAGGTGCATGCTCAGCTTGAGCGACGTTGACACAGTTGGCACGAGCAACCGTAGACCCAGGCTTGGTGTTGATGTTGAGAGCCCGAGGTGGAGGTGCATGAACCATAGAAGAACTTGCCGCAGGTCTTGGAGGTGGTGGTGGAAGAGCTTTGTTGTTCATTGGACAATTCTAGTGCTGATGCCCAGTGTTTCCACAAGTGTAGCAAGCACCAGGTGGACGTGGAGCAACGTAGCCAGGGACTCCGCCAGGCGCTCCAGGGTAGTTGTGGTTGTAGCCCCTGGGAGCCGCAGTGAAGGAGTTTGGTGGCCTTGGTGCATAGCTTGACGGTCTTGGTGGAGCAGGGAGCGATGGTGGGGTGTTAGGAACCCAGACACGACGCTTAGAAGAACCTGTCATAGCAGAAGAGCTTGATGTATCACGGCTGTGTTTCTTTGACTCCTCAAACACTTGCCTACTTGCTTCTTCCTGTAGAGCTGTGTGTTGGAGTTCCAGAAAAGACGCCGGCCTTGCATGAGCGATAGCATATTTGATGGAAGCATTGAGGCCTTGCCGAAACCTCTTTTGCTTCTTCTTGTCATCACAGATCTCATCGCCACCATAACGAGAAAGGTTCATGAAGTTTCTGATGTAGGTGTTGACATTGTCAGTGCCCTGCTTGAGGTTGAGAAACACTTCCTTCATCCTTTCCATGACAATTTCTGACAAATATTCCTCTTTGAAAGCAGCAGTGAATCGCTCCCAAGTAGGCTAAAAACCAGAAAGATCTGCCTTGAGGTAATTTTCCCACCACAGAGCTGCATCTCCCTTCAAAAGGTGAGTAGCACATTTGACCCATTCTTGCTCGGGAACATCCGTAGTCATCATCAACCTTGACACTTCACGAAGCCAGTCATCCGCATCAAGTGGCTGACCAGACACTTCAAATTGACGTGGGTTGAACTTGAGAAAACTCTTGATGTCTCCTCGCTTGGGAGGCAGAACAAACTCATTCAACCTCACGCTTTCCTCGAAGCGCTGCTGGTTCTGCTGCATAGTGCCCAAAGCATTTGCAATACTTGCCAAAGTAGCCCCAAGTTCAGGTGGTATATCCTCCTCAGAACGGCGTGGCGGTGCCATCCTGTGATTGATATAAAACACAAGTCAGTACTATAATGGAGAATGATAATAATCCAAAATAGTACCAAAATAGAATTAATCAAGATTAAAGGATGCAATTCACTGAGATGATATTAAAATATCAACAAAGTTCAAGGTAACTAGAAGATATTAAGCATAACGCACACGACTGAACAAGGAGTGTGGTACACAACTAACAAAGAAAATTTTTCCGCAAATTTCGGCATTAAAATACCACTATATGCGCAAAACCACTTACGAATCAAGATTAGTAACTCTACTAGTTCAATATACAAGAGCAATGATAAAAGTAGTGGTATGGTCGCGACTCCATCCCGCACTCAAATCATTACTCCGCACATGAATCAGTAAAACACATATCCCAATACCTTCTTCTAAAGATGAACCTAAAGATTGGTAACTACGAAAAAGAACACCCCAACAAGATAATGTCGGATAACAAAGAGTAAGATAGATCGCATCGGTATACAACAAATCAGAATAGATCGCGTCAGTTTACAAAGGCCTGTCAGTATGGAATGTACCAACAGTTGATAACCAAAAGGCAGATAGTGATAACATTTGGATGCAACAGATAGACAAAGAATACACACACACACACACACAACCTATGGTACTACGGAACCCAAAACACGTGAATCCTAGTTTGAATTTTTAGAAGAGAATTGAAAACGTTACACTTCCTTACCAGAAAAGGGTGGGTGGGTGGGTAAGAAGAAAAATGGAAGCAGTCCTACTCTCAAGTTTGTTTTTCCCTAGTATACATAACTACCAAAATATTTGCTAGACTGACAACGACCATTTTGGCTGAGACCCTGAAGGGCGGGATGGCGCTGATACCAATTGTAACTACCTCGGTGAATTACGCTCTTAGTTACATGCCTGGATGAACGAGAGTGGTTAAAATAGTACGGTGGGGCCCATGGCCACTCACGGTAGACCTTTCGGCCGTCCTAACCACTTTCAGATCATCAGGACAAGAACGAGCGGCGTAATCGGCAGGCGAAGGGATCAACTACATACACAAATGAGTATGTATGCAAGCCACATACAACAGTCCTCAGAGCCATTCCATCTAAAAATAAATAGAAATATTGCAACGTCATACGGCAAGATTCAAATATCCTAGATAGAGATAATAATTCACGTTTGTTTTTCCCTAGTATGAGGCGGAAGCGGAAAACAAGATCCGAGTATGGATAAGAAGCAAATCAGCATAAGATGCCACATAAATAAACACATCCCGCCCACAGATCTCACGGAGCCCTGTTCCCGGAATCTCTACACCGAATGATCGTTGCCAACATCATCTGTCTCTTCCACCCAGTATCCATCTTGCGGGTACACCTTTTCATCTGAATCAAACAATTTATCATGTGAGACCCTAGGGGTACTCAGCAAGTCTTTATGCCGCTAAAGGGGACACAACCTGGCGTGACGCAATTGCAGCAAAAGATAATACCTAACAATTCTACAGATACTCACTAACCATCCGCCTAACCAATGGTAGACGGATGTCCGTGAAATAAGAACAACAGTTATAACAGTATAATTAACAGATCCATCCTCCTCCTCGCTTACCAACGAGGAAGCAGACGATCAACCCCCATCAGCCGTTGGCAGTTTTATTAACCATTCCATGAGTATTGCACTATTTACTAGTCAGGTACTTAGTCAATTCAAAAGCGGTAGTTTAGTTATGCTTGTCTATGATCGAGAAACTGTGCTCCAAGTCGTCCATAACCGCAGACACGGCTTTCAGAAAGATTTACCCTGCAGGGGTGCACGAATAGCAACACACACTCGATCAACCTCGGAAAAAGCAAATCAAAACCCAACGAGGCATTCAAGACAAAGCAATCATAGGATTCAGAAATATTTCAGGGGGCCACCCCATTAAGCTACCCGCAACGAAGTTGGCCGGCTCCGAGACGGACCCAAGGTTTGTGTCAATGGCTGTAAATGACGGGGAACTCGAAAATGTGACTGGGCTTGTCGATAGCGCGAAAACATTCCATGATCCAAAATAGTACAGGTGCTCCACGCACAATCTTGATAAAGCAGTAACATGGCATAAGTATAGGATAGTAATAAAGCCCCAAACTACTTTGTGGCCCCAAGAAATAAGTATGAATCAAGCTCTGGCTCAGGGGGGTCCATAAGGCCTCCCGGATGTGGATAGTGCGAATCAGGGAACAGGAATCAAGTACTCGGGGTCCTACGGGACACAAGTGAGCATGAAAAACCAAATAGCAGATATTGCTCACCGGTGCCTCTTTCATTAGTTAGCCCATTACTACCCCGATTAAGTTGTTTTGGGTACCTCGTGATCCATCAGACACTCACATACCTTATACATGCTTTTCTACGACTCGCATGGCTCAAACAACTCCTGTAGTAATGGCTCATGGGATGGAGGAACAAGCTTTGGTGGGGTTTAAAAGTAAAGGCTATGCAGTACTTGGGATTCAATTTAATGCAATCGCGAGTCAATGATGCAAGAATAAGATAGAGGCAATAGGTACTGTATGGATGCAAGCATGTGGTAGTGCTTTCCTGGCAGCTCAGTTGAAGCGAGAGTTGGATCTGGGTAGTACTCCTGTGATTCCTGGTAATTCTCCTACTGGGCGTCTATTCGAAGAAGAACCAAACAAACAAGGACCAACATGAATAAAGTGCACAACATATGAATTAAAATGCGACAAGCAAACAAGCATGCCATGATGAATGATGCACAATTTACATGGCATTAAAGTAGCATGGCAAAGGTGAGGTGTGGATACAAGAAATGAAGCATTTTATTATTTAGTTGGTCCAACTTTATTGTCATAAACAGTTCAGGTTTTTAATAATGACATGCTGCATGCTTCAATTCAAAACAAGGACTGCATAGATAGAACGGGCTCGTCGCGCTGATCGATTTAGAAATATTATTTGTCAAATTTGGAGTTATAGAATTAAAGTTATTAATTTATTAAGAAAAGGGCATTTTATTGTAATTTTAATCATCTCGAAATCTTAAAGTGTTCAAACATTAATTTGAATGACATACTGGAATTCCTCACATTTTTCTGATTCCAAAACATATATCATTTGTATTATTTGGATTTGTATTTTAAAAATTATTTAAATCTGACTTGAATTTGAATTTAAATCAATTTGAAAAAGGTTTAAATTAAACAGCAAAGCAGAAAACCATTTCGTACTCAGATAGACCCAGCCCCAGTCACTGACGGTTGGGCCAGCGGCTGGCGGGGCACACGAGCACGAAAACCCTTTTCTACCGCGGCTCTACCTAGCCACTGAGGTTGACAGGTGGGTCCGATGGCCACGGGCCCACGTGACAGTGGGTGATTCTGCCATGGCTGACAGGAGGCGGTGTACCGGACCGCGGCTTAAGGCTAAGAATCTACGGGGTGCTCTTTGTAAAATTCCCACAGAGGCTGGCTGGTGGGCTCGGCGGACTGCGGGTTGAGCGAAAAATCAAAAAGGAGGGTTTTCTGCAATAAGGGGGCCACGGTACTGTTCTTCTGTTTTCTCTGAACCGCGGACAGGTCTGAGATCGTCCGGCGTGGGGCGTGGTGCGCGGGGATACGATCCCGCGACCTCGCGCGCGCGCGTGCGGCAGCGGCTACCGCTAGGGTGGCTTGTGGTAGTTGGAGGAACGGGATCACGTGGCTAGATAGGGTTCCCGCGTTGCACAGCGAGAAGGTGACGACGAACCCGCCGTGCGCAGAGGGCGTTCGGCACAACGTCTGGTGAGACTAGGAAGCGTCGGCGAGATAGAAGATGTCTGGGAGGATCACGGGCTCACCGCGGCCGATCGGCGAGGATGCAGGAGCTCCGGCGACCTAGGGTTTCGGGGAACGGTGAGGATCTGGCGGTCCTGGTGGCCTTCTCCTCCTCACTGGGCCGGTCAAGGTGGAGCAGTGGTACCTCCTTGGTCTTCCAGACCACCTCCACGACGCGCACGCCGGCCGGAACGACGAGACGCAGGGGTACACGGCGGCGACTGGCGGCAGGTGCTGGCGACGGTGAAGAAGGGGAAGGATAGGGCAGGCTCGGGGCAGATCTGGGCAAGCCAGGAGACGTGTGAGAGGGGGAAAAAGTGAGGGAGAGGGAGGAGGGTTGCCGTGTGGGAGAGGCTCGGGGTAAAGTGGCTTCGGCCCTTTCCTCTTTCTCCCTGATCACGTGGTCGAGCTGGGGCTCGACCTGGGCAGCCAGGGCGGGGCAGGTGGGCTACCAGGTGGGGACGGTGGGGAGTAGCTGCTGGGTGGGGCTGGCACGGGAGGTAGAGAGAGAGAGGAGAGGGGCTCGGGTTAGCTAGGGTGTAGCTAGGGCTAGGGTTAGAAGAGGGGTAGATGGGGTGTGGGCTAGGGAGAGAGGGTGGCCAGGTGGGCCATCATGGTAGAGATAGATAGAGAGAGAGGTGAGGTTAAGGGTTAGGATTTAGTGTAGAATTAGGCTTAGAGGAAAAAATAGAGAGAGGAAGTTAGGTTAGATTTTTTATTAGGTGTTTAGGTTTTAAAATGTGTTTATGAGATCAACCAAGAGGGTAAAGTGAGGCTTAGATTAGGTTAAGATGAGGTGAAGGAGAACCAAGAAAAGGGAAAGAAAAGGATTATGGGAAGAGGCCTCATTTGAATCACGTGGAGAAAATAAAATAAAAATTGATGTTGATGAGAATATGGGGATGGTGGAAGGGATGGAGATGATCCCACAAAGAATGGGCCACTAAAACAAAGGAAAAACCAATGGGACAAAGGTGGTGATGATGGTTGCATGGCCCATGCAAAAATAATAAATGCCATGATTTATTTTGTGAAAACAATAATAATAATATGGCATTATTCTTATGCATTCACAAGAAGTGGAGTAAAGGCCAAGCAAAAATAAGTTGGGATTAGATCCACCCTATCCACATGAGCTAGTATAAAATCAAAAGAAAAATAATTACAAGCTCATGGATAATAGGATGGTGGAATTATAAGGTGGTGAAAGAAAGGTGATGGAGTGGAATAAAAGATATGCCCCCAACTCAACTTGGGCATTAAAAAATATATCAATAACCAAATACAATATCAAGAGGCAAATACAATTAATAATGCATATGAGAGAAGAACCAAAGAAACAGGGTTTTATATGATGCTCAAATGCAAGGTGGCATGATGACATGAGCATGATATAATTATGATGCAACAATTATATATAGGAAGTAGCCATTATATTACTAGACCAAGTAGCATCCCAATTGTTAGACAATTGGGATGCTACATCATGCCTAAGTTCGGCAATATAACTTGAACACCGAGTATTACTTGAATACAAAGTGTTTAATGAATTGTTAAAAGTAAATACATATTTGATGTATTGTGTTTTAACGAAAATGGTAACTATCATCATGATTGTTTAAATGTGTAAAGAAGTTTACCAAAGGAAACATGAATATGAAACTATTTGATTTGATCAAAGTGTTTCATCAACCAAGGGTATAAATATAAAACAGAATCTAATTACTATGATTTGATCAATAGTAATGAAATTCAACTTTTTGAGACTGGCATAAGAGAAATTGTGAAATGCAAAGTGTTTTGAAACGTCAAAATGCAAAGAATCATAATGTGATATTAGATATCAAAATGGGTGAATAAAAGGCACCGAATAAATCGTTGTAGTGTAGATGTAGAGACCATTAGTTAGAAATAGTTAGCACTCAATTAAAATGTAGTGAACCATTAGAATTCGTGAAAGTTTTGGGGATATTCGATATAACCAAAACAATAGATAATAAGTCCTTTAGAGTATTCATTGGAAAATTTGAATACAAAACCCATAGCTGAAACCAAAAGGAAAGCAAAATTTGTATTGCTTGGATTTTGGTACATTTTTGAGAAAGCTCACTTTTAGTGATATTTCTCGATTATGGAGAAAATGGAAGATAGTGAAAAACACGACGAGGATTCATATCCCTGCATGAGAGTGTTGAGCAGTGCAACGGATAACGTTCCTAAATGATTCTCTTCACAAAGGAAAAGAATCAATGATAATGATCATTGTGTTTTTCCCACTGGTGTTTTTCACTACATGAAGTAGATTTCAAAATGTAATCCATATATATTATGGAGACATTTGTGAATCATTTGTCATGATTCTTGGAATATGACATACCTACAAACTACTAAGGAAATAATGGTAAACTAGAATTAAGAGAAATCCTAAAAGCAAAATTCACTTGAGATTAGAAAGCAATTCGTTGTTGAATCTCACGAGTAAAAGGGGTTACTTGGAATTTTCCCAAATGACTGCAAAGCCATAGTGGAAAAGGGGTGAATGACAAAAGCACAATTTGTCAAGTATTGGACGAATTCAAATGAGTTTGATTCAAGTGTGCTAAATGTATAGTGGATTTAAAACTAGTAACAGTACTAGTATCTCATAGTAAATCTCCAAGTTTGATATTTGATCAAAGGATTTTGAAGATATTCAAAATAGTGAGTAGATATGCAATTTGCATAAAATTGAGTGGGAGCAATGAAATTCTTCTTAAAACAATATGTGATTGACATATTTTTGAGTGGGAGCAATATAAGTCTCAAATTCAAATATGTAGGAACATATTTTGAGTGGGAGCTTATAGGAGTGATTCTTAAGTGTGTTAAGAATGAAAGTGCAAATACTTATAAATAATGATTTATAAGATGTGGAAGTTGATAATAGGTGTTATGATATTATGTAGTATTCCTTAAGGGATTCTGAAAAGGGTTTTAGAATAGAAGTTAATTACGGAACTAGTCCTTAATAACTCAAATTAGGAATAGTATTAAGCTTAACATCAATGGTTGAAAGAAAGAATAGGATGGTCATCATCCACTATGTGGAGACATAGGTTCTATCTTAGAAAACCATGATGGTAACTTAACATAATATATGATCTAATGAGGAACGTTTAAAAGTGATTAAGTTTGAATCACGGAACGTTGAGCTAAGTTTCTCCGCAGTGTCTAATAGAGAACTACAGACATATTTTCCAAATCTATAAAGGATGACATATCTTAAAGCAAAAGAGTTATGTTATAAGGGAATATGTTGGAATCTCCTGTAAATACCGATTAAACTCAAGTAGGAAGCGAGGTGAACAAAAACATCGAAAGCTGCACATAGTGCACTAGTGTTTTGATAAATAGATTTGTAATAATAGATAAGGGTACCATCTAAAGTGTTGTATAATTTTATGGCGGGGCTAGTTCGCTTTTAACGTAGAATGATGTGTCCCAGGGCATAGTGCCCATGAGAAAGCCCTCGAGGTTGATCTAACGTCACTGTAGGCTCCTGGAATCAGGCCTCGTTCTGCTACCATAGAAACGATGCATACACAGATGCGATCATGTGATGATAAAGTACTAATGTCAATCAAGGTGACATTAGTCAGTTGCAAAGGATTTGGGACTGTAAAGTACAGACCCAAGACTCAACCTCTTCCATGAGCAAGCATGTTCAGGGTACCGGATATATGGTGCCAAAGATTGAGAACAAATGCAGCTAGTGTATTTGTACTCTAGTGCAAGTGGGAGACTGTTGGAAATATGCCCAAGAGATAAATAGTAGTAAGGACTATGTTCATATAGTTTATGATTAAGTTTTATATCATGATATAACTATATTGAGTGGAAACATCAATAAACGTGTGATATATAAACAACCAGGGGTTCCAAGTGAAACTCTAGTCAGTGGTTCATTGGTCAACAGATGATCATGTTTCCTGATCATGTGGCATTTATGCCAGTTGGAAATGGAGTCATCTCACTCCGAGAATGAGATGATGAACCAATACCCAACCTAAACATCGTGACCCGATCATGTCACGAAGTTCAAGTTATGATGATTAGAAATGGATCCTCGTAGACTATTCCTTAGACTGTGAGGCTATATCAATCACTGTCTCCCGAGAGTGCTTAAATAGCATCAAGCGCCACTTGGTAATACAGTGGTTATAAAGGTGTGTTTAGGTACTCGGAGGAAACCGTAGAGGCAATATATGTCAAGAGCGGGATTTGTTCGTCCATGTGACGGGAAGATACTCAAAGGGCCCACTCGGAGAAGTTATATCCTATAGATGCGCAGCGTGTGATTTGATCACGGGGATATCACTTGTCGGAACAAGTCAAGTAGCATTGTTCAGTAATGAGATTGAACACGACATGGCGATGTCATTGATCAGATCTCGGGCAATGTAAGTATCGAGAGACAAAGGGAATAAGACACGACTGTCCCGGGTCAAATGACGAAAGATATTCGTGGAACGCACAGGGGTCACATGGCCATCCAGGTCCCTCTGTCGATCATTGGTTCGAGAGTGTCCCAACCATGTCTGGAGTGTTCCCGAACCGTGGGGTATCACGCTTAAGGTCTTGATGATGCTTAGAGAGTGTTTATTGGATCGGTGGAATCGCTAAAGAATAGTAGAGATAAAACTGGAAGGGTTTCGGTAAGTCCGGAGGATGTCCGGAGTGGAGGTGGAAGTGTTCCATAGCCATGGAGGTTGAATAATATGTGAATGAATGTTAAATATTGATGTAATCATTTATTCATAATTATTTAATTAAGAGAAAAATCAATTTAAATGGTCAAAGGCTTAATGGGCCAATTCTAGGAGGGAGAGGGACCATTAGGGAAAGGAGAGAGGGAGAAGGGGCAAGGGGGTGGCCGGGTTGGCCTAGCCCGCCCCCCCTCCCGCGCAGGTCCCACTAGGTGGTCGGCGGCCTCCCCTCCCCACTCTTCTCCTTTAGTCCCACCCCGGGACTTTGAGGGAGGTAGTACCTCCCCTCCCCCCATATATAGTGGGGGTATTTGGCCAAATAAAACACACCAATAATCAATAAAGGTCTTCTCACTTTTGGGAGGACCTCTAATTGATATTTTTCTCTCTCCCTCTCTCTCACGTGACCGTGGTCCCAAGTCTAGACTAGTGAACAAGAGACATCTTCACCGCAGAGCATCGTCGCGCTGTGGGATTCAGATCCGGGAGCTCTACTTCCGCAACTACTGCTGGATCAGGGAAGCGGGAGTTATCGTCAGGCACCGGATGTGTGTAACTCCCCGCGAGGTGTCGCACTTGAGGCACTCAAGTCGTTGGAGCCAAGGAGTGCAAGGACTTCATCACGACCTTGAGGTCGGCTTTGGCTCGTCTACATCAACCACGCTCTCCTGAGCGTTGACAACGCTTTTCGGTCTTTAAGGGTAAGTTCGCGAAAAGCCCCTCCTGTTACTGTATTACTAATAGATAGGTCCAGGCAACTTCAGGGGTTCAGGGGCGTAGGGTAAATTTTTATTGTTTTCATACGCGGAACCCCTAGAAAATTCACAAGAAAAGATTTGGAGCTCAAATAAATTTTTCCTCAGAGGTTTTGTTAGAATTTAGTGTTTAAGATTTTCGAGAGTTGGACTCATCTCAAAATATTAACCAGAATGCCCTCAGGAAATTCCCAGAGGCTGTTCTAGAAAGTTTTAGTCTTTTTAACCAGATTTAATATACAGGGGATTTTGATATTATTCCAAGTACACATGCTAGGTATTTTGAATAACTTTCTGCAGAAATTGGAATCACTCTTTTTGGAGTTATAGAATTACTTAGTCAATTTAATGGTGAATTAATTATGCGCAGAATTGTGTAGTTCATCATAAATCAAAGAAACCATAGAAAATATTGGGCTCATAGGGTTGGGTAGGGGTTATGTTTGAGGAACTAGGATATTTGGATTTAGGCCAGTACCTAATATTATTTGACCCAGAGAAAACCTTAAATTCAAACAGGGGTTGTTTTTGCTTTATTTTCTACGGGCAAACTAGGAAGCAAAAGAGGGTGGGGTCAAGGGTACATGCAAGGCATGACCATCACTTTGTAGTACACAAAGGTTTCATGTCGTTTGTGGTTGTAAAGCTACATGTAGGATTTAATGAGTGTTTTAGATACTTTCTAGAAATTGATTTAATATAATTAGTCTATAGATATTCTGATATAACCAAGGGTACAACATGTTTGGGAAAACATGCAGGTATCTGGAGTATTTTAGATCTGGGCAATTTGGGTCTCATTTTGATTTAAACCTAAGGGCAAATATCTGGATCTAGATAGAAGAATAAAGAAAAAAGGCACGGGATAGCTAGGCTGAGATCTGGCCGAAGATGGGCCGAGGGAGGCAGATTTGGCCTAGGTGGGGCCATGCCACATGTGGGAGGATGGAGTTCGAACCTGACTGGTGGGGCCTGCCAGTCAGCGGCGGAGGAGCGCCGAAGCGGTACCGGGGAATGTGGGCCGTCGGATTAGAGCGAGGATCGACGACCAGGGGGCCTCATCCTCCTCCTGACGCGCAGAGACACGCAAAAACCCTAGGGGCGGTGGATGTCAGCCGGGGCGCTTACCAGAGGGCTCACTGGCGAACGGGGAGGATCAACGGTGACATGTTGTAGCTCAGCAAGCAGATCCATGGGCGACAAGGTCAAGTTCCACGCCGGTAAGCACTCCGCGCGGTGACGCCCGAAGAGGGTGCTCAGGAGCTCACCGTAGATGGCCAAGGGAAGCATGCATGTCAACGAGAAGACGAAGAGGAGGATGCAGGGGTCGCATAAAGAGCAAAGGTGGTCATGTCGGGGCTGTAGATTCTCGGAAAGGAATAGACCACCGACGGTGCTCTAGATTCGGACATGCAATGACGGAGCATCTCCGGGGTTCCTGCAGCAGAAAGAGGAGAGAGGAGAGGTTGGTCAGCGAATGGGGGTCCTAGAGATGCATAGAGAGGGGAAAAGGGTGGCCTAGTGCAATGGTGTGCTCAACTTTTCAAGGAAGGCCGAGAGGATAACACCTTATTCTCCGTGTCGAGGAGTGGTGAGGGGCTAGATCTGGAGCTCGAGGGAGATGTGTGGAAGGGGAGGAAGCAAATGAGTGCCGAAGAAGAGGCAGGGGGAGCTTCTGCCCTTTTTAACTCGAGGGGGTGTATGGTGCACCAAGTGCACAAAGGGCTAGGGCTGGTCCATGGCTTGCTCATTGGCTAAGCTGGGCTGTGGAGATAGGGGTAGTGGGGCTCTAGGTCGTGGTAGAGGATAGAGAGTGAGAGGGTTGTTGCTGCCAAAGTTTAAGGGCTAGGCTATGTTGCTTGTCCCTCTCTCTCTCACTTCCAAACATAAGAGACAAAGAGGAGATGGGTGCTACAGGGGTATGCTACAGTGGTGGTCGACCTGGGTGGGTGTGGTGGTTGCGGTGGAGAAGTATTGAACAAGTTTGAGAAGGTTTTGATTTAACTTTGGATCATGGTTTTGAATATCTCCATTTTTGGCCATTTTGATGATCATGGAGAACCTCATGATCTTTGATCTTGGAAAGCAGAGGTGAGGATATTTGTAGGTGGATATGGTCCAGGTACATCTCCATGAATTATTTGGGAATTATTGGATGAAGTTTGGTCCACTTTATATCCCATATTCAGATAGTGCAGAAATTGTTTTCAGGATTTGATATTTTTTATTTGGACAAGGATAGTTTTTGGCTTTATATGGTCTTAAATATGAGTCCATACTTTGAGGAATTTTCCCATGATTTATTGGTGCATAAAAGTATTTTACACATTTATTTTCTCATTTCTGCCTTTTAAGAAAATAGACAAAAATAATTATTAAACTCTTTAAAAATATATTTATTTTTAAGTGGGAAGATAGGGTATGATATATAGGGCTCATATGAGCCTAAATTTGGAGAAGTGTTTTGGTAAAATCCAAACTTTCCTTTATGGAAGGCGTTTTGGAGGTTTTGCCCATTAATTGAATTAAATCATTTTTGAGCCATAATAATTATGGATAATATTTTATAAATATGGATATTCAAACTAGATGATGTCCAAAATATGTATCAAACATTTTGAAGCTTGGGTTTTTAGCATCCAACTTGATTTGGAAAGAAAATAGGATATGAAGGATCTTCGGCAAGGTTATTTTTATGCCTCCAAAACTTGATTGTATCTTGGACCTCAAAGCTTCTCTTGGATCATGGGCTATATGGATAGATAGACCAAGATAGTTAGATCACCATGGTTCATAGGTTTGAGTTTGATCAGGGTTGATCTATCCAAGGATTGATTCCCAACTTTGAATAAAATAAGCCTACCAAAGCAAATTATCAAATAGCCTTCTAAACCATGTGGGGTTTTGAAGCACAAAGATCCATTTGGAACAAGTGAAGTAGGTATTGCTAGACCTTTATGAGTACGACAAAACAATGCAAAGATTTGGTCCAAGGAATGTAGGATGGAGGTGTGAGATTTTGACCAAGTAGGCTAGTTGATAAGATTTGTAGGAAATGTTATTTTCTTGCCTGCAAAACTATCAAGAACAAGTGGTTTAGAGGATGGTCTAGCCAATTTAAGGAGTGCGCCTTGGTAGTCCTTAGGATGTTCTACAATATGGTTCAAGTGCATTTCCAAAAATGCACAAGGGTTGAGAAAGAGAGGCACTCAAAGTGATGTTGAAACAGTTTCAAGACTTAGTCAAAATTGGCAGTTTTGAGGCTATTGACTAGAATGTAAGAGAGGATGTTTTTGATGAGTTGCAAGGTACAAAAACATCATCAAGTGGATTATGTTGAAGTGTATATTCAGTATAATAGATCCATGCTTGATGTTGGTCTTCATTGACTTGGAAGCTTCTAGAATGGATCACTTCAGAATTGCTCTGGTTAAGGGTTTTAGATGATCACCTAGTGGCTAGATGTCGTGGTGGAGAATATCATTTTGTGGCCCGAAAGTTGGGGTAGCCAGGCAACGCGGTACCCAAGTTGATTTTTATCACCGCGATTCGGAAAGTTGGGGTGCCAATTGCTGAGAGGGGTCCTTCGAGTGAATGATGGCCAAACCAAATATTTTCAAATCGCGCCCAGGATATTCCATTACACTAGTTCCTGCGATGCCCCTCCTTCGCCGGTCACTCTTCTTAGCCACCCTGCATGTGTCGTAGGGGCAAATCCATTACTGTACATTCCTAACTCTCGACACTGAATCTTGCTGCGACGGCGGCAACGACCCCTTTTCTTCCCTTCCCCGACCCTAAATCTGCCGGCGGCGGAGGACCTTTTTTCTCCCTCCCCCGACACTGAATCCAACGGCAGTGTCCCAACATTTCTTGCAAGGCGAAGGTTGTAGCTACGTCGCTGACTGAAAAGGGTCCGTCCGGGCCAAGTCTGGGGCTCAACGCATAGCAGCGGCGAGGTCTTCAGCCCCGGTTAGCGAGGAGGCCAGCAAGGATTCTGCTCCCAAGGTACCTACGAGCAGCGGGTTGAAGAGAAAAGCAAGACCGGCGGCGGATTGTTCGGCTTTGGTGGGCGGATGCAACACTCGGATATCGAAGAAAAAAACCCGGGAGAAGAGCGAGAGGTGAATTTTTCTTATCTGTGCCTTATCTTGCAAGTAGATTAGTTATGGCATAATAGAATCGAATGAACTGAAATGTTCCCCTTTTTAATCAAATTAGGCAGAGTTTTGATACAAGTGACCTATATGAGCTCACAGTTCATGTTCGGTGATACATTGCAAATGTATCCATAATTTTTGATGTTCCATGCTTGGTTTTATCCACTTTCTTGTGTTTTGTTCCAACTTTGGAGTACTTTTCATATGATTTCTTAGACTAACCTATTAACAAGAGTCATAGTGCCAGCTGCCTGTTTTCTGCTGTTTTTGGTTCCAGAAAGTCAGAAAATGAATATTCTCAGAATTGGACGGGACAAAAGCCAAAGTGCCTATTTTTCCAGAAGGGGTCAAGTGCCAGAATACGAGAAGGAGAAGGGCCAGGGAGCCACCACACCACCTGGCCGCGTGGCCAGGCCTGGCCCGCGCCAGGGGGTGGTGTGGCCGCTCTTGGCACCCCCTCGGCCTCTCCTTACGCCTATATATTGCCCTCAGGACGAAAACCCTAAGTACCCGATCAAAAATCCACGAAAAGGTCTGTAGCCGCCGTCATCTCCATACCTAGATCGGGAGGGATCTGAATCTCTTCCCGGCACCCTGCCGGAGAGGGGAATTCACCCTGGAGGCCTTCTTCATCACCATGCAAGCCTCTGGTGTGATGCATGAATAGTTCATCCTTGGACTACGGATCCATGTAGTAGCTGGATGGTTGGTTCTCCTCCTCTGTGCTTTCATGCTTAGATCGTGTGAGCTCCGTTCATGAACAAGATCATCTATTTGTAATTCATACATGTTGTGTTTGCGGGGTTCTGATGGATATTGAGATGCTATTTCAGATTGATTATTGATTCTATCATGTCTTTATTATTTGAGATCTTGCATGCTTTCTGTTGTTAGTAGCTATCTTGGCCAAGTAGGTCGTAGCAACACCAATAGTTAGTATTTATGCTCGATATTGGGTTCATGCCTCTGGTAATCTGGGGAAGTGACATAAATCTCTAAGGTACTAGATGTGATGTTGCTACTAGGGAGAAAAGAACAATCCTTTGTTCATAGAACAATCGTATTGTTTACTTTACACGCCGTTCATAAAGCAATAATCTGTCGCTTGCAACTTAATACTAGAGGGGCTCGAATGATAACCTGAAGGTGGATTATTAGTCATAGATGTAGTTGGATGGCGATCTATGTATTATGTTGTAATGCCCAATCAAGTCTCAGGGGAGTCAAGATGATTAGTATATGCATGTATTGCTTTCTCGGTGTTTGTCAATTGCCCAGCTGTAATTTGTACACCCATCATGTTATCTATCTTAAGGAGAGCCACCTCTAGTAAACTATGGATCCCGGTCCTTGTCTTTTACATACAATCTACAATCTTTTACTGCTTTGTGTTTACTTTCTGCAAACTTTTAATTATTTCCATTCGATACGTTTCATCCTTTGTTTTCCGCAAAACACGGTGAGATTGACAACCTCATCGCAAGTTGGAGACAAAGTTCTGTGGTTGTGTTGTGCAGGTCTCCACGTTCCTACTAGCACCGGTAGTGCGCCCTGCCAAAGCTCAGCTAGTAACACCTTTGGGGTGTTTCCTTGCTCCTACTGGTTCGATTAAACCTTGGTTTCATAACTGAGGGAAACTTGCTGCTGTGCTCATCATACCTTCCTCTTGGGGTTCCCAACGAGCTCTACATCAACACCGCCATCAAGCATTTTTCTGGGCACCGTGCATTGAGCCATCAAGCATTTTTCTGGCGCCGTTGTCGGGGAGTTAAGGACATCTTCACAAGGCGAGTCCGTCATAACCAATCTCTTTACTTTGTTGTTTTTGTTTTGCTTAGTTTCTTTTTGCTTTGTTTGCTTGTTTCTTTATCAAAAACACACAAAAATTAGTTTTGCAAGTTTGCTTTCTTATTTGAAAACCCAAAAAATGACTACTCTTGAAAACACTAAGTTGTGTGACTTCACTAGCACCAACAACAATGATTTTATGAGCACACCTACTACTCCACCTATGGCTAAAAATACTTTATTTGAGATAAAATCTCTTTACTCAACCTTGTTATGAGAGAGCAATTTTCTGGTATTGGTAATGAAGATGCTGCTTCCCATCTAAATAACTTTGTTGAACTTTGTGAGATGCAAAAGCATAGGGATATAGATGGTGATATTATTAAGCTGAAATTGTTTCCTTTCTCTTTGAGAGGAAAAGATAAAGAATGTTTGAATTCCTTGACTAGGAATAATATTTATTCTTGGACTAAATGCAAAGATGCTTTTATTGGAAAATACTATCCTCCTGCTAAGATTATATCCATGAGAAGTGAAATAATGAAGTTTAAACAACTTGATAATGAGCATGTTGCTCAAGCTTGGGAAAGAATGAAATCTTTGGTAAAGAATTATCCCACTCATGGACTGACTGCTTGGATGATTGTCCAAACTTTTTATGCAGGATTGAACTATTTTTCAAGGAACCTATTGGATTTATCTGCTGGAGGTACCTTTATGACCATCACTTTGGATGCTGCAACAAAACTTCTGGACAATATGATGGTTAATTATTCTGAATGGCATACTGAGACATCTCCACAAGGTAAGAAGGTAAATTATGTTGAGGAAACCTCCTCCTTGAGTGATAAAATTGATATTATTATGTCTATGCTTGTTAATGGGAAAGCCCATATTGATCCAAATAATGTTCCTTTAGCCTCTTTGGTTTCTCAAGAAGAGCAATTTGATGTGAACTTCATAAGAAATAACAATTTTGGCAACAATGCTTATGGTAATAATGCTTATAGGAACAATTTTGGTAACAACAATTATAAGCAATATCCTCCCAACAATGGTAATGCTTATGGAAATTCTTACAACAATAATAAGAGTGCTCCCTCTGAAATTGAAGTTATGCTTAAAGAGTTTATTAGTAAACAAACTTCTTTCAACAAAACTATTGAGAAAAACTCTCTAATGCTGAAAGAAATATAGCATCTTTGGCTGAAGCTCAATCTACTTTGAATAAAATGGCTGCTAAACCTGAAACTAATGAGAATCCCTTTGCAGCTGCTAATGCCATACAAGTAAGAATTGATGAAAATGTTAGACTATTAGCTGAATTACATGCTAAGTGGGAAAGAGAAGATGAAATTGCTAGAAACATTTGTGTTTCTACTATTACCACCACTAGTGTTGAGGCTAGTAATAGTTCTACTACTTTAGATGATAAAATTGATTTTGATCTTAATGGTTGCAACATCTCTGAAGTTATTAAGTTCCTACAAAAGCTTTCTAAAAGTCCTAATGCTAGTGCTATGAACATGGCCTTTACAAACCATAAAGATTCTATTCCTATAAAACAAGAGGATGGTTGGGAACCCATCATTAATATGAAAGTGAATGACTTTGATTTCAAAGCTTTGTGTGATCTTGATAGTAGTGTTTCTATTATGCCTAGAAGGATTTTTGATATGCTTGATTTGCCTCCTCTCGAAGATTGTTATTTGAATGTCCCACTTGATGCTAATGCTAAAAAGAAACTCATGGGGAGTCTTAATGATGTTCTTATTATGGTTAACGATTCTTATGTCCCCGTTGACTTCTATGTTTTGGATGTTGAATACAATGCTTCTTGTCCTATTACTTTGGGAAGACCTTTTCTTAGAACTGTTGGTGCCATCATTGATATGAAAGAAGGCACCATTAATATCAAATCCCACTCAAGAAAGGTATAGAACACTTCCCTAAAAAGAGAGAAAAGATTTCTGTTACTTCTCCTATGAAAACAAAATTTGGTCTTAATGCTTCTTCATTTGAGAACACTTGATTCTTTCTTTGCTTCTTATGCCTAACTTAAAGGCGTTAAAGAAAAGTACTTATTGGGAGATAACCCAAAAGTTTTAGATGAGCCTTGGAAGTTATAACCTCTGTAATAACCGCTCCTTATCATTTTTATTTTCTTTTTGTGGCAAGAGTAACCTCTAATGAGAGAGAAGTAATGATTGGGAAAGTTGCTGTGCCAAAACAAATTTCTGTGCTTCACCGTAAAATTTTGTGAGAGAGCTATATATGTCGGCTTGAGCTGTAATGTTTTGTGCTTCTGACCCAGGTTGTTATCTAACTTTGGTTAGTTCAACACTTTTCTATTTGAGCAACAGAAGGTCTTCGAAAAAATTCGTCTTTACCTGCTGGTCTGTTTTGACAGATTTCTGCCATTTTCTGCATTTGCTTCTTGTGGGTTCCTTTTTGAGTTCTTTTGGGGAATTGAGCTTTTTGAGGGAAGTTCTACAGTAGCTAGTGTTCTAATGGAAGTCTATTTGGTATTAGAACTGAACCTTGAGACTTATTTATCTTAAGTGCACTAATGTTGCTAATGAGATTGTGTGAAGTTTTGTATGAAGGAAAAATTTCAAGTGTATGGAAGGAATGAGTAATGAGATGAAGGATGGACTAAAGCTCAAGCTTGGGGATGCCACGCGTGTCACCCCAGTAAACATCCAAGAAGTACAAGCATCAAAGCTTGGGGATGCCCAAGGAATCACCTTCTTCATCAATAAAAATTCCAGTTCTCTTCCAAACGCTTCATTTTTATTGTTTCATGCACAGTTGTGTTTTTCTTGTAGCGTCTTCTTTTTTGTTTTTGTTTTGGTTTTTAGTTTGCTTGGTTTTCTTAGTTTTCTGAATAAATTGGTTGGACCCCCTCTTTCATACTTTGGTTTGCAAATAGTTAGGTTTGGTTTGGAAAAGAGTAGGAAAGTTCATGCCTATGTGGTAAAAATAGTTTGTTTTTGACTGTGGCATATGCTTTGTCATGCCATGCTTGATATTGTTTTGGCTTTATGCTTAGTGTTCTTTGCTGTAACATGACTTGTTGTAAACAACTGAGATTGCTTAATGTGCCTTAGATGAATCATGCGTTGTTTTAGCATATTAAAGCATAGTATAGTGGTATTCTCCTTTGATGCTTTATTTGGGTTGTTAGGGGGATGATCCCCAGGTACCCCAACCGAATAGAAACAAGACAGTCGGATCGCGTCCGGCTGACCAGATGCAGCCGGACAGGGCAAGACAGGCCGGTTATCCCCCGGTAGCCGGATCAGCAGGAGGCAGCCGGATACGGCGGCGTAGCCGAACTCAATCAATGGGACAGGGCGACATGTGTATCAGTGCACGGTACGCCCTGTACGGTGACAAGACTGGCAACTACCCGGCCATACCAAAGACTTTGCGTGGGTAACGTAGGAACAGTGGCCGGTGCTGACAACAGGCTCGCACGGCGTCCACTGTGCCTACAACAGCCATACCGCCCGTACTCCGCAGGACAAGCCATACCGGACACTGTAGATGACTAGTCGGCTGGGACCCGCATGTGGGGCCCGCTAGTCGGACTGGCTAGTGAGACCTTTGCCTCTCTGCCTATATAAGGAGAGGCAAGGCCTCAGTAGAAAGGGTTGGTCTTACAGCATTTAATGCAGTAGCTAGCGTATACAGCTCGAGGAGCACTTGTAGTTCTGGTATTCCACATAGTCAGATCCGGCAGGAGTAGGGGCTTTACCTCACCACGAGGTCCCCGAACCTGGGTACTTCTTGCGTCCCGCTATGCTCGCTTGTATCCAATCCCGCCTACGGACGCCATCGATAGCTTCCCTGCTAGTCCCCGCACCTCTATCTAACCTCCTCAGGTACTGTCGTTCCCAATACAACGATAGTTGGCGCCCACCATGGGGCTAGATGGCTTCGACCGGAGTCACGTTCCGCATGGGACTCCGCACTTCAGCCGGTGAAAGTTCGACTGCATCATCGACAACGCTTCCTGCTTCGCCGGATCCTCCTTCTCGGCGAACGGCACCGTCCTGCTATTCGGCGACCTCCCCGTTTACGTCGCCACCGTTCCGGAGCGTTTCCCTAGGGAAATCGTCTCTGTCGCGGAGCTGCCGTGCTCAGGCGGCAGCGCCTCCGCTGCACCTCGCGGCATAGAGGTGATGATGGCCGGTTCTAGCTCCCATCCCCGCTAGCCGCGGGAGCGAGGCGTGGACGAGGTCGGAACTTCCGCTCCCCCGCAGCCCCGGAACCCGGTGGAGGATGCCATTGATCGGCTCCTGACGCCGGTTACCCTCGGGGATAACCCGGAGAAGGCGGAGGCCAACTTCAGCATGGAGAGATAGATCCTCCTCCATGAGGCCATGGAGCTCGCGGCAGCCGCAAGCAGCTTGAGATCACCCGGCGCGAGTACGACCGCGCGCACGGCCTCACTCCGGCTACCGCAGAGCCGAGCCGGCATGGCCAGGTACGGTGTCGGGGCGGTGAGCTAGGCGGTAGGTTGGAAAAGGACGGGAACCGGACCCCACGCCTGCCCTCACACGGCCCACCTACAACACGCCCATCAAGAACTTGCGCGCGGCGCGAGCCACGGGAGAGGAATTACCCAGCCTGGAGGGCGAGGAGCGAGCCCGCCAGCACGCTCGCCTGGAGGAGCTCCTCCGTGTCGCGGACGAGTAGGCTGGTGCCAATCGGCAGATGCAGGAAGACCTTAGCTACTCTCCGGAGAGCAGGCTACCTGCCAACAGCAGGGGTGCGCCGCGCGACACCCAGCAGGCGTCCTCCCCTCAGCCGCCCAGGGCCCGCAGTAGGCGTCGCACCTCTGGCAACAGGGGCCAGATGCACCAGGAGTAGACGGTGAACAGCAATCCGCCACCTCCCCCTCCGCCAGCCAGGGCGCCCAGACCAGCCAGTTCCCGTCTCTCGGGCCGGGTGGGAGCGCCCAACCCGGATTGTCCGGATGCCCGCGACCGCATCGAGCTCCTCGCTCAAGCGCGCGTGACGGAGGAGGAAGATTCCACCGGTCCGGTCCGTTTCGGACCCCGCATCTGGAACGAGCCGTTTCCGGATAAATTCTCCCTGCCGAGGGACACCCCCAAGTACGACAACAACATGAAACCAGAAGACTAGCTGACCGACTACGCTACGGCAGTTGGCATCGCCCACGGGAACAAGCGCACACCTGTGCGCTACGTCCGCCTCATTCTAACCGGGTCGGCGAGGACATGGCTCAACAGCCTCACGCCCAACAGCATCAACGCCTGGCCCGACTTCGAGAAGGTGTTCGTCCGCAACTTCAACGGCACGTACAAGCGCCCAGGGCGCCCGCGCGACCTGGCCTTGTGCGTCTAGGGCGATCACGAGACCGACCGCGAGTACCTCGCCAAGTGGACAGAAGTGCGCAACACCTGCGAGGGCATCCTAGAGAGCCAAGCCATTGGTTTCTTCATCGAGGGTTGCAGCGGCGGCACCATGCTTCGCCACCGGTTACTGTGTGACGAGCCGAAAACCATGGCGGAGCTCATGACGGTTGCGGACTAGTACGCCACGGCGGATGCCGCCATGAAGAAGCCCCTCCGAGTAAACGCGGACGGACGTCCGACTCCCACGGAGCCGGCTCGCAACCGACCCAGCAATCCGGCTAGAGAAGCCAGATTCTCCAGACGCCACGGCAACGACAACCGGTTCCAGGGGGACCGCCAGGCCGGACATCAGAAGCCTCGCTACCACACGCGGCAGGTCAATGCTGTGGAGGGCCCGCCCGACGCGCTAGCTAATGAAGCAAGGACGCAGAAGCCACGGCTCACCTTCGACCAGATGTTCGATGGTCCGTGCAAGTGGCATAGCGGTCTCTTCAAGCCGGCTACGCACACCACCCGGAACTGCAGCTGGACCCGCCAGCTAAAGAACCAGGGCAACCAGCCCCGTCCCCCGCCTCCCCCACCGGGTGGACCTCCACCACTAGCTAGGGGAGCCGGCAATGATGGTAACGGCGGCAACGACGACAACGGCGGCAACAACAACAACGGCTACCCCCAGCCGCACGCCGCCTACCATATCTTCGAGGCGGAGCAGGACGACAAGCACAGCCGTAGGCGATGCTACAAGGAGGTCAACACCATCGCCTCTCCGGTCCCCCAGTACCTGAACTGGTCGGAAACCCCCATCACCTCGAGCTGGGTGGATCAGCCTGAGCATCTACCGACTCCCGGGGGCTACGCCATGGTGCTCGACCCCCTCATCGTCTCCAACGCGCGCACTTGCCGATTCTCGCGCGTCCTCATCGACGGAGGCAGCAGCCTCAACCTCCTCTACCAGTCCTCGTTGGAGAAGCTGGGCATTCGCGAAAGCGACCTGCGCCCGACTACCATGACGTTCCACGGCGTTCTGGCGGGGCCAGCCTGCGCCCCGCTGGGAAAAATCCAGCTGGACATCATCTTCGGGACCGAGGAAAACTTCCGCCGTGAACCAATCTGGTTCGACGTGGTAAATCTGACGAGCTCCTACCACGCTCTCCTCGGGCGCCCTGCCCTCACCAAGTTCAAGACGAAGATGTCGGGACCCCACGGCGTGATCACCGTCGCTGGCTGCTTCAGGCGATCGATGGAGTGCGCCTCAGCCGGTTCCAAACTGGCAGAGGCCCTCATCATAGCCGAGGAGAAGCGCGTGATCATGCGCAATGTGGCCATGGCCCAGCAGGACATTCCGGCTAGCAGCAAGCCGGCTGGAGAAGGAGCCTTCCAGCTGGCAAAGGAGACGAAGAGGATCCTGCTCGACCCCTCCGATCTGACCAAGTTCGTCACCTTTGGCACCGGCTTGGATAGCAAATAGGAAGGCGCGCTCGTTGACTTCCTCCTTGAGAATCGGGACATCTTCGCGTGGTCCCCCAAGGACATGCCGGGTGTGCCGAGGGAGTTCACCGAGCACTCACTTCACATGCGTCCGGATGCCAAGCTGGTCAAGCAACCCCTGCGCCGGTTCGCAGAGGAGAAGAGAAAGATAATCGGTGACGAGATCACCCAGCTCCTTGCAGCTAGGTTCATCATGGAAGTGTACCACCCGGACTGGCTGGCGAACCCAGTCCTGGTGCTGAAAAAGAACAAGACCTGGCGCATGTGTATCGACTACACCAGCCTGAACAAGGCATGCCCGAAAGACCCCTTCGCCTTGCCCTGTATCGATCAAGTCATCGATTCCACGGCCGGCTGTGATTTGTTGACTTTTTTAGATTGTTATTCCGGGTACAATCAGATCCGGCTAAACCCGGCTGATCAGATTAAGGCATCATTTATCACCCCCTATGGGGCTTTCTGCAATGTAACCATGCCTTTCGGCCTAAAGAACGCAGGCGCCACCTATCAGCGATGCATGTAGAAATGCTTGCACTCGCAGATAGGCTGAAACGTGCATGCTTACGTGGACGACGTGGTCATCAAGACCAAGGAGAAGCGCACCCTCCTCGAGGACCTGGGAGAAACATTTGACAACCTCCGCCAGTACCAGATGAAGCTGAACCCAGAGAAGTGCGTCTTCGGAGTACCGTCCGGCCAACTACTCGGTTTCCTCGTTTTGCAGCGAGGTATCGAGGCGAATCCGGAGAAGATCGTGGCCATCGAGAGGATGCAGCCGCCTAGGAACCTACTTGGAGTCCAGAAGTTCACCGGATGCCTGGCATCCCTCAGTCGCTTCGTCAGCCGGCTGGGGGAGAAGGCACTCCCGTTGTACCAGCTGATGAAGAAGACGGACAAGTTCTCCTGGACCTCGCAGGCCAACGCCGCGTTTCACGACCTCAAGTGCATGCTATCCACAGCACCGGTTCTAGCCACGCCAGCTAGTAAGGAGCCGATGTTGCTCTATATAGCAGCCATCAGCCGGGTCGTCAGCGTCGTCCTGGTGGTGGAGCGCCCCGAGGAAGGAAAGGCTCAGCCGGTTCAGAGGCCCGTCTACTACCTCAGCGAGGTCCTCTCCCTCTCCAAGCAGAACTATCCCCACTACCAAAAGATGTGCTACGGCGTGTACCTGGCATGCAAGAAGCTCAAGCACTACTTCCAGGAACATCCGATTAAGGTCGTGTGCACTGCACCCCTTTCGGAAATCATCGGCAACAAGGACGCCACCGGCCGAGTCGCCAAGTGGGCCATCGAGCTTTCCGCCTACTCCATCTAGTACGAGCCCCGGCTCACGATCAAGTCGCAAGCATTGGCGGACTTCCTCGTCGACTGGGCCGAGACCCAGTATCTCCCACCGGTTCCGGATTCGGACCATTGGTAGATGCACTTCGACGGATCGAAGATGCTCGGGGGCTTGGGAGCCGGCATCGTGCTCACCTCGCCCAAAGGAGACCGGCTGGAGTACGTGCTGCAGATCCACTTCAAGGCCTCCAAAAACGTAGCCGAATACGAGGCACTAGCGCATGGGCTCCGGCTGGCCAGGGAGATCGGTGTCAACTGGATCCTGTGCTTCGGTGATTCGGACTTGGTAGTGTAGCAGGTGTCCGGAGAATGGGATGCCAGAGACGCAAACATGGCTCTCTACCGGTTCCACATCCAGAAGCTCAACGCCTCCTTCGACGGGTGCGAATTTCACCACATCCCCCGCGTCAACAACGAGGCAGCCGATGGGCTCTCCAAGATCGGCTCCACCAGGCAGGCCATCCCAGCAGGGGTCTCCTTGGAGCACCTACGCAAGCCATCCATCAACCCATCGCCATATTCGGACTCCATCGTCTGGGCAGGAACCGTTCCGGCTGACGGAACGGTGGAAGCAGAGCCGGCAGAACCGCCAAAGAAGAAGACCCGCACCAATTCCGGCCAGGCAGCGCCTTCTGGCTCGAAAGACCCGGGGGCTGCCGGCTCGCCTAGTGGCTCGGGGGCTTCTATTCCGGGTACGCACCCGGACGACCCCCCGACACCCGTCAACTGGAGAACATGAGCGTCCTCGTCATCTAGGAAGTGCGATCCTGGGCACAGCCCTTCATGAGCTACATCGCCGATGGAGAACTTCTGGATGACGAGGTGGAGGCCAATCAAATCTGGCGCCACGCGCACACGTACACCATCATAAACGGCGAGATGTACAAGCGCAGTGTATCCGGTATCTTCCAAAGATGCGTCGATGCGGATATGGGCTACCGGCTACTCAAGGATATCCACCAGGGCGAGTGCGGGCACCACGCTTCGTCAAGGGCAATAGTCGCCAAGGCATTCCGCCATGGTTTCTACTAGCCCACCGCCCTCGAAGATGCCGAGCAACTGGTCCGCATATGCAATGGGTGCCAGCGCTTTGGAAAGCTCAGGCACATGCCAACTTCGGTACTCAAGACCATACCGATCACCTAGCCGTTCGCGGTTTGGGGCCTCGACATGGTCGGTCCCTTCAAGCGAGCGCGCGCGGGCATGACCCACCTGCTGGTGGCGGTGGACAAGTTCACGAAGTGGATCAAGGCCAAGCCTATCCGGAAGCTGGACGGGGCGACGGTTGTCACCTTCTTCACCGACATCATCAACCGTTTCGGCTACCCCAACAGCATCATCACTAACAACGACACGAACTTCGCCAAGGGGGCCTCCGCTCGGTTCTGCAGCAACAAGGGCATCCGACTGGACCTCGCCTCTGTCGCGCACCCGCAATCCAACGGGCAAGTTGAAAGAGCAAACGGCTTAGTACTAGCCGGCATCAAGCCACGTATCATCGAGCCATTGGAGCGTTCACCCGGATGTTGGATCGAAGAACTTCTGGCTGTGCTGTGGAGCCTGCGCACCACGCCGAATAGGTCAACCGGCTACACGCCGTTCTTCCTGGTCTACGGATCAGAAGCCGTCCTCTCCGCCGACATCGAGTTCAACTCCGCTCGCAAGATCCTCTACAACGAAAAAGCCAACCAGGAGGCGCGGGAGGACGGAGTGGACCTCCTGGAGGAGGCCCACGAGCTGGCCTTGTCCAGATCAGCCTTGTACCAGCAGCGACTACGTCGCTACCATTCAAGCCGGATCCGCCCAGTCACATTCCGCGAAGGCGACCTAGTCCTCCGGCTGGTGCAAGACACGAAGGGCATGCATAAGCTATTGCCACCCTGGGAGGGCCCCTTCATCATCAGCCGGGCGCTGCCCAATGACTCCTACTACCTCATCGACGCGTAGCAGCCGCGCAAGAACAAGATGGACAAGTCAGACGAGGAGACCGAGCGTCCCTGGAACGTGGCCCTACTGCGCCCGTTTTACACCTAGTCGCCAGGAAGCGTATGTATCCCAAAAACCCTATGAATAAAAATGCGGACCCCCACGAGAATCTCGGGGGCTCCTTACTAGAAATGTGTATGCATCAGTTTTGCGGTTATTATTTTCCGTGTCCGGCAACCCCTACCCAGGGGCTCGCCGGTTGGCCCGGCCTGCTAAGTCAACAAACCGGCTGAGTATTGTGCGACGATGTTAGAGGCCCACTCTTCGTCTCAGCTACAGACCGCAACCCGGCTGCCCGGCAAGGACGCAGCGAAAACAGCAGAGCACACGGGAAAGCGACTAAGTGTCTAGAAAGGGACAAGCCAGTTTTCGAAAAAACAAGCCGTTTTCCGGCTACAATTTGGCAGACTAACCTACTAACCTATGTGGGCCTCTGTGTATGCGTATGTATGTTTGTCCGACTACCTAGAGTCGGAATTCAGGAGAAGGAAAGAATATTCGAAGTCCTTGCCTTCATCAAGCGCTCCGAATCTCGGGGGCTACACCCACTGGGTGCGGTCGCGCGCCCCCAGTGGAATCTTGTGGTTCCCGACCGGCTAAAGGCGTTTAGCCGGCCGATCGGATCCCAGGTGAGGGCAAGGGCAGGAGCAAGAGAAGACAAGGAAGATTCGAAGCACCTGGCTACGCCAGCTACTCTGAATCTCGGGGGCTACCCCCAGTGGGTGCGCTCGCGCGCCCCCACTGGAATGTTAGTTCCCCCGGCTGAAGGCGTTCAGCCGGCGAAAGCAACTGACCGAGACGAGTCTAGTCGGATAAAAATAGAAGAATGAGGAAAGAAGGAAGATTCGAAGCACCTGGCTACGCCAGCTACTGCGAATCTCAGGGGCTACACCCAGTGGGTGCGCTCGCCCGCCCCCACTGGAGGTGCGATTCCCCCGACTAAAAGTGTGTAGCCGGGCGAAAGCTAAGAGACAAAGTATGGAAAGAAAATTTGAAACACACAAGTCAAGGGAAACTCAAGAATTTCAACAATGACAAACAAAAGAGAGACGAACCCCCATAAGTTACCCGGCGTCAAAGACAGCCGGCACAAATAGACAAGGTTCATAAACATGTAACACAAGACAAGTACACCCGGCATCCTGGGGCGATATCTAGGCGGCAGGACCCTTGCTGTGGGGGAGTCCTTGGCCGGCAGAGGCTTCAGGCGGTGGAGGAGGCGCGAAGCTTGATCCAGTTCCGGCGCCAAGGCCATCTCCGCTCCGGCTAGCGCAGCTAGGTCCCGCAGCCGGTCCACCGTAGCCGGCACCTCTCCCACCTTCGGAGCCAGCTATGCCATTGTCTCTGGAGCCGGAGCCTCCGGCTAGACAAAGGAGAAGACGTCCCGCGCCGCCTGGCGAAGCTTGGCAGCTTCCTCACCAAGAAGGACGACGAGCTCCTAGGCCGTCGGCTGCGCTCCCGGCCAGTTCTCCTGCAGCCGGTTGTAGGCCAGCAGGTCTATGCCGGGGTAAGAGGCTGTCAGAAAAGAGAAGTCAGATCCGGCTACCGGATCTGGAAAGAAAAGAAGACGGAAAGAATACTCACCCTTGGTAGTGTGGCCGACCTGCATCAGCTCCTCCACCAGCACCTTCTCCTTGAGCGCTAACCGTTTAATCTCCTTCTCTTGGTCCTTTTTCTGGGCCTCGAGAAGGGAGAAAGCTTCGGTCCGGCTGGCGAGCGAGCCGTCGTGCTCCTTGATGGTGGCCTCCAGACCGTCCACCCGCGCGTGCCAATCCTTGTTCTGTAGCCGCAGAGTGGAATTGGACTTGCTCAGCCGGTCGTTCGCTTTCTTCAAGTGATCGATCTCGCTCTGGGCACACACGAGGATGGCTGCAACAAGACGGGCTGTCAGTTCCCAAAAAAAAGGCAAGCCGGATGAAGCGAACTTACTCTGGGAGGTCCCGTTGGCGGCAGCGAGCTTCTGCTCCAACGTCCGGTTCCCACCGGCTGTGGCCTCCAGCAGCCGGATCTCCTTCACCGCCAGCTCAAGCGTGACGGCGAGGTCCGACAGCGAGGCGGCGGAGGAAGCGTCGTTGTCCACGACATTGACGGCCAAGGACTCCTTCGCCGCGTCCACCGCCGTCTACCATTCCTCCCCAGCCTCCTCGTCGGAGTTGTCGTCGCCAATGACGACTAGCTCCTTGCCAGCAACCCCCCGCGCGCCCGCGGAGGAGCCTTCCAGCTGGGAGGACCCCGCCTCCGGCTAGGGGACTTCCGGCTGGGCGGAGGCAGTCGGCTCAGCCCGAGGGGGAGGCGAAGGCTGCACCTCAGAGGAAGGAGGGGCGTTGGTCGGCGCAGTCGGGGCACGGGGCGGCGACCCGGCTGGCGCGCGAGCCGGGCTCGCGGCTCTGAAGGAAACCAGCATGCTAAGGAGAAAGAGAAGAGGACAAGAGCAAAACAAGCCAAAGTCAGAAAAGGAGGAAAAAGGCAGGCAGACAGAGAACATGCAGAAAGGGAAGGGGGAGAAAGAACATACCCCGGCACAACAGGAGGCGGCCCCTTCTTCCGGCCAAGATGGCTTGGCAGCAGGGTGCCGGACTGGCTCCTCTTAGGCGCCGGCTCCTCCGTCGCGGGGCGGTGGGAGCCGGAGCGGCTGGAGCCGCTCCCACCCGCTTCCCCGTCCGTTGTGGAGCGCGTCGCCGAATCCGTGGTCGGTGTGGCCTCCTCCTCGTGCACCTCCGCGTGCGGGTCGGCGGCCGGCTCATCGTTCCGGCTGGGGAAGGCGTCGCCGTCCCCATCCGATTCCTCGCCGGACCGCCGAGCGCGTGGCTCGGGCAGGTCGGGCATGAATTCCTCGAGGGCCGCCGCGCCCTCCTCGCGGATGATGCATGGGAACATCTTCCGAATACAAAAGTTAGCCAGACGAATACAAAGGACAAGCCCAAGAAAACACCAAAAATGCATCCGGTTAGAGGAGCTTACCCGGGGCGTGCGGTTCTCCCGAGTATAAGGCGCCAGACTGAACTTCCAGTTCTCCGGGAGCTGCTCCTTAGTGATCGTCCACACCCACTCCTTCAGGTTGGGGTAGCGGGGATCGCGGCGCGATAGCCGGGTCGGGTCCAGCCGGCCGGAGTAGTAGCACATCTTGTGTGCTCGCTGCTGCAACGGCATCATCAGCCGGGACATCCAGCTGAGAGTGACGTCTAGGCCGGTCAGCCGGCAGTGGACGAGGGAGTGCATGCGCTTCAGCAGCTCGTCCGTCTCCGCCTTGTCGCCGTGGAACTTCAAGTCCTAGTTCTGCCGGCTAGACTCGACGTCCTGGAAGGCCGGCAGATTGATCCGGTCGACATTGGTGAGGTTCTTCACGTAGAAGTACGACTGCTGCCACAGTCATACCGTATCGTGAAGAAGGAATTTGGGGTAGCCGGTCTGCGTGCGGGAGTAGATGGAGGCACCGCCGCAGGCGACTAGTGGCCCCTGGGTGAACTGCACCTGCGGCCGGACTCGGAAGAGCCGGCAGAAGAGCCTGAGATCTGGCTGGATCCCGAGGTAGCTCTCGCAGAAAGCAACAAAGTGCGCCAACGTTCCGACTGCGTTGGCACCGAGATGGTGGAGACGAAGGTCGAAGAAAGCGAGGAAGATCAGGAGGAACGGGTTCGCTGGAAGGGCGAACCCACGGGCCAAGTGGCGACACCTCCCCAGCCGGCGCCAGCCGGACCGCCACCTCCTCTGCCGGTAGGAGGACACGGGTGGCGCGGTATTTGGCGATTTGGTCCTCGGTGACGGCGGAGCCGCACCACGCCCCGCGGTCGGCGGCCATTTCTGGTTGACGAGGGGGAGCGGCGACGGAAGATTGACGGTGGCCTGTAGCGTCGACGACGGTGAACGGGTGGCGCAAAGAGCAAGGGCGCAGGAGCGGAGGCAATGAAAGAGGGCAGCGAAGGAAAGAAATCGCCTCCCCCGCGGCGTCCCTTTAAGGAGCCAGAAGGGCAACCGTCGACGGGGCACGTGGCGCGCATCCGGGCGACCCAGACCCCAACCGCCGCCTAAGATCTAGTGTGCCAGAGCAGGATGCACAGAAGATCCTGGAGCACGCGCACATTTCGCCTAAGGGTGGAATCCACACGCGCTTGGGGGCTAGTGTCACGGGGATGATCCCCAGGTACCCCAACCGAATAGAAAGAAGACAGTCGGATCATGTCCGGCTGACTAGATGCAGCCGGACAGGTCAAGACAGGCCGACTATCCCCCGGTAGCCGGATCAGCAGGAGGCAGCCGGATACGACGGCGTAGCCGGACTCAATCAATGGGACAGGGTGACGTGTGTATCAGTGCACGGTACGCCCTGTACGGTGACAAGACTGGCAACTATCCGGCCATACCGAAGACTTTGCGTGGGTGACGCAGGAACAGTGGCCGGTGCTGACGTCAGGCTCGCACGGTGTCCACTGTGCCTACGACAGCCATACCGCCCGTACTCCGACAGGACAAGCCATACCGGACACTGTAGATGACTAGTCGGCTGGGACCCGCCTATGGGGCCCGCCAGTCGGACTGGCTACTGAGACCTTTGCCTCTCTGCCTATATAAGGAGAGGCAAGGCCTCAGTAGAAAGGGTTGGTCTTACAGCATTTAAGGCAGTAGCTAGCGTATACAGCTCGAGGAGCACTTGTAGTTCTGGTATTCCACATAGTCAGATCCGGCAGGGCTTTACCTCACCACGAGGGCCCCGAACCTAGGTACTTCTTGCGTCTCGCTACGCTCGCTTGTATCCAATCCCGCCTGCGGAGGCCGTCGATAGCTTCCCTGCTAGTCCCCACACCTCTATCTAACCTCCTCAGGTACTGCCGTTCCCAATACAACGACATGGGTTGACTTGGCGCATGCTCACACCATGTTATGACTATCTCAAGTCACCATAGCCTTTATGATCCTTTAGTTTTGAACTTGTAGTATCACTTTATGCTTTGATCAATGATGTTTTGTCGCTCTACATGATTATGGCCATTATTGCTCTCTTAGTTTGTCGCTCCCAGTCTTTTGCTAGCCTCCACAACAAAGTATGAGTTCCACTCATGCATCCAACTCCCTAAACCAAGTTATTCCAAAGAGTCCACCATCCCTACGTACTAGCTTATGCTATTCCAAGCATATTCATGCTTTTGTTTACCTTCCACATGTTATGAGAAAACTAGTGATTAAAGCTCTCACGAACTTGATGGCACACTTTACTTTACTTGCCCTTAATAAACTTGAACCATTGTGTCTTCTATATTGTATATGCTTGCACTTATTTGTTGGGAATTAGCAGAACCATGCTTTCATGGGGAACGCTTTCAACATTGCACTTGGTACTTGTACCTAGTTGATATCAGGCTCTTTTGTATATGGATGTCGTCGGTGTGAAATGAAAGGGGAGCTTGTAAGTCCATGAAGTTATGTATATGTGTTAGAGAAACGGCTGGGCCGCTGGTCTAATCCATGTTGACATGGTGGAAACCTGCAGCTTAACCATAATGAGCTGTCTATGAAGCATTCTTCTTATTAAAAACGAGTCCTATATTGAGAAAAAAAAGAGAAAAGAAAAAAAAAGATACTATGAAAAGAGGAAAGAGAGAAAAAAGCACCATATTCCCATGGTAAATCAGAAGAATGCTGAGATGCTCGTTGTCTGCTTGCCTTGTCATTTTGATATGGGGATTCTTCCGTATCATTGGGCAAGGGGTACCCCGTTGGTGGTTCTCTATGATACACATGTACTTACGATGACAAGAACTTATCGGTGACTAAACTTGAGTAGCATGAGGAGAGGCCCTCATATACAAGGGACATGAGATTTCTGACTTATACTTCGTAAAGCATGTACACCATAGTTTGGTCACTTTAACCTTGATCACTTCAAGATGCTTATGATAGGGGCAATGAGAGCTGAAAGCTATAAGTACCATAATTTTTGGAAGCTCTTTATGAGACTTGAATCCCTACTTCCTTTTACAAAAGGCTTTTCTTCCACCATTATATTGAGTCTCCACCTTCTATCTTTATGCACATACTTTGAGAGCATAGTGGCCATTCTTAGTTCTATGTGCATTGTCCCAAGACTAGTTGATTGATGCATAACTTGTTATTGCTTGTTTTAAACTATTGTATCTAGTCACTGTTTTGAACTTTGAAGGTGTCCTATGCATTTATATTTGCTACTCTATTGAGGGACAAGCTGAATACTATTATGTCATGCTTTATGTGAAACAAACAAACGTCTTGCAAAGCATTATTATTCATGAATCTTTTGTTTGTGCCTTTTCATGTTGCATCATAGTTTCTTTGTCTTATTGCTAGAACTTTGTCTTTCATTTTATG
Organism: Avena eriantha; assembly: GCA_910589775.1. Taxonomy (NCBI): domain Eukaryota; kingdom Viridiplantae; phylum Streptophyta; class Magnoliopsida; order Poales; family Poaceae; genus Avena; species Avena eriantha. Next base: position 471,241,639 of record OU342741.1, read on the forward strand.
ATTGAAGTACTATGACCCCATCTTTGAATGCTTTACAAATACTTTGATCAAGTCTTTGATGGTGCATGTCACCTCAAAAACTATTCTTTCTTTTTATCACTTACCTACTGGAGCACGAGCAGGAGTTAAGCTTGGGGATGTTGATACATTGCAAATGTATCCATAATTTTTGATGTTCCATGCTTGGTTTTATCCACTTTCTTATGGTTTGTTCCAACTTTGGAGTACTTTTCATATGATTTCTTGGACTAACCTATTAACAAGAGCCACATTGCCAGCTGTCTGTTTTCTGCAGTTTTTGGTTCCAGGAAAGTCAGAAAATGAATATTCTCGGAATTGGATGGGACAAAAGCCAAAGTGCCTATTTTTCCAGAAGGGATCAAGTGCCAGAATACGAGACGGAGAAGGGCCTGGGAGCCACCACACCACCTGGCCGCGTGGCCAGGCCTGGCCCACGCCAGGGGGTGGTGTGGCCGCTCCCGACACCCCCTCGGCGTCTCCTTCCGCCTATATATTTCCCTCGGGACGAAAACCCTAAGTACCCGATCAAAAATCCACGAAAAGGTCTGTAGCTGCCGTCATCTCCATCCCTAGATTGGGAGGGATCTGAAGCTCTTCCCGGCACCCTACCGGAGAGGGGAATTCACCCTGGAGGCCTTCTTCATCACCATGCAAGCCTCTAGATGGTTGGTTCTCCTCCTTTGTGCTTTCATGCTTAGATCTTGTGAGCTCCGTTCATGATCAAGATCATCTATTTGTAATTCATACATGTTGTGTTTGCAGGGATCCGATGGATATTGAGATGCTATTTTAGATTGATTATTGATTCTATCATGCCTTTGTTATTTGAAATCTTGCATGCTTTCCGTTGTTAGTAGCTATCTTGGCCAAGTAGATGCTAGCAACTCCAAGAGTTAGTATTTATGCTCGATAGTGGGTTCATGCCTCTGGTAATCTGGGGAAATGACAGAAATCTCTAAGGTACTAGATGTGTTGTTGCTACTAGGGAGAAAACAACAATCCTTTGTTCATAGAACAATCGTATTGTTTACTTTACACGCAGTTTGTAAAGCAATAATCTGTTGCTTGCAACCTAATACTAGAGGGGGTTCGGATGATAACTTGAAGGTGGATTATTAGTCATAGATGCAGTTGGATGGCGGTCTATGTATTATGCTGTAATGCCCAATCAAGTCTCAGAGGAGCCAAGATGATTAGTATATGCATGTATTGCTTTCTCGGTGTTTGTCAATTTCCCCACTATAATTTGTTCACCCAGCATGTTATGTATCTTAAGGAGAGCCACCTCTAGTGAACTATGGATCCCGGTCCTTGTCTTTTACATACAATCTACAATCTTTTACTTCTTTTTGTTTACTTTCTGCAAACTTTTACTTATTTCCATTCAATACGTTTAATCCTTTGTTTTCCGCAAAACATGGTGAGATTGAAAACCTCATCACAAATTGGGGGACAAAGTTATGTGGTTGTGTTATGGAGGTCTCCACATTGCTACTAGCACCGGTAGTGCGCCCTGCCAAAGCTCAACTAGTAACACCTTTGGGGTGTTACCTTGCTCCTACTGGTTCGATTAAACCTTGGTTTCATAACTGAGGGAAACTTGCTGCTGTGCTCATCATACCTTCCTCTTGGGGTTCCCAACGAGCTCTACATCAACACCGCCATCGAGCATTTTTTTGGCTGCCGTGCATTGAGCCATCATTCGGCAGTAAACTGCAAAGCTTGATTTTGGTTCCGAGAGGGTTGTGTTCGGGCAAGATGTGCATCTGCTTGTGAATTGCAAAGAGGTTGTGTCAGTTTCGCAGCTGGTAGATATGCTTGCCGCTAGAATTCCCTAGGGTTCTAGATAGAGGACAAAATTGGTGTGGCGCAACATGAATGATACCTATCAGCAAATTGAGCACTCCCATGAGCTTCAGATGGTTTGGGAGTGTTGTGCAGCTGATCGTAAGGTGCAAGTTGAAGCGATGATTGATGATATGTATGCAGATGCTGGAGATCTTGCTGCTAGAGCTTCTGCTCCTAGAGAATACGGACCAATAGATGCTGATCTAGATAAGTTCATTATACGCATAGAGGTGGATTCATACATGGCAAAACTTGATGAGGGAGTTAATAAGCCAGTTTCGTCATGTACTGTGGAGATCACTGTCGATTCCATAAACATAACTCTTGATGAAATGAGAGAGATGATCGGTAAGGAAATTAGTATTGGCCCTAAGCAGATGGTAAAAATCCTGTGGTGGCATCATAAGAAGCAGCAATTCATAGATGTTTTGGATATTGAAGATCTTATGCATATTATGCGGCGAAAGAAGCGAACCCGGAAGATGTTCTTCCTTGGTACCATTTCTGATGTTGTTGAACATGTTATAGTGGATGTAGATGCCCCTGTAGTGGCTGAACAGAATGAGGTGGTCGACGTTGATGAGATATGATGAGAGCTGCTACCCTGGGCTTGTCATATGGACCGCGGGGTTCCCCTGCCTGTATTTGTAATATTGACTTCTGTTGCATTTAGAGCGTGCTTCTGTGATTATGTTTGTTGACAGATTGCGATATAATGTTGTGCGAGCTGTTGAGATTTTTGGACATGTCACTCACTAAAACCATCGTTGTTGTAATAAGACATAAGTACATTGTAGTTGACATGATTATGTTTCTTAAGATGATGTACCGTACTTGTTTCAGTTATTATGTTTGTTGGGACATTGTAATGTAATATTTTGTGAAACCATGACTGGACTAGTGATGCATAAATACATTGTAGTTGACATGCTTATGTTTCTTGAGATGATGTACTATACTTGTTTCTATTATTTTGTTTGTCGAGAGACTGTAATGTAATGTTTTGTGAAACCATGATAGGACAAGTGATGTGTAAGTACCTTGTAGTCGACATGATTTTGTTTCTTGAGTTGATGTAATATACTTGTTTCTGTGATTACGTTTGTTGAGAGATTGTAATGTGATGTTTTGTGAAACCATGTTGTAGTTATGTTTGTTGGAAGATTATAATGTAATGTTTTGTGAAACCATGACTGAAGAAGTGATGCATAAGTACCTTGTAGTTGACATGATTTTGTTTCTTTGGATGATGTAATATACTGGTATGTTTTCGTTAGGCAATGAAATTGGGATGGAGGGAGTGCAGGTTTAATATTTGAAATGAGAATGTGTGAAGAGAGTCCATATCAGGCAGGAGACAGTAATCCAGGGAAAGGGCATGGTATCCATTAAACTATTGTAACATGCCAATTTAGTCATCATTGTAGTGGTAGAAGGGCTACTCTCTCTCTCTCTCTCTCTCTCTCTCTCTCTCTCTCTCTCTCTCTCTCTCTCTCTCTCGCCGACGTCGTCGCCGTCGCATTTTCCATGATGTCCTTGTACGGCGAGGGATCAGCTCAGGGAAGACAAGAAGAAGCTAGAGTGTTGCATTGCGGATCTGTTGAAGGAACTGAAGAAGGCGTGCGAGGGTGAACAAGGACAGACTATAGAGGATAAAGGAAATTTGAGATGAATAATTTACGTTGTACCAATGCCTGAAACTAGATAATTGTAAGACTTGCAGTTGCGCTTTCCGAACTAAGCCAAACTCAAACCTCGAGCAAACTAATTTCAGACGAACACACATATCGTGCATAGAATTAAGTTCACGCTTACAAAATCACCACTACAGAGGATAAACCAGGCAGTTTAGTAATAAATAGACATATGTTGTGTTCAAGCGAGCCTGACCCGGAGCTGCCTGTTTTCCTCCCTAAGATTGGCCAGCTCCTTCAATACTATGTCGTGCTTCAGCTGTAGGTTCCAGCGCTCCGTCACGGATTGGAGAATTTTGTCCGTATCTATACATTTTCCTTCAAGATCCCTTTCAAGATCTCCGTCTGCTTCCTAGCCGAGGCGTGGCCTTCACTGTGTAGCTTCGCCTAGTCGGCGTTTAACTCCTTCAGTTTCTGGCACTTGTCAGAAAGGACCGCGAATTCAACACGCAGTTGGTCAAAGGCCAGTTTCTGGGAATTCCGCTTCTCCCTTTGGATTGCTATCTTGCCATTTAGCCAGGTCGCCAGGTCCTGGTCGATCTTTCGCCTCTTTCCCTGCAACAAAAATACATGGTATGGTTTGTTCAGTTCACCAGGACAAGCTGGTTAGTTTCCATAATTAACTGAATCGACTAGTGGCACTGTCATAATTTCAAGGAAGAAGCAATCTAGGACTAATCAACATTTTATGAATCGACTAGTGGCACTGTCATAATTTCAATTTCGAAGACAAATAAGATTTATCAGCAGTTTAGTGTGCTCTGGGTTTTTCGCAATATCACCAAATAGTAGTGGGAGAGTAGCAAACTCATAATGCAGAAACCCATGTCCAGATACATATGGAAAGAGAACATGGTGTCCATTCATGAACATGAACACCAACACATGTCCAGATAGATAAGGAGTTGCCCTAGGATTCTTATTGCACCCTATAATGGGAAGCAGCCATGGGCATTGCTCCCTGAACCCTAAATATTACAAAAGGAGAGGAGGACGAACTGGTATTCGTGTCCTCGCTATTGGGAATCAGACATGGGCATTGCTCCGGTATGCCTCCATACATGCCCTTAGCTCCTCGTTCTCTTTCTGAACACCCTCGAGTACGGTGATCCCTTTGCTCATGTCCGCCTTCATCTCCTTGGCTGCATCCAGGCAACGGTTCCTGTCATGGTAGGCTCGGATGGTAGCCTTGGTTTCCTCGACGCGTCCTTTGAGTGCCTCGCTGACTTCGTCCTGCAGGAGAATGCACCTTTCCACGAGATTCTTCTTCTCCTTCGTGAGCTCGTTGATTATCTTGATGGCCTATTCTTGCCTGATCAAGTTACGGTCGAGCACTTTCTGTAGCCTAACAACGTCACGTGCAAAATCTAGCGAGATCTCCTTCTGCACATATAATTGCTTGCGTAGGCTCTCATTAGCTTGGGTGAGGGAGCGTGCAAGCTCATGTTGGTTGGCAATCTTGGAACTGATCGTGGCCACCTTCTCACGGTACTCGGCCTTCGATCGCTGCATCGTTCATGTGAATTGAAATAGGAATTCTACAATTACACTCCAGGTCCCAGGTGAATACTAATACAAATCAAAAAAAATCCCCGTTGAATCTATTGGCTGTAGTGTTAAAAAATGGACCTGGAGATCTATTCATGACCACGATAAACTAATCCTAATCACAAAAAATCCATAGTGAATCTATGAACAGCGGTATTAAGGAAAGACCAAGAGATCCAGTCATATTCATGAAAACAAATACAACTCGCAAAAGAAGAAGAAAAAACCAGTGCGGGGTGGACAGCATCTAAGAAATCCACATCATAACTCGGAGAAATAACAGCGTGGAGATTTGCTACCTCGTTGAGACATGGAAAGGGCCGAACGGGTCCTGCAACGCCTCCGTCGTGGTGGATTCGGGCTCCACGGCTGACCTGTAATACGTAGAAGAGGAAGCGCCAGAAGAAGAAGAAAAACAAGAAGAAGCTGATTAAGATCATGATGGAGAGGGAGATGGAGAAGAAGTAGAATAAGGAGACCATACCGGGAGGGCCCTCGCCTGCTAGAACATTCGGTACCATTGTCGGGGGAGATTGGGCCTCGATGAGAGGGTGGGCTTGAGCGGCTGGTAGAGCAAGAAGTGCCTCGCGGCAATTTCTCTCCCTTTTCTCCGCGAGGATCGTCGACCGGCCTCTCCCCCTCCTTAGTGGAGCCATGGCTTGCAGGGTGAGTGTGGCGGAGGCACGAGGAAGGAGGTAGTGATTATTAGTGTGGGAGAAGAGTAAAGAGTACAGGTCGTGGTCTAGTAGTACTAGTACTAATATACAAGACCACCGTGTATGGTCTACCTTCTCAAAGAAGCCAGGGAGGCAGGGGTAGGGAATCGATGGGACTTGTCTTTATTTTGATGGATACTTCAATGGTCTTCGGTGCCACCCAAAATCCAGTATATAATAAGGGGAGTGTGAGCCGGGTGGTCGTCACGGGAATCGGCGCGCACATCCCGCGTGCGTCTGTCACGTGTTGATGGGGCAATGACACGCGCAACTGCTGCACGATCATGTCGGCACGTCCAACTCCGTCGAACTCCATGTGACATGCACGCACGGGATATTTACGAGTCTAGAATATGTTGTGCCACTTTAGTTGTGATCAAATTATGTTCAGTACGCGAGATATTACTTCTTTTTTTTGATAATCGACAAATGCACGCGTGGACACGACACACGAAACCACTGCTCGTCCTTGATCAGATCGGCACCCCACTATGTGTACCCTCCATCGACCATTCGGAGCAACTACCTCGAGCACGATGCCCCCTCGCCATGGCAATGGCAGGTCCAAGCCGTCCACTGACCGTCCTGCGTCCCCGGCTCTTCACTGCATCGTCCGCGCTCACGAGTCGCCTCCTGAGGCAGCACGTCGTGTCCGACCGCGCCATGATCCATCGACATTGGCCCTCGAGGACACTGCGGCGTCGAAGCTCGTACCGGCCGCGCAGGAGGACCGTGGGGTACCTGCAGCGTCGGACGAGCGCAAAGTAGTAGCCAGGACGGGGGCGCGTGTTGCACCGGTGAGTACGAACAAGAAGAGGAACGAGAAGAAGACCAGGAAGAAGAGAGGAGATAGCTATTTGGACGAGTCCAACTCGGCCAATGAGGAGGCGTTCATCGATCAGTTGGAGGCAGAAGCAGAGGAGAGTGACGTGGACCTGTGGGACTACGAAGAGGAGGAGGAGGAGGACTCCGACGAGGAGATAGCGCGCTTATTCGAGGAAGGGGGCGGTGTCGAGTCGTTAGAGGAGGGCACCGACGGTGGCGATGGCGGAGACCATGGCGTTGACGAAGACGAGGACGAACCGGAAGATGAAGACGATGGCTTCTTCAAAATATGATCATTTATTTTATTTATTATAGATACATAGATGGATTTTCACTTGTTTATGGGGGTTTAGTATCAGTGGCACAGATTGACCATGCATAAAAAAAGTGGAGAAGGGAGGGGTTATCCTGCCCGTTGGATCACATGGGATCAACGGTTGGTGGAGACGATCAGCGTGACATCTGTGTCAGCCAATCAGGGCATAGCACCCAGAGTGAGCACATGTTTGGGATCTCCACACGTTTGGGCTTTTGTGAGGTATGTGACAGAGAGAGAGGGAAAATCTCTTTTCACAATCCGCCTATGGATCCACCCGTACCATTCAAATGGCATTGCATTTGCGCTCTTTTCACAATCCACCTATGGATCCACCAGTGTCATTGCAGGTGTGTTCTTTTCACTAACAACAACTGGAGTCATTCCATCTGTGTTCTTTTCACAAAGCACATATGGATCCACCAGTGTCATTGCATGTATGTTCTTTTCACAATCCACCCATGGATCCACCGGTCACATTTCATGTGTGTTATTTTCACTAACAACAACCAGAGTCATTGCATGTGTGTTCTTTTCACTAACAACAACTAGAGTCATTGCATGTGTGTTCTTTTCACATACCACATATGGATCCACCAGTGTCATTGAAATGTGTGTTCTCTATAGATACCACACATAGATCCACCAGCGTCATTGCATGTGTGTTCTTTTTAGTAAAAACAACCAGAGTCATTTTGCATGTGTGTTCTTCTCACATACCACATATGGATCCACCAGTGTCATTGCATGTGTGTTCTTTTCATAATCCACCCATGGATCCACCAGAGTCATTGCATGTGTGTTCTTTTTAGTAACAACAACCAGAGTCATTTTGCATGTGTGTTCTTTTCACATACCACCTATGGAACCACCAGTGTCATTGCATGTGTGTTCTTTTCACTAACAACAACCAGAGTCATTTTGCATGTGTGTTCTTTTCACATACCACCTACGGATCCACTAGTGTCATTGTAATGTGTGTTCTCTACAGAGACCACACATGGATCCACCGGTGTCATTGCATGTATGTTCTTTTCACTAACAAAACCTAGAGTCATTGCATGTGTGTTCTCTTCACCATCCACACATGGATCCACCAGTGTCATTGCATGTGTGTTCTTTTTAGTAACAACAATCAGTGTCATTGCATGTGTGCTCTCTTCAGAGACCACACATGGATCCACTAGTGTCATTGCATGTGTGTTCTTTTTACTAACAACAACAAGAGTCATTGAAATGTGTGCTCTCTTCAGAGACCACACATGGATCCACCAGTGTCATTGCATGTGTGTTATTTTCACTAACAACAACTAGAGTCATTGCATGTGTGTTCTTTTCAAAAACCACATATGGATCACCAGTATCATTGCATGTGTGCTCTTTTCACAATCCACCCATGGATGCACCAGTGTCATTGCATGTGTGTTCTTTTTAGTAACAACAACCGAAGTCATTTTGCATGTGTGTTCTTTTCACATACCACCTATGGATCCACCAGTGTCATTACCTGTGTGTTCTTTTCACTAACAACAACTAGAGTCATTTTGTATGTGTGTTCTTTTCACATACCACCTATGGATCCACCAGTGTCATTGAAATGTGTGTTCTCTACATAGACCACACATGGATCCACCGGTGTCATTGCATGTATGTTCTTTTAACTAACAACAACTGGAGTCATTGCATGTGTGTTCTCTTCACAATCCACACATGGATCCACTAGTGTCATTGCATGTGTGTTCTTTTTAGTAACAACAATCAGTGTCATTGCGTGCGTGCTCTCTTCAGAGACGACACATGGATCCACCAGTGTCATTGCATGTGTGTTATCTTTACTAACAATAACAAGAGTCATTGAAATGTGTGGTCTCTTCAGAGACCACACATGGATCCACCATTGTCATTGCATGTGTGTTCTTTTCACTAACAACAACCAGAGTCATTGCATGTGTGTTCTTTTCACATACCACATATGGATCTACCAGTGTCATTTCATGTGTGTTCTTTTCACTATCCACCCATGGATCCACCAGTGTCATTGCATGTGTGTTCTTTTTAGTAACAACAACCAGAGTCATTTTGCATGTGTGTTATTTTCACATACCACCTATGGATCCACCAGTGTCATTGCATGTGTGTTCTTTTCACAATCCACCCATGGATCCACCAGTGTCATTGCATGTGTGGTATTTTTAGTAGCAACAACCAGAGTGATTTTCCATGTGTGTTCTCTTCACATACCACTTATGGATCCACCAGTGTCATTGCATATGTGTTCTTTTCAGTAACAACAACCAGAGTCATTGAAATGTGTGTTCTTCTCACATACCACCTATGGATCCACCTGTGTCACTGCATGTGTGCTCTTTTCACAATCCACCCATGGATCCACCAGTGTCATTGCGTGTGTGTTCTTTTTAGTAACAACAACCAGAGTCATTTTGCATGTGTGTTCTTCTCACATACCACCTATGGATCCACCAGTGTCATTGAAATGTGTGTCCTCTACAGAGACCACACATGGATCCACCAGTGTCATTGGATGTGTGTTCTTTTTAGTAACAACAACCAGAGTCATTTTGCATGTGTGTTCTTTTCACATACCACCTATGGATCCACCAGTGTCTTTGCATGTGTGTTCTTTTCACTAATAATAACCAGAGTCATTTTGCATGTGTGTTGTTTTCACATACCACCTATGGATCCACCAGTGTCATTGAAATGTATGTTCTCTACAGAGACCACACATGGAGCCACCGGTGTCATTGCATGTATGTTCTCTTCACTAACAACAACTGGAGTCATTGCATGTGTGTTCTCTTCACAATCCACACATGGATCCACCAGTGTCATTGCATGTGTGTTCTTTTTAGTAACAACAACCAGAGTCATTTTGCATGTGTGTTATTTTCACATACCACCTATGGATCCACCAGTGTCATTGCATGTGTGTTCTTTTCACAATCCACCCATGGATCCACCAGTGTCATTGCATGTGTGGTCTTTTTAGTAGCAACAACCAGAGTGATTTTCCATGTGTGTTCTCTTCACATACCACTTATGGATCCACCAGTGTCATTGCATATCTGTTCTTTTCAGTAACAACAACCAGAGTCATTGAAATGTGTGTTCTTCTCACATACCACCTATGGATCCACCCATGGATCCACTAGTGTCATTGCATGTGTGTTCTTTTTAGTAACAACAACCACAGTCATTTTGCATGTGTGTTCTCTTCACATACCACCTATGGATCCACCAGTGTCATTGCATGTGTGTTCTTTTTAGTAACAACAACCAGAATCATTGAAATGTGTGTTCTTCTCACATACCCCGCCAAGGCCCAGCAGCTAGAAGCCTACTACCCCGCCAACCAAACCCTAGTCCTACCCCAACCTAGACTCTACCTGGCCCCACCCATCCCCACGCGCTAAGCAGCAGCCACCGCGAGCGACCCAGCCTTGCACTCGCCCGCTCGTTCCCGTGTGCCTTGTTGCGCCGTAACGGACGCATGCTCCTGGCCCTTCCGCGTCGCACCGTAGACACCGCCGCAGCGATGCAACGCCATCTCGCCCCGCATGTCCCGCAGGCACCGCACGCTGCGAGCCTGACCCCAACCTGGTGATCCTGTCCCCATCGTGTCACTCCCTCATCCTTGCTCGATGCCGCACGCAACCCCCGCTCCCTTGGTTCTCCTCCGCGCGACCGCCTCCTCTGCCGTGCCGTGCCGCTGCTTCCGACCGCCAAGCCCGGCACCTCCTGCGAGCCCTCGTCGGCCCCGAGCACCTCCAGCCCAGCTCCCCTGCAGGCCGCCGCCAAATGCTCCACTCCGCCTCCTCGACCCGGTAGGAACCACTGCCGGCGAGCCCCCATTGCCACCGACCCGCTCCACATGACCCCGTCTTCTCCAAGCCCTGCGGCGCCGCCCGCGACCCTCCTATGGCCGCCGCTGCTAAGCTCGTCGTCCGCTGTCTCCCTGCATCGTCGTTGCCACGACGCCATCGCAAGTCCTCCCCGTGTGGCTCCACCCCATCTTGTTGCGTCGTCCTCGCCTGCACGATCTCCGCCACGAGCCCGTCGACGCCAGACCCTGCACGAGCTACCTTCCCACGAGCGCCCTCCCTCACCTCTGCAGCAACAGTCGCCAGGGATGCCGCCCCGTGTCGAGATCCTCGGTAGTTTCTTCCTCTAGAGCGCCGCCTCCCCGCAAGCGCAGGCCCTGTTGGGACCCCGTCGGCCTCTGCACCCTCGAGCTCGTTCCCACGTCTCTGCGTCACGGAAGACCCGGCCCCATCTCCAGGACGGGCAATTGGTTTGTGAGGCACGTTCTGATGCATTGGTGTGTAGTGGTGGAGACAATGTGTAGTCTGTTGATGTTGTTGTACCTCAGGTATAACTACATGGGCAACCACCGCCGAGAGGATGATCCAAGCTCGCCACCAGCAACCGAACCTGAATTCCGAGACCCTCGACATGGACCCGAGACCCCGAACCATGGATCCGGTGATGCCGGAACACCAAGGTCTCCTTCATGGACCCGAAGCCTCATCCCGGAGTCTAAAGACCGATCCTGCCGAACCCGAACCTCTCGAAACCAAGACCTTCGCCCCTAATGTGTGACCCTGATCTAACCCCTATTTTTCTAATATGACATATATACTTGTTGCATATTGAATCATTCATACTCGCATGCATATTGTGTGGTTTGGGAGCATTATGTCGATTCACCTAAATTAAATATGGAGTCCATATGTGGGCGAATCTAGTCTTATATTGGCTCCATTTAAAATTGTGTAGCGAACCGATGCCATGTTTGAGCTTGATTCATTTATTATTTCTTGGGGCCACAAAGTAGTTTGGGGCTTTCTTACTATCCTGTACTTATGCCATGCTTTACTGCTTTATTTATGATTGTGCGTGGAGCATCTGTACTGTTTAGGAATGTGGAATGTTTTCGCGGTATCGCCAAGCCCAGTCACACTTTCGGGTTCCCAGTCATTTACATCCATTGGCACAAACCTTGGGTCTGTCTCGGAGCCGGCCAACTTCGTTGCGGGTAGCTTAATGGGGTGGCCCCCTGAAATAATTTATGAATCATGTGATTGCTTTGTCGTGAAAGCCTCGTTGGGTTTTGAGTTGGTTTTTCTGAGGTTGATCGTGTGTGTGTTGCTATTTTTGCACCCCTGCAGGGTAAATCTTTCTGAAAGCCGTGTCCGCGGTTGTGGACGACTTGGAGCACAGTATCTCGATCATAGAAAAGCATAACTAAAGTAGTGCTATAAATTTGACTTAATATGTGACTAGTAATCAGCTTCACTACAATGGAAAGGATAATAAAAGTGCCAACAACTGGTGGAACTGGTGTGTATCGTGACATGTTATACCTGCCTAGTAAGTATCGCAACTCCAATGGAATGAAATAAAAGTGCCAACAACTGCTGGGTTTGGGATGTCACATGCTAATTGTATCTGACTAGGAAGTACTGCAACTACAACTAAATGGTTAACTAAAACTGCCCATTACTTATGCTAACAGGATGACTCATGCTATCTATATCTAACTAGTAAGTGCTTCAACTATAATGGAATGAATAAAACTGCCACCGGTGTGAGTTCCTCGGTTTGACTTCCTCGTTTGGTCTCGAGGGGAGGGGGAATACCAGGATGGGTATGATTGGTGTTAGTATCAGGTTGGTCCCGAATAGTTCTTTCTTATCCCTCTCTAATAGCCGACAGTGGTTTCGAGTCTCTATAGGTTGTTTAGTGCATGCTGCGCTGCCGCTTCAGTCCACCATACATATGTAGGCAAGAGCCGCCGAATTCTAGCCTCGCCGTGTACTGGCCTCAGTATTGACGCTCCTCTTTTTTCCTTTGCCCTTTGTCGGCACCCCTACTGTTTTACCAGGTTTGAGATCGACGTTGTTAGCAGGGTTACCCTTCCGGCTTGGCCTGGGCAGGGTTATGGACGCCATTGGTTATTCTTCACGGCTCTTAGCTCAATTTGCTTCTTATCCATACTCGGATGTTGTATCGTTTTCAAGGTGATTTGGATCTTTGTACTGTATATCTGTATTCTTGACTCAGTGAGTCATTGCTGTATATATATATATATGTTCTTTGTGTTCCATCGTGGACTATTGTGTAATGATATTACTTCGTTTTCCACCCACACGAAAGTGCCTGGTGGGCGTCCTTGAATCGTTTCTATGCGGGTTTGGAAGGAAGCGCTAAAACTTGCATAGGGCCGATCTGAGGGTGTTACAAAGTGGTATCAGGGCCCAGCAGTTGCGATACCCCACTGGTCTAGCCTGTAGGATAACCTAGCTAACGACCGACATAGAGTGTCAAAACTATTTTTGCAAAATCAGTTGGATAGATCTAATTAGGTCTGATTTTACTCCTTACCCCTATGCTATTATCCTCTTACCTTCGCGTGCTTTGAATCTGCTCTCTTATCTTTTCTTCGAGTCCAGGAATTCTCGCGGTTTGGGTTTCCGTCGTACTTCAGGGTTTTGATTCCTTCTACAATGGTGTTTCCACGTCTAGTCTTTGTGCTATCTGAGTACCCTTCATCTGTTGTACCTTTCGGTGGATAAAAATCCACTGGAATCATTCTTTGTATCTTCCGGTGTTTTTCAACGCAACGACATCATCTGCAGCAGATCCGAATAAGAGCTTGCATCACTCTTTTGTTTCCGAACCTCGTTTGTCGAGATCTTCAGTCTGAACTCCGAGAATGGGTTGCATGATTTTCTACTGCATGTACGAGGTAATAGTTTTGGTGCGTGATGGATTGGCCCCCATGCCGACTACTCATTCTATTAGCTCCCGTACATTGAAGTGGATTAGATTGCACTTATTCTCTCCTCTCACAGAAGTTAAAGGTAGCCTTATCTTTTGATACCTTTATCTTTGTCCTTTGTTCTCTGGAGTATTCTCTCGATGATCGTGAGTAGTGACCATTGTTGGTGGTGTCGTCGATTTCAATATGGAGCAAGAATCTTTGTTAGTGGTGTCGAGAGGATCTACACGAAGGGAGAAGAGTCCGACCGTCAGCCTTCTTTCCCGTACCATGAGGCGGACCACGAGGGCGAGATCCATTGTTAGTGGTGTCGAATTGTAGCACCCCGATAAAACCACTACTAGAAAATCGCTTGTTATTTCTGTTTTGTGCATCATCGTGACAGCATGCTCATGTCATCATGCCACATTGCATTTGAGCATCGTCATGTCATCATGCATATTTTACCTAAAACTATTTTCGAAAAGCTTATCTTTGTTTTCTAAATATCCCCTCCTTTAATTCAAATTAAAACTCTGAGCCTACCTGGATATTTTGTTTGTCTAAAAACAAATTTTAAAAGTCTTCTAGAAATAAAACTTTGAAATAAAAATATTTTAGGGGAGGCTGCCAGCCGCCTGGCCCAAAGCCCCACAGCTAGCAGCCTACTACCCCGCCAACCAAACTTAGTCCTACCCCAACCGCGCGCTCTGCCTGGCCCCACCCGTCCCCACGCGCTAAGCAACAGCCACCACGAGCGACCCAGCCCTGCATTCGCCCGCCTATTCCCGTGCGCCTCGTTGCACCATAACGGATGCATGCTCCTGGCCCTGCCACGTCGCACCACAGACACCGCCGCAGCGATGCAACGCCATCTCGCCCCGCACGTCCCGCAGGCATCGCACGCTGCGAGTCTGGCTTCACCCTGCTGATCCTGTCCTCATCGTGCCACTCCCTCATCCTTGCTCGATCCCACACGCAACCCCCGCTCCCTTGGTTCTCCTCCGTGCAGCCGCCTCCTCTGCCTTGCTGTGCCGCTGCTTCCGACCGCCAAGCCCGGCACCTCCTGCGAGCCCTCGTTGGTCCCGAGTGCCTCTAGCCCAGCTCCCCTGCAGGTCGCCGCCAGATGCTCCGCTCCACCCCCTCGACCCGGTAGGAACCGCTGTCGGCGAGCCCCCATCGCCACCAACCCGCTCCATGGGACCCCGTCTTCTCCAAGCCCTACAGCGCCGCCCGCGACCCTCCTATGGCCACCGCTGCTAAGCTCGTCGCCCACCGTCTCCCTGCATCGTCATTGCCACGACGCCATCCCGAGTCCTCCCCGGCCTCGTGCAGTTCCTCCCCATCTTGTTGCGCCGTCCTCGCCTGCACGATCTCCACCACGAGCCCGTCGCCGCCAGACCCTGCACGAGCTGCTTCCCCGCGAGCGCTCTCCCTCACCTCTGCAGCAACCGTCGCCAGGGATGCCTCCCCGTGTCGAGATCCTCAGTAGTTTCTTCCTCTAGAGCACCGCCTCCCCGCAAGCGCACGCCCTGCTAGGACCCCGTCGGCCTCTGCACCCTCGAGCTCCTTCCCACGTCTCTGCGTCACGGAAGACCCGGCCCCATCTCCAGGACGGGCAATTGGTTTGTGAGGCACGTGCTGATGCATTGGTGTGTAGTGGTGGAGACAATGTGTAGTCTGTTGATGTTGTTGTACCTCAGGTATAACTACATGGGCAACCACTGCCTGGAGGATGATCCAAGCTCGCCACCAGCAACCGAACCTAAATTCTGAGACCCTCGACATTGACCCGAGACCCCGAACCATGGATATGGTGATGCCGGAACGCCAAGGTCTCCTTCACGGACCCGAAGCCTGATCCCAGAGTCCGAAGACCGATCCCGCCGGACCCGAACCTCTCGAAACCAAGACCTTCGCCCCTAATGTGTGACCCTGATCTAACCCCTATTTTTATAATATGACATATATACTTGTTGCATATTGAATCATTCATACTCGCATGCATATTGTGTGGTTTGGGATCATTATGTCGATTCACCTAAATTAAATATGGAGTCCATATGTGGGCGAATCTAGTCTTATATTGGCTCCATTTAAAATTGTGTAGCGAACCGATGCCATGTTTGGTCTTGTTCGAACAACATTTAAATTGCGGGGTAGCTAAATAACTTAAATCTTCTAATTAATTGTCAAGACCCCGGTTCCGCTTAATTTTGTCTAGTTGCACCGCATCTTTGCCATGCCATGCATCATACATACATCATGCCGGATCTTATCGTAGTATTAAATAGTGCATCCGGTGTTTGTTTTAGTGTTTCCTTCTTCACGGATTAGGCCGTTGAGTGGATGCGAGTACCGACAAGTTCTTCGGATAATGTCTCTTCGGCTATGTTTCCCAGGCGAGCATCTTCCCCTTTCTACCTATTTTGCATTTATAGTTTTATTTCCTCCTGTTGATCTATTGCTATTCGTGTCGTGATGCTTTAGTGTTCCGTACCAGATATATTCTGTGCAGCCTTTATATTGCCTTGGACACCTCCTATTACCTGTTGTTTGGGAGATAGATGGTCTTGTGAGTCGTAGTCGTTTGCTCAGGTGCGATCCCATGCTCTGAAGTACCACACAGTTGTTGGAATGTTGTCATATGCTTTACGGTGGAGAGGATCATGACTTTAAATACAACTATTAAATTGCGGGGACAACTAATGAAAGAGGCACCAGTGGGCAATATATGCTATTTGGTTTTTCATGTCCACTTGTGTCCCGTAGGCCCCGAGTACTTGATATATGTTCCTTGACTATTCGCACTATCCACATATGAGACTCTATGAATCCCCCTTAGCCAGAGCTTGATTCATTTCTTATTTCTTGGGGCCACAAAGTAGTTTGGGGCTTTATTACTATCCTGTACTTATGCCATGCTTTACTACTTTATTTACGATTGTGCGTGGAGCACCTGTACTGTTTAGGAATGTGGAATGTGTTCGCGGTATCGACAAGCCTAGTCACACTTTCGGGTTCCCAGTCATTTACATCCATTGGCACAAACCTTGGGTCCATCTCGGAGACGGCAAACTTCGTTGCGGGTAGCTTAATGGGGTGGCCCCCTGAAATAATTTATGAATCATGTGATTGCTTTGTCGTGAAAGCCTCGTTGGGTTTTGAGTTGGTTTTTCCGAGGTTGATCATGTGTGTGTTGCTATTTTTGCACCCCTGCAGGGTAAATCTTTCTGAAAGCCGTGTCCGCGGTTATGGACGACTTGGAGCACAGTATCTCGATCATAGAAAAGCATAACTAAAGTAGTGCTATAAATTTGACTTAATATGTGACTAGTAATCAGCTTCACTACAATGGAAAGGATAATAAAAGTGCCAACAACTGGTGGAACTGGTGTGTATCGTGACATGTTATACCTGCCTAGTAAGTATCGCAACTCCAATGGAATGAAATAAAAGTGCCAACAACTGCTGGGTTTGGGATGTCACATGCTAATTGTATCTAACTAGGAAGTACTGCAACTACAACTAAATGGTTAACTAAAACTGCCCATTACTTATGCTAACAGGATGACTCATGCTATCTATATCTAACTAGTAAGTGCTTCAACTATAATGGAATGAATAAAACTGCCACCGGTGTGAGTTCCTCGGTTTGACTTCCTCGTTTGGTCTCGAGGGGAGGGGGAATACCAGGATGGGTATGATAGGTGTTAGTATCAGGTTGGTCCCGAATAGTTCTTTCTTATCCCTCTCTAATAGCCGACAGTGGTTTCAAGTCTCTATAGGTTGTTTAGTGCATGCTGCGCTGCCGCTTCAGTCCACCATACCTATGTAGGCAAGAGCCGCCGAATTCTAGCCTCGCCGTGTACTGGCCTCAGTATTGACGCTCCTCTTTTTTCCTTTGCCCTTTCTCGGCACCCCTTTTGTTTTAGCAGGTTTGAGATCGACGTTGTTAGCAGGGTTACCCTTCCGGCTTGGCCTGGGCAGGGTTATGGACGCCATTGGTTATTCTTCAGGGCTCTTAGCTCAATTAGCTTCTTATCCGTACTCGGATGTTGTATCGTTTTCAAGGTGATTTGGATCTTTGTACTGTATATCTGTATTCTTGACTCAGTGAGTCGTTGCTGTATATATATATGTTCTTTGTGTTCCATCGTGGACTATTGTGTAATGATATTACTTCGTTTTCCACCCACACGAAAGTGCCTGGTGGGCGTCCTTGAATCGTTTCTATGAGGGTTTGGAAGGAAGCGCCAAAACTTTCATAGGGCCGATTTTAGGGTGTTACAAAGTGGTATCAGGGCCCAGCAGTTGCGATACCCCACTAGTCTAGCCTGTAGGATAACGTAGCTAACGGCCGACATAGAGTGTCAAAACTATTTTTGCAAAATCAGTTGGATAGATCTGATTAGGTCTGATTTTACTCCTTACCCCTATGCTATTCTCCTCTTACCTTCGCGTGCTTTGAATCTGCTCTCTTATCATTTCTTCGAGTCCAGGAATTCTCGTGGTTTGGGTTTCCGTCGTACTTCAGGGTTTTGATTCCTTCTGCAATGGTGTTTCCACGTCCAGTCTTTGTGCTATCTTAGTACCCTTCATCTGTTGTACCTTTCGGTGGATAAAAATCCACTGAAATCATTCTTTGTATCTTCCGGTGTTTTTCAACGCAACGACATCATCTGCAGCAGATCCGAAGAAGAGCTTGCATTAGTATTTTGTTTCCGAACCTCGCTTGTCGAGATCTTCAGTCTGAACTCCAAGAATGGGTTGCATGATTTTCTACTCCATGTATAAGGTAATAGTTTGGGTGCGTGATGGATTGGCCCCCATGCCGACTACACATTCTATTCGCTCCCGTACATTGAAGTGGATTAGATTGCACTTATTCTCTCCTCTCATAGAAGTTAAAGGTGGCCTTATCTTTTGATACCTTTATCTCCGTCCTTTGTTCTCTGGAGTATTCTCTCGATGATCGTGAGTAGTGACCATTGTTGGTGGTGTCGTCGATTTCAATATGGAGCAAGAATCTTTGTTAGTGGTGTCGAGAGGATCTACACGAAGGGAGAAGAGTCCGACCGTCAGCCTTCTTTCCCGTACCATGAGGCGGACCTCGAGGGCGAGATCCATTGTTAGTGGTGTCGAATTGTAGCACCCCGATAAACCACTACTAGAAAATCGCTTGTTATTTCTGTTTTGTGCATCATCGTGACAGCATGCTCATGTCATCATGCCACATTGCATTTGAGCATCGTCATGTCATGATGCATATTTTCCCTAAAACTATTTTCGAAAAGCTTATCTTTGTTTTCTAAATATCCCCTCCTTTAATTCAAATTAAAACTCTGAGTCTACCTAGATATTTTGTTTCTCTAAAAACAAATTTTAATAGTCTTCTACAAATAAAACTTTGAAATAAAAATATTTTAGGGGAGGCTGCCAGCCGCCTGGCCCAAAGCCCAGCAGCCAGCAGCCTACTACCCTGCCAACCAAACTTAGTCCTACCCCAACCCCGCGCTCTGCCTGGCCCCACCCGTCCCCACGCGCTAAGCAGCAGCCACCACGAGCGACCCAGCCCTGCACTCGCCCGCCTGTTCCCGTGCGCCTCGTTGCACCATAACGGATGCATGCTCCTGGCCCTGCCGCGTTGCACCGCAGACACCGCCGCAGCGATGCAACGCCATCTCACCCCGCACATCACGCAGGCACCGCACGCTACGAGCCTAGCCCCACCCTGCTGATCCCGTCCCCATCGTGTCACTCCCTCATCCTCGCTCGATCCCGCATGCAACCCCCGCTCCCTTGGTTCTCCTCCATGCGGCCGCCTCCTCTGCCTTGCTGTGCCGCTGCTTCCGATCGCCAAGCCCGGCACCTCCCGTGAGCCCTCGTCGGCCCCGAGCGCCTCTAGCCCAGCTCCCCTGCAGGCCGCCGCTAGATGCTCCGCTCCGCCTCCTCGACCCGGTAGGAACCGCTGCCGGCGAGCCCCTATCGCCACCAACCCACTCCATGGGACCCCGTCTTCTCCAAGCCCTACGGCGCCGCCCGCGACCCTCCTATGGTCGCTACTGCTAAGCTCGTCGCCCACCGTCTCCCTGCATCGTCGTTGCCAAGACGCCACCCCGAGTCCTCCCCGGCCTCGTGCAGTTCCTCCCCATCTTGCTGCGCCGTCCTCGCCTGCACGATCGCCGCCACGAGCCTGTCACTGCCAGACCCTGCACGAGCTGCCTCCCCGCGAGCGTCCTCCCTCACCTCTGCAGCAACCGTCGCCAGGGATGCCGCCCCGTGTCAAGATCCTCGGTAGTTTCTTCCTCTAGAGCGTCGCCTCCCCGCAAGCGCACGCCCTGCTGGGACCCCGTCAGCCTTTGCACCCTTGAGCTCCTTCCCACGTCTTTGCGTCACGGAAGACCCGGCCCCATTTCCAGGACGGGCAATTGGTTTGTGAGGCACGTGCTGATGCATTGGTGTGTAGTGGTGGAGACAATGTGTAGTCTGTTGATGTTGTTGTACCTCAGGTATAACTACATGGGCAACCACTGCCTGGAGGAATATCCAAGCTCGCCACCAGCACCCGAACCTAAATTCTGAGCCCCTCGATATGGACCCGAGACCTCGAACCATGGATCCGGTGATGCAGGAACGCCAAGGTCTCCTTCACGGACCCGAAGCCTGATCCCAGGGTCCGAAGACCGATCCCGCCGGACCCGAACCTCTCGAAACCAAGACCTTCGCCCCTAATGTGTGACCCTGACCTAACCCCTATTTTTATAATATGACATATATACTTGTTGCATATTGAATCATTCATACTCGCATGCATATTGTGTGGTTTGGGAGCATTATGTCGATTCACCTAAATTAAATATGGAGTCCATATGTGGGCGAATCTAGTCTTATATTGGCTCCATTTAAAATTGTGTAGCGAACCGATGCCATGTTTGGTCTTGTTCGGACAACATTTAAATTGCGGGGTAGCTAAATAACTTGAACCTTCTAATTAATTGTCGGGACCCCTGTTCCGCTTAATTTTGTCTAGTTGCACCGCATCTTTGCCATGCCATGTATCATACATACATCATGTCGGATCTTGCCGTAGTATTAAATAGTGCATGCGGTATTTCTTTTAGTGTTTGTTTATTCACGGATTAGGCCGTTGAGTGGATGCGAGTACAAACAAGTTCCTCGGATAATGTCTCTTCGGCTATGTTTCCCAGGCGAGCATCTTCCCCTTTCTACCTATTTTGCATTTATAGTCTTTATTTCCTCCTATTGGTCTATTGTTATCTGTGTCGTGATCCATTAGTGTTCCGTACCAGATATATTCTGTGCAGCCTTTATATTGCCTTGGACACCTCCTATTACCTGTTGTTTGGTAGATAGATGGTCTTGCGAGTCGTAGTCGCTTTCTCAGGTGCGCTCCCGTGCCGTGAAATACCACACAATTGTTGGAATGTTGTCATATGCTTTATGGTGGAGAGGATCATGACTTTAAATACAACTATTAAATTGCTGGGACAACTAATGAAAGAGGCACCAGTGGGCAATATATGCTATTTGGTTTTTCATGTCCACTTGTTTCCCGTAGGCCCCGAGTACTTGATATCTATTCCTTGACTATTCGCACTATCCACATACGGGAGACTCTATGGATCCCCCTTAGCCAGACCTTGATTCATTTCTTATTTCTTGGGGCCACAAAGTAGTCCGGGGCTTTATTACTATCCTATACTTATGCCATGTTTTACTGCTTTATTTATGATTGTGCGTGGAGCACCTGTACTGTTTAGGAATGTGGAATGTTTTCGCGGTATCGACAAGCCCATTCACACTTTTGGGTTCCCATTCATTTACAGCCATTGGCACAAACCTTGGATCCGTCTCGGACCCGGCCAACTTCGTTGCGGGTAGCTTAATGGGGTGGCCCCCTGAAATAATTTATGAATCATGTGATTCCTTTGTCGTGAAAGCCTCGTTGGGTTTTGAGTTGGTTTTTCCGAGGTTGATCGTGTGTGTGTTGCCATTTGTGCACCCCTGCAGGGTAAATCTTTCTGAAAGCCGTGTCGGCGGTTATGGGAGACTTGGAGCACAGTATCTCGATCATAGAAAAGCATAACTAAAGTAGTGCTATAAATTTGACTTAATACGTGACTAGTAATCAGCTTCACTACAATGGAATGGATAATAAAAGTACCAACAACTGGTGGAACTGGTGTGTATCGTGACATGTTATGCCTGCCTAGTAAGGATCGCAACTCTAATTGAATGAAATAAAAGTGCCAACAACTGCTGGGTTTGGGATGTCACATGCTAATTGTATCTGACTAGTAAGTACTGCAACTACAACTGAATGGTTAACTAAAACTGTCCATTACTTATGCTAACAGGATGACTCATGCTATCTATATCTAACTAGTAAGTGCTTCAACTTTAATGGAATGAATAAAACTGCCAACTGTGTGAGTTCCTCGGTTTGACTTCCTCATTCGGTCTCGAGAGGGGGAATACCGGGATCGGTATGATTGGTGTTAGTATCGGGTTGGTCCTGAATAGGTCTTTCCTATCCCTCTCTAATAGCCGACAGTTGTTTCGAGTCTCTATAGGTTGTTTAGTGCATGCTGCGCTACCGCTTCAGTCCAGCATACATATGTAGTCGAGAGCCGCCGAATTCTAGCCTCGTCGTGTACTGGCCTCAGTACTGACGCTCATCTCTTTCCTTTGCCCTTTGTCGGCACCCCTTTTGTTTTCGCAGGTTTGAGATCAACGTCGTTAGAAGGGTTACCCTTCCAGCTTGGCCTAGGCAGGGTTATGGACGCCATTGGTTATTCTTCAGGGCTCTTAGCTCAATTTGCTTCTTATCCGTACTCGGATGCTGTATCATTTTCAGGGTGATTTGGATCTTTGTACTGTATATCCGTATTCTTGACTCAGTGAGTCGTTGCTGTATATATATAGTTGTTCTGTGGGTTCCATCGTGGACTATTGTGTAATGATATTACTTTGTTTTCCACCCACACGAAAGTGCGTGGTGGGCATCCTTGAATCGTTTCTATGCGGGTTTGGCGGGAAGCGCTACAACTTGCATAGGGCCGATTTGAGGGTGTTACATCGGGCCAGCCAAGGGCACTACTTCCGGGTCTCCCACTGTTAGATCAGAAGGTAGTAGGCAACTGGTGCTGCATACCAGTCCTGCTGCTGCCCAATCAGCGAGGCGAGAGGCCCATATCAAAGGCTTGGTGGCGCGTCATTCTCCCAGCGGTGAAAGTTACAGCCCACTGCTCCTAGAGTACGTGAACAACTGGAACAATGCTAAATTCGATGATCCAAAGGATGATCTACCGGAGAAGTTCGGCCCAGTGGAGTTCAGCGCTCAGATGAACTCCGCCACCAAGGCCATCTCTTTGGCTGGCCGGATGATGGAGGTAACCCTTTTCTTCTGCTATGGTACTTTACATGCATGAACACTTATAGATATATCCCCTAGTCCCCGAGCCTCCGAGGGAGTAACTTGTTACTCGGTCGGATGCTCCTAGAGAATTTAGTTTACGTCCTTAGCAACTTCAAATAGTGATAAAGTTAGAGCCGGGTTGAGTTCCACTTGGCCCGGATCTTGGAAACTTCTAATATCCACACACCTAGATCTGGGTTAAGTTCCACTTGGCCCGGATCTTGTAAATTTCTAATATCCACACACCTAGAGCCGGGTTAAGTTCCACTTGGCCCGGATCTTGTAAACTTCGAATATCCACACACCTAGAGCCGGGTTAAGTTCCACTTGGCCCAGATCTTGTAAACTTTGAATATCCACACACCTAGAACCGGATTAAGTTCCACTTGGCCCGGATCTTGTAAACTTCGAATATCCACACACCTAGAACCGGGTTAAGTTCCACTTGACCCGGATCTTGTAAACTTCGAATATCCACACACCTAGAGCCGGGTTCAGTTCCACTTGGCCCAGATCTTGTAAACTTCTAATATCCACACACCTATATCCGAGTTAAGTTCCACTTGGCCCAGATCTTGTAAACTTCGAATATCCACACACCTAGAGGCGGGTTAAGTTCCACTTGGCCCGGATCTTGTAAACTTTGAATATCCACACACCTAGAGCCGAGTTAAGTTCCACTTGGCCCAGATCTTGTAGACTTTGAATTATTCTCACTTTCCCCTGGAACTAACCTTGTCTTGTTTTTTCAGATCACCACTAACCGCCGAACTACTGAGTTTCAGCGCCTGCTGGACTCCTACAAAGATGTTCGCGCTTGTTATGGCAAGTTCTTAGAAGATCACCAGAGGAAAAGTAACTTTCTTTACTCAAGACTTTTCCTTTTTTCACTTGTGTTTATTCGAGTTATTCATGATCCGTATTAACTTGTTACTCGAATTATACAGTCTAGGTTGAGGCTGAGAACATTATCATGCGAGAAAATCTAGCTGAAATACAAGGTATTTTGTCTTGTTCACGTGATAATTGTGCGCTCTTTTCTTGACTCGGTAGATATTTATACTTCGGCTCCACTGGATTAACCTACTGTTGTAGTTGCCCTTGAAGACAGCGTACCTATTCCTGATATGATGACACAATTTCTTGAACAAGCAGGAAAGCATCAAGCTAAACTGAAGAAGAAGGACGATGAGATAGCTCGGCTGCGCCTCCAAGACTCGGAGATTACTCGGCTGAATGCCGAAATCCAGAGGCTTAAGGACCTCCATAAATCCGAACAGGATAAGGCTAACCAGGAGTTTGCCGAGGAAAAAGAGCTACTGACGATGCAAATTTCCAAGAACGAAGATTTATTGCAGGAAGCCGACATAAAACTTACGTTGGTGACCTCAGAATACGAGAAACTCCAGGCCAACAGCACCAATGTCCATGCTGAGCTCCAGTGTCTCCTCTTCTAGATCGCTCGTGAGTTCCTTTCCCTTGCTCAATTTTTATTTCTCCGGACTTAGTGCTTTTGCTCATTCTTTCCTCTATTTTGTTCTTAGAAAAGTTTCCAAAAGGTGACACTCTCGCTGCTGCTGTAGCCCGGTCTCGCGAGCAACGTGGTATTCCCACAGGTCCTGCTGCGGGGCCAATCCCTTACGATACAGAGGATCTGCTAGCGAGCCTTGTCACGCGCATGGAGCTAGTAAGGAATGACGGCACAGATATCATGCCGGCAGCGATGAGGATGCTCAACTCCCTCTGGCCCTCTGAGCCCACTCCCAAAGGAAATGCGGCTCTTATAGACAAATTGATGCAGTGCGAGACTCAGCTACACTTGTGGAGAGAATCTGCTACACGAGCCAGGCCTGACATCGCGCTGCAGTTCTTCATGTCATGGTATGAAGGGATAAACTATGGGCTGCTCACCCGCATGTGCACCGGATCAAAGTGGTCTGAAGATCCGGAGTGCGCTGCTCGTCACAAAGCCTATGCCAATAAGCTTATCCAGTACTCCTTCTGCCATGCTTGGAATGAGGGGCCAAGCTACCTTGATGTATTTGATGATGCTGGTGCTTCCGAGGGTGAGGAAAGCGAGGATGAGGCCTCCGAACTTGGCGACGAAGCTGAAGATCCGGAGGATG
The DNA here is from genome assembly GCA_910589775.1 of Avena eriantha. Lineage (NCBI taxonomy): Eukaryota > Viridiplantae > Streptophyta > Magnoliopsida > Poales > Poaceae > Avena > Avena eriantha. The sequence goes on from OU342741.1 coordinate 471,266,956, forward strand.
GAGAGGCCAACACCGAGGATGAGGCCGAGGCTAGCACCCCTCCCACAAACTCCGAAGTACCTCCACTATTAGACGATGATTCGGCTTCTGCCCCTGCTCCTTGAAAACACTTAACCATATTTGTCAGATCCCCGGAATGTCGGGTGAAGATGTATTTAAGTACTGTAGTTTGGTTTGGCTATAATCAATGTTGTTTGCTACTAAGTTTTTAATGTCGGATTATCGTGGGAGAAGTCCCCGAGTTTCATCTTCTTGTTCCCCCAATTTTTGACTCAGCTCACGTCCACCTTGATTCGGTTTTTCGACTTACGAGTCCGAGTTTCAAAAAATTGACTTAACAATACTTGAAACTTTGAGATTAGCTCAAAATAATCCGGCGAGAGACGATTAAAGTAAACAAGGGGTTAGTCCAGATAACAAATGTCAGCGCGCTTAGCTTCTTTCCCTTAGTCGTTTTTCATGTGCTTTGCAATTCCAAACTTGTTCTCTTGCTTTCCATGAAGCCAATTCTTGTTGGACAGCAGAAAAGTCGAAGAGTTGGGTTTTTGGTGATCACACACTACTAATCCGGCTAAGGTACAAGTAATGTAAGCCATCCGACATATAAAGAACATATAAACAAGCAAGACAGTTATTATGGCAGTCCCCGATATTCTGCGGGGTGCCTAAGTTTCATTGATAAGCTCGTTGCCGACATACATACCGACATACGAGTGACTCAGATACATTCACCTCTTTTCTAGGTGTAAAAGGGACGAACTAGTGCTACATTCCATTGTCGCTTAGATTCTTCTCCGGACCTGTCTGCCTTGTTCTTCTCCTGTGGATGTGCATCGATAAGATAGTATGAATCATTGTGCAAAGCCTTGCTTACAATTAATGGTCCTTCCCCTGGAGGGGATAAATTATGCATGCCAGCAGTGCACTGCACCAGCCAGAGTACCAGATCACCTTCCCGGAAAACTCGAGGGTTTACTTTCCGGCTATGGTAGCGTCAGAGATTTTGCTGATATATGGCAGATCTGGACAAGGCCAGTTCTCTCGCTTCTTCGAGCATATCAACATCATTTTGCTGGGCTTCGCGCACTTCGGCTTTTGTGTATTGGGTGATCCTTGGTGAATCATGCTCTATGTCGGCTGGTAATATAGCTTCTGCCCCATATACCAGATAGAATGGCGTATAGCCTGTTGATTGATTTGGAGTTGTTCTTAAACTCCACAGTACCGCTGGTAGCTCTTCTATCCAGCACCCCACTGATCTTTGCAGCGGCTCCATGAGCCGGGGTTTTATCCCGGACAACACCAGTCCGTTGGATCTTTCCACTTGCCCGTTCGATGCGGGTGAGCCATGGAGGCTATATCTAACCGGATCTTCTTTTCTCGGCAAAACCTCGCAAATGCTCCTTCAGCAAAATTGGTGCCATTACAGTTATGATACTGTGGGGGTAGCCATATCTTAGGATTATATCCTTGAGGAACTTCACCGCTATTGCCCCATCACATTTCCTGATTGGCTTCACTTCAATCCATTTAGTAAATTTGTTAACCATAACTAGGATATGGGTCATTCCTCCTTGAGCCAGCTTAATGGTCCTACCATGTCTAGGCACCATACAACAAACGGCCAAGTAATGGGAATAGTTTTGAGTTCCGACATTGGCAGGTGGGTTTTGGTGGCGTATCTCTGACAGCCATTGCATTTCCTCACCAAATCTTGTGCTTGCTCCAAAGCACTTGGCCAAAAAAATCCATGCCAGAAAGCCTTTTCCACTAAAGCTCTTGAAGATGCATGGTGGCCACATTCTCCTTGGTGGATATCTCGGAGTATGTCAAGTCCTTCCTCCGGGTCAACGCATCACTGCAGCACTGTGGTTACACTTCTCTTGTATAGTTCGGCATTGATTGGTATAGGCATTTGCCCTTCTCTAGATCTGCCTTGAGAGTACCTCATCACCCGGCAAGATTCCTTCTTTCCGGAAGTCAAATATTGGTTTGGCCCAAGCGGGTATAGCTCGGATGGGGAAAGGTTCCTCGTCAATTTCCATCGCATCCACCGACATAACTCTCGCCGAGTTTGGCTGACCAGTCTCTGGGTTTGCTGTGGCAGTCCTCGGGTTTGTCGAAGCAGTCCCCGGGTTTGCTGAGGTGCCTCCCCAATCTATCCCCATTGGCGTAGCTTCTGACCCGGAGAAGGCCAGGATATGAATTGACTTGGATTCCAGCGATGGGGTAATAGATGGATTTCTTAAGTGCTCCAAGGCAACATTTGGCGGGATTGGTTGTCGAGATGATCCCAACTTAGACAGTATGTCGGCTGCCTCGATTTCAATCTGAGGTACGTGGTGGAATTCATATCCCTCGAAGAATCTGCTTATCTTTTACGCATGAAATCTGTAAAGGGCCATGTTGGCATCCAAGGCATCCCAGTTGCCAGATACTTGCTGCACCACCAAATTCGAGCCTCCAAAGCACTGTATCCGACGTATCCCCACTTCTTTTGCCACCTTGAGGCCATGCACCAGTGCCTCATATTCTGCGACATTATTCGAGGCGCTGAAGTTGATTTGAGGACATATTTTAGTTGATCTTTCTTGGGCGAGGTAAGCACTACTCCGGAGCCTAGCCCTTCTTTTAGTTTTGATCCGTCAAAGTGCATTCGCCAATAATTAGAGTCCGGCAGAGGTGGTTCGTATTGCATATCGGCCCAGTCCACAAAGAAATCCGCCACGGCCTGCGATTTGATCACATCTCTTCTGTCGAACTTTGGTGCATATGGGGCTAGCCGAATTGTCCATTTTGCTATCCGGCCACTAGCATCTTTGTTACTCATAATCTCTGATATGGGTGCCTCACATATCACCTTGATGGGATATTCCTCAAAATAGCGTTTGAGTTTCTTGGCTGACATATACACGCCATACGCCATCTTTTGATAATGAGGGTAGTTCTGTTTTGAAGCCACTAACACTTCACTCAAATAATACACTGGCCTTTGCACCGACTTTCCTTCTTCTTCGCGCTCCACTACAATTAGTGCACTTACGACTCGGTTGGCCGCGGCTACATAGAGGAACATTGGCTCCTTGGGTAGTGGTGCCGCTAGGATTGGTGCAGTAGACAGCATCTTTTTTAATTCTCAAAAGGCGCTATTCGCTTATGGCGTCCATGTAAGTTTGTCTACCTTTTTCATTAATTGGTAGAGGGGCAAGGCCTTCTCTCCCAGCCGACATACGAACCGGCTTAACGATGCCAGTCAACGAGTGAACTTCTGCACATCATTAAGGCATTTTGGCAGTTCCATTATTTCTATAGCCCGGATTTTCGTCAAGTTAGCTTCAATACCTCAGCTAGACACCATAAAACCGAGTAATTTCCCTACGGGCACACCAAAAGTGCATTTCTCCAGGTTAAGCTTCATCTAGAACCGTGTCAAGTTTGCGAATGTCTGCCAGATGTCATCAAGGAGCGTATTGCTTTCCTTAGTTTTTATCACCACATCATCCACATAAACTTGCACATTTCGACCTATTTGGTCATGTAAGCATTTTTGCATGCATCGCTGGTACTTTTCTCCAACATTACGTAATCCAAGCGGTATACTGCGATAGCAATAAGCCCCGTACGGGGTAATAAATGCAGTCTTTATTTGATCTTCCGGGTTTAAGGGTATCTGGTGGAAACCAGAATACGCATTGATGAATGACAATAGTTCACATCCGGCAGTTGAGTCTATGACTTGGTCTATTCTAGGGAGTGGAAATGGATCTTTAGGACACGCCTTATTCAGGTTCGTTTAATCAATGCACATGCGCCATACCACGGCCACGTTTGGATCATCCTTCTTATTTTCCACAAGCACCAAATTAGAGAGCCAATCTGGATAGAGTACTTCCATGATAAATCCGGCTGGAAGGAGCCTATCTATCTCATCCCCAATGACTTTTCTTCCGTCCTCGGCGAAACGTCGGAGAGGTTGCTTCACCAGCTTAGCACCGGGTCTCACATTCAAAGAGTGCTCGGCCAACTCCCTCGGCACACCTTGCAGATCATGTGTGGACCAAGCAAAGATATCCCGATTCTCACGGAGGAAGCTGACGAGCTCGCTTTCCTATTTTCTGCTTAACCTAGCATCGATGGTTACGGTGTGCTTGGGGAAATGATCATCGATTGGCACTTTCTTTGTATCCTTGGTTGTTTGAAATGATACGCTTCCATGCAGGTTGGTCAGTGCCAGCATATGTTGCTGCAGGGACTGAGACAATGCCGCCACTTCCTGTATCCTCCTCTTTTATTGAGCTATGACGAGTGACTCGACCAAATTAGATTCGACAGAAGCGCACTCGATCGAACGCTTGAAGTCCCTAGATACGATTATCACTCCCCTATGTCCGGGCAGTTTCATCTTTAAGTAACTGATGTGAGTACTTTCCATGAATTTGTTTAGCGCGGGCATGCCGAGCAACGCATGATAGGTGCTCTCAAGATTCACCACTTCGAACTCCAAATTTTCTGTCTGGCAGATATCCCTTGTACCAAACAGCACATCAACCCGGACCTTGCCAATTGGCTCACAGGAGATACCTAGCACAATGTCATGAAAGGTGGTCCTTGTAGCTTGCAACATATTCTCTGATATCCCCAACTTGTGCATGGTATCCTTGTACATGATGTTAATGATACTGCCATTATCAATCAGCACCTTAGAAAACCTCACATTAAGATTCGGCCCGATGAACGTCGGATCCAAGACCAGTGCGTAGGTCCCTGGGCTAGGCATGAGCTTCGGGTGATCCTTGATACTCCACGTAATCTCCTGATCTGACCAATGCATATATCTTACCACTGCCGGCATTACCGCATTTACCTCCATATGTCGGCGTTGAAAGCTTTTCCGGTCAGTTTCTTCCATGGTAAACACACAGTAGCTTTGGTCATGCTCCCTATATTCGTTTCCTCCCTCATTTGCGTGGTAACCTTGGTCGTGGTGTTGGTTATTGTTTACCTGATGCACATCATCCCTCCTTTCCTGATTTTCATATCTTAGCAGAGGTGGAGGCAACATTAGTTGCTGTCCATTCCCCTATTAGTAATGGCTACCGAGGTGCTTCATTTCGGGGTGCTTCGTTTCGAGGTGCCTGAGCATTCCCTGAACTGCCCTGTTCTAGCTTCCTCATCCATTCACACTGCCGGGTGGTATGATTCACCGAGCTATTCGGACTTGGCGTATGAAACTTGCAAGGTTGATCTAGCATAGACTCGAACATATACCTTGGTCGATATTTTCGCTCCTGCCATTGCTTTTTCTGCTCCGGGGTTCAAGGCTTCTTCCCCTCGCTCTTATGTTGCCAGTTCTGCCCTCCAGTTTTCTTGCGCTGGCTAGCGCCGACATTGGGTTGATCTCGGCCCACCGCTGCCACCTGCTCCGAGTTATACCTGTAATCTGGATGCTCGTCCCTTCTCTTTCCTCGGAAATCATTTCTCCTTGATGATCCAGAGCCATCTCTCTTGTAATACTCCTCGTTTGCCTCACTTGACATTAGCCAGGGTTGAGTTGGGTCTCCCAAAGCGTACGAATCTGGGATCCGGATCGTCTCAGCCAAAGTGGTTGGCATATCTCGCTGGAGCATTTGCCACAACATACTTCCATATCTACAGCCTTGGGCGAACCACGCGATTGCTTGTGATTCAAATACCCCCTCGCATGAGTTGCGCACGTTGCACCACCGAGTTAGGAAATCTCGGTCTGGCTCATTCGGTCTTTGCCGTCATAATGCCAGAGTATGTTGCCTATTGGGCCTCTTGTAAGTGGTTGAGAAATTGCTAACAACTAACTCCTCAAAGTCCAGCTAGCAGTTAACACTTCCTGGTGGCAAGTGGTTTAGCTAAACTCTCGCCGATCCCTCTAAAATTTGAGGCACATACCTCACTGCCCATCTCAAATTTCTAGTTGCAATCTTGACCACTATTGTGTAATTAATAAGCCAATCCTCCGGTCTGGTGCTACCATCGTAGATCCTTGTTCCTCTGGCCAATTGAAAGTTCGGTACCGGCGGCTCCCTCATGATCCGAGGCCCAAAGCATGTTGGGCCAGGAGGACCCTGTACCTCGATCAATTCCGACCTATAAATCCTATCCAGTTTCAGCCTCACATCATCTGGCTGGAAGTTTCTGCTTCCCAGCCTTGATCCAATTACATGGTGCTTTGGTCTTGGGTATTTGCCATTAACCATTACCGAATAACCATCATTGTATCTTTCCTGATCTGGACAAGCATTTTGCAGTTGTGCTGCTCGACATGCACTTCCCTCCTACCAAGGTGCGCGTTGCTGCTGCTGCCAAGGTATGTTTTGCCCTATTCCCGCCGGATCACGTTGTCCAGCATTGCCGTTGGTAGCGTTCCTTTGATTGGCATTGCCTTGGTCACGGTTACCTCGGCCAGCTTCACCTCAGCTGGTACTATGGCGATCTTCATCAACTTGCACTTCTTTGCCTTTCTAGCCCTTACCGTGTCGTAGGGGACCATCTGTTTATCTCTTCTCCTGGAGTTTACCACTTCTTCTCACTGGGGGTTATGACCCGGAGATGATGCGGCTCCGCCGGACTTCACCAGGTTATTTCTAGCTGAATGAACCACATGTGATGCTCCTGGTGGTGCTAAGTTTGCCTTGTTCATTTCCTCATTTTGCTAACAAGCGACCTCAGCAAGTGGTTCACCCTCTCCTATTGCCTTTCATGGGCCTCTCCGGTTAGACCCTCTAACCCTGATGCAGCTGCGTTTGCTGCCCTGAGGTTCTTTGCCGGGGTACCGTACCTCTTGATCCCTCCTGTTACTATCGTGGCTGTCTGACCCGGTCTAGACTCGTACTCCTTGTCAATCTCAGTAATTAGGTTTGTACCTCGGATTTTCACCCCATCTATGTGGTTTGCCTTTGCATATTCTCTCAAGGTGATGTTCAAGGACTGATGTAACTCTGCTACCTTCTTAGCGCCAGCTAACATTTTCTACCTAGTTTCCTCCAATTCAGCATGCGCCCGAGCCGGATCTACTACAGGAGATATTGGCGTCACTAGGCTATATATTGCTTGCTGGAGTACATTCTCCGGCCTCTCTAGTGGAGGAAACCTAGATCTTTCCTGTTTTGGCGTGACTTCCGGCTCTGGCACCGGGTCCTTGCTTGCTCCCGTGTCTGGCGCGGCCATCATGACCTCAATGTTGCTAGCGGGCGAGTGATACGCACACCGCGAGCCACGCTGAGAGGCAGTTCGCCTCCCTCGACAACATGTCGCGGATGAACACAGGACTCGTCCACGCCGACGTAAATCTTGTGCGTGCCAAGCTTGGTGAAGAGGCCGTTGCACGGAGGAGGGCGCCTGCCAAAGCTCCCTGCATTGTCACTGACATAGTCTAGCGCACCTAAATGCTGAACCAGGCTGGAAACGACGCGCTCGCTGGTGTTGGAGATGCTTCCCGTCTAGATTTTCACCCCTGCTAGCACCGCTAGCCCCATAGTGGGCGCCAACTGTCATGGTGGTGGCACGGCAGATGCCATGGATAGGCTAAAGATGGGGCCAATGAGTGCTAGGGGAATCCAGGGAGGGAAAACATGGTGATTCCACGCACAGATGTAGTTGTATTTCCTCTATCAATGGTGGATACAAGTGCTCCTCGAGCTGTTCGTGAGAAGGAGACTATGTCTCTTACTCCCCACAACCTAGCTTTAGAGTTCTACCTTAGATAGAGAAAATGATCGATCCCCTTCTATGGAGGCCCTGGTGCTCCTTATATAGGGGAGACCGGGTTACAAAGTTAGGGCACACATGGCAGCATATTCCCTGAATATGCCCCGTGATTAGAGCTAGATGCTTCTTTATTCTCTTTAATGGAATGTCCGTACTATGGACGTAACCCATTGTGTAATCCTTGCCTTTAAGCGTCACCAGACATGGGCTACATCAACCGACACTACCCACGTCATCTTGGTCGCCCTGCCCCATTGGTCCTTCGCTCTACTTTTCTTCGCTCATGATATAGCTATCAAAATCCACATTTTGACCAGCGGGAGATTCCTTCCTTCTCTTGGAAGCCAAGTGGTAGTCCGTCTAGCATATGGCTAACCCGGTTACGAGGATACATGCGTAATAGATAGACAAACATGGCTGACATATATTTTATGCCGGCTAGGTTAAGGCTAGGGAGATGCTCCACCGGCCGGGTTACTCCGTAGGTCGGCCTGCCTTGAGGTGACCTGGCCAGCACTTGCTTTTACCATGCCGTACCGGCTAACTCGGCCTTTATACCCCGGTGTTACCCTACACGGGGGTATCCCCCCAACACTAGAGATCATATCCATCTTGGTTAACTTGTTTAGGGTTGACACTCTTGGATTAGACATATGCTAGATGATGAGCTCCTAGGGTATTTCATACTAATTCCTAAGCGAACAAGTCAGAACTCTTATCAAGGAAATTCACCAAACAATAGATCAAGGCAACTCATCTTACAAACAAAACAAATCTACTACCATGGGTACCTCCAAGCCTAGCTTGAGGTAAGGATGGGTATTTTGAAAGGGTGGAGTTTGAATAAGGTGAGAGTCTTTGGTATTTCTACCAGGAATAGGATTCAAAAGCTTTATAAAAAGGTTTTAGAAAAACCTAAAGGTAAGACTAGTGGAAAACTCTGTCTTGAAAACACAAGGAGATTATATCATATAGATCTCCATAATTTTGTTAATAGAAGCTAGTGATATAGTTTTGATTTGCAAAATCATCTTGGCTCAGGTTTTGAAATGCCAGAACATTTGAGAATATGTAAAAAGAGCCAGGACAATTTTGTTAAATAGCTTTTATCAACTGATGCTGAGGTAAGGAGTATATCCTAGGCTATACATTCAGATGCATAAGCACAGACAAACACCTAACAAGCACTACATCATTGAACAAGAAAAAGTTTTTGTTCCCCCTGATTTTTGCATTCTGGACAACTAATCAGGGTTGCTGAATTTGGAATGTTACAGACCTTTCCCCCCTTAAAATAATCTCGTCTCAAGATTCAGGAGAGTAGGGTTAGGGGATTTTGAGTTGGAGTTAGTGTTAGGCGCTTCTAGCATACTAACTTACATAATTTGTCTTTGAACGTGGTTATTTTGTCAGTAGAGTTGGACTTCAGTCTTCTCAGATGCACGGAGAGTTGAGTAGGCTTCAATCCTGATTGTGATGGAGGATCTTCCTTATGTAAGGATTACGGTGTTTCTCTTAAGGGCTTATCGTACCTTAGTTCAAAACTTTGGGTTTGAACTCCTGAGTTTGCTTCCCGTGAGAGGTTACTCTATTTTTGGTGGGAAAGACGCAGTCTTTCCCCCTTAGGATTAAACTAGGTTAGCTTGAAGATAACACATTCCCTCCTTCTTGAAGTCATTAGATGTTGTTCTAAGGACCATCATCAACCTTTCTGTAAGGAGATGAAATCTTCAGATGTCTTCCACAAGTTGGGTCCTAAGGGGCTCATATACTACTTTATCGCACTTGGCCTATTCAATACTATTAATTTTGTGGATCGTCCAAACTGGTTAGACTGATGGGGATTAGCGAATCTGGGTCTTTCAGGTAGGTCTTCAGCTGAAGTAGCAGAGGGACTCCATTGAATCTTGAGTTAGTTTTTCCTCTGATGACTCGCGAGTTGATGTATGGCGAAAGGAGGTTTGAGCTAGAGATACTTTCTAGTGTATCTTCGGGTAGACATTCTTCTGGAGATTGAGTGGGAAAGACGCAGTCTTTCTACCTTAGAGCTTTACCAAGGTTCTCCAAGAAGGGTGTATATCTTCTGTCTTGAAGTGTTGGCTTGCTACTAAGGAAGGCTATATCTCCTGGAGTCTTAAGTTGAGGTCTTCAGGTGGCGTTCCATCGCTTAAAACTTGTCGGGGTTGGATTCCTAACGAAGTTTGAAGGAGTTAGCTTAGGGCAAGTTAGCGGTTAACGACTCTTCTTGCTAGTCTTTGGTTGGGGTAGCGTAGCTAACTTTGGAGAGAGAATCTTCACTTGAACTCTTTGTGTTGTTTATGCTTGATGGCGAGGTAGACACGTTGTCTTCATGCAGTCCTGTCTTTAGGGTTTAGGGTTATCCTGGCATTCTAGTGAGGACTTCCTATCGGTTTGGGTAGGGTCAACTATAATAGTTAGTCTCTTGAGGGGAGGTCGGAAGCTCTAGTATACCGATGGTTAGTGGAGTCAGGTATTTACTTTTTGTATTGGTTAGTAAGTCTTGTTGTTTCTTGCGAATCATGAGGATCCTTCGATGGTAGACTTACGGTTTCAACATGATTCTTGTTGTAATGGTCCGATGAATGATGGAGTGTTGCGTTATCGATGAGTCTTGAGAGGTGGGTTGGAACTTGGACGAGGTATGCCATCCTGCTGATGGGGAGTCTCCGAGTTGTTCTGACCTAACGATGCCGAACTCCTGGTTCTTGCGATGCTTTTCCTCTCCCATACTTCCGAGGTTCGTTCGGGTTCTTGTTAGCGACAACTAACATGCATGGGGGTTTCCTGAGTTACGAGGGGGTGTATCAATTCTTAAAAAGCACATTTTCTTGGGTCAGACAAACCAAAGCGATCATATAAGGTAAATAGAGCAACGGGGTCGCAATGTTCTCTGCAAACAGCATACATCAAGCAACACAATATGCACTTAGGCAAGCAAACACGGCCAATTATAGGGACCAAGGAGTTAACTACTCTCGATATAGGGGAATCCTATCTTTAAGACTATTAGTCCTAGATATCATGTTGCTAAGGTTTGGGTCACTATCTTGTAGCTGAAGCCTTCGTCGTATCTTTGGACGCTTCTTGATATTGTAGTACCTGATGTCTTTGGATTAGGGGAATTCCGTTGGTAGGGCGATATTGTAGTCTCCTTGTGTTTGCTGGTAGATGCTTCTATTCATCACGTCCTCATCGTATTCACCGGGTTCTAAGTCCTAGTTATTTGAAATCCTTAGGTTTGAAAGTTGGACGAGAATTAGAGGAAACCATTTTACAAATACTTTAAAATTACGAGAGGATAAGAAGTAGAATTTTTTGAAAACCTTTAAGGAAGCAGTTTTCCAAAGCCGGTGTTTCTAGAAATAGTTTTTCATGTTTAACGACCATGCTAACTAAGGTTCTCCTACAGTCAGGATGGCTCTAATACCAAGTCTATGGGGACCTCGATTAATCCTCCGATAATCCCTGTTATGCATACACCACGATCCCTTGATCAATCTATCGTGGCACATAACCGACAAGTATCAAAGTAAACATCCCTTACTTAAGCTAATACAAGTCATATCTCAATTGCCATTATGGCTACATAGATCATCATCAGCGGAACTTATCAAGCATCGAGCCCAAGCCATGCCTTAACCTATAGGCAGATGACTGGGAGAACATCCTAGCTCGCATAGATGTCAACATCATCATATTCTTGATATCTGACCAAGTTAATAGCCAGGGACAATGCCAGTGAGTACTTTGAATGTACTCACAAACCACCTTAAGAAAATAATAATAACAAGAGGATATGCAGTATGGTTGTGGTAGTAGGAGGGCTCCAAGAGAGGTTCTTTTCTCACATAGTTTCTCTTGTAGATATAGCATCCACATATCTTTGTTCAAAACTTTTTGTAAAACATTTTTGGAAACCCTTTTTGAAAAGTTTTGGAAAACACTAGGATTTGTTCACTCATATGTCTCGTCCTTTCGGTCATCCCATGACCAAACTCCTTTCCTTCCTTTCTGACCATCCCATGGCCAAAACATTGCCAAAGCCATTGCTTTTCCGAAATCCTTTTTGAAAACAAAACCAGCACCACTCTACAGAAACCTTTGATACCTTGCTAATGTATCTATAATTTTTTATGTTCCATGCTTGTTTTATATCTACTTTCTTATGTTTTGTCCACACTTTGGAGTACTTTTTATACACTTTCTGGGACTAACCTATTAACAAGATGCCACAATGCCAGTTGCCTGTTTTCTGTTGTTTTTGGTTCTAGGAAACTCAGAAAATGAATATTCTTGGAATTGGACCGGACAAAAGCCAAAGTCGATATTTTACCGGAAGACTCGTGGAGCCAGAAGACGAGGCGGAGAGGGGCCAGGGCTGACCACACCTTGTGGTGGCGCGGGCTAGCCCTGCTCGCGCCACCAGGTGGTGTGGGCCCCTAGTCCACCCACTGACCTTGCCTCTTCGCCTATAAGAAGACTCCCCATGCAAAAAAACCCTAAATCGTCAAGCCTCCAGCCACGAAAAGTTCCGCAGTACCGCCGCCGCCAAAGGAGAGATTTGGGGGACAGAAAGCCTCTGTTCTGGAACCCTGCTAGGACGAGGAAGTTCCCCAGAGCCATCTCCATCGATCTCCACCACCATCTCCATCGCCGTTGCTGATTCCCATGATGAGGAGGGAGTAGTTCTCTCTCAAGGCTAAGGGCTCTACCGGTTGCTATGTGTTCATCTCTCTCTATGCATGATCATATTGTGATCATGAGCTTTGTAATCGAGTAGATCTACCTTGCTACACATGTGCTTTAATAGATCTCTGCTCTCCCCATGTGTGTGAAAGTGACAGCGTGCACACCATGGTGGCACTTAGGCTAGATATTACAAATACTTGTTATGAGTTATATTTGGAGTTAGATGTTTGTATGAAATTGTGGTGTTTGTTGGAACCATCTAGAGCTCAAGGTGACAGTGTGCACACCATGGTGGCACTTAGGCTAGATATTACAAATACTTGTTATGAGTTATATTTGGAGTTAGATTTTTCTATGAAATTGTGGTGTTTGTTGGAACCATCTAGAGCTCAAGGTGACAGTGTGGGGTTATCTAGATGGGGAAAGCGAACTTTGAGGTGTGTTATTATAGCCCTACCATGGATTAGAGTGTCCAACCAGAGAGTAGTTCAGAGTAGTATCATAAACAGAAGATATTTATATGAGTGTGTTCACTAGTGAAAGTATGACCCCTAGGCCTTGTTTCTAAGCATTGAAACTTCGTTTGCAACTAGATCGGTTACATGTTTGCTTGCTGCCATCTTTATTGCAGATTGCCTTTAGTCTCTTCCTACGTCAACCCCACGCCATCAAAGCTATTTTCTGGCACCGTTGTCTTATATCCATACCACTTGTATTATACTATCTCTTCGCCGAACTAGTGCACCTATACACCTGACAAGTGTATTGGGTGTGTTGGGGACACAAGAGACTTCTTGTATCTTGATTGCAGGGTTGCTTGAGAGGGATACCTTTGACTACTTCCTCCCTGATTTCGAAAAACCTTGGGTGATCCACTTAAGGGAAACTTGTTGTTGTTCTACAAATATCTGCACTTGGAGGCCCAACAACTGTCTACAAGAATAGAAGTGCGTAGACATCAAGCTATTTTCTGGCGCCGTTGCCGGGGAGGTAAGGTAAAAGGTACTCACATCCTTCGGTGTGAGTGCTCGAAGTTATTGCCTTTAGATTCTGCAATTATATCTTTTTATTTCTTGTTTTTATTTACACTAGTTAGGCTTAATTGAAAACAACAACAAAATTAGAGAGCTTTATAGTATTTCACTTGAGTTAGGACATGAAGTGTTTGAAGAGAAAATTAAAAAACCTATGGAACTTTATTTGCAAGCTAATAGCAATGTTGTTAGTATGAATTCTTAGGACACAATTATTGCTAATGCTATGGAAAAGACTAAGCTTGGGGAAGCTAGTTTTTATGAAAATGATCTTTTTAGTTCCCAAGCTTTGGAAGATAGCGATTATATTGCATATGATGATACCAAACCTCCAATATATGATGATTACAATGATGAATATGATATTTTCAGTCCACCTACTATTGAGGAGAAAATTAATTATGATTACAATATGCCTCCTATATTTGATGATTATGGTGATGAGAATAACAATGATAGCTATTTTGTTGAATTTTCTCCCTAAATCGTCAAGCCTCCAGCCACGAAAAGTTCCGCAGCATCGCCGCCCCGAAGGGGAGATTCGGGGGACAGAAAGCCTCTGTTCCGGCACCCTGCTAGGACGAGGAAGTGCCCCCAGAGCCATCTCCATCGATCTCCACCACCATCTCCATCACCGTTGCTGATTCCCATGATGAGGAGGGAGTAGTTCTCTCTCAAGGCTAAGGGCTCTACCGGTAGCTATGTGTTCATCTCTGTCTCTCTATGCATGATCATATTGTGATCATGTGCTTTGTAATCAAGTAGATCTACCTTGCTACTCAAGTGCTTTAATAGATCTCTGCTCTCCACATGTGTGTGAAAGTGACAGTGTGCACACCATGGTGGCACTTAGGCTAGAGATTACAAATACTTGTTATGAGTTATATTTGGAGTTAGATTTTTCTATGAAATTGTGGTGTTTGTTGGAACCATCTAGAGCTCAAGGTGACAGTGTGGGGTTATCTAGATGGGGAAAGCGAACTTCGAGGTGTGTTGTTATGGCCCTACCATGGATTAGAGTGTCCAACTAGAGAGTAGTTCAGAGTAGTATCATAAAGAGAAGATATTTATATGAGAGTGTTCACTAGTGAAAGTATGATCCCTAGGCCTTGTTTCTAAGAATTGAAACTTCGTTTGCAACTAGATCTGTTATATGTTTGCTTGATGCCATCTTTATTTCAGATTGCCTTTAGTCTCTTCCTACGTCAATCACACGCCATGAAAGCTATTTTCTGGCACCGTTGTCTTATATCCATACCACTTGTATTTTACTATCTCTTCGCCGAACTAGTGCACCTATACACCTGACAAGTGTATTGGGTGTGTTGGGGACACAAGAGACTTCTTGTATCTTGATTGCAGGGTTGCTTCAGAGGGATACCTTTGACCACTTCCTCCCTGAGTTCGAGAAACCTTGGGTGATCCACTTAAGGGAAACTTGCTGCTGTTCTACAAACCTCTGCACTTGGAGGCCCAACAACTGTCTACAAGAATAGAAGTGCATAGACATCAACCTTCCCAACCATCCATGACCGTGGACATGGCTATTCGAATAGCTTTACACTCTACAGAGGTTGTACACTCACCCACACCATCCGGTTACCCTACCCTGATCTTCACCAATCGTGGGTCGAGTAACCGATCAAGACTCTCTAGATGCCACTCTAGTATAGGCCCTACCCTATGAGTTTCTCCTCTCAACACTGGGACGTCAGGGCCACGAACCAACCAAACACTGGGACTCTCCAGATGCCACTCTAGTGGGCACTTTCATAGTATCGCCCGGCTGCTCCCGAGAGCAGTTCGCAATTCCTCCAGGTGATTGTCTAACAGTTGACCCTTTCTGTAAAGTAACCCCGACAATAGAGGGAGATGATCCCTTAGAAGTACTTGTGAGAATTCCCACACCAGAGTAGCAAACTTCAAGTCCAGCCCTGTTGAAGGGTTCGCAGCATAGAAAACAAAAAAAATCCTACGATGATAACTATACACCAAGATCTATCTACTAGATGCATTTAACGGGTGGATATACATCCATGGAGAACTTACCCTCAAAGACAACAAAGTTTTGTTAACGAGTATGCAGCTCGCTAATCCAAGACCATAGAGGAATAATTCTAGAGGGGGAGAGAGATCCTTCACGAGGAGGTGTGAGGAAGAAGGGTGAGAGGGTGGCCTTTTATAGGAGGAGGTGGTACCCCCTCCATGGCCAGCGCCCCATGGAGGTGACCCGTCACCTCCCCCATTCATGTGGTGGTAACTCCCTCCACATTAAAAGGCCCCTTCACATTCTCTTTTAAAGTCTCCACTTTAAATGCATTAAATTTCTCCAAATTTAATGCTCTCTCATTTAGTAAAACTATTTTATTAAATTTATTCAGAATTTTGTTAAATACTTTAATTAACAAACATTCACATAAAACCCCCTACAACATTTCATTATTACATGCAGAACCAATTTCTGCAATTGCACCCGAAACAGTTTTGGTGTCTATTGAAATAATTCCAGCGCTTTGCAATTCATTTGTGTGAAACACATTTGCTCCAAATGGTGTTAGTGACCCTTAAGTGTGTCACCCTACAGTTTGTGAATAATGCAGACATGATCGAGACCCCTCTCAGATCAATAATCAGAAGCGGGACCTGGAGATCCATACTGACTCCTATATATTCTACGATGACTTCTGTGATCGTGAGAACGTTTAACATTAGTAACTAAATCCCTTTGTCTCGCGATATATTACATGTCGAGATTCGATCATCAGTATCTCCACACCTAGTTTGATCTCGTTACCGACATGTACTCTTCTCTCGTTCCCGTGATATAACATTCTAGTGATCTTATCACTTGCTTGCAAGCTAACCAATGTGATATCACCAAGAGGACCCAGAGAATATCTATCCGTCATCGGGATGGACAAATCCCACTCTTGATCCATGAGCTTCTACATAATACTTTCGTAGCACTAAACCCACCTTTATAATCACCCTTTCACGGTGTGACATTTGATGTTATCAAGATACTCTTCTAGTATTAGTGATTAACATGATCTCATGGTCTAAGGACTAGGATTACTTTGTTAGATGTTATAGCAATATAAACACAATGACTTTGATCATAATGCTATACTTCGGATGAATGTTCATCACATCATTCCACTAAGGTTGTCAGCTCGCTATTAACAACATCCAATGTCCATGATCAGGAAACCTTGATCATCTTGTTAATCAACGAGCTAGTTTATAAGAGAGGCATAACTAGGAACTTTCCTTTTGTTTAACGTTTCCAAATTAATACAATTATAGCATGCAAAATAAACATCTATCATATACTTGGAATATGTATAATAACAAATTTATTATTGCCTCTCAAGGCATATTCCCTTCAGTCTCCCACTTGCACTAGAGACAATAATATAGTTACATGGTGATAAATCTAACACCCATGGAGTTCTGGTGTTGATCATGTTTTGCTCAAGGGAGAGTTTTAGTCAACGGATCTGCTACATTGAGATCCGTTTGTACTCTACAAATCTTTATATCTCCATCCTTGACATGCTCATGGATGGAGTGAAACTGGCGCTTAATATGTTTAGAATTCTTGTGAGACCTTGGTTCCTTTGCGTTGGCTATGGCTCCATTGTTGTCACAATATATCACCATTGGATCCAACGCACGAGGAACCACACCCATTTCGGTAATGAACTCCTTCATCCAAACTGCTTCATGTGCTACTTCTGAAGCAGCAATATATTCCACCTCCGTTGTTGACCTTGTTGCCACGGGTTGTTTGGAGCTCCTCCAACTAACTGCTGCTCCGTTCATGAGAAATACGTATCCGAAATGAGACTTAGATTCATCCGGATCAGTGTCAAAGCTAGCGTCGACATAACAATTAGCGACCAGCTCTTCTTCACCTCTGTATATAAGAAACATTTCCTTAGTTCTTCTCAAGTACTTAAGGATATTCTTGACCGCTATCCAATGTTCCAAACCTAGATCAGATTGGTACCTTCTAGTCAAACTAATAGCATGTGCCACATCCGTTCTTGTACATAGCATGGCGTAAATTATAGAGCCTATGGCTGAAGCATAGGGGATCTTATCCATTATATCTCTTTCTTACGCCGTAGCTGGACTTTGAGTGTTACTGAATGTCTTGCCTTGCAACATAGGTAAGAACCCCTTCTTACTTTCGTCCATTTTAAACTTCTTTAAAATCTTATCAAGGTATGTACTTTGCGATAGCCCTATTAGGAGTCTCTATCTATATCAATGACCTTTATGCCTAATATATATGACGCTTCACCAAGGTCTTTCATAGAAAAATTGTTATTTAGATAACTTTTAACACTGTTTAAAAGATCTATATCATTTTCGATCAATAATATGTCATCCACATATAATATCAGAAATGCCACATTGCTCCCACTCACTTTCTTGTAAATACAAGGCTCTCCATAAGTATAGACAAATCCAAACTCTTTGATCACCTCATCAAAGCGGAGATTCCAACTCCGTGATGCTTGCTCCAGTCCATAGATGGATCGCGGAAGCTTGTGCACCTTGTTAGCATCCTTTGGATTGATAAAACCCTTTGGTTGTATCATATACAACTCTTCTTCAATGTTACCATTGAGGAACGCAGTTTTGACATCCACCTGCCATATTTCATAATCGAAATATGCAGCAATTGCTAACATAATCATAATTGATTTTAGCATCGCTACGAGAGAGAATGTCTCATTGTAGTCAACTCCTTTAATTTGTCAAAACCCTTTTGCGACAAGTCGAGCTTTATAGATGGTTACATTACCATCAGCATCAGTTTTTCTTTTGAAAATCCATTTATTCTCAACGGCCTTTCGGTCATGAGGTAAGTCCACCAAGGTCCAAACCTAGTTTTCGTACATGGATTCCATCTTGCATTTCATGGATTCTAGCCATTTCTTGGAATCCCGGGCTCATCATCGCTTCTTCATAAGTCGCAGGGTCATCCATTTCATCAACCATGAAATTCACAACAGGATTCCCGTACAGTTCAGGAGCTGCACGTGTCCTGCTAGACCTGCGAGGTTCGGTAGTGTTCTCTTTCGGAGTTTCATGATCATTATCATTAGTTCCTTCTTCATTTGGTGAAGTCAACTCCGGAACAACTTCCGGTGCTGTGCTACTCGCCATTTCATGAAGAGAAGGTTCAATAACCTCTTCGAGTTCTACCTTTTGACTACTCACACCTTTCGCGAGAAACTCTTTCTCTAGAAAGGATCCATTCTTGGCAACGAAAACCTTGCCCTCGGATCTGTGATAGAAGGAATACCCAATTTTTTCTTTAGGGTATCCTATGAAGACGCATTTTCCGCTTTGGGCTCGAGTTTATCCGGCTAAAGTTTCTTCACATAAACATCGCATCCCCAAACTTTAAGAAATGACAGCTTAGGTTTGTTTCCAAACCATAATTCATACGGTGTCATTTCAATGGATTTAGACGGTGCCCGATTTAAAGTGAATGCAGCGGTTTCTAGTGCATAACCCAAAAATGACAGTGGCAAGTCAGTCAGAGACATCATAGATCGAACCATATCTAATAGAGTACGATTACGATGTTCTGACACACCATTATGTTGTGGTGTTCCAGCAGGCGTGAGTTGTGAAACTATTCCACACTCTTTCATGTGTGCTAAACTCGTAACTTAGATACTCACCTCCACGGTCAGACCGCAGAAATTTGATCTTTCTATTACGATGATTTTCCACGTCTTTCTGAAATTCTTTTTCAAATGTTTCAGATTTGTGTTTCATCAAATAGATATACCCATATCTACTAAAATCATCCGTGAAAGTAACAAAACAACGATATCCACCTCGCGTCGACACACTCATTCGACCGCATACATCAGTATGTATGATTTCCAATAAATCTGTCGCCCATTCCATTGAACCGGAAAATGGCGTTCTAGTCATCTTACCCATAAGGCATGGCTCACATGTATCAAATGATTTAAAATCAAGTGATTCCAAAAGTCCATCGGAATGGAGTTTTCTTCATGCGTTTAACGCTAATCTGACCGAGACGGCAGTGCCACATATATGCATATATATCATCATTAAGTTTAATCCTTTTAGCATAAACATTATGGATGTGCGTATGAGTACTATCAATATTCAATAGAAAT
The DNA here is from genome assembly GCA_910589775.1 of Avena eriantha. Lineage (NCBI taxonomy): Eukaryota > Viridiplantae > Streptophyta > Magnoliopsida > Poales > Poaceae > Avena > Avena eriantha. Next base: position 471,286,616 of record OU342741.1, read on the forward strand.
AAACCATTCATCACGGGTGCATGACCATAAAAGATATTATCCATATAAATCGAACAACCATTGTTTTCGGATTTAAACGAATAACCACATCGCATCAAACAAGATCCAGATATAATGTTCATGCTCAGTGCAGGCACCAAATAACAATTATTTAGGTTTATAACTAATCCCAATGGTAGGTGGAGAGGTAGCATTCCAACGGCGATCACATCAACTCTTGATCCATTACCGACACGCATCTTGATCTCACCCCTTGCTAGCAGTCGCTTGTTCTGTAGCCCCTGATTCGAGTTACATATGTTAGCAACTGATCTGGTATCCAATACCTAGGTGCTACTGCGAGTACTAGTCAAGTACACATCAACAACATGTATATCATATATACCTTTGTTTGCCTTGCCGGATTTCTTGTCTGCCAAAAAGTTGGGGCAGTTGCGCTTCCAATGGCTAGTCCCCTTAAAATAGTAGCACTCGGTATCAGACTTAGGGCCAGCCCGGGATTTCTTTTCAGGCGCAGCAACAGATTTGCCGCCCTTCTTTCCCTTATGTGACCCTTCTTGTCTTTCTTGACACCGGTGATTCTATTGACCATCAACACTTGATGTTCTTTCCTAATCTCCACTTCTGAAGTTTTAAGCATTGACAGAAGATCGAGGAGAGTCTTCTTCATGCCCTGCATGTTATAGTTCATCACGAAGCTCTTGTAGCTAGGTGGCAGAGATTGGAGAACACGATGTATGCCTAAGTCAATGGGAATCGTTATTCCCAAGGACACAAGCTTATCAGTGTACCCAGACATTTTGAGTACATGCTCACTTACGGAGTTGTTCTCCTCCATCATGCAGCTAAAGAACTTTTCTGAAGCATTATAACTCTCTACGGCAGCGTGGGTATCGAAAATCATTTTCAATTCACCCATGGTATCAAAGGCATTGCCATTTTAGAAACGCTTTCGAAGTTTTGGCTCTAGCCCATATAGTATGCCGCAATGAACTAAGTTGTGGTCCTTCTGACGAGTCACATAGACATTCTTTTCCTCGTCAGGAGCATCAAGAGCTGGTGGGGGGCCTAGCGGATCTTCTAGCACATATTGTTTTTGTGCAGCAGAGAGGAGAATCCTCAAATTCATAGCCCAGTTGGTGAAGTTGCTACCATTCGCAGCAAGTTTCTCTTTCTCCATGAACACATTGAAGCAGGTGGTGCCATCTACAACAGAATTTGTAAAGTTTATTTAGACTATGTTTATGATAGATTGATTTCAACTAAACTCCCGCTCAAAAATAACATCCCTCGTGTCTTTTTGGTGATTACATGAACCAAATCCACTACACCAAGTCCGATCATCACGTGAGTCGGTGTAGCTTCAAAGGCGAGCATCTATATGGGCATCATATCAACTATATGACTCATGCTTAACCTTTCAGTCCGTGTTCTGAGGCCATGGCTGTACATGCTAGGCTCGCCAAATAAGAACCTTAGTATCTGCGTGTGTAAAAATGTCTTACACCGGAAATATGATCGTGGATTCAAGTACACCCGATCATCACGTGATGTCTTGAAGCGGCGAAACATAAACTGTGCATACTAAAGGAAGAACACATTTTTATCTTGATATTTAAATGAGGGATCATCTTATAATGCTACTAAATCGCCAAACTAGCAATATAAGATGTGAACATCATATGTGTAAAGTGAAATGATATGGTTCTTGCATTTTATCACTATCATATGCATCGTGGTATGATCTCTATCATTCCTTTGTGTGTAAGGCCAAGGTCTATGGAACTTACATGTTAAGTGTGTTGTAAGAGTATCAACTATACATCAACTTACAACATTACCATATCATGACACAAGCCCAGCAACGATCTAAACTAGATGTCTCTAATTTATCAATTGCAAGTTTTACGTGGCTTAGGGCTTTCGAAGATAGAATCGTTCTTACCTACGAACATGTAACCACAACAATGATAACCAAATTATTAGCAACTCGTTGTAAATCACATATTAACTATAGTAGGAGAGACAAACACCCACCAGCCACTTATGCAAAACTAGTTGCATGTCAGTCATGGAACTGGTCTCATGTGCGATGACATGTAAGGTTGGTCCGGGCCGCTTCATCCCACTATGCCACCAATATCCAAAGTACATATAAGAAGCAATAACATGATCATCACCTCCCACATACGCTTATGTGTTCTACCCATGCAAAGAACCTATGCATAGATCACGCTCTAATACCACTAAAGGGTTCGCAGAATAGAAAACAAAAAATTTCCTACGATGAGAACTATACGCCAAGATCTATCTACTAGATACAAGCAACGGGTGGATATACATCCATGGAGAACTTATCCTTGAAGACAACAAAGTTTTGTTAACGAGTAGGAACTCATGGATGATGTAGTCGTACGCTTGCCGATCTCAAGATCGTGTGGAAGTCCTAGCGCCGCAAACCAGCAGCGCATCCGCACTCACACACATGTTCAGGCCACCGAACAACCTCCACCTCCTCGCTCCAGCGATGCAATGGAAGCATCAACTCCTTCCAGACGAAATGCCACCAGGAACATGTATCTCGCTAATCCGAGACCATGGGGGAATAATTCTAGAGGGGGAGAGAGATCCTTCACGAGGAGGTGTGAGGAGGAAGGGTGAGAGGGGTGGCCTTTTATAGAAGGAGGGGGTGATGGCTCAATGCACGGTGCCCAGAAAAGTGCTGGTGCGTGGTTGATGTAGCGCTCGTTGGGAACCCCAAGAGGAAGGTATGATGAGCACAGCAGCAAGTTTCCCTCAGTTATGAAACCAAGGTTTAATCGAACTAGTAGGAGCAAGGAAACACCCCAAAGGTGTTACTAGCTGAGCTTTGGCAGGGCGCACTACCGGTGCTAGTAGCAACGTGGAGACCTGCACAACACAACCACAGAACTTTGTCCCCAACTTGCGATGAGGTTGTCAATCCCACCGTGTTTTGCCGAAAACAAAGGATTAAACATATCGAATGGAAAAACGTAAAAGTTTGTAGAAAGTAAACACAAAACAGTAAACAGTTTATAGATTGTATGTAAATAAAAGGATCGGGATCCATAGTTCACTAGAGGTGTCTCTTCTTAAGATAGATACCATGCTGGGTGAACAAATTACAGCGGGGCAATTGACAAACATCGAGAAAGCAATACATGCATATACTAATCATCTTGACTCCTTTGAGACTTGATTGGGAATTACAACATTATACATAGACCGCCATCCAACTGCATATATGACTAATAATCCACCTTCAAGTTATCATCCGAACCCCCTCTAGTATTAAGTTGCAAGCAACAGATTATTGCTTTACGAACTGCGTGTAAAGTAAACAATACAATTGTTCTATGAACAATCGTATGGTTGTTTTCTCCCTAGTAGCAACAGCACATCTAGTACCTTAGAGATTTCTGTCACTTCCCCAGATTACCAGAGGCATGAACCCACTATCGAGCATAAATACTAACTCCTGGAGTTGCTATCATCTACTTGGCCAAGATAGCTACTAACAACGGAAATCATGCAAGTTCACAAATAATAAAGACATGATAGAATCAAGAATCAATTTGAAATAGGATCTCAATATCCATCGGATCCCCGCAAACACAACATGCAGAATTACAAATAGATGATCTTGATCATGAACGGAGCTCACAAGATCTAGACATGAAAGCACAAAGGAGGAGAACCAGCCATGTAGCTACTACATTGATCCGTAGTCCAAGGATGAACTACTCATGCATCAAAGGCTTGCATGGTGATGAAGAAGGCCTGCATGGTGATGAAGAAGGCCTCCAAGGTGAATTCCCCTCTCCGGTAGGGTGCCAGGAAGAGCTTCAGATCCCTCCCGATCTAGAGATGGAGATGACGGCGGCTACAGACTCTTTCGTGGATTTTTGATCGGGTACTTAGGGTTTACGTCCCGAGGGCATCTTATAGTAGAAAGGGTAGGCCGAGGGGGTGCCTGGGCTGGCCACACCACCCCCTGGCGCGGGCCAAGCCTGGCCGCGCGGCCAGGTGGTGTGGCCGGCCTCTGGCCCTTCTCCGTCTCATATTCTGGCACTTGATGACTTCCGGAAAAATAGGCACTTTGGCTTTCGTCCCGTACAATTCCGAGAATATTCATTTTCTGACTTTCCTAGAACCAAAAATAGTAGAAAACAGGCAACTGGCACTGTGGCTCTTGTTAATAGGTTAGTCCAAGAAATCATAAGAAAAGTACTCCAAAGTTGGAACAAAACACAAGAAAGTGGATAAAACCAAGCATGGAACATTAAAAATTATAGATACATTTGCAATGTATCAACATCCCCAAGCTTAACTCCTGCTCGTCCTCGAGTAGGTAAGTGATAAAAAGAAAGAATAATTTTTGAGGTGACATGCACCATCAAAGACTTGATCAAAGTATTTGTACAACATTCAAAGCTGGGATCATAGTACTTGAATTATAACATGAAAGACAAAGTTCTAGCAATAAGCAAAGAAACTATGTTGCAACATGAAAAGGCACAAACAAAAGATTCATGAATAACAATGCTTTGCAAGACGTTTGTTTGTTTCACATAAAGAAAACATAGCATACTAGTATTCAGCTTGTCCCTCAATAGAGTAGCAAATATAAATGCATAGGACACCTTCAAAGTTCATAAGAGTGACTAGATACAATAGTTTAAAACAAGCAATATCAAAGTATGCATCAATCAACTAGTCTTGGGACAATGCACATAGAACTAAGAATGGCCACTATGCTCTCAAAGTAGGTGCATAAAGATAGAAGGTGGAGACACAATATAATGGTGGAAGAAAGGCCTTTTTATAAAAGGAAGTAGGGATTCAAGTCTCATAAAGAGCTTCCAAAAATTATGGTACTTATAGCTTTCAGCTCTCATTGCCCCTATCATAAGCATCTTGAAGTGATTAAGGTTAAAGTGAACAAACTATGGTGTACATGCTTGACGAAGTATAAGTTAGAAATATCATGTTCCTTGTATACGAGGGTCGCTCCTCATGCTACTCAAGTTTAGTCACCGGTAAGTTCTTGTCATTGTAAGTATATGTGTATCAGAGAGAACCGCCAACGGGGTACCCCTTGCCCGATGATACGGAAGAATCCCCATATCAAAATGACAAGGCAAGCAGACAACAAGCATCTCAGCAATCTTCTTATTTACCATGGGAATCTGGTGCTTTTTTCTCTCTTTCCTCTTTTCATAATCTCTTTTTTTTTCTCAATATAGGTAAGAAGAATGCTTCATACACAGCTCATTATGGTTACGCTGCAGGTTTCCACCATATCAGTATGGATTAGACCAGCGGCCCTGGCGTTTCTCTAACACATATACATAACTCCATGGACTTACAAGCTCCCCTTTCATTTCACACCGACGACATCCATATACAAAAGAGCATGATATCAACTAGGTACAAGTACCAAGTGCAATGCTGAAAGCGTTCCCCATGAAAGCATGGTTCTGCTAATTCCCAACAAATAGGTGCAAGCATATACAACATAGACGACCCAATGGTTCAAGTTTATTAAGGGAAAGAAAAGTAAAGTGTGCCATCAAGTTCGTGAGAGCTTTAATCACTAGTTTTCTCATAACAAGTTTAATTCGGAAGGTAAACAAAAGCATGAATATACTTGGAATAGCATAAGCTAGTAGGTCGGTATGGTCTTTGGAGTAACTTGGTTTAGGGAGTTGGATGCATGAGTGGAACTCATACTTGGTTGTGGAGGCTAGCAAAAGACTGGGAGCGACAAACTAAGAGAGCAATAATGGCCATAATCATGCAAAGCGACAAAACATCATTGATCAAAGCATAAAGTGATACTACAAGTTGAAAAATAAAGGATCATAAAGTCTATGGTGACTTGAGATAGTCATAACATGGTGTGAGCATGCGCCAAGTCAACCCAAATAAAGCATCAAAGGAGAATACCACTATACTATGCTTTAATATGCTAAAACAACGCATGATTCATCCAAGGCACATTAAGCAATCTCAATTGTTTATAGAAATTCATGCTACAGCAAAGAATACTAAGAATAAAGCCAAAACAATATCAAGCATGGCATTACAAAGCATAGGCCACAGTCAAAAACAAGCTCTTTTTACCACATAAGTATGAACTTTCCTACTCTTTTCCAAACCAAACCAAACTATTTGCAAACCAATGTTTGTAAGAGAGGGTCCAACCAATTTATTCAGAAAACTAAGCAAACCAAAGAAAATGAAAAACCAAAACGAAAATGAAAAAGAAGACGCTCCAAGAAAAACACAACTATGCATGAAACAATAAAAATGAAGCGTTTGGAAGAAACCTAGGATTGTTATTAATAAAGAAGGGGATGCCTTGGGCATCCCCAAGCTTTGACGCTTGTACTTCTTGGATATTTCTTGGGGTGACACGCGTGGCATCCCCAAGCTTGAGATTTAGTCCATCCATCATCTCATTTCTCATTCCTTCCATACACCTGAAAATTTTCCTTCATACAAAACTTCACACAATCTTTATTAGCAACATTAGTGCACTCAAGATAAAAGATCTTAAGGTTCAGTTCTAACACCAAATAAACTTCCATTAGAACACTAGCTACTGTAGCACTTCCCTCAAAAAGCAAAATTCCCCAAAAGAACTCAAGAAGGAACCAACAAGAAGCAAATGCAGAAAATGGCAGAAATCTGTCAAAACAGACCAGCAGGTAAAGACGAATTTTTTCGAAGACCTTCTATTGCTCAAATCAAAAAAGTGTTGAACAAAAGAAAGTTAGATAACAACCTAGGGCAGAAGCAAAAAAATTCACACCTCAAAAGACGTTCAGAGATTTTACACGAATTTTTACGGTGAAGCACAGAAATCTGTTTTGGGACAACAACTTTCCCAATCATTACTTCTCTCTCATTAGAGGTTACTGATGACCCACAAGTATAGGGGGTGTATCGCAGTATTTTCGAGGGAAGTGAAACCCAATTTATTGATTCGACACAAGGGGAGCCAAAAAAATATTTATAAGCCTTAACAATTGAGTTGTCAATTCAGCTGCACCTGGAAACAATATTGCTCACAATAGTTTATCAGTAGCAATAGTTTTGTAGTTGGAATAGTAAAGTACAAGCAGTAGTAAAGCAAGGACAGTAGTAACAAAAGCAGTAAACAATGGGATGCGAGTCCGGTAGGCATAGGGATGGATGGACGGGCGTTGCATGGACAAGACAATTCACATAGCAATCAGAACATAGGGCAATTGCAGATAAATAAGATAAAGCATCCAAGTACTAGACAATCCTAGGCATGTGTTCCATATATAGTCATACGTGCTCGCAATGAGAACTTGCACAACATCTTTTGTCCTGCCAGCCCGTTTCCAGTGGGCCCTCTAGGGAACTACTGGCAATTAAGGTGCTCCTTTTAATAGAGCACCGGAGCAAAGAATTAACACTCCGTGAACACATGTGATCCACACATCAAAGCCATTCCCTTCCGGTTATCCCGATTTCTGTCACTTCGGGGCCATAGGTTCCGGACAACAACGTGTGTATACAACTTGCAGATAAGACCAAAAACAATACTATCATAATGAATCAATAACATGTTCAGATCTGAAATCATGGCACTTGGGCCCTAGTGACAAGCATTAAGCATAACAAGTCGCAACAAAGTCATAAAGCACTAATAAAAGATACTAGGCCCCATGCCCTAACAATCTGATGCCATTACATGAACGATCTTATCTAATCCCTACCATCCCCATAGCCTACAACAGGGGATTACTCACTCATAGATGGGGGAAACATGGATGGTTCATGGAGAAGCGATGGTGATGATGATGGCGATGATCTCCTCCAATTCCCCGTCCCGGCAGGGTGCCAGAATGGAGTTTCTGGTGCTGTTTCCTGGAATCTGGTGGTGGCGGCAAAGCGGAACTCCTTCTGGAAAAACGTCGACCCCCCCGAAGTTTTTAGGTCAGAAGGCTCCTTATAGGCGAAGAGGGAGACCGAGGGGGTGCCTGGGGGGGCCACACCACCCCCTGGCGCGGCCTGGCCTTGCCCACACCACTAGGTGATGTGGCCACCCCCTGGCTCTTCTCTGTCTCATATTCTGGATCCTCGAGTCTTCTGGTGAAATAGGATTTTTGGCATATTTTCCGGGATTTTTCCTGATAGTTGGTTTTGTGCACAAAAAGTAGACACCAAGGCAATTCTGCTGAAAACAGCGTCAGTCCGTGTTAGTTGCATTCAAATCACACAAGTTTAGAGGAGAAACAATAGCAAAAGTCTTCGGGAAAGTAGATACGTTTTGGATGTATCATTTACTCTTGGCACAAAAAGCAAATCAAAAGGATAAGGAGCGGTTATTACAGAGGTAATAACTTCCAAGACTCATCTAAAACTTTTGGGTTATCTCCCAATAAGTACTTTTCTTAATGCCTTTAAGTTGGGCATGATAGTTTGAGAAGATGCTCACATAAAAAATATGAATTGAAGTAAAAGAGAGCATCAAGAAGCAAATTCAAAACACATTTAAGTCTAACCCACTTCCTATGCATAGGAATCTCATATGCAAATAAATTCACAAAGAACAAAGTGACATGCATAGGAAGATAAAACGAGAATAACTTCAAAACTTTCAGCACATAGAGAGGTGTTTCAATACCATGAAAATTCTATAGCCATTTTCCTCTCTCATAATAATTTTCAGTAGCCTCATGAATAAACTCAACAATATAGCTATCAAATAAAGCATGCTTTTCATGATCTACAAACACTATATCTTCATGTGGTGGTAACTCCCTCCACATTAAAATACCCCTTCACATTCTCTTTTAAAGTTTCCACTTTAAATGCATTAAATTTCTCCAAATTTAATGCTCTCTCATTTAATAAAACTCTTTTATTAAATTTATTCAGAATTTGGTTAAATACTTTAATTAACAAAAATTCACATAAAACCCCCTGCAACATTTCATTATTACATGCAGAACCAATTTCTGCAATTTCACCCGAAACAGTTTCGGTGTCTATTGAAAAATTCCAACGCTTTGCAATTCATTCATCTAAAACACATTTGCTCCAAATGGTGTTGACGTCCCATAAGTGTGTCACCCTACGCTTCGTGAATAATGCAGACATGATCGAGACCCCTCTCAGATCAATAATCAGAAGCGGGACCTGGAGATCCATAATGACTCCTACACATTCTACGATGACTTCTGTGATCGTGAGAACCTTTAACATTAGTAACTAAATCCCTTTGTCTCGTGATATATTACATGTCCGAGATTTGATCATCAGTATCTCCATACCTAGTTTGATATCGTTACCGACATGTACTCTTTTCTCGTTCCCATGATATAACATTCTAGTGATCTTATCACTTGCTTGCAAGCTAACCAATGTGATATCACCGAGAGGGCCCAGAGAATATCTGTCCTTCATCGGGATGGAAAAATCCCACTCTTGATCCATGAGCTTCTACATAACACTTTCGTAGCACTGAACCCACCTTTATAATCACCCTTTCACGGTGTCATGTTTGATGTTATCAAGATACTCTTCCAGTTTTAATGATTAATATGATCTCATGGTCTAAGGACTAGGATTAATTTGTTAGATGTTATAGCAATATAAACACAATGACTTTGATCATAATGCTATACTTCGGATGAATGTTCATCACAGCATTCCCCTAATGTTGTGACCTCGTTATTAACAACATCCGATTTCCATGATCAGGAAACCTTGATCATCTTGTTAATCAACGAGCTAGTTTATAAGAGAGGCATAACTAGGAACTTTCCTTTTGTTTATTAAACACACATGTATTAACATTTCCAAATTAATACAATTATAGCATGCAAAATAAATATCTATCATATACTTGGAATATGTATAATAACAACTTTATTATTGCCTCTCGGGGCATATTCCCTTCACCTGTCCCATTCCAAAGTAATTTGGTTGCACAGGTTAATTGTTCTAGAAAAACTATAAAGAACCAGGTGTAGTTTTGTAAACCATTTTCCTCCATCTTTCCTTTAGCATTTTTTAAAACAAAATCCTTTTTATTTTCTCAAACTTCTCTTGGTAGGTCAAACTGCACCAAGGTTTTGCCATAAACATTTTGTAAAACTTTTTCGGGGGTCTTCCCATCCTCTAGTTTTGCTTCGGCTAAAACGGGGTCTCCAAAGGGGTATGGTGTTATACACCATCTACCATACTAGGGTAGAGTAGGTGTCATCAAGTGGGTTGTACTTAGTAGTACCAATGTGTAATGGTTTGGACGATACAAGCCACTAACAGATATAGATCATCATATAATAAAACAATGCAGTTTTCATAAAATAGAAGATAAAACATGCATAAGTAAAACAGTTGGACAAGGCTTATGAGCAAGAAGGTGGATTTCCTGAGATCAGAAAACTGGCAATATATGTCCCTAGACTTCTTATTAGAATACCATAATAACCAATAATAATAACCATCTTCTTCTGGTCTCTGATATAATCGCATCTATCGTTGTTATGGATCACATGCAAGCAAACAAAGGGCAAATCAATACAGGGCATACAATAACAAATACCATACAGCAAACAAACATACCACACATTATTCAATTCAGTAGGTTTTGATAGATTGTTATCATAGCATTTGGAAATACTTTACTTGCCTTTCTGGTTTTGCCTTTGTGATTTATTTGTCAAATACCACCTAAAGGAGGGATTTTGAACTATGGCTAGGGTCTGTAGTATATCAATGTACAATAATGATATCAAAAGATAGGTATTGAAATAATAAGGCCAACAAAAGTGGTTTCATGATTTATCCATTTTCTTTATTTAGTTATGATTATTCTAGTGAAATAACCTATAGTTTAGGTGGAAAATTCACCAGAAAATATTTGGATGTCAAATAAATTTGTCCTCAGAGGTTTAGTTAGAATTTGGTGTTTAAGATTTTTGAGAGTTGGATTCGTCTCAAAATATTTACCAGAATGCCCTTGAGAAATTCCCGAAGGTAGTTCTGGAAGGTTTTTATCTTTTTAACCAGATTTAATATACAGGCGATTTTGATATGATTCCAAGAGAACATGCTAGGTAGTTTGAATACCTTTCTGCAGAAATTGGAATCACTTATTTTGGAGTTACATAATTACTATAGTCAATTTATTGGTGAAATTATGCGCAGAATTGTTTAGGTCATCATAAATCAAAGAAAGCACAGAAAATATTGGGATCATAGGGTTGGGTAGGGGTTATGTTTTAGGAACTAGGATATTTGGATTTAGATTAATACCTAATTTTATTTGACCCAGAGAAAATCTTAAAATCAAATAGGGGATGTTTTTGCTGTTTTTGCTATGGGTAAACTAGGAAGCAAAAGAGGGTGGGGTCAAGGGGACATGCAAGGCATGACCATCACTTTGCAGTACACAAAGGTTTCATGTCATTTGGGGTAGTAAAACTACAGGTAGGATTTAATGAGTGTTTTAGATACTTTCTAGAAATTGATTTAATATAATTAATCTGTAGATATTCTGAGATAACCAAGGGTACAACAAGTTTGGGAAAACATGTAGGTATCTGGAGTACTTTAGATCTGGGCAATTTGGGTCCTTTTCCATTTTTATTTCGATTTAAACCTAAGGCCAAATTTCTAGATCTGGACAGAAGAATAAAGAAAAAGGACAGGGGATAGTTGGGCTGAGATCTGGACGGAGCTGGGCCGAGGGAGGCGGATTCAGCCTAGGTGGGGCGACGCAGCGCGTGGGAGGGTGGAGTTCAAACCTGACTGCCAGGCCCGCCAATCAGCGGCGGAGGAGCGCCAAAGCGGTACCGGGGAATGTGCGACGTTGGATTAGAGCGAGGGTCGATGACCAGGGGGCCTCATCCTCCTCCCAACGCGCAGACACACGCGAAAACCCTAGGGGCAGCGGAGGTCGGCCAGGGCACTTATGAGAGGGATCGCCGGCGAACGGGGGGATCAGAGGTGACGCGGGAAAGCTCAGCGCAGATCCATGGGCGGCAAGGAAAAGTTCCATGCTGGGAAGCGTTCCGCACGGTGAAGGCCGAAGAGGGTGCTCAGGAGCTCGCCTGAGCTGGCTAGGGGAAGCATGCATGTCGACGAGAAGACAAAGAGGAGGATGAGCAGAGGTGGTCCTGTCGGGGCTGCAGACGCTCGGAAAGGAATAGACCACTAACGGTGCTCTAGATTCGGACATGCAACGACGCCAGCGTCTCCGGGGTTCCTACAGCAGAAAGAGGGGAGAGGAGAGGTTGGTCAGCGAATGGGGGTCCTGGAGATGCATAGAGAGGGGAAAGGGGTGGCCTAATGCGACAGTTGATACATCCAAAATGTATCTCCTTTCCCGAATACTTTTGCTATTGTTTCTCCTCTAAACTTGTGTAATTTGGATGCAACTAACGCGGACTGACGCTTTTTTCAGCATAATTGCCCTAGAGTCTACTTTTTGTGCAGAAAATCAACTATCAGGAAAAATCCCGAAAAATATGCCGAAAATCCTATTTCACCAGAAGACTCTCGGAGCCAGAGTAGGAGACGGAGGGGGGCTGGGCCCAGGCCACACCACCTGGCCGCGCGAGCTAGCCTAGGCCGCGCCAGGGGGTGGTCTGGCCGCCCTAGACATCCCCTCGGTCTCCCTCTTCGCCTATAAGAAGCCTTCTGACCTAAAAACTCTAGGGGGTTCGACGTTTTTCCAGAAGGAGTTCCGCTCCACCGCACCACCAGATTCCACGAAACAGCACCAGAAACTCCGTTCTGGCACTCTGCCGGGACGGGGAATTGGAGGAGATCATCGCCACCATCATCACCATCGCTTCTCCATCGACCATCCATGTTTCCCCCATCTATGAGTGAGTAATCCCCCACTGTAGGCTATGGGGATGGTAGGGATTGGATGAAACCGTTCATGTAATGACATCAGATTATTAGGGCATGGTGCCTAGTATCTTCTATTAGTGCTTTATGACTTTGTTGTGACTTGTTATGCTTAATGCTTGTCACTAGGGCCCGAGTGCCATGATTTGAGATCTGAACATGTTATTGATTCATTATGATAGTATTGTTTATGGTCTTATCTGCAAGTTGTTTACACACGTTGTAGTCCGGAACCAATGGCCCCGAAGTGACAAAAATTGGGATAACCAGAGGGAATGGCTTTGATGTGAGGATCACATGTCTTCACGGAGTGTTAATGCTTTGCTCCGGTGCTCTATTAAAAGGAGCACCTTAATTGCCAGTAGTTCCCTTGAGGCCCCACTGCAAATGGGCTGGCAGGACAAAAGATGGTGTGCAAGTTCTCATTGCGAGCACGTATGACTATATATGGGACACATTCCTAGGATTATCTAGTACTTGGATGCTTTATCTTATTTATCTGCAATTGCCCTATGTTCTGATTGCTATGTGAATTGTCTTGTCCATGCAACGCCCGTCCATCCATCCCTATGCCTACCGCACTCGAATCCTACTGTTTACTGCTATTGTTACTACTGTGTTTGCTTTTACTACTGCTGTTACTTTACTATTCCTACTACCAAACGGTTGCGACTGATAAACTGATGTGAGCAAGATTGTTTCTAGGTGCAGCTAAATTGATAGCTCAGTTGTTAAGGCTTATAAATATTCTTTGGCTCCCCTTGTGTCGAATCAATAAATTGGGTTTCACGTCCCTCGAAAATACTGCGATACACCCCCTATACTTGTGGGTCATCAAGACTATTTTCTAGCGCCGTTGCCGGGGAGCATAGCTTTATTTATCAAGTTCACTTGGATTCTCTATTGTTCGTTGTTATCCATCCATCATGGGTAAGTCTCATGATGGCAAGGTTCCTATTTTACCATCCACTACAAGAAGAGGTACGGTTCTGAACACCTTTGTTGCTCTTGATTCACCATCTGTTATGAGTAAGCTTGTTACACCACCACATACACATGCTACACACACTACTACTACTGCTGAATCTGAAACTTCTGATACTTATGATGCTTCTTCTACTGTGCTTGATAAGAGTGGTTCATTAGGTCCTTTCCTAGATGCTACGATTGCTAGAACTATAGCTGGAAATACTGAAACTCCTAATGAAGACACTACTACACCTGTTAGTTCACCTGAGTCTAGTGAGAGTTATGTTATTGAAGATGGTTATGTTGAGATGACCGATGAATTTATTAAAGAATGTAAAAACACCCATGATAGGAGCGTTGCTAAGAGTCTCCTTGAGAGGCATACTATTAGACCCAAATTGTCTCATGTTGCTAAGTTTGCTGCTTCTCTTATAAATATTAAAGATAAAGATTATGATTTCTCTCTCGATCTATGATGGCTCAATGCACGGCGCCAAGAAAAATTCTTGATGGCGGTGTTGATGTAGAGCTTGTTGGGAACCCTAAGAGGAAGGTATGATGAGCACAGCAGCAAGTTTCCCTCATTTATGAAACCAAGGTTTAATCGAACTAGTAGGAGCAAGGAAACACCCCAAAGGTGTTACTAGCTGAGCTTTGGCAGGGCGCACTACCGATGTTATTAGCAACGTGGAGACATGCACAACACAACCACAGAACTTTGTCCCCAACTTGCGATGAGGTTGTCAATCTCACCGTCTTTTGCGGAAAACAAAGGATTAAACGTATCGAATGGAAAGAAGTAATAGTTTGCAGAAAGTAAACACAAAGAAGTAAACAATTGTATGTAAAGAAAAAGGACCGGGATCCATAGTTCACTAGAGGTGTCTCTTCTTAAGATAGATACCATGCTGGGTGAACAAATTACAGCGGGGCAATTGACAAACATCGAGAAAGCAATACATGCATATACTAATCATCTTGACTCCTTTGAGACTTGATTGGGAATTACAACATTATACATAGACCGCCATCCAACTGCATATATGACTAATAATCCACCTTCAAGTTATCATCCGAACCCCCTCTAGTATTAAGTTGCAAGCAACAGATTATTGCTTTACGAACTGCGTGTAAAGTAAACAATACAATTGTTCTATGAACAATCGTATGGTTGTTTTCTCCCTAGTAGCAACAGCACATCTAGTACCTTAGAGATTTCTGTCACTTCCCCAGATTACCAGAGGCATGAACCCACTATCGAGCATAAATACTAACTCCTGGAGTTGCTATCATCTACTTGGCCAAGATAGCTACTAACAACGGAAATCATGCAAGTTCACAAATAATAAAGACATGATAGAATCAAGAATCAATTTGAAATAGGATCTCAATATCCATCGGATCCCCGCAAACACAACATGCAGAATTACAAATAGATGATCTTGATCATGAACGGAGCTCACAAGATCTAAACATGAAAGCACAAAGGAGGAGAACTAGCCATCTAGCTACTACATGGATCCGTAGTCCAAGGATAAACTTGTCAACACCTGGATTTTTATTCCCAGATGCCCATTATGCCATACCTCGCAATCCCATGATTACTACTTTTGCGAGACATAATAGATTGGATATCACAGGACATCATCCATTACAAACCATACATAAGGTCTTACACAAATAAGGATCTCATGATCCAGCCTTAATACAACAAGCAGCGGAAATAAAAGATAAGCGTAACAGTGGGGTCCATCTTCAGGGGCACAGGCAATGCTG
Source organism: Avena eriantha (assembly GCA_910589775.1). Classification (NCBI taxonomy): domain Eukaryota; kingdom Viridiplantae; phylum Streptophyta; class Magnoliopsida; order Poales; family Poaceae; genus Avena; species Avena eriantha. The sequence goes on from OU342741.1 coordinate 471,302,288, forward strand.
ACGAAGGCAGATAGTCCTAGTTATCATAGTCGTCCTATTGGCCATCATCTTGATAGTCTCCTTCATAGTCTGGCCACAATAATAGCCAGGGACAAAAGCCATGAGTACTCTTTAAGTACTCGCAAACTACCACTAACAATTATATAGTTCTAAGTGAAAGAGCTAACTCTATGTTTAACTATAAAGTTAAGTTTGAAACCTAAGCTGAGTTCAGAAGCAAAGAAAGATAAAGTAAAGTTCTAGAATCACTTAAGTTGGGAAGCTATTGTCATAAACACAACCCTGTTGTGGTCGAGTCAAGATTCATCATTCATTTCAAGTTATTTGGAAAACATCTGACAACGAAACAGTATGGCCATTCCAACTTTCCATAACCATGGACGCGGCTATTCGAATAGTTTGACACTCTGCAGAGGTGGTACACTTTCATCATAAGATTCGATACATCTGTCAGGGATAACCCTGAATCATCATACTTAGTATGCAGATAATCAAACATAACCTTCCCTTTACACACCCTAGTATAAGCACCTCTCCTATGAGCATGGCCTCCCAACCATGACCATCAGTCATCTTGGGCACTGCATAGGTGGACATCATGAGAGGTAGCCTCAGCTCAGACCTCTCCCGTGAGGGAACTAATACTAATGCATATAAATTTCCAGCTAAGCCTTACCCAATTCAGGTAATGTGGTTGTACGGTAAATTTGGAATGGTATCGCATCCGAATCCAACCATCAGTTTTATAAAAGGGTTAAGGCTCATGCCTCAACATTTTCATCATCATCAACCATTTGTGTTTCTAAACACATGTCAAAACATCTCAATAGAATGACTCATCATTCCAAGGTTTTCATAATTCATTTCACCAAGTGTTCCCATCTAAAGTGACTCAAGTTTTTTTGATCTACTCTAAACTACGAAGTTAAGATTGTTCACTAAGGTGGAAAAGACGGGTTCAATCTCAAGCCATAGAATGACATCTAAAGGTTTCTAAATAGGTCAAGTTTAATATTTTTTATGCTACCTTCAAAACAAGTAAAGAACTTTGTGTAAACTAAGAGTGTAAAGCTTGTAAATAGAACTTGGGGTAGTACTAGTCAAAGGGGTGTGATCAAAGCATCCTTAAGGCATCTTTGCTAAACCATCTAGTTTGGTCCTAACTTGCTAAGCACTAAACTTGCAAGTGTTAGCTTGCACTGTTAATGGTGGCTTGCCTTGGTTGGTGCAGTGGTTGAAGTTCTCTTCTTCTTCTTGGTAGAACTCCTCCTCCTCGAAAGCTTGGTCGGTACTATCATCTATAAATACATACGGAGCACACAATCACCAAACAATACTTAACTAGGCTAAGTAGTATTCTAAGACGCACATTTGATGATCTATTATCATCACAAGCATCACAAGATTAATTCAATGGTTTCGTCCTTTTTATTTAGAAAAGTAATTTCTACTCATTGAAAAATTAACTAAGATTTAATATTCACCACTTAAAATATGGGATCATGTTGACACATGTCATCACCACATATCCTAACATGTGGGAATGAGAATTAAAGATTGGATCAACATTACTTTGGTTTAAGTTCATTATTTAATGATTTAAAGTGACTAGAAATTCCTATATAGCATTATTTTGGTACTAGTCCAAAGTCACTGCATATAAACCTTAATATTATTACATATTTAGATAGATATGATGAAATGTGATTTTTGAGAGTTGGAATCAACTCAAAAGCTAACTTGGTTAATTTTATAAAAAGTTGCAAGTTGCAAATGCTTCTTTTTTGTAATTTTTATTAGGAGAGATATATCACTCTAATTGAATTAAATCCAACAGGCTTGGATAGATCATCTTAATACCTTTTAGGCAAAATTAGTTTCATGCAATTTGGATTTGTCAAACTCCCAGAATTTAATTTTAAACTAATGGACAGAACTAGATTTAACTAAAAAGAAAAATCCAGATTTGAACGGGTGCGCTAGCGCGGGAAAGAACTTGGGCCGGCCCAGCGGTGCTCCGCGGCGCGGGGCTCAGCTGACAGGGGGGTCCCGCTTGTCAGTGGGTCTTAACACGCGAAACGGTACGCGCGCTGTGGGCCATAGGATTAGAAGGGGAATCTACGGCTGAGGGTCGTCGTTGACGATGAACAGGTCACCGGCGAGCTCGAACCCTAGCGGCTCGGTGGGGGTCTACTGGGGACATACCAGGGCTCCAGCGACGACGGCGAGGTGGGCAAACGAACTAGAAGACGATGGCGAGGCAAGGCGCGGTTGCGGCGGAGCTTGGGGTGCCCTAAATCGCAAGCGCCCTTCTCCTCCAGAGGCGGCTGCTCCGGCTCGAATTCCGGTGAGCTGCTGCTCCCCTTGCTCCGGCTAGAGGTGGGTGAGGTTCAGTGAGGTGAGGAGAGTGGAGTGGTGTGGAGAGAAGAGGCTGGGGAGGCCTCCTTTTATAGGCCCGACGGTGACACCGAGCGGGATGGGCAGGCGACGGCAGCGACATTGCTACGTCCAGTTAGAGGCATGGCTGAGGGTGGCGATTGACGGGCGGTCCCCTGGCGGAGCTCTAGGAAGTGAATGTGGCCGTAGGGGCGGTGGCATGCAGTCTGGGCGAGGTGGCGCTCTGAGCGGCAGAGGCAGCGGTGTCCACGGCAGCGGTGGCTGTGAGGCGCTGGGCGGCGAACGGGGGTGTCTGGGGTGTTCCCCTGGTCGTGGTGGAGCAGTGGGCGTGGGCTGTGGCCAAGGGGCGGTCTGTGCGAGCGGGGACAGAGCGTGCTCTGTGGGCGGCGACGGCATGGTCGACCAGCTCCGGGCGCGGCGGTTCCTAGCCGCTCTGCTCTCTGTCTCTGGCCCGGGGCTGGTTGGACGATGGAGGTGGACCACATGCAACTTCGTAGACATGGTGAGAGAAGCTGGAGAGGGCTGTTGCTGCAAGTGCACGGTCGGCCGGCGAGTTGGTGCTCAGCATGGCATGGAAGTGCAGCTAGGAGGTAGGGGTGTGCTGGTGTGGGTATGGTTAGGCTCTGGGTGGACAAAGAGATTAAATGTAGATCATTTGGGGGCAAAACCCTGTTCAAAACAGTGAGCTAGGATTAGGGTGGAAATCATGCATGCCAAGTGTTTGATGAAATGGCCGCATGAGATTTAGTTTTGAATTTTGAAAAGATTTTTGGTGGGTTTGCTAGGAATAAGCTTGAGACTCTGTGGGTGCTTGGGTTTTGATAATTGAGCTTGTTTGAGTGGTTTTTGAAATAATGGGATCTTCCCATATGAATTAGATTCAATTTTAAACTATCATTCAAAATTAGCATTTGAATGTTTTTAGCAGATCACAAAGTGGGCCTTGGTACCTCATTATGTGTACTATCAAGGGGTGTAAAGATCCACACATGTTTCTGTTAAGTTTTGAGTACTAGGAATAGCCAAAGTAGGCATGAGAGTTAATTTTGCCAAAATGACCATTCACTTCAAAAATTCATTTTGAGTTGTTCTTCTTTGGGAAAAGTTTGGAAATGACTTAGATGATGTTTATTTCACTTAAGAAACATTTTAGAAGCAAAGGATCACACAATCATGGCAATTCAAAACAACTCCTATTTTAAATGCACACATATATGAATGCTTTCATTTTAAATTTGGAAAAGTTTTTGTTAACCCTATTTTTGGATGATTTGGATCTTGATAAGCCTAGATTGAAGTTTTGGGATGTTACAAACCTTCCCCCCTTAAAAAAAATCTCGTCCCAAGATTTACAAAGAAAGACTAGGAACTAAAGAGATCTGGGAACTTTGTCCGAATGTAATCTTCGCGCTCCCAAGTAGCTTCCTCATCGGTATGGTTGCTCCACTAAATCTTGAGAAACTTGATACTCCTGGTCCTGGTGGTTCTGTAGGCTTCTTCTAAGATACGGATGGGTACTTCTCAGTAGGTCAAGTCATTGTTGATTTCCACAGCTCTGTGATCGATGTTCTTGAAAACTTCAATCTTCTCCGACACTTCCAGACATTTGCAAAGTAACGAGATATGGCACACATTGTGGATGGCTGACATCTCTTCAGGTAGTTCTAGCTGATATGGTACTTCTCCTCAACGGTTCAGAATCTTGAAAGGTCCAATATATCTGGGGGCTAACTTTCCCTTCAGACTAAAGCGTTGAGTTCCTTTCAATGGTGAAACCTTGATATATACAAAAATCTCCGACATTGAAAGTCAGGTCTCTCCTTCTCTTGTCGGCATAGCTCTTCTGTCTGGATTGGGCGGTCTTGAGGTGCTCACGGACTTTGTGAACTTTCTCTTCTGCTTCTCGGAGAACGTCGGGTCCGAAGATCTGACTCTCTCCTACCTGTGACCATATCAAAGGGGTATGACACTTTCTTCCGTATAGGAATTCAAATGGTGCCATCTGCAAACTAGCTTGATAACTGTTGTTATATGAGAATTCTGCGAAAGGCAGGCAGTCTTCCCATTTTTATCCATATTCCAACACACAAGCTCTAAGCATATACTCTAGGATCTGGTTGACTCTCTCGGTCTGTCCATCTGTTTGCGGCTGATACGCTGTGCTGAAGTTCAACTTGGTTCCTAATCCTTCTTGGACTTTCTGCCAAAATCTTGAGGTAAAGTGGGTTCCTCGATCTGATACGATGGTCTTGGGGGTTCCATGCAGACTAACTATCCTAGAAATGTATAGCTCTGCTAACTTTGCACTCTGGTAAGTTGTCTTGACAGGTATAAAGTGGGCTACCTTGGACAGTCTATCAACTATGACCCAGATTGAGTCATTTCCCCTACTAGAAGTAGGTAAACCAGTGATAAAGTCCATTCCGACGGAATCCCATTTCCATTCCGGAATCTGCAATGGTTGCAACAGTCCTGCAGGTCTCTGATGTTCTGCTTTGACTCTTTGATAGATGTCACATTTGGCGATGTAGCTTCCGATCTCTCTCTTCATCTTGTGCCACCAAAATTGCTCTTTCAAATCCTGATACATCTTTGTTCCTCCGGGATGGATAGAATAAAGAGTATCATGAGCTTCCTTCATGATAACTTCCTTCAGCTCCGAATCTGCTGGAACACAAATACGTCCTTTGTACCACAGTACTCCTTCTTCGTCTTCAGTGAATCCAGGTACCTTTCCTATACCAAACGACGTTTGATTCTATTGATACTTTCATTTCCCTTTTGGGCTTCCTTGATTTGGCTAATCAAAGTGGGTTGAAGTTCAATGCTAGCTAAGAATCCTTTGCTAACTAATTCATTTCTGAATTGCTCCAACTCTTCATACAAACTTGGTTGCTTCTCCTTGATCATGGTGTTAAGCCTACACGGCAATCTGCTAAGAGCATCTGCTACCACATTGGCTTACCCGGGGTGATAGTGAATGTTAAGGTCATAATCCTTGATTAACTCTATCCATCTCCTTTGCCTCATATTCAGCTCCTTCTGAGTGAAGATGTATTTCAAGCTTTTATGATCTGAGTAAATCTCACAGCGATTACCCATCAAATAATGATGTCATGTCTTCAGTGCTAGAACCACAGCTGCTAGCTCAAGATCATGGGTCGGATAGTTCTGCTCGTGCTGCTTCAGTTGTCGAGACAGATAAGCGATGACTTTGCCTTCCTCCATCAATACACATCCTAGACCAATCTTGGATGCGTCACAAAATACATCCAAGGGCTTCTTGATGTCGGGCATAACGAATATTGGGGCGGATATCAATCTCTTCTTCAGCTCCTCAAAACTGGCTTCACATTTGTCTGTCCATTCAAACTTCTTGTCCTTCCTCAACAATTGGGTCACTGGTCGGGCTATGCTCGAGAATCCTTCTACGAACTTGCGGTAATATCCCGCTAATCCGAGAAATGCTCGGACTTGGGTTTGAGTGGTTGGGGCTTCCCATTCTTCGACATCTTTGATCTTGGCGGGATCAACAGAGACTCCTCCGGCAGACACAATATGTCCTAGGAATCCTACTTCTTTCAACCAAAACTCACACTTGCTAAACTTGGCATATAACTGATGCTCTCTCAGGGTTTTCTAGGATAACTCCCAGATGTTGCTCATGCTCTTCTTCGGACTTGGAGTTGATAAGGATGTCGTTGATAAACACAACCATAAACTTATCTAGGAAATTCATAAAGATCTTATTCATGAGATTCATGAAATAAGCAGGGGCATTGGTTAATCCAAAAGACATAACCGTATACTCGTATAAACCATAGCGAGTAGTAAAGGCGGTCTTCGGGATATCCATTGCACGAATCTTAAGTTGGTGATAACCAGTCCTAAGATCAATCTTTGAGAATACCTGGGCTCCAGTCAACTGATCAAATAGATCCTCTATCTTTGGCAAAGGGTACTTGTTCTTGATGGTGACATCATTCAACTTTCTGTAATCTGTGCATAGCCGGTTGCCTCCATCTTTCTTGTCGACGAATAACACTGGGGATCTCCATGGCGATGCACTTGGTTGAATCAAGCCTTTCGCTAGCATAGCATCCAACTGCTTCTTTAGTTCCACTAACTCTGAGGGTTTCATGCTACAGGGTCTCTGGGCTATAGGTCCAGTTTCAGGGATTAGTTCAATAATGAACTCAATATCCCTATCCGGGGGCATACCTGGCAATTCATCTGGGAATACGTCGGGGTATTCACAGACTACTCTTACTTGGTCTATGGTGGGCAAGGCTACACTCTGGTTGCACTTGAATTGACGGGGTAAGGTTTCAGAGATATGCTCTACTGTTACTCCAGAACTACTGGTCATGGTGATGGATTTCTTAGCATAGTCTATCAATCCTTTATGCCTTGACATCCAGTCCATACCTAGTACTACTTCCAATCCTTTGGTTCCAAGTACAATTAGGTTGGCATAAAAATCTATCCCATGTATTCCAATAGGTAAAGCTTTGCAAATTTTTCTAGCTTTGGTTGTTGAACCGGGGATTTGAACTATCATGACATGCTTCAGGTTGGTTGGACGAATCTTACTAGTGCATGCAAATTCTTCGATGACAAATGAATGCGATGCTCCCGAATCAAACGATATTGTTGCTAAAACTGAGTTGACAGAAAACATACCCAGCACTACATCTGGCGCTTCCTGGGCTTCGTCTGCATTCATGTGGAAGAGATGGCCATTGTGGTTGTGAGGGTTCCCTGGGGCGAATCTCCTTCCTGGTTGAACAAGACGCTGCTGCTGAGCTGGGACATTCACATTGGCATTGGATGCAGTCTTATTGGGACACTCATGGGAGTAGTAACCCTTCACTCCACACTCGAAACAAGTGATCTGGGACTTGTCCTTGACTGTGACAGGCACAACGTTGCTGCCGGTTCTGGGTGCAGTGTTGTTGTTGTTGTTGTTGTGGTTCTTGGGAGGTGCACGGTTGAAGTTGTTGGCATTACCGGAGTTGTGATTGTTTCCTCCGAACTTCACATTGCCTCCGCTACAGTTGGGGTAGCTTGGGCGAGAATTTGGGGGTCAGTTGTTTCTTGGTGCATATCCTGGTGAAGTGTTGGGACGGTACTTCTGGTGACTGTTGGATCCAGACTGCTACATCATACAACGCTTGCGGTTGTCGTTTGCCTGGTTAATCTTCCCATCCATCTGGATGGTAGAGTCGACTAGCTCTTCGAGATCCTGGAAACGGATATTGACGAGGACAGTTTGCATCTCATCATGTAGTCCGTTCAAGAATCTCTCCTTCTTCTTGGCCTCCGTGTTGATCTCATCAGGTGCATATCTGGCAAGTGACAGGAATCTGTCACGATACTCCACCACAGTCATTCTTCCTTGCTTCAATTCGCGGAACTCATCTCTCATTCTTTTGACTAGTCCCTGCGGCACGTGGGTGCGGCTGAACTTGACTTTGAATGCTTCCCATGTCATCACTTGACCCTGGTTTATATTGCGGATGCTATTGCACCAAGCTCTTGCATCTCCTGCCAGATAGTGGGTGGCGAAGAGAACTTTCTCATTTTCATCAACTCTGGCAACTTCTAAGTTGTTCCCCATGGTCTGTAACTAGTCATCAGCATCTAATGGGTTCTCAGATTGATTGAAGATTGGGGATTAGTGTTCTGAAAGTTTTTGAGTTTGGATCCCTGGTGATCCTGATTTCCATGCCTTGGTTGTTGAGAGCCATCTGGGCGATCTGTTGAAGTGTTGCTAAGTTGGCTTGGCGTTCTGCCCGGCTTGCTTCACGGTCTGCGATGAGATTCTGCAAGATCTGCAGCATTGGGTCCTGCGAAGAGCTGCTCCCTCCTTGGTTTCCACGAGTCATCTGATGATTGAGATATAGGGGTAAGAGGGAAATTCTAAGGTTCATGGTTTTGGGTTTTCAAAGCTAAAACTTTGAGTTAGACTCAGGTTTTTCAACTAACTTCATTGTCATTCATGCAAGCAAGCACACGATACAACACACACCACAAAAATCAAAGGGAAAATAGATGGTTTGAAGAACCATTCTGCAATCTACGATACAGTGAGATCGATACATCTCATGCTATGACAGTGCTCTAGTGCATCTACTCATCGTCGATGAAGTCGGAATCCTCATCATCAGTGTAGAAGTCCACGGCAGCCTCCTCCAGAAAGTCATCATCGTTGCTGAGGTAAGAATCCATGTCTCCCTGGATGTCTTCACCCTCATCTTCTTCTTCCTTTGCTATAAGCTGAGCTTCCTTCTCCTTGATGGTCTTCTCGAGGTCGGCCACCTTCTTTCGAAGATGAGCGATGGTGCGATCCTTCTTGGCACGCTGGCGGCGAAGAGACTGACGGTCTTGGACAAGCAGTGCGAAAGTCTGGGCCTTCTGGTTGACAATTGCACGGTTCTGGTTGGCTAACTCCCTGGCATTGTCCAGTTCCTGCTGTCTGTCATGCAGCAAGAAGTCAAGGTTCTCCACTTGACGCCTCAACTCGGGGTGGCCCGGCATCTCCATTGGCATTCACATGAAGTCACGCCTTGCATAGTGGGCAAAACGGGTTCCTTGGGTCTTGTTGACGCTGAGGGCACATAGACGTGCGAGAGCTTCATGCATTGCCCTGGCTAATCCATCTAGCCAGTTGTTCTCTCTCACGGAGAACTGAATTCTCCCAGAAGTTGGTGCTTCCATGCTTCCTCTAAGATCTGCGGTAACTAGCCACTTTAGGTCTCCGCCTAGGGGTCCTGGAAGTTGAGCTCCAACAAACTCCGGATGTGGGCATCCCAGTAACTCCGATAGTGAATCTAGATCCCTCTCGAAGATCAGCTGACCTCCATTTCCCAACTAGTAAAACTTGCTGAACTGAGTCTCCATCTACAAGAATTAAGGATGAGGAAGTTAGTGAAGTGATCAAGTGTGTCAAATTTTAAGTAGTAATGTAAGAATTTTGAGTAACATGAATTTTTGGAGAAAGAATCCACAAGGTTAAGAGAGGAGATAGTTTTTCATAAATACTCACTTTGGTTTTGAAACTAAGTTTTTGTTTGAACGTCCATTCTAACTAGGGTCTCCTATGGTCAGGATGGCTCTGATACCAACTTGACAACACCCGGATTTTTAATCCCAGATGCCTGTTATGCCATACCTCGCAATCCTAGGATTACCATTTTTGCGAGACATAACGGATTGGATATCACAGTACATCATCCATTACAAACCATACATAAGGTCTTACACAAATAAGGATCTCATGATCCATTCTTAATACAACAAGCAGCGGAAATAAAAAATAAGCGTAATAGTCCTTGTTATCATAGCCGTCCTGTTGGCCATCATCTTGATAGTCTCCTTAATAGTCTGGCCACGATAATAGCCAGGGACAAAAGCCATGAGTACTCTTTAAGTACTCGCAAACTACCACTAACAATTATATAGTTCTAACAGAAAGTGTTAACTCTATGTTTAACTATAAAATTAAGTTTGAAACCTAAGCTGAGTTCAGAAGCAAAGAAACATAAAGTAAAGTTCTAGAATCACTTAAGTTGGGAAGCTATTGTCATAAACACAACCCTGTTGTGGTCAAGTCAAGATTCATCATTCATTTCAAGTTATTTGGAAAACATTTTACAATGAAATAGTATGGCCATTCCAACTATCCATAACCGTGGACGCGGCTATTCAAATAGTTTGACACTTTGCAGAGGTGGTACACTTTCACCACAAGATTCGATACATCTGTCAAGGATAACCCTGAATCATCATACTTAGTATGTAGATAATCAAACATAACCTTCCCTTTACACACCCTAATATAAGCACATTCTCTATGAGCATGGCCTCCCAACCATGACCATCAGTCATCTTGGGCACTGCATAGGTGGACATCATGAGAGGTAGCCTCAGCTCATACCTCTCCCATGAGGGAACTAATACTAATGCATATAAATTTCCAGCTAAGCCTTACCCAATTCAGGTAATGTGGTTGTACGGTAAATTTGGAATGGTTTCGCATCCAAATCCAACCATCAATTTTATAAAATGGTTAAGGCTCATGCCTCAACATTATCATCATCATCAACCATTTGTGTTTCTCAACACATGTCAAAACATCTCAATAGAATGACTCATCATTCCAAGTTTTTCATAATTCATTTTCACCAAGTGTTCCCATCTAAAGTGACTCAAGTTTTTTTGATCTACTCTATAATACTAAGTTAAGAGTGTTCACTAAGGTGGAAAAGATGGGTTCAATCTCATGCCATAGAATGTCATCTAACGGTTTCTAAATAGGTCAAGTTTTATACTTTTTATGCTACCTTCAAAACAAGTAAAGAACTTTGTGTAAACTAAGAGTGTAAAGCTTGTAAATAGAACTTGGGGTAGTACTAGTCAAAGGGGTGTGATCAAAGCATGCTTAAGGCATCTTTGCTAAACCATCTAGTTTGGTCCTAACTTGCTAAGCACTAAACTTGCAAGTGTTAGCTTGCACTGTTAATGGTGGCTTGCCTTGGTTGGTGCAGTGGTTGAAGTTTTCTTCTTCTCCTTCTTCTTGGTAGAACTCCTCCTCCTCGAAAGCTTGGTCGGTACTATCGTCTATAAATACATACAGAGCACACAATCACCAAACTATACTTAACGAGTCTAAGTAGTATTCTAAGACGCACATTTGATGATCTATTATCATCACAAGCATCACAAGTTTAATTCAATGGTTTCATCCTTTTTAATTTAGAAAAGTAATTTCTACTCATTGAAAAATTAACGAAGATTTAATATTCACCACTTAAAATATGGGATCATGTTGACACATGTCATCACCACATATCCTAACATGGGGAATGAGAATTAAAGGTTGTATCAACATTACTTTGGTTTAAGTTCATTATTTAATGATTTAAAGTGACTAGAAATGCCTATATAGCATTATTTTGGTACTAGTCCAAAGTCACTGCATGTAAACCTTAATATTATTACATATTTGGATAGACATGACGAAATGTGATTTTTGAGAGTTGGAATCAACTCAAAAGCTAACTTGGTTGATTTTATAAAAATGTTGCAAGTTGCAAATGCTTCTGTTTTATTATTTTTATTAGGAGAGATCTATAACTCTAATTGAATTAAACCCAACAGGCTTGGATAGATCATCTTAATACCTTTTAGGCAAAATTAGTTTCATGCAATTTGGATTTGTCAAACTCCCGAAATTGAATTTTAAAATAATGGACAGAAGCTAGATTTAACTAAAAAGAAAAATCCATATTTGAACGGGTGGGCTAGCGCGGGAAAGAACTTGGGCCGGCCTAGTGGCGCTCCGCGGCGTGGGGCTCAGCTGACAGGGGGTCCCGCTTGTCAGTGGGTCTTAACACGTGAAACGGTACGCGCGCTGTGGGTCGTAGGATTAGAAGGGGAATCTACGGTTGAGGGTCGTCGTCGACGACGAACAGGTCGCCGGCAAGCTCGAACCCTAGCAGCTCGGTGGGGGTCTGCTGGGGACGTACCAGGGGTCCAGCGACGACGGCGAGGCGGGCAAACGAACTGGAAGACGACAGCGAGGCGAGGCGCGGTTGCGGCGGAGCTTGGGGTGCCCTAAATCGCAGGCGCCCTTCTCCTCCAGAGGCGGCTGCTCCGGCTCCAATTCCGGCGAACTTCTACTCCCCTTGCTCTAGCTAGAGGTGGGTGAGGTTCAGTGAGGTGAGGGGAGTGGAGTGGTGTGGAGAGAAGAGGCTGGGGAGGCCTCCTTTTATAGGCCCGACGGTGAGACCGAGCGGGATGGGCAGGCAACGATGGCGACATGGCTACGGCCAGTTAGAGGCATGGCTGAGGGTGGCGATCGATGGGCGGTCCCCTGGTGGTGCTCTAGGAAGTGAATGCAGCCATAGGGGCGGTGGCATGCGGTCTGGGCGAGGTGGCGCTCTGATCGGCAGAGGCGGCGGTGTCCATGGCGAGCGGTGGCTATGAGGCGTTGGGCGGTGAACGGGGGTGTCTGGGGTGTTCCCTAGGTCATGGCGGAGCGGTGGGCACGGGCTGTGGCCAAGCGGCGGTCTATGCGAGCGGGGATAGAGCATGCTTTGTGGGCAGCGACGGCATGGTCGACCAGCTCCGGGTGCGGCGGTTCCTGGCCGCTCTGCTCTCTGTCTCTAGGCCGGGGTTGGTTGGACGGTGGAGGTGGACCACAGGCAACTTGCTAGACATGGTGAGAGAAGCTGGAGAGGGCTGCTGCTGGAAGTGCACGGTTAGCCGGCGAGTTGGTGCTCGGCATGGCATGGCAGTCCAGCTAGGAGGTAGGGGGTGTGCTGGTGTGGGTCTGGTTAGGCTCTGGGGGGCAAAGAGATTAAATGTAGATCATTTGGGGGCAAATCCCTGTTGAAAACAGTGAGCTAGGATTAGGGTGGAAATCATGCATGCCAAGTGTTTGATGAAATGGCCGCATGAGATTTAGATATGAATTTTGAAAAGATTTTTGGTGGGTTTGCTAGGAATAAGCTTGAGACTATGTGGGTGCTTGGGTTTTGAAAATTGAACTTGTTTGAGTGGTTTTTGAAATAATGGGATCTTCCCATATGAATTAGATTCAATTTTAAACTATCATTTAAAATTAGCATTTGAATGTTTTTAGTAGATCACAAAGTGGGCCTTGGTACCTCATTATGTGTACTATCAAGGGGTGTAAAGATCCACACATGTTTCTGTTAAGTTTTGAGTACTAGGAATAGCCAAAGTAGGCATGAGAGTTAATTTTGCCAAAATGACCATTCACTTCAAAAATTCATTTTGAGTTGTTCTTCTTTGGAAAAAGTGTGGGAATGACTTAGATGATGTTTAGTTCACTTAAGAAACATTATAGAAGCAAAGGATCACACAATCATGGCAATTCAAAACAACTCCTATTTTAAATTCACACATATATGAATGCTTTCATTTTAAATTTGGAAAAGTTTTTGGTAACCCTATTTTTGGATGATTTAGATCTTGATAAGCTTGGATTGAAGTTTTGGGATGTTACAGAACTACTCACGCATCACACCGGAGGCTTGCATGGTGATGAAGAAGGCCTCCAGGGTGAACTCCCCTCTCTGGCAGGGTGCCGGGAAGAGCTTCAGATCCCTCCCGATCTAGGGATGGAGATGATGGCGGCTACAGACTCTTTCGTGGATTTTTGATCGGGCACTTAGGGTTTTCGTCCCGAGGGCAATATATAGGCGGAAGGAGAGGCCGAGGGGGTGCCGGGAGCGGCCACACCACCCCCTGGCATGGGCTAGGCCTGGCCGTGCAGCCAGGTGGTGTGGTGGCCCCCTGGCCCCTCTCCTTCTCGTACTCTGCATCTGATGACATCGGGAAAAATAGGCACTTTGGCTTTTGTCCCATCCAATTCCGAGAATATTCTTTTTCTGAATTTCCTGGAACCAAAAACAGCAGAAAACAGGCAGCTGGCACTGTGGCTCTTGTTAATAGATTTGTCCAAGAAATCATATGAAAATTACTCCAAAGTTGGAAGAAAACACAAGAAAGTGGATAAAACCAAGCATGGAACATAAAAAATTATAGATACATTTGCAATGTATCAACATCCCCAAGCTTAACTCATGCTCGTCTATCATGGTGGTGTCACGGCACATGCCATGGATAGGCTAAAGGTGGGAACTAATACACGCTAGGGGAATCCAGGGAGGGATAGAGAAGTGATTCTCCACACAGTAGTTTGTATTGCTTTGTTTCCAAGATTACAAGTGCTCCTTGAGTTGTATCAGCGAGAGGAGGAAGAAGGAGCTCTCTTACTCTCACCCACAGATCGCACCTAATGTAGGGTAACGGGTAGGCTACACTAGCGTAAAATCAAAAATTTCTACCGCGTCAACCAGGAATACTATTGTCATAGATCACGGGATTACCGCTAGACGCGCAGGTGCGGAACTCGATGAAGCACGTTGCGGCAGTGTAGATGTTCTATGTCTCCTCCTCGTCCTCGTCCCACGAGCAGCTCCCCTTTGCGTGGCTCGTCCAAGTGCTACAGATGCAGCACCTCCGAGGTATCCACACGTCCGGAGTGGAAGCCATCACACGCCAGACTGCTAGGTCTGCGCGTGCAACACAGGCGGAAGAGGAGTGGCGGCTGGGTGGAATGCTCTCTCCTTTTCATCTCGCCTCACTCCCTCTTATATAGGCATCCCTGGTGGGCTTCTACATTAGCAGCCCATTAGCAGCCTAAGCCTGGTCTAATTCGGATCCAATCCTCATTAGGCTTCCAGCCCCTAAAGTGTGTGACCCTATAGGTTCATACACGTATAGACATGACGCGAGTACACTTACTCCGTCAATAGTTGGTAGCGGCCTCTAGCAAGACGTGCCAACTCCTAAACGCATATAAAGATCATTCGGACAAACCATCACAAGGTTGAGTACATGTCTTTCCCTTTGCCTCACGATATTTGGTCTAGCTCTAAGCTGACCTCTCTTTCTCGATACTGTGATTCAGAATCCCTTTACTAGGTTAACTCTTAACCATATGTAGCACGGCCATGCATTTCTGGATCCGATCACTCGAGGGGCCCAGAGATATCTCTCTCAAGTAGAGAGGGGCAAATCCCATCTTGATTGACCGATGCCTTGCAGCATGTATCAGGACAAACCCGAAAGCTACCTTTATAACTACCCAGTTACGGAGTAGTGTTTGATAGCCCCAAAGTAGGTCGATCCACATCTCAAGTACATGCGACAATCTCAGGTCTAAGGACAAAACGTACACGATGTGTAGAGAGAGCTGCAAGTATTATTGCTAGTCTCATGTTGGGTCAGTCCAACCCCATGTTCATAACATGTGTCCACATCATTGGTTTGACATCTCCTTGTCAATGACTTGCGAAACATAGTCATTAACCAATCGATGTGCTAGTCTAATATTCACGTGTGTCCTCGCATGAACTCCGACTAGGGACAATTATTAGATAACCATACAAGTAAAGAGTTTCACAAACAATTCACATAATTGCCAATCAATACAAGTTTCCTAGTATATGGATATTCAAGGAACATTATAATAACTCATGGATACACATGAAATACAATCATCTCTATGATTGCCTCTAGGGCATATTTCCTTCACCTAAAACCCTAGCCCAAACAGAATAGCAGAAAAACCAACCCCCTCTACTGAAACCCTAGCCCCTCTTTTATAGAGGGAGCTCGGGCTCTGCTTAGGGCATACGTGGAAGCATATTCCTAAGAATATGCTTCCCCCCAAAGTAGCAAGCCGACCGGGGTGCTTTACCCCCGCGTCACTCATGATTTGGCTACGTGAGCCTCTGCGGCGCCCGGGTCTGCCGACATGGGCGTCGTCACCCTTGTCGGCCACGCCCCGGTGGTCCTGTCCTTGCTTGCTTCGCTCAGGTAGTGCGTACCGGGGCTTCTTTTGACCAGCGAGATTCCTTCCCTCTCCTGGAAGCTAGACGTGACCCGGATCATGGTTGATCCGGCCACACCTGTTCCTGCATACAAGTAAAACATTCACTTCCAACTTACTGCTTAAGTCGGATGAGACTTAGTTAGGCGAACGCCCCCAGGTCCGGGTTACCCCGTGACCCGGCCAGCATTCGCTTTGACCTTGCCGAACCTCGGCTAACTTGGCCTTTATACCCGGCGTGACCCTACCCGGGGGTATCCCCCCAACATTAGTCCCCGAAGCTGGTGCGGTCTTAGCTGCCTTGGCTGCTAAGGCCACATCAGGTTCAATTTCAAGCTCCAGTCGTTATTTTCGAGTTACCGCTTTACCTCGGATTTTATGGATTTACGTTCCCTTCGCACATTCCAAGTTTTCACTTGTCGGCCGGGTTACCACTTTAACTCGGACCTCATGGTTTTACTTTCCCTTCGCGCATGCCAAGTTTTCACTTGCTGGCCGGGTTAACATAGTTCCATCCGGGTCTTGTTTCCTTCTCTCGTACGCCAACCCATGTGAAGGGTAATCATTTTGTCGTCTTATTTTAAGGGCCTGCACAGTAACCGCCGCAGTAATTGTCAGTTATCAATGTGCGCGGGTCACGGCATGCCTACCTCCTCGTTTTTCGCATCACGGTGTCACGTCATAGGATCATCTCCGCTCTGTGGCCCTCCGTGTGGCTCCCCGCGGATTGGTCCGAACAGGTGATACACGGCCACTGCGTGTGGCCGGTCCGCAGGACGCGATCCCACTCACCCCTGGTGGGAGTGGTTAAATAGCGGAAGGGCGCGTCCCTTAGGAGTTTTCTCCTTCTGCACCCCTCTGCCCGTTGATCTTTTCCTTCATCTTCCTCGCGACCGCGCCGCCGCTAGTGCTCCCAAATAGCAGCATCGCCACCGCGCTTTTCCTTCGCACCTCTGTGTAGCCGCCACCGCTACGCAAATCTCTCGCCACGGGTCCTTGTCAATCCCGGCCCCTGCCCCCCGCCGCCGCTAGCGCCAGCGAGGGCAGCGAAGACTAGATGGCGGAAGAAGAGCTCGTCGTCGCTGAGCAGGAGATGGAGGAGGACGCCGCGGCGGTGGACCGCGGTGCGTGGGCCGGGTCCTGGGTCTACCAAGACGACCTGGACTGGCTCTATCGGACCAGACGCATCCCCGCAGGCGTCGCCGCTCGCCTCACCTCCACCGGATTGGCCCCCTCACCCAATCTGGGTGAATATGTCGTGTTCTTGTCCCATTTCCAACGGGGCTTCGGATTGCCGATGAGTGACTTCTTCCGGGATTGGATTAGAACCTACAAACTCCAGCCGCACCATCTTCCAGCCAATGCCATTACTTCTCTTTCTGCCTTTGCTTCTACGATCGAAGGCTACACCGTACTGTGGCCCACGAAGGAGCTGTGGATCCGGTTTTTCAGCCTTCATCGCAACGTTATCCCAAACATCCACACCGATCCGGAGGACAAGCAGCTCACTCAATTCGGAGCGGCTTCCATCTCTCCCTGGAGGTTTTCCGTTTTCCCCCGGGTCACCGGGTTAGAGTCCTGCAAAGGGTGGGCCCGGACGTTCTTTTACGTCCGGAACACAGGCACCGAAGACTTAATCCGGCTGCTCCCCTATACTCCGGGTCCACCCAACCCGGATCTGTGGGACGCCGTTCCGAGGAAGCCCACGGCCTTGGCTAACCAGGTCAACAAAAGGTTCGCGGAGCTAAAGGAGCTCGGGCTACGCAACGAGGATGCTATGATCACTTTCGTGCGCAACCGAATTTCCCCCCTCCAGAAGCGCACCCACACGGTGTGCCACATGAGCTTCGGCCGCGATCCCAACCGGACCTCATCCTTCGAGCTGAGCAACACGGAGATATATCGCCGGGTTAAGGCTCCCTTCACCACCCACAAGGACTTCTCCTCCGAGTGGACTTGGGGAATTAAGCATTATTAACGCGATAAGCTTCCTCCCGCGGTAAGCTTCATGTTGCAAACTTGCCCCTGACTATTTATATGTTGGTTCTTGTTGCGTTTTTGAATCTTTTGTTCATTCCTTTTTTCAGCAATTTCTTCAGCAGACCCTCAAGGACGGCACCGATCCGACCCTTAAGTGGGCGTCGGACCGGGAGACGCCGGATGAGGAAGAGCCGGATCAGGAGATGTTCCTCCCGATGACCGACGCCACGAAACGACCCACGGGGTAAATCCTCTTCTGTTAGAGATTGGCCCGATGATGAAGATGACTCGGATGTCGAGGTGATTGAACTTGTTGAGGCTGTCCCCCTTTCTTTTGCTTTTCCGCAATCAGCTCACCCCGGTGGTCATATCCACAAGGATCCTCCCCTCGCTACGGGCGAACCTGTTCCGGTGGCATCGAAGAAGAAGCGCGGGGCTTCTTCAAGTTCTTCCTCTGGACCTTCCCAGCCCGCTAAAAGGCGAAAGAAGTCCGGGGACAAGACTGCCTCCAAGCCAGCAGGCAAGGCCCCAACACGAAGGGCTCGGAAACCCAAGGAGGCCCAAACCTCGGATGTGTAAGCCATTCTTCCTTCTGTAACTTGCTCTTCCTTACTTCGTTGTAATTTTTCTTCTCACATTGTTTGATTTTGCAGGGCTCCGGTGGAGGTCCCTCAAAGTGGATCTAGCATCTCTTCACCTATCCGACCTAGCCCTTCTCCCCGTCGCGGCGACGAATCACGTCCGCTGAGCCCTATTCCAGAGGGTTCTGCGGCCGGTCCGGGTTCTGCTCCACCTCGGAAAGAGGAGGGTAACCTTGGAGCGGGGGAGACCGGCCCAGCCGAGGCGACGGCATCCACCACTTCGGCATCACCGCAACCAGCAGCCACTGAGGCTACCTCGGCCCCAGCACCAGTACCAACAACCAGACCAGCACCAACACCAACTCTAGCACCAACACCAACTCCGGCATCAGCACCAGCTCCGGCTGCGAAAACATCAGCACCGGCACCAAGTCCAGCAACAAGAGCACCAGCGCCTAGCTCCTCTGCCTCGTCCGAGTCTTCTCAACCCCGGCGAGGAGCTACCCCGGCCGCTCCTAAGGGGAAATCCGCTACGACCGCTTCCTCTTCCCAGCAAACCAAGGATAAGAAGGCTTCGGACGCTACCAAGCCGACATTCGTCGAGGCTGGGCAGCGTACCCTCGTATCAATGCTTCCCAAGAAAGCTCCAGCAGCGAAGGACGCCCCTGCCGAGCCAACTGACGCACAGCAGATGGTTCTGCACACTAGCCCAGCCCTTGCCTTGATTGAAAAGAAAGAAGCGCACGCGAAGGGCTTGGTGGTGCCCCATATGCCCAGCGGTGAACGGTACCCTCCAAGCCTGATTGAGTTTGTCATGAATTGGAATAAGGCCGAGGTAGTTCAAGACGCTGATCTCCCGGAGAAGTTCGGCCTCGCCGAGTTTTCCGCTCAGATGAACACAACCGCGAAGGAAATTAACCTCGCCGGGCGGATGATGGAGGTACGTCGCTTCCCCTTTACATGTTGTAGATAATAACCATTAGCCCCTGAGCCTCCGGGGGAGTAACTTGTTACTCGGCCGGATGCTCTTTAGAAAATTAACGTAGCTCGATGAGAACTTCGGATATGCACACACCTAGAGCCGGGTTAAGTTCCACTTGGCCCGGATTTTAGTACACTTCTGATATGCACACACCTAGAGCCGGGTTAAGTTCCACTTGGCCCAGATTTTGGTACACTTCGAATATGCACACACCTAGAGCCGGGTTAAGTTCCACTTGGCCCGGATTTTAGTACACTTCGGATATGCACACACCTAGAGCCGGGTTAAGTTCCACTTGGCCCGGATTTTAGTACACTTCAAATATGCACACACCTAGAGCCGGGTTAAGTTCCACTTGGCCCAGATTTTAGTACACTTCGAATATGCATCGAGCTAACTTGTTTTTCTGTATCCCTTTTAGGTAACCACCAATCGCCGGAGTGCTGAATTCCAACGCTTGCTGGATACCCACAAGCTGCTACGCGCAAAGCTGGCTACACTTATCGCAGAATACGAGAAGAGGGGTAAATTTCTTCCTTAGTGCTTCTTTGTTTTGCTTCATCTTCCTTTGCCAAACTAATCTCGTTGTTCGGTTTCCGCAGCTGGGGTGGAAGCTGAGAACATCATTATGCGCAAAAATCTGGAGCAGATCAAGGGTAAGTCGTTTCTGTCTGACTTTGTCGTGCTTTCCACCTCCTTTTCTCCTTGGCTCGGCAAACATTCATATCTCGGCTCTGCCGGGCCAACACACTATTTCAGCATCGCTTGAAGATAGTGTGCCCGTGCCTGACATGATGCTGCATTTTCTCGAACAAGCAGGGCAGCACCAAGCCGAGCTTAAGGAGAAGGATGACGAGCTCGTCCTCCTCCGAAGCAAGGACGCTGAGATTGCCAAGATCAAGGCTGAGATGGAGAATATGAAGGCCCAGCACCAATCCGAACTTCAAAAGTCTAGTCAGAATTACACCGAAGAGCGTGAACGCCTCAACCTCCAGATCGCCAAGGACCAGGATCTTCTCAAGGAGTCTGGCATCCAGCTTGAGTCGGCGAACGCTGAGCTTGAGCAGCTTCGGAAGAGACGTGATGACTGCACTAAGGAGCTGACCCGGGTCCTCAGCCATATATCACGTAAGTTCCTTTCCCTTTTCCGACCTACTTCTCCAGGTTACTTCATATGTCTTTTCTTGACCTTCCTCCTTTGCCTCCCTTCTAGGCAAATTTCCAGAGGGCACTCCTATTGCGAGCGCAGCAGTTGCCAACTTTCGTTGACAAAGGGGTACTCCGGCCACTTCTGATGGTGAAGGGATTCCCTATGACCTGGAGGACCTGTTGGTGAGCTTGTCAGCTCGCGTGGAGCTCATCAAAAACTACGGCAAGGACATCCTCGGCGCTGCAGCTCGCATCTTCAACACGTTTTGGCCTGGCGAAGAAGCCCTAGAAACCACGGCACTTCTCATTGAGAAGTTAATGGAGACCGAGACTCAGCTTGACCTCTGGAGAGAGTCTGCTGGACGTGCCGCAGCTGATATCATTCTTCACCACATACTCACGTGGTATGAGAAGATCGACCTCAACCTCCTGACACATCTGCGCATAGGATCCAGATGGACCAATGACCCAGAGTGGGTAGCTCGGCGCCAGGCTTGCGCCCATAGCCTCATCGAATACGCTCCCATTCATGAATGGGTGAATGGGCCGAGCTTCCTGGAAGCCGCTGCGGACGAAGAGGTCGAAGATGATGAGGGTAGCTCGGATGGTGAAGGAGAAGATGACGCCTCGGATATTGAAGGCGACGAAGATGATGCCGAAGTTCCTCCTGCTGCTCCTTGAGCGAAAAAACTTGAAAATTTATCAGATCCCCGGTATGCCGGGTGGAGTTGTATTCCAAACACATGTGATATTTTGCTACTAAGTTCTTATGCCGGACTAACTTGGGCGTAGTCCCCGAGTTTCTTTGCTTGTTCGTTCAATCTCTTGGCTTGGTTCGTGTCTACCTTGATTCGGTTTTGTGACTTACGAATCCGAGCTTCCAAAATTTTCTTAACAATACTGGGAAACTTTTAGACTTAGCTCAAAAATAAAACCGCATAACAACTTGAACTTGAATACTGGGTTAGTCCGAAAAACAAACTTCGGCTCGAATAAATTCTTTCCTTAGTCGTTTTTCATGTGCTACGCAATTCCAAACTTGTTCTCTTGCTTGCCATGAAGCCAATTCTTGTTGGACAGCAGCAAGTCAAAGAGTAGGGTTCTTGGTGCTCACATATTACTAATTCGAGTTAAGTAGAATAACTTATTCCAGCTGACGCGTGAAAAACAACAAACATTATTAAGGCAATCCCCGAGTTACTGCTCGAGGTGCCAACATTTCATTGATAAGCTCATTTCCGACATACATACCGACACATGAGATGACTCAGATACATACACTTCTTAGCTAAGTGTAGAAAGGACGGAGTAGAGCTACATTCCACGGTCGCTTGGATTCCTCTCCGGACCTGTCCGTCTTGTTCTTTTCCTGTGGCTTTGCATCTATAAGATAATAAGAATCATTGTGCAATGCCTTGCTCACGATAAACGGCCCTTCCCATGGGGGGGATAACTTATGCATACCAGCAGTACGTTGTACCAACCGGAGCACCAGATCGCCTTCCTGAAATACTCGGGGGCATACTTTCCGGCTATGATAGCGTCGGAGATTTTGCTGATATATGGCGGATCTGGATAATGCCAGTTCTCTCGCTTCTTCTAGCAGATCACATCATTTTGCCGGGCTTCTTGCACTTCGGCTTCTGTGTATTGGGTGACTCTAGGCGAATCATGCTCTATGTCGGCTGGTAATACAGCTTCTGCCCCATATACCAGAAAAAATGGCGTATAGCCTGTTGATCGATTCGGAGTTGTTCTTAAACTCCACAGTACCGCTGGTAGTTCTTCTATCCAGCACCTCGCTGATCTTTGCAGCGGCTCAATGAGCCGAGGTTTTATCCCGGATAATACTAATCCGTTGGATCTTTCCACTTGTCCGTTCGATGCGGGGTGGGCTACCGAGGCTACATCTAGCCGGATCTTCTTATCCTGGCAAAAACGCGCAAATGCTCCTTCCGCAAAGTTTGTGCCATTATCAGTTATGATACTATGGGGATAACCGTATCTCAAAATGATATCTTTGAGAAACGTTACGGCCGTAGCTCCATCACATTTTCTTATAGGCTTTACCTCAATCCATTTCGTAAACTTGTCCACCATTACCAGAATGTGACTCATATTTCCCCTTGCTGGTTTGAACGGGCCAACCATATCCAAGCACCATACGGCAAATGGCCAAGTGATTGGTATGGTCTTGAGTTCCGACATCGGCATATGTGTCTTGGTAGCATACCTCTGGCAACCATTACATTTTCTCACCAGATATTCTGCTTGCTCTAAAGCACTTGGCCAGTAGAATCCGTGCCGGAAAGCTTTTGCTACCAAGGCTCGAGATGAGGCATGATGCCCGCATTCCCCCTGATGTATATCTGGGATGATTTCAAGTCCTTCTTCCGGGTCAACACATCGCTGGAGGACATTGGTCACACTTCTTTTGTATAGTTCGGAATTGATGATCGTGTAGGCCTTTGCCCTCCTCTGTGTTTGCCTGGACAGCACTTCCTCAGTAGGTAACGTCCCATCCTTCAGGAAGTGAAATATGGGTAGTGCCCAAGCTGGTATTGGTCGCACAGGGAACACATCCTCATCAATCTCCATCTGATCCACCGGCATAACTTCAACCGGATCACACTGTGTAGTCCCCGGGTCTTGCGAAGCAGTCCCCGGGTTCAGTGAAGCAGCCCCCGGGTTTGCTGAGGCAGTCCCCGGGTTTCGTGCATCACTTCCCATGTCAATGTCCATGGGCACAGCTCCGGATTCTGAGTCCTCCGGGACATAGATTGAGTCGGTTTCTGGGGAGGGCCTGATGGATGGTTTCCTGAGGTGCTCTAACGCTACGCCCGGTGGGACTGCTTGTCGGGTTGACCCGAGCTTCGACAGCATGTCGGCAGCCTCATTTTCCACCCGGGGTACATGGTGAAATTCACATCCCTCAAAGTAACCAGATATCTTCTGCACATGAAATCTGTACAGCACCATGTTTGGATCCAGGGCATCCCACACTCCCGACACTTGCTGCACCACCAAATCTGAGTCGCCAAAGCATATGATCCGACGTATCCCAATCTCTTTTGCCACCTTGAGCCCGTGCACAAGTGCGTCATACTCAGCGACATTGTTTGATGCCGCGAAATGGATCTGCAGCACATATTTCAACTGGTCTTTCTTTGGCGACGTGAGTACAACTCCGACACCTAGCCCGGTTTTGGTTTTTGATCCGTCAAAGTGCATTCGCCAATAGTTTGGATCTGGGAGTGGCGGTTCGTATTGCACCTCGGCCCAATCCACGAAAAAGTCCGCCACAGCTTGAGATTTGCTGGCCTCTCTTCTGTCATATTGCGGCGCATAAGGAGCTAGCTCAATTGCCCATTTTGCAATTCTGCCACTCGCATCCTTGTTACTCATTATCTCGGATATGGGGGCCTCACAAATGACCCGGATAGGATGCTCCTCAAAGTAATGCTTTAACTTCTTAGCGGCTATGTACACGCCATATGCCACCTTTTGGTAGTGTGGATAGTTCTGCTTTGAGGCTGACAACACCTCGCTCAAGTAATACACTAGCCTTTGCACCGACTTACCTTCCTCGTCGCGCTCCACCACTATCACTGCACTTACAACTCGGTTGGTTGCGGCTATATAGAGCAACATTGGCTCCTTTGATAGTGGTGAGGCTAGCACTGGTGCCGTGGCCAACATTTTCTTTAGGTGGGTAAAGGCTTCATCGGCCTGCGGTGTCCAAACGAACTTATCCGACTTTTTCATGAGTTGGTAAAGAGGCAATGCCTTCTCTCCCAACCGACATACGAACCGACTTAACGAGGCCAGGCAACATGTGAACTTCTGGACATCGTTAAGACACTTCGGCAGTTCCATTCGTTCGATGGCCCAGATTTTGGTTGGATTAACCTCGATACCTCGGCTGGAAACCAGAAAACCAAGCAATTTTCTAGCCGGGACACCGAAGGTGCATTTTTTCGGGTAAGTTTCATCTGGAACCTCCTTAGGTTCGCAAATGTCTGCCTGATATCGTCAAGGAGCGTTTTGCTTTCCTTGGTCTTGATAACCACATCATCCACGTACACCTGTACATTTTGACCTATTTGGTCGTGCAAACATTTTTGCATACATCTTTGGTACGTTGCCCCTGCATTACGTAAACCAAACAGCATGGTGCGATAGCAATAAGCCCCACATGGGGTAATAAACGCAGTCTTTATTTGATCATCCGGATTCAGAGGTATCTGGTGGAAACCAGAATATCAATGAATGACAACAATTCACATCCAGCAGTTGAGTCTATGACCTGATCTATTCTTGGCAGCAGAAATGGATCTTTTGGACACGCCTTGTTCAGGTTCGTGTAATCGATACACATGCGCCAAACCACTGCCACGTTCGGGTCATCCTTCTTCTTCTCCACCAGCACCGGATTAGACAGCCAATCCGGGTAAAGAACTTCCATGATAAATCCTGCAGCTAGCAACCGAGATATCTCATCCCTAATGACTTTCCTCCTATCTTCAGCGAAGCGGCGGAGAGGTTTCTTCACCGGCTTAGCTCCGGGTCTCACATTCAAAGAGTGCTCGGCCAACTCCCTCGGAACACCTTGCAAGTCCTGTGTGGACCAAGCAAAAATGTCCCGATTCTCACGGAGGAAGCTAACGAGCTCGCTTTCCTATTTATCACTTAACCCGGCACCAATTGTTACGGTGCGCTCTAGGAACATGTCATCAATAGGAACCTTCTTGGTATCTTTTGTGGCCTGGAAAGAGACACTTCCATGCGGGTTACTCAGCGCCGGCATATACTGCTGCGCGGACTGAGCCAATGCCGCCACCTCTTGAATTTTCCTTTTTTCCTGCGAATCACAAGTGAC
This sequence comes from Avena eriantha, assembly GCA_910589775.1. Lineage (NCBI taxonomy): Eukaryota > Viridiplantae > Streptophyta > Magnoliopsida > Poales > Poaceae > Avena > Avena eriantha. Next base: position 471,327,685 of record OU342741.1, read on the forward strand.
TCGGCTAAGTTTGACCCGGCTGACGCACACTCCATGGAACGTCGGAAATCCCCAGCTATGGTAATCACTCCGTTCGGTCCGGGCAACTTCATCTTCAAGTAGCTAACGTGACAGCTTGCCATGAACTTGCTCAGCGCTGGCCTTCCGAGTAACGCGTGGTAAGCACTTTCCAAGTTCACCACCTCGAACTCCAAATTTTTGATTCGGCAGTTATCCCTTGTGCCGAACAAGACGTCAACCCGAACCTTGTCTATGGGCTCACAAGAGATGCCGGGCACAATGCCATGGAAAGTTGTCCTCGTGGCCTGCAGCATGTTTTCCGAGATACCCAACTTGCGCATTGTGTCCGCATACATGATGTTAATGCTACTGCCATTGTCGATCAACACCTTTGAGAATCTTACGTTAATGCTAGGTCCAGTGAAAGTCGGATCCAGCACCAACTCATATGAACCAGGGCTTGGCATGAGCTTGGGATGATCCCTGATGCTCCAGGTGATTTCCTGATCGGACCAGGGCATGTACCTCGTCACTGCAGGCATCACTGCATTCACCTCCATATGCCTACGCTGCAAGCTCTTTCTATCGGTTTCCTCAGTGGTGAACACACAATAGCTATGATGGTGCTCTCTATACTCATTTCTCCCCTCATTTCCGGGGTACCTCTGATCCGGCTGATGCTGATTTTCCACTTGATGCACTGCATCCCTTCTCTCATTGTTATCATACCTCGGCGGAGGGGGAGGCAACATTAGCTGTTGCGTGTTTGCTCCGGAGAGCAATTGTTGCCGGGGTAACTCCTGCCGAGGCAGATCATTCCAGGGTGCCTGGGCATTCCCCGAACCACCTTGTTCAATCTTGCGCATCCACTCACATTGCCTCGTCGTATGACCTGCTGGGTTATTCGGATTTGGCGTGTGAAACTTACACGGCTGGTCCAACAACGACTCATAAGTATACCTCGGATGGTCTTTCCTTTCTTGCCACTGCTTCTTTTTGCTCTGGTGTCCAAGTCTTCTTGCCATCGTTTCTCGGAGTCCACTGCCCTCCAGTTCTTTGGCGTTGACTGCCCCCCCTGCTCCGGGCTGATCTTGATTCACAACTGCAACTTGGTGCGAACCGTATCGATGATCCGACCTATCATCTCTCTGGTAGTACTCATCGATTGACTCATTTGATACGAGCCTAGGTTGAGTCGGATCACCCAAGGCATACGAATCTGCGATCCGGATCATCTCTGCCAACGTAGTTGGCATTTTCCTTTGCAACTTCTGCCACAGCTCGCTTGCATATCTACACCCTTGTGCAAACCATGCTATGGCCTGTGATTCAATCACGCCCTCACACGAATTTCTCACAGTACACCACCTGGTTAAAAACTCCCGATCTGTCTCATTTGGCCTTTGTTTGCACATAGCTAGGGTCTGTGGCCTATTTGGCCTCTGATACGTACTCGAAAATTGCTGATGAACATTTCCTCAAAATCTATCCAGCAGTTGATGCTTCCTGGTGGCAAATTGTTCAGCCATACCCTTGCCGGTCCTTCCAACATCTGGGTACGTATCGTACAGCCCATCTCAGGTTACCTGTGGCAATTTTCACTGCTGTAGCATAATTTATCAGCCAATCCTCCGGCTTTGTACTACCGTCATACGTCTTCGTGCCCCTGGGTAGCTGGAAGTTGGTTACCGGTGGCTCCTTCATGATCCGGGGTCCAAAACATGTTGGACCCGGTGGACCTTGACATTCAATTTTTTCCGACCTATACAGTCGATCCAGTTTCAACCTAGCATCATCCGGCATCAAATCCCTGCTTCCCAATCTTGACCCTATCACATGATAGTCCGGCCTTGGGTATCCCACGTTTGCCATTTCCGAGTCTCCATCATTATACCTGTCTTGCTCTCGTGGAGCGCCTTTCTGTTGCATACCTCGGCCGGCACTTTGCTCTTGCCTTGGTATATTCTGCTGCTGCGGTTTTCCTGCTCCAGCCGAGTTTCGCTGTCCGGGATTGCCGTTGACAACATTTCCTTGACCGGCATTGCCTTGGTCGCGGTTAGCTCGGCCAGCTTCACCTCGGCTCACACTTCGTCGATCATCATTCTTCTGAGCTTCTTTTCCTTTCCCTGCCCGCGTTGGGTCATACGGGACGATCTGTTTGTTCTGTCTGGCCGAGGTTACTACCTCTTCTCTCCTTGGACCGCCATGAGGAGACGATGCAGCTCCAGCGGATTTCTCCGGGTTACCCATCGCTGAATGGACGATCTTGGAGGCTCCAGCTCTCTCCGGGTTAGCTCTGAGTAGTTCCTCGTTTTGCCTATTCGCAATCCGAACTAGCTCATTAACCCTATCTTGTTGTCTTTGCGGGCTTCACCCGTCAGACCCTTCAACTCGGATGCATCTGCATCCGCTGCTTTGAGGTTCTTTGCCGGGGTACTATACATCGGCAGCCCCACGGACAAACAGTTTTCTGACACCTCAATTCCAGTATCACCCTCTCTGTTCATCTCACTCATGAGATTTCTTCCCTTCACTTTTACAGTGTCAACCTTGTTCGCCTTTGCGTACTCCCGCAGTGTCATATTCAACGACTGCTGAGCCGCGGCTATTTTCTTTGCACCCTCTAGTATTTTCTGCCTAGTTTCTTCCAGCTCGGCCTCCGCTCGAGTCGGATCTACTGCTGCTACTACAGGGTTTGCTAAGCTATCCATTGCTTCCCTCAACACGTTCTCCGGCCTCTCTAGTGGAGGACCTCTACCTTTCGTCGGTGCCTTTGGCATTACCTCCGGGTCTGGCGCCAGATCCTTGCTCGCGCCCGCACCTGGCGCAGTCATCATCACCTCTGCATGGTCCTAGGAGCGAGCGATACGCGTCCCGGGGACGATGGTGAGGGGAGGCTCCCCCGCATCGACGACGTGACGCGGATGAACACACGACACGTCCACAGCAACGTAGACCTTGTGTGCACCGAACCTGACGAAGAGGCCATTGCGCGGAAGAGGGCGCGTGCCGAAGCAGCCAGCGTTGTCGCTGGCGAAGTCCAGCGCTCCAAAGCGCTGAACGAGCCCGGAGACGATGCGTTCTCCGGTGCCGATGATGTTTCCCGTCCGGATCTTGACCCCTGCTAGCGCTGCTAGCCCCACGGTGGGCGCCAACTATCATGGTGGTGTCACGGCAGATGCCATGGATAGGCTAAAGGTGGGGACTAATACACGCTAGGGGAATCCAGGGCGGGATAGCGAAGTGATTCTCCACACAGTAGTTTGTATTGCTCTGTTTCCAAGATTACAAGTGCTCCTGGAGCTGTATTGGCGAGAGGAGGAAGAAGGAGCTCTCTTACTCTCACCCACAGATCGCACCTAAAACCCTAGCCCAAACAGAATAGTAGAAAAACCAACCCCCTCTACTGAAACCCTAGCCCCTCTTTTATAGAGGGAGCTCGGGCTCTGCTTAGGGCATACGTGGAAGCATATTCCTAAGAATATGCTTCCCCCCAAAGTAGCAAGCCGACCGGGGTGCTTTCCCCCTGCGTCACTCATGCTTTGGCTATGTGAGCCTCTGCGGCGCCCGCGTCAGCCGACATGGGCGTCGTCACCCTTGTCGACCACGCCCCGGTGGTCCTGTCCTTGCTTGCTTCGCTCAGGTAGTGCGTACCGGGGCTTCTTTTGACCAGCGAGATTCCTTCCTTCTCCTGGAAGCTAGACGTGACCCAGATCATGGTTGATCTGGCCACACCTGTTCCTGCATACAAGTAAAACATTCACTTCCGACTTACTGCTTAAGTCGGATGAGACTTAGTTAGGCGCACGCCCCCAGGTCCGGGTTACCCCGTGATTCGGCCTGCCTTGAGGTGACCCGGCCAGCATTCGCTTTGACCTTGCCGAACCTCGGCTAACTTGGCCTTTATACCCCGGCGTGACCCTACCCGGGGTATGCCCCAACATCGTCCTCGAGTAGGTAAGTGATAAAAAGAAAGAATAATTTTTTGAGGTGACATGCACCATCAAACACTTGATCAAAGTATTTGCAAAACATTCAAAGTTGGGATCATAGTACTTCAATCATAACATGAAAGACAAAGTTCTAGCAATAAGAAAACAAACTATGATGCAACATGAAAAGGCACAAACAAAAGATTCATGAATAACAATGCTTTGCAAGACGTTTGTTTGTTTCACATAAAGAAAACATAGCATAATAGTATTCATCTTGTCCCTCAATAGAGTAGCAAATATAAAGGCATAGGACACCTTCAAAGTTCATAAGAGTGACTAGATACAATAGTTTAAAACAAGCAATATCAAAGTATGCATCAATCAACTAGTCTTGGGACAATGCACATAGAACTAAGAATGGCCACTATGCTCTCAAAGTAAGTGCATAAAGATAGAAGGTGGAGACTCAATGTAATGGTGGAAGAAAAGCCTTTGTAAAAGGAAGTAGGGATTCAAGTCTCATAAAGAGCTTCCAAAAATTATGGTACTTGTAGCTTTCAGCTCTCATTGCCCCTATCATAAGCATCTTGAAGTGGTTAAGGTTAAAGTGACACAACTAAGAGGATATGCTTGACAAGTTATAAACCGAAATCTCATGCCCCTTACTTACGAAGACCGATCCTCATGCTACTCAACTTCGGTCACGAGTAAGCTCTTGTCATTTATAAGTACATGTGTATCATTAAGAACCGCCAACGGGGTGCCCCTTACACATGATACGGGAGCTTTCCCATAATCAAAATGACAAGGCAAGCAGACAATGAGCATCTTAGCGATCTTTTTATTTGCTGCATATGTTTTTTATTGAGAATGCTTCATAGAGTGCTCATTATGGTGATGCTGCAAGTTTCCACCATGATTAGGCATGGCTTAGACTAGCAGCCCAGGCGTTTCTGTAACACACATACAAACTCCATGATCTTACAAGTTCCACTTTTATTTCACACCGTCGGGATCCATAAGCAAAAGAACATGATATCAACGGGGTACAAAGTACAAGTGCAATGTTGAAAGCATTCCCCATGGTACATGGTTCTGCTAATTTCAACTTATAAAGCGTTAGCATATACGCAACAAATAAGGACCCAGTGGTTCAAGTTTATTAGAGGCAAGTAAAGTAAAGTGTGCCATCAAGTTCGTGAGAGCTTTAATCACTAGTTTTCTCATAACAAGTTTAATTTGGAAGGTAAACAAAAGCATGAATATACTTGGAATAGCATAAGCTAGTAGGTAGGTATGGTGGACTCTTTGGAATAACTTGGTTTAGGGAGTTGGATGCATGAGTGGAACTCATACTTGGTTGTGGGGGATAGCAAAAGACTGGGAGCGACAAACTAAGAGAGCAATAATGGCCATAATCATGCAGAGCGACAAAACATCATTGATCAAAGCATAAAGTGATACTACAAGTTGAAAACTAAAGGATCATAAAGGCTATGGTGACTTGGGATAGTCATAACATGGTGTGAGCATGCGCCAAGTCAACCCAAATAAAGCATCAAAGGAGAATACCACTATACTATGCTTTAATATGCTAAAACAACGCATGATCCAAGGCACATTAAGAAATCTCAATTCTTTATAACAAGTCATGCTACAGCAAAGAATACTAAGCATAAAGGCAAAACAATATCAAGCATGGCATGACAAAGCATAGGCCACAGTCAAAAACGAGATCTTTTTACCACATAAGCATGAACTTTCCTACTCTTTTCCAAACCAAACCAAACTATTTGCTAACCAATGTATGAAAGAGGGGGTCCAACCAATTTATTCATAAAACTAAGAAAACCAAAGCAAACGAAAACCAAAACAAAAACGAAAAAGAAGACGCTCCGAGAAAAACACAACTGTGCATGAAACAATAAAAATGAAGCATTTGGAAGAAACCTGGGATTTTTATTGATGAAGAAGGGGATGCCTTGGGCATCCGCAAGCTTTGACGCTTGTACTTCTTGGATATTTCTTGCTGTGACACGTGTGGCAACCCCAAGCTTGAGCTTTAGTCCATTCTTCATCTCATTACTCATTCCTTCCATACACCTGAAAGTTTTCCTTCATACAAAACTTCACACAATCTTTATTAGCAACATTAGTGCACTTAAGATAAATAAGTCTTAAGGTTCAGTTCTAACACCAAATAAACTTCCATTAGAACACTAGCTACTGTAGCACTTCCCTCAAAAAGCTCAATTCCCCAAAAGAACTCAAGAAGGAACTAACAAGACACAAATGCAGAAAATGGCAGAAATGTGTCAAAACAGACCAGCAAGTAAAGACGAATTTTTTTGAAGACCTTCTGTTGCTCAAATCAAAACGTGTTGAACTATGAAAGTTAGATAACAACCTGGGGAAGAAGCACAAACAATTACAGCTCAATCAGACATACAAAGCTCTCTCAAGAATGTTTACGGTGAAGCACAGAAATCTGTTTCGGGATAGCAACTTTCCCAATCATTACTTCTCTCTCATTAGAGGTTACTCTTGGCACAAAAGAAAATAAAAAGGATAAGGAGAGGTTATTACAGAGGTAATAACTTCCAAGACTCATCTAAAAAAATTGGGTTATCTCCCAATAAGTACTTTTCTCTAACGCCTTTAAGTTAGGCATAAGAAGGAAAGAAAGAATCAAGTGTTCTCAAATGAAGAAGCATTAAGACCAAATTTTGTTTTCATAGGAGAAGCAAAAGAAATATTTTCTCTCTTTTTCGGGAAGTGTTCTATACCTTTCTTGAGTAGGAGTTGATATTTAATGGTGCCTTCTTTCATATCAATGATGGCACCAACAGTTCTAAGAAAGGGTCTTCCCAAAGTAATAGGACAAGAAGCATTGTATTCAACATCCAAAACATAGAAATCAACGGGGACATAGGAATTATTAACCATAATAAGAACATCATTAAGACTCCCCATGAGTTTCTTTTTAACATTATCATCAAGTGGGACATTCAAATAGCAATCTTCAAGAGGAGGCAAATCAAGCATATCATAAATCCTTCTAGGCATAATAGAAACACTACTATCAAGATCACACAAAGCTTTGAAATCAAAGTCATTCACTTTCATATTAATGATGGGTTCCCAACCATCCTCTTGTTTTATAGGAATAGAAGCTTTATGTTTCATATTTTCTTCTTTAATCTTTATGAGAGCATCAGTAATGTGTTTTGTAAAGGCCATGTTCATAGCACTAGCATTAGGACTTCTAGCAAGCTTTTGTAGGAACTTAATAACTTCAGAGATATTGCAACCATCAAGATCAAAATCAAATTTATCATCTAAAGTTGTAGAACTATTACTAGCCTCAACACTAGTGGTGGTAATAGTGGAAACACTAATGTTTCTAGCAATTTCGTCTTCTCTTTCCCAATTAGCATGTAATTCAGCTAATAGTCTAACATTTTAATCAATTCTTACTTGTATAGCATTAGTAGCTGCAAAGGGATTATCATTAGTTTCAGGATTAGCAGCCATTTTATTCAAAGAAGATTCAGCTTCAGCTAAATATGTTATATTTCTTTCAGCATTAGAGAGTTTTTCCTCAATAGTTTTATTGAAAGCAGTTTGTTTACTAATAAAGTCTTTGAGCATAACTTCAAGTTCAGAGGGAGCACTCCTATTATTGTTGTAAGAATTTCCATAAGCATTACCATTGTTGGGAGGATATGGCTTAAATTGTTGTTACCAAAATTACTCCTATAAGCATTATTGCCAAAGTTGTTATTTATTATGAAGTTCACATCAACTTGCTCTTCTTGAGCAACCAAAGAGGCTAAAGGAACATTATTTGGATCAATATGGGCTTTCCCATTAACAAGCATAGACATAATAATATCAATCTTATCACTCAAGGAGGAAGTTTCCTCAACAGAATTTACCTTCTTACCTTGTGGAGCTCTCTCAGTATGCCATTCAGAATAATTAACCATCATATTATCTAGAAGTTTGGTGCAGCATCCAAAGTGATGGTCATAAAGGTACCTCCAGCAGCAGAATCCAATAGGTTCCTTGAAGAATAGTTCAATCCTGCATAAAAAGTTTGGATGATCATCCAAGAAGTCAGTCCATGAGTGGGACAATTCTTTACCAAATATTTCATTCTTTCCCAATCTTGAGCAACATGTTCATTATCAAGTTGTTTAAACTTCATTATTTCACTTCTCTTAGATATAATCTTAGCAGGAGGATAGTATTTTCCAATAAAAGCATCTTTTCACTTAGTCCAAGAATCAATACTATTCCTAGTTAAGGAATTCAACCATTCTTTAGCTTTTCCTCTCAAAGAGAAAGGAAACAATTTTAGCTTAATAATATCACCATCCATATCCCTATGCTTTTGCATCTCACAAAGTTCAACAAAGTTATTTAGATGGGAAGCAGCATCTTCATTACCAATACCAAAAAATTGTTCTCTCATAACAAGATTGAGCAAAGCAGGTTTTATCTCAAAGAAAGTATTTTCAGCCATAGGTGGAGCAATTGGTGTGCTCATAAAATCATTGTTGTTGGTGCTAGTGAAGTCACACAACTTAGTGTTTTCAAGAGTAGTCATTTTTTCGGTTTTCAAATAAGAAAGCAAACTATTAAAACTATTTTTTTGTGTTTTTGAAGAACAAAACAAGCAAACAAAGCAAAAAAGAAAACTAAGGAAAACAAAAACAACAAAGTAAAGAGATTGGTTATGAGGGACTCCCCTTGTGAAGATGTCCTTGACTCCTCGGCAACGGCGCCATAAAATCGCTTGATGGCTCAATGCATGGCGCCCAGAAAAATGCTTGATGGCGGTGTTGATGTAGTCCTCATTGGGAACCCCAAGAGGAAGGTATGATGAGAACATCAGCAAGTTTCCCTCAGTTATGAAACCAAGGTTTAATCGAACCAGTAGGAGCAAGGAAACACCCCAAAGGTGTTACTAGCTGAGCTTTGGCAGGGCGCACTACCGATGCTAGTAGCAACGTGGAGACCTGCACAACACAACCATAGAACTTTATCCTCAACTTGCAATGAGGTTGTCAATCTCACCTTGTTTTGCGGAAAACAAAGGATTAAACGTATCGAATGGAAAGAAGTAATAGTTTGTAGAAAGTAAACACAAAAAAGTAAACAGTTGTAGATTGTATGTAAAGAAAAAGGACCGGGATCCATAGTTCACTACAGGTGGCTGTCCTTAAGATAGATAACATGCTGGGTGAGCAAATTATAGCGGGGCAATTAACAAACACCGAGAAAGCAATACATGCATATACTAATCATCTTGACTCCTTTGAGACTTGATTGGGCATTACAACATTATACATAGACCGCCATCCAACTGCATCTATGACTAATAATCCACCTTCAGGTTATAATCCGAACCCCCTCCAGTATTAAGTTGCAAGCAACAGATAATTTCATTACACATTGCGTGTAAAGTAAACAATACGATTGTTCTATGAACAAAGGATTATTGTTTTATCCCTAGTAGCAACAGCACATCTAGTACCTTAGAGATTTATGTCACTTCCCCAGATTACTAGAGGCATGAACCCACTATCGAGCATAAATACTAACTCTTGGAGTTGCTAGCATCTACTTGGCCAAGATAGCTACTAACAACGGAAAGCATGCAAGATCACAAATAACAAAGACATGATAGAATCAATAATCAATCTGAAATAGCATCTCAATATCCATCGGATCCCCACAAACACAACATGTAGGAATTACAAATAGATGATCTTGATCATGAACGGAGCTCACAAGATCTAAACATGATAGCACAAAGGAGGAGAACCAGCCATCTAGCTACTACATGGACCCGTAGTCCAAGGATGAACTACTCACGCATCACACCAGAGGCTTGCATGGTGATGAAGAAGGCCTCTAGGGTGAATTCCCCTCTCCGGCAGGGTGCCGGGAAGAGCTTCATATCCCTCCTGGTCTAGGGATGGAGATGATGGCGGCTATAGACTCTTTCGTGGAATTTTGATCGGGCACTTAGGGTTTCTGTATCGGAGGCATCTTATAGGCGAAAGGGGAGGCCAAGGGGGTGCTGGAGGCAGCCAGACCACCCCCTGGCGCGGGCCAGGCTGGGCCACGCGGCCAGGTGGTGTGGCGGCCCCCTGGCCCCTCTCCGTCTCGTACTCTGGCTCCTTGTGTCCCTCGGTGAAAAACTGACTTGGGCTTTTGTCCCGTCCAGTTCTGAGAATATTCATTTTCTGACTTTCCTGGAACCAAAAACAGCAGAAAACAGGCGTCTGGCACTGTGGCTCTTGTTAATAGGTTGGTCCAAGAAAGTGTATAGAAAGTACTCCAAAGTGTGAACAAACATAAGAAAGTAGATAAAACTAAGCATGGAACATCAAAAATTATGGATACGTCAGCAACGTATCAACATCCCCAAGCTTAACTCCTTCTCGTCCTTGAGTAGGTAAGTGATAAAAAGATAGAATAATTTTTGAGGTGACATGCACCATCATAAACTTGATCAAAGTATTTGTAAAATATTTATAGCTGGGATCATAGTACTTCAATCATAACATAAAAGACAAAGTTCTAGCACAGGCTAGAAGTCCATTACCTAAGAATGAGCTTCTTGATATATTTTATAATGGCCTAACTGAAGAATCTAGGACATACCTAGATAGTTGTGCTGATTGTGTTTTCAGGAATAGGACTCCCAAGGAAGCTGAGGAATTAATAGTTAAAATAAGTAAGAACTATGAAGATTGGACTCCTCCTGAACCAGCTATACCTGAAACAATTATACCTGAACCAGCTATCCCTGTGCCTATTACAACATCAAATAAGAGGGGAGTTATTGAATTAAATGATGATGTGATGAAGGAAGCTAAGAAATGTCTTAAGGAGAAGGGAATTAAAGCTGCAGATGTCAAAAATTTACCTCCTATAGAAGAATTATGTAAGCCTATCCCCTACTCATCCACTATTGAGGTACACTCTCTCCAACACTTTAATGAAGGTGATATCCCCTACTCTAAACCTCCTGATCAATGCTTAGAAGAATTCGATATCTTTATTGTTAAGCAGGATAATTTTAATAAAAGGGTGCAAAATCATCTAATGGAAACACTAGAGCTATTGTTGAGTTAAAAGATATTGTGGAAAAAACCTCTAATGATGTTAAAATGATTGTTAAACACTTTCAAATGGTTCAAACTCAAATAGATCAACTCATTAAAGTGCAAAAAGACTTGCTAGTTAATGCTGCTAAAGAAAAACATGCTTATGAAATTAGAACTAGGAGTGGTGCTGCTACCCAGGATCCTCTATATCCTGAGGGGCATCCCAAAAGAATTGAGCAGGATTCTCAACAAGCTGAACATAGTGGTACTACTCGTAAGAAAAGAAAAAAGAAACATAAAACTGTTGTAGAACCTGCTATAGACCCTAATAGTATATCTGTCTCTGATGCTGAAACTGAAAGTTGTAATGAAGAAAATAAAGTTCCTAATGAAGAAAAAGTTGAAGGAGAACCTGAAAATCACACTAAGAATACTAAATACACCAAAGAAGATTTTATTGCTAAGAAACATGGTAGTGAAAGAGAGCCTTGGGTCCAAAAACCTATGCCTTTCCCTGATAAGAAACACAAGTCAAAGGAAGATGAACACTATGATAAGTTTTGTGAGTGGATGAAACCTTTATTCCTACAAATTCCTTTGACTGATGCTATTAAATTGCCTCCTTACTTAAAGTATATGAAGGATATTGTCTCGAATAAAAGGAAGATCCCTAATGAAGAAATTTCTACTTTGCTTGCTAATTTTTCCTTTAATGGTAAGGTTCCAAAGAAACTTGGAGATCCAGGGATTCCAACTATCCCTTTCTCTATTAAAAATAGTTACGTTAGAACTGCTTTGTGTGATTTGGGAGCTGGAGTTAGTGTTATGCCTTTCTCTCTCTATAAGAGACTTCAACTGGAAAATTAATACCAACTCATATATCTTTGCAAATGGCTGATAAATCTACCACTATTCATGTTGGTATATGTGAGGATGTACATGTTCAAGTGTCTCATAATTGCTTGATATTAACTGATTTTGTTGTGCTTGAAATGCCTGAAGATGATAATATGTCTATTATTCTTGGGAGACCTTTCCTTAATATTGCAGGAGCTGTTATTAATTGTAATCAACGAAAGGTGACTTTCAATGTTAATGACAAGGAACATACTGTCTATTTCCCCAAGAAGATTGAAAGGACTTATGGTTTGAATTCCATTGAACATGTTGAGGGCATTCAAGTTGGAGAAATATATTGTCCCATACCAAGAGAAAAATTTGGAACTATTATGATTGGGACCATTTCTATCAAGGTTGAGGTAACATAATCATTAGTGGAATACAAAGTTTTGTCTCATATGGAATTATTTTGGTAACAAGACCTGATCAACCTTGTTAACAAAAGGATTTCATTGAACAAAACAATGTTTTCACCATGATTATCTCTCTTTACTTCTATTCTATCCATTTTAGTTTTTGCTTTCGTTTAGTTTTCTTTTCTATTGTTAGTTGCTTGCTTGTTAGTGTGCCTTAGAACTTCTGTAGCTTTTGCTTTGTTTTGCATTGCATCATTTCCAAAAATTTGTCTGTCAGAAAATCATTCTTCTATTCCTGAAAATTGCCCAAAAATAAAGTGTCTCAAAAAATTCCAGAAAATTCATATTAAATTTTCACTTGAAAAAAGGGGAAGAAGAGTGCCTGGAAGGTACCAGGGGGACCCACCAGGCAGGCACACCACCTGGTGGTGCGGCCTGCCCTAGGTGGCGCCATGCCATGGTGTGGGCCACCCCTGGCCCTCCACTAACTCTCTCACCTGCCACTTTCTTCTCTCTCCCGAGCAAGCTTCAGTTCATAGCTCAAAATCACGTTATTGCTGTGCTTGCTCTCGATTTTTTCGATCTCCTTGCTCAGCCCATCTTTGTTGCTGAAATTTGGAGCATTTGTTCTCCGGTATGTGACTCCTCCCATTGTCCAAGTAGATTTGTGTTTAGTGGATTATATCTTGAGTATTTTTCTTCTGTAGATGACAGTTTATGAGAGCTTGTAAGCTTGTTTGATGCTTAGAGATATATTTTTGATGCATGTTTAGGCCTCTGACAAGTCCCTATGAGTAGTTCCCTTCATTATATTCACTTTGCAATCACTTGTTTAATAGGTGTTTAAATTTTAGAATAGAAGATGAATGAGCATCAACTAAACCAACATGAACTATGGGTGCCTGAGGTTATGAAGGTCCACCGGGAGGAGGAAGTTTTTCCGTCCATTTATCCATGCTCTGAGTTCATGAGACCTGCAGGAATTCTCCAAGATTTCCACACTTTGGTTTCGAATGCAGGATTGGAACACCTTTTGGAAGATGAACCTTGTCAATTTGTGAAGCTAACCATGTCTGTGGTGCAGGACTTTCAATTTAGTTACTCTTTGCCTAACCCCATGGTCCACTACAAAATTTACAATATTGTTGTCGACCTTTCTCTCGATGACTTCTATGCAGCTATTAAGGTACCTCAGTGGGGATCATGTAGAAGGATAAAGGAGCGACCTGAACCACTCATGGATTTATACGCAGAAATTTGCCAAGGGAGCAGCTTCTCGAAGGAGAGTGGGAAAATCCGTAACATTCATCTCCCCTCCATTCTCTACTTTGCCTACTTTATTGCCAAGTGTGTTCTTGCTAGGAAAACTGCCAATAAGTTATCTTCTTATGATCTAGCATTTATCTCTACTGCTCTTAAACGAGATAGGTCTTACAACTTGGGTTCTTTGATAGCTTTCCGTCTTGCCGCTAACCGCGAGAAAGGTGGAATTTGTGGAGGCCTCATTGCTTCTCATTTACTAGCATTGCATGGTTTAGTGCCTCATCATCGAGACCTACAGTTTCTGATAGAAAGGCTTGATCTTAATTCCATGATACAGCATAAATTTGTTTCCTCATGGGCTAGTTTGAGTGAGTTGTCTTATGAAATAACCTTTCCCAAAGCTGGTTGGAGAACCACTTAGGCCAAAATCCTAAGCTTGGGGGGAGGTACGCCGACATCGCACTCATCTTCATTTCATTTTGTGTCGGTACTTTGTATATTCATGTTTCGTTCTCTTTTTAGTTTTTGTTCTTTCTTTGCTTTTTCTTTCTAAAAACACAAAAAGTCCAAAAATATTTATGTTGTTTTTCTTTGGTTTGCTTCTTCTTCTTTTTTTCCTTGGTTTGCTTTTCCCTTTTTGCTTTGTTTGAACTATTCGAAAAACCCAAAAATATTTTGCTTTCCTTATTCTTCCTTTTTGGTTCTTGTTTTAAAAATTGAAAACACCAAAAAAATTTGTTCTTCTTCTTTGGTTTTGTGAGTTTGTTGCAGGATTCAGTAGTCCTCAGTGGATATTGGTTTCATATTATTATTCAAGCCACACAAGTGAAGGGCAATAATGAGGATTAATGACAACTTGAGGTGTGGTAAGAGGCTGGTAACGAACTCTATTTGTTTTCATTTTTGTACATATACTCATCATAGTGGGCATGCTTAGTTTGTTCGTATAGAGTGTATGTTATTTATGGATGCTTAATAGTTCTTTCTTATGATTAGTTCCATCTTGCTAATAGTGTGTAGCTTGTCTTATGAATGTTTTCTTGCATTACTCTATTCATAACTTGGTATGACACCGTGGTATCCTCCTATGAATGTTTCATTTGAATTGACTTGGCACATGTTCACGCATGCACATGACTGAAATAATCAGTTAAGCCTCGATGAATTATTTTGCCTTGAGGGTCTTGAATCACTTTCATGCCATGATTAGTCCTGTTTTGTTGCAAGCATGATTATGACAGCTATCGCTCTCTCGTTTGTCGCCCCCTTACTATTGCTAGCCTTCACTTTCACTGAGTATTCTTTGCTCATGTTTCCAACTCCCTAAAACCAATTATTGCCAAAGTGTCCACCATACCTACCTATTAGCGTCATTTGCTATTCCCGTGCATATTCAATATGCCTTGTTTTCTTCCGAATAAAATGTTTGCTTGCTATGAGAAAGTTAGTTAGTAAAGCTCTCACGAACTTGATGGCACACTTTATTTTCTTGCATTTAATAAACCTAAACCATTGCGTCCTTCTTTGTTGCGTATATGCTTCCGCTTTATAAGTTGAATTTAGCAGAACCATGTATCATGGGGAACGCTTTCAACACTCCACGGGTACTTTGTACCCCGTTGATATCATGATTCTCTTGCTTATGGATCGAGGCGGTGTGAAATAAAAGTGGAACTTGTAAGATCATGGAGTTTGTATATGGGTTAGAGAAATGCCTGGGCCGCTAGCCTAAGCCATGCTTAATCATGGTGGAAACTTGCAGCACAACCATAATGAGCATTCTATGAAGCATCCTCAATAAAAATCTATGCACATAGTAAATAAAAAGATCGCCGAGATGCTCATTGTCTGCTTGCCTTGTCATTTTGATTATGGGATAGCTCCTGTATCATGTGCAAGGGGTACCCCATTGGCGGTTCTCTATGATACATATGTACTTACAATGACAAGAGCTTACTTGTGACTGGAGTTGAGTAGCATGAGGTCCGGTACTCGTGAGTAAGGGGCATGAGCCTTTAGTTTATAACTTGTCAAGCATATCCTCTTAGTTGTGTCACTTTAACCTTAACCTTAACCACTTCGAGCTCAAAGCTAACGAGTACCATACTTTCAGCATTTGGAAGCCTTTCAAACTTTTCAAAACCTTTTTGTTTTCCTTGTTGAGTCTCCACATATTCTATGAGCACCTTCTTGAGAGCATAGTTGTCATTCTTTGTGCTTGTCTCAAAACTTGATTATTTGTGTTATGACTTTGATGCTTGTATCTCTGATATCTTTACTTCTAGTCTTCACCTAAACTTCAGAGGTACCTTGGCTCATAATCAAAGGCAAGCGAGATACCACTCTATCATACCTTGTTATGAGCATTGTAATGTTTCTTATGTTTATGTTTCATGCTACTTATTATTCTTGAGTTGGAATCTCTTCATAGCTTGCAATGCCTATTAAGTAAACTTAGTTGCATACTCTTTATTATGAATTGTCTAAGTAGTTGATCACACGCTGAGAATATATACATCATATGAAGCAAATGTGATCATGAAAGTTTCTTTTATCGCACTCAGTTTTCAACTGAATTGCTTGAGGACAAGCAATAAGCTAAGCTTGGGGGGATTTGATACGTCCAAAAGGTATCTAATTTCCCAAACACTTTTGCTATTGTTTCTCCTCTAAACGTGTGTGATTTGGATGCAACTAACGCGTACTGACGCTGTTTTCAGCGGAATTGCCGTGGTGTCTACTTTTTCTGCAGAAAATCAACTATCAGGAAAAATCCCGGAAAATATGCCGAAAATCCTATTTCACTAGAAGACTCCCGGAGCCAGAGTACGAGACAGAGGGGGGCTGGGCCCAGGCCACACCACCTGGCCGCGCGGGCTAGCCCAGGCCACGCCAGAGGGTGGTCCAGCCGCCCCAGACACCCCCTCGGTCTCCCTCTTCGCCTATAAGAAGCCTTCTGACCTAAAAACTCTGGGGGGTTCGACGTTTTTCCAGAAGGAGTTCCGCTCCGCTGCCACCACCAGATTCCACGAAACAGCACCAGAAACTCCGTTCTGGCACCCTGCCGGGACAGGGAATTGGAGGAGATCATCGCCATCATCATCACCATCGCTTCTCCATCGACCATCCATGTTTCCCCCATCTATGAGTGAGTAATCCCTCGCTGTAGGCTATGGGGATGGTAGGGATTGGATGAGATCGTTCATGTAATGGCATCTAATTGTTAGGGCATGGTTCCTAGTATCTTCTATTAGTGCTTTATGACTTTGTTGCGACTTCTTGTGCTTAATGCTTGTCACTAGGGCCCGAGTGCAATGATTTCAGATCTGAACATGTTATTGATTCATTATGATAGTATTGTTTATGGTCTTATCTTCAAGTTGTTTACACACGTTGTTGTCTGGAACCAATGGCCCCGAAGTGACAGAAATCGGGATAACCAGAGGGAATGGCTTTGATGTGAGGATCACATGTGTTCACGGAGTGTTAATGCTTTGCTCCGGTGCTCTATTAAAAGGAGCACCTTAATTACCAGTAGTTCCCTTGAGGCCCCGCTGCAAACGGGCTGGCAGGACAAAAGATGTTGTGCAAGTTCTCATTGCGAGCACGTATGACTATATATCGAACACATGCCTAGGATTATCTAGTACTTGGATGCTTTATCTTATTTATCTGCAATTGCCCTATGTTCTGATTGCTATGTGAATTGTCTTGTCCATGCAACCCACGTCCATCCAGCCCTATGCCTACCGCACTCGAATCCTATTGTTTACTGCTATTGTTACTACTGTCTTTGCTTTTACTACTGCTGTTACTTTACTATTCCTACTACCAAACTGTTGCTACTGATAAACTATTGTGAGCAAGATTGTTTCCAGGTGCAGCTAAATTGACAACTCAGTTGTTAAGGCTTATAAATATTCTTTGGCTCCCCTTGTGTCGAATCAATAAATTGGGTTTCACTTCCCTTGAACATATTGCGATACACCCCCAATACTTGTGGGTCATCAACGGTGTGCTCAACTTTTCGAGGAAGGCCGAGAGGAGAACACCTTCTTCTCCATGTCAAGGGAGAGGTGAGGGGCTAGATCTGGAGCTCGGGGGAGATGTGTTGAAGGGGAGGAAGCAAATGAGGGCCGAAGAAGAGGCAGATGAGCTTCTACCCTATTTAACTCGAGGAGGAGAGTGTATGGTGCACCAAGTGCACAAAGAGCTTCTGCCCTATCTCCATTTTTGGCCATTTTGATGATCACGAAGAACCTCATGATCGTTGATCTTGGAAAGCAGAGGTGAGGATGTTGGTAGGTGGATATGGTCCAGGTACGTCTCCATGAATTATTGGATGAAGTTTGGTCCACTTTATATCACATATTCAGATAGTGCAGAAATTGTTTTCAGGATTTCATTTGATATTTTTGAATTGGACAAGGATGGTTTTTGGCTTGATATGGTCCTAAATATGGGTCCATACTTTGAGGAATTTTCCCATGATTTATTGGTGCATAAAAGTATTTTAAACATTTATCTTCTCATTTCTACCTATTAAGAAAATAGGCAAAAATAATTATTAAAACTCTTCAAAAAAATATTTATTTTTGAAGTGGTAAGATAGGGTATGATATATAGGCCTCATATGAGCCTAAAGTTGGAGAAGTGTTTTGGCAAAATCCAAACTTTCCTTTATGGAAGGAGTTTTGTAGGTTTTGTCCATTAATTGAATTAAATCGTTTTTGAGCCATAATAATTATGGATAATATTTTATTAATATGGATATTCAAATTAGATGATGTCCAAAAGATGTATCAAACATTTTCAACCTTGTGTTTTTAGCATCCAACTTGATTTGGAAAGAAAATAGGATATGAAGGATGTTGGGCAAGGTTATTTTTATGCCTCCAAAACTTGATTGTATCTTGGAGCTCAAAGCTCCTTTTGGGTCATGGGCTATATGGATAGATATACCAAGTTAGGTATATCACCATGGTGCAGATGTTTGAGGTTGATCAGGGTTGATCTATCCAAGGATTGATTCCCAACTTTGAATAAAATAAGCCTGCCAAAGCAGATTATCAAATAGCCTTCTAAACCATGTGGGTTTTTGAAGCACAAAGATCCATTTGGAACAAGTGAAGTAGGTATTTCTAGAACTTTATGAGTACAACACAACCATGCAAATACTTGGTCCAAGGAAGGTAGGATGGAGGTGTGAGCTTCTGACCAAGTAGGCTAGTTGATAAGATTTGTAGAAAATGTTATTTTCTTGCCTGCAAAACTATCAAGAACAAGTGGGTTAGAGGATGGTCTATCCAATGTAAGGATTGGGCCTTGGTAGTCCTTAGGATGGTCTACTAGATGGTTCAAGTGCATTTCCAAAAATGCACAAGGGTTGAGAAAGAGAGGCACTCAAAGAAGTGATGGTCAAAATTTGGTAGTTTTGAGGCTATTGACTAGAATGTAAGAGAGGATGTTTTTGATGAGTTGCAAGGTACCAAAGCATCATCAAGTGGATGATGTTGAAGTGTAGATTGATTATAACAGATCCATGCCTGAAGTTGGTCTTCATTGACTTGGAAGCTTCTAGAATGGATCACTTCAGAATTGCTCTGGTTAAGGGTTTTAGATGATCACCTAGTGGCTAGAGATCAGATCCAGCTTGATTAACTTGTTTAGGGTTGACACTCTTGGATTAGATAGATGCTAGATTATGAACTCCTAGGGTATCTCATGCTAATTCCTAAGCAAACAAGTCAGATAACTAATCAAGGCAATTCATCAGACAGTAGATCAAGGAACCTCATCTTACAAACAAAACAAATCTACTACCATGGGTACCTCCAAGCCTAGCTTGAGGTAAGGATGGGTATTTTGAAAGGGTGGAGTTTGAATACGGTGAGAGTCATTGGTATTTCATCCAAGAGTAGGATTCAAAAGCTTTATAAAAAGGTTCTAGAAAAACCTAGAGGTAAGAGTAGTTGAAAACTCTGTCTTGAAAACATAAGGAGATTATATCATATAGATCTCCATAATTTTGTTAATAGAAGCTACTTAAACAGTTTTGATTTGCAAAAGCATCTTGGCTCAGGTTTTGAAATTCCAGAACATTTGAGAATATCTAAAAAAAGCTAGGAAAGTTTTGTTAAATAGCTTTTGTCAACTGATGCTGAGGTAAGGAGTATATCCTAGGCTATACATTCAGATGCATAAGCACAGACAAATAGCAAACAAGCAATAAATCATTGAACAAGAAAAAGTTTTTGTTCCCCCTAATTTTTGCATCTAGACAACTAATCAGGGTTAGTGAATTTGGGACGTTATATGTTATTTTCCAAAACCACATGGATCCACTAGATGTCATTGCATGTGTGTTATTTTCATAAACCACATAGATCCACTAGATGTCATTGTATGTGTGTTCTTTTCATAAACCACATTGATCCACTAATGTCAATGTATGTGTGTTCTTTTCATAAACCACATTGATCCACTGATGACATTGCACGTGTGTTCTTTTCATAAACACAAATGAATCAACATGGGTCATTGGATGTGTGTTCTTTTCCAAAACCACATGGATCCACTCATGTCATTATAGGTGTATTCTTTTCATACACTAGATGGATCCACTAGATGTCATTGCATCTGTGTTCTTTTCCTAGACCACAAGGATCCTCTAGATGTCATTGCATGTGTGTTTTTCCTAGACCACATGGATCCAATGATGCCATTGCATGTGTGTTCTTTTCATAAACCACATGGATCCACTAGATGTCATTGCATGTTTGTTCTTTTCATAAACCACATGGATCGATTGATGTCATTGTATGAGTGTTCTTTAACTAGACCACATGGATCCACTAGATGTCATTGCATGTGTGTTCTTTTCATTCCCCACATGGATCCATTGCATGCCATTTCATGTGTGTGTATTAGTGTGCATCATTGTTGTTTGGAAAAGAATACATGCAACGATGCCACTCCAGCATGTGGTGTTCTTTTCATAAACCACATGAATCCACTAGATGTCATTGCTTGTGTGTTCTTTTAATTCCCCACATGGGTCCACTAGATGTCATTGCATATGTGTGTAACAGTGTGCATCAATGTTGTTTTGGGAAAGAACACATGCAATGACGCCACACCAGCTTGTGGTGTTCTTTTCATAAACCACATGGATCCACGAGATGTCATTGCACGTGTGTTCTTTTCATAAACCACATGGATCCACTCATGTAATTGCATGTATTTTTTTTTGTAAACCACATGGCTCCACTAGAGTCATTGCATGTGTGTTCCTTTCATAAACCACATGGATCCACTAGATGTCATTGCATGTGTGTTCTTTTCCAAAACCACATGAATTCACTGATGTCATTGCATGTGTGTTCTTTTCATATACCACATGGATCCACTAGATGTTATTGGATGTGTGTTCTTTTCATAAACCACATGGATCAACATGGGTCATTGGATGTGTGTTCTTTTCCAAAACCACATGGATCCACTCATATCATTGCACGTGTGTTCTATTCATAGAACACATGGATCCACTAGATGTCATTGCATGTGTGTCCTTTTCCTACACCACATGGATCCCCTAGATGTCATTGCATGTGTGTTTTTCCTAGACCACATGGATCCACTGATGCCATTGCATGTGTGTTCTTTTCATAAACCACATGGATCCACTAGATGTCATTGCATGTTAGTTCTTTTCATAAACCACATGGATCGATTGATGTCATTGTATGAGTGTTCTTTAACTAGACCACATGGATCCACTAGATGTCGTTGCATGTGTGTTCTTTTCATGCCCCACGTGGATCCATTGCATGCCATTGCATGTGTGTGTATTAGTGTGCATCATTGTTGTTTTGGAAAAGAACACATGCAATGATGCCACTCCAGCATGTGGTGTTCTTTTCATAAACCACATGAATCCACTAGATGTCATTGCTTGTGTGTTCTTTTAATTCCCCACATGGGTCCACTAGATGTCATTGCATATGTGTGTAATAGTGTGCATCAATGTGGTTTTGGAAAAGAACACATGCAATGATGCCACACCAGCTTGTGGTGTTCTTTTCATAAACCACATGGATCCACGAGATGTCATTGCACGTGTGTTCTTTTCATAAACCACATGGATCCACTCATGTAATTGCATGTATTTTTTTTGTAAACCACATGGATCCACAAGATGTAGTTGCATGTGTGTTCTTTCCTAAACCACACAGATCCACTAGAGTCATTGCATGTGTGTTCCTTTCATAAACCACATGGATCCACTAGATGTCATTGCATGTGTGTCCTTTCCAAAACCACATGGATTCACTGATGTCATTGCATGTGTGTTCTTTTCATATACCACATGGATTCATTAGATGTCATTGGATGTGTGTTCTTTTCATAAACCACATGGATCAACATGGGTCATTGGATGTGTGTTCTTTTCCAAAACCACATGGATCCACTCATATCATTGTAGGTGTGTTCTATTCATAGAACACATGGATCCACTAGATGTCATTGCATGTGTGTTCTTTTCCTACACCACATGGATCCACTAGATGTCATTGCATGTGTGTTTTTCCGAGACCACATGGATCAACTGATGCCATTGCATGTGTGTTCTTTTCATAAACCACATGGATCCACTAGATGTCATTGCATGTTTGTTCTTTTCATAAAACACATGGATCGATTGATGTCATTGTATGTGTGTTCTTTAACTAGACCACATGGATCCACTAGATGTCATTGCATGTGTGTTCTTTTCATGCCCCACATGGATCCATTGCATGCCATTGCATGTGTGTGTATTAGTGTGCATCATTGTTGTTTTGGAAAAGAACACTTGCAATGATGCCACTCCAGCATGTGGTGTTCTATTCATAAACCACATGAATCCACTAGATGTCATTGCTTGTGTGTTCTTTTAATTCCCCACATGGGTCCACTAGCTGTCATTGCATATGTGTGTAATAGTGTGCATCAATGTGGTTTTGGAAAAGAACACATGCAATGATGCCACACCAGCTTGTGGTGTTCTTTTCATAAACCACATGGATCCACGAGATGTTATTGCACGTGTGTTCTTTTCATAAACCACATGGATCAACTCATGTAATTGCATGTATTTTTTTGTAAACCACATGGATCCACAAGATGTAGTTGCATGTGTGTTCTTTCCTAAACCACATGGATCCACTAGAGTCATTGCATGTGTGTTCCTTTCATAAACCACATGCATCCACTAGATGTCATTTCATGTGTGTCCTTTCCAAAACCACATGGATTCACTGATGTCATTGCATGTGTGTTCTTTTCATATACCACATGGATCCACTAGATGTCATTGGATGTGTGTTCTTTTCATAAACCACATGGATCAACATGGGTCATTAGATGTGTGTTCTTTTCCAAAACATCATGGATCCACTCATATCATTGTAGGTGTGTTCTATTCATAGAACACATGGATCCACTAGATGTGATTGCATGTGTGTTCTTTTCCTACACCACATGGATCCACTAGATGTCATTGCATGTGTGTTTTTCCGAGACCACATGGATCAACTGATGCCATTGCATGTGTCTTCTTTTCATAAACCACATGGATCCACTAGATGTCATTGCATGTTTGTTCTTTACATAAACCACATGGATCGATTGATGTCATTGTATGTGTGTTCTTTAACTAGACCACATGGATCCACTAGATGTCATTGCATGTGTGTTCTTTTCATGCCCCACATGGATCCATTGCATGTGTGTGTATTAGTGTGCATCATTGTTGTTTTGGAAAAGAACACTTGCAATGATGCCACTCCAGCATGTGGTGTTCTATTCATAAACCACATGAATCCACTAGATGTCATTGCTTGTGTGTTCTTTTAATTCCCCACATGGGTCCACTAGATGTCATTGCATATGTGTGTAATAGTGTGCATCAATGTGGTTTTGGAAAAGAACACATGCAATGATGCCACACCAGCTTGTGGTGTTCTTTTCATAAACCACATGGATCCACGAGATGTCATTGCACGTGGGTTCTTTTCATAAACCACATGGATCCACTCATGTAATTGCATGTATTATTTTTGTCAACCACATGGATCCACAAGATGTAGTTGCATGTGTGTTCTTTACTAAACCACATGGATCCACTAGAGTCATTGCATGTGTGTTCCTTTCATAAACATCATGGATCCACTAGATGTCATTGCATGTGTGTCCTTTCCAAAACCACATGGATTCACTGATGTCATTGCATGTGTGTTCTTTTCATATACCACATGGATCCACTAGATGTCATTGGATGTGTGTTCTTTTCATAAACCACATGGATCAACATGGGTCATTGGATGTGTGTTCTTTTCCAAAACCACATGGATCCACTCATATCATTGTAGGTGTGTTCTATTCATAGAACACATGGATCCACTAGATGTCATTGCATGTGTGTTCTTTTCCTACACCACATGGATCCACTAGATGTCATTGCATGTTTGTTTTTCCGAGACCACATGGATCAACTGATGCCATTGCATGTGTCTTCTTTTCATAAACCACATGGATCCACTAGATGTCATTGCATGTTTGTTCTTTTCATAAACCACATGGATCGATTGATGTCATTGTATGTGTGTTCTTTAACTAGACCACATGGATCCACTAGATATCATTGCATGTGTGTTCTTTTCATGCCCCACATGGATCCATTGCATGCCATTGCATGTGTGTGTATTAGTGTGCATCATTGTTGTTTTGGAAAAGAACACATGCAATGATGCCACTCCAGCATGTGGTGTTCTTTTCATAAACCACATGAATCCACTAGATGGCATTGCTTGCATGTTCTTTTAATTCCCCACATGGGTCCACTAGATGTCATTGCATATGTGTGTAACAGTGTGCATCAATGTGGTTTTGGAAAAGAACACATGCAATGATGCGACACCAGCTTGTGGTGTTCTTTTCATAAACCACACGGATCCACGAGATGTCATTGCACGTGTGTTCTTTTCATGAACCACATGGATCCACTCATGTAATTGCATGTATTTTTTTGTAAACCACATGGATCCACAATATGTAATTGCATGTGTGTTCCTTTCATAAACCACATGGATCCACTAGATGTCATTGCATGTGTGTTCTTTTCCAAACCACATGGATTCACTGATGTCATTGCATGTGTTTTCTTTTCATATACCACATGGATCCACTAGATGTCATTGGATGTGTGTTCTTTTCATAAACCACATGGATCCACATGGGTCATTGGATGTGTGTTCTTTTCCAAAACCACACGGATCCACTCATATCATTGGAGGTGTGTTCTATTCGTAGAACACATGGATCCACTAGATGTCATTGCATGTGTGTTCTTTTCCTAGACCACATGGATCCACTGATGTCATTGCATGTGTGTTCTTTTCATAACCCACATGGATCCACTAGATGTCATTGCATGTTTGTTCTTTTCATAAACCACATGGATCGATTGATGTCATTGTATGAGTGTTCTTTAACTAGACCACATGGATCCACTAGATGGCATTGCATGTGTGTTCTTTTCATGCCCCACATGGATCCATTGCATGCCATTGCATGTGTGTGTATTAGTGTGCATCATTGTTGTTTTGGAAAAGAACACATGCAATGATGCCAGTCCAGCATGTGGTGTTCTTTTCATAAACCACATGAATCCACTAGATGTCATTGCTTGTGTGTTCTTTTAATTCCCCACATGGGTCCACTAGATGTCATTGCATATGTGTGTAATAGTGTGCATCAATGTGGTTTTGGAAAAGAACACATGCAATGATGCCACACCAGCTTGTGGTGTTCTTTTCATAAACCACATGGATCCACGAGATGTCATTGCACGTGTGTTCTTTTCATAAACCACATGGATCCACTCATGTAATTGCATGTATTTTTTTTTGTAAACCACATGGATCCACAAGATGTAGTTGCATGTGTGTTCTTTCCTAAACCACATGGATCACTAGAGTCATTGCATGTGTGTTCCTTTCATAAACCACATGGATCCACTAGATGTCATTGCATCTGTGTCCTTTCCAAAACCACATGGATTCACTGATGTCATTGCATGTGTGTTCTTTTCATATACCACATGGATCCACTAGATGTCATTGGATGTGTGTTCTTTTCATAAACCACATGGATCAACATGGGTCATTGGATGTGTGTTCTTTTCCAAAACCACATGGATCCACTCATATCATTGTAGGTGTGTTCTATTCATATAACACATGGATCCACTAGATGTCATTTGATGTGTGTTGTTTTCCTACACCACATGGATCCACTAGATGTCATTGCATGTGTGTTTTTCCGAGACCACATGGATCAACTGATGCCATTGCATGTGTGTTCTTTTCATAAACCACATGGATCCACTATATGTCATTGCATGTTTGTTCTTTTCATAAACCACATGGATCGATTGATGTCATTGTATGTGTGTTCTTTAACTAGACCACATGGATCCACCAGATGTCATTGCATATGTGTTCTTTTCATGCCCCACATGGATCCATTGCATGCCATTGCATGTGTGTGTATTAGTGTGCATCATTGTTGTTTTGGAAAAGAACACATGCAATGATGCCACTCCAGCATGTGGTGTTCTTTTCAAAAACCACATGAATCCACTAGATGTGATTGCTTGCGTGTTCTTTTAATTCCCCACATGGGTCCACTAGATGTCATTGCATATGTGTGTAATAGTGTGCATCAATGTGGTTTTGGAAAAGAACACATGCAATGATGCCACACCAGCTTGTGGCGTTCTTTTCATAAACCACATGGATCCACGACATGACATTGCACGTGTGTTCTTTTCATGAACCACATGGATCCACTCATGTAATTGCATGTATTTTTTCGTAAACCACATGGATCCACAAGATGTAATTGCATGTGTGTTCTTTCCTAAACCACATGGATCCACTAGAGTCATTGCATGTGTGTTCCTTTCATAAACCACATGGATCCACTAGATGTCATTGCATGTGTGTTCTTTTCCAAACCACATGGATTCACTGATGTCATTGCATGTGTTTTGTTTTCATATACCACATGGATCCACTAGATGTCATTGGATGTGTGTTCTTTTCATAAACCACATGGATCCACATGGGTCATTGGATGTGTGTTCTTTTCCAAAACCACATGGATCCACTCATATCATTGCAGGTGTGTTCTTTTCATAGACCACATGGATCCACTGATGTCATTGCATGTGTCTTCTTTTCATAACCTACATGGATCCACTAGATCTCATTGCATGTGTGTTCTTTTCCTTGACCACATGGATCCACTAGATGTCATTGTATGTGTGTTATTTTCCTAGACCACATGGATCCACTAATGTCATTGCATGTGTGTTCTTTTCATAGACCACATGGATCCACTAGATGTCATTGCATGCGTGTTCTTTTCATAAATCACATGGATCCACACGGGTCATTGGATGTGTGTTCTTTTCCAAAATGACATGAGTCCATTGATGTCATTGCAGGTATTTTCTTTTCATAGAACACAAAGATCGGCTAGATGTCATTGCATGTGTGTTATTTTCCTAGACCACATGGATCCACTAGATGTCATTGCATGTGTGTTCTTTTCCTAGACCACATGGATCCACTAATGTCATTGCATGTGTGTTCTTTTCATAACCCACATGGATCCACTGGATATCATTGCTTGTGTGTGTGAATCAGTGTGTATCAATGTGGTTTTGGAAAACAACACATGCAATGATGCCACTCTAGCATCTGGTTTTCTTTTCATAAACCACATTGATCCACTGATATCATTGTATGTGTGTTCTTTTAATAAACCACATGGATCAACTGATGTCATTGTATGTGTTCTTTTCATAAACCACATGGATCCACTAGATGTCATTGCATGTGTGTTCTTTTCATAAACCACATGGATCCACTAATGTCATTGTATGTGTGTTCTTTTCCTAGACCACATGGATCCACTAGATTTCATTGCATGTGTGTTATTTTCATGCCCCACATGGATCCATTACATGCCATTGCATGTGTGTGTATTAGTGTGGATCATTGTGGTTTTGGGAAAGAACACATGCAATGATGCCACTCCAGCATGTGGTGTTCTTTCATAAACCATATGAATCCACTAGATGTCATTGCTTGTGTGTTCTTTTCATTCCCCACATGGGTGCACTAGATGTCATTGCATGTGTGTGTATCAGTGTGCATCAATGTGGTTTTGGAAAAGAACACATGCAATGATGCCACTCCAGCTTGTGGAGTTCTTTTCATAAACCACATGGATCCACGAGATGTCATTGCATGTGTGTTCTTTTCATAAACCACATGGATCCAGTAATGTCATTACATGTATTTTTTTCATAAACCACATTGATCCATAAGATGTAATTGCATGTGTGTTATTTTCCCAAACCAAACAGATCCACTAGAGTAATTGCATGTGTGTTCCTTTCAAAAACCACATGGATCCACTAGATGTCATTGCATGTGTGTTCTTTTCCAATACCACATGGATCCACTGATGGCATTGCATGTGTGTTCTTTTCATATACCACATGGATCCACTAGATGTCATTGGATGTGTGTTTTTTTCATAAACCACATGGATCCACATGGGTCATTGGATGTGTGTTCTTTTCCAAAACAACATGGATCCACTCATGGCATTGCAGGTGTGTTCTGTTCATAGAACACATGGATCCACTAGATGTCATTGCATGTTTGTTCTTTTCCTAGACCACATGCATCCACTACATGTCATTGCATGTGTCTTTTTTTCATAGACCACATGGATCCACTGATGTCATTGCATGTGTGTTCTTTTCATAACCTACATGGATCCACTAGATCTCATTGCATGTGCGTTCTTTTCCTTGACCACATGGATCCACTAGATGTCATTGTATGTGTGTTATTTTCCTAGACCACATTGATCCACTAATGTCATTGCATGTGTGTTCTTTTCATAGACCACATGGATCCACTAGATGTCATTGCATGCGTGTTCTTTTCATAAATCACATGGATCCACACGGGTCATTGGATGTGTGTTCTTTTACAAAATGACATGAGTCCACTGATGTCGTTGCAGGTATTTTCTTTTCATAGAACACAAGGATCGGCTAGATGTCATTGCATGTGTGTTATTTTCCTAGACCACATGGATCCACTAGATGTCATTGCATGTGTGTTCTTTTCCTAGACCACATGGATCCACTGATGTCATTGCATGTGTGTTCTTTTCATAACCCACATGGATCCACTGGATATCATTGCTTGTGTGTGTGAATTAGTGTGCATCAATGTGGTTTTGGAAAACAACACATGCAATGATGCCACTCTAGCATGTGGTTTTCTTTTCATAAACCACATTGATCCACTGATGTCATTGTATGTGTGTTCTTTTAATAAACCACATGGATCAACTGATGTGATTGCATGTGTGTTCTTTTCATAAACCACATGGATCCACTAGATGTCATCGAATGTGTGTGTTTGTGTATTGGTGTGCATCATTGTGGTTTTGGTAAAGAACACATGCAATGATGCCACTCCAGCATGTGGTGTTCTTTTCATAGACCACATGGATCCACTGGATGTCATTGCATGTGTGTTCTTTTGATAAACCACATGGATCCACTGATGTCATTGCATGTGTGTTCTTTTCATAAACCACATGGATCCACTAGATGTCATTGCATGTGTGTTTTTTCATGCCCCACATGGATCCACTAAATATCACTACATGTGTTTTCTTTTCATCAACCACGTGGATCCACTAGATGTTAGTGCATGTGTGTTCTTTTCATAAACCACATGGATCAACATTGTCATTGCATGTGTGTTCTTTTCATAAACCACATGGATCCACTAGATGTCATTGCATGTGTGTTCTTTTCCTAGACCACATGGATCCACTAGATTGAATTGCATGTGTGTTATTTTCCTAGACCAGATGGATCCATTGATGTCATTGCATGTGTCTTCGTTTCATAGACCACATGGATCCACTAGATGTCATTGCATGTGTGTGTATTAGTGTGCATCGATGTGGTTTTAGAATAGAACACATGCACTGATGCCACTCCAGCATGTGGTGTTCTTTTAATAAACCACATTGATCCACTAATGTCATTCTGTGTGTGTTTTTTCATAAAGCACATGGATCCACTGATCTCATTGCATGTGTGTTATTTACATAAACCACATGGATCCACTAGATGTCATTGTGTGTGGGTTCTTTTCATAAACCACATGGATCCACATGAGTCATTGGATGTGTGTGTGTTGTTGGGCATATACTTTTCGGGTATCCTCACAGTTCCTCACTGACCAGGGTGGCCCACTTTGGGTTAGAGCTTTGCTTCACGGGCGGCCCAGTCAGGGAGAAAAGACGGATTCCAATCCGGCTACAGGAAGGCCCTGAAGACTTACCAACTTAGGCCCATAGTGTTACTTGTAGTTCAAGATGTACTCTATAACCGACTCTTAGTCGTAGCCAGATAGATCTCTCCTGTAAACCCTAGGCCGGATATCTATATAAGCCGTCCTAGGGAGAGCCTTTAGGGCACCCTCAATAGTCTACAATCTCAACTCGCATAGGCGAAACCCTTGTAACCCATATTCCAGCTCTGCCGTATTACTGGATTGCTAGCAGGAGTAGGATCCGTCCAAAGCCGGCGGATTCGAACCTGCGTAAACTTGTGTGCTCACCGTCCCGGAACACCGTACGTCTCACACCCCTCTCTTCTGCATGCCTTGAGGACCTCCTCATGGCGTACTTATCATCAATCCGACAACAGTTGGCGCCCACCGTGGGGCAGGTGAGCTTCGGATCTACGTTCTGAGCGGAATCTGCAAGAACCGGAGTCGGAGAGACTATCATTGTTGGTCACATCCTCTACGCTAGCATGTCCCTCTCATCGTTCTCGACGAGACCTGGATTCCGGCTAAGGAGGCTGTGACTGCCTACACCATCATGTCTTTTGGCGAGATCGATGTTTACATCGGTTTCACTGAACTTGTCCCACCCACCCCAGCGGTGATGATAGAGGCAGAAGAATCTTCTGGGTCCCCTTTGTCCGCGGAGGCGACAGAGTTCCGGATCTCAGGAAACCCTAATCCCACCCAACCCACACCAATTGCGGAGATAGTGGAGAAATCCGATCCTGAAGAAGACGTGGCGGTCCAAGTCAAATCTAGAGTGGATCTCCTTGGAGAGGCCGAATCCCAGATCGACCCAACCGCGGAAGTCGAAATCCAGGAGGAGCATATCAACGACACTGATTCTGGCTCTAATGACGCCAAGACAGACAAGCCTTTCCTAAGGTACACACTGTGACGCATGATAATGCAAGACGCAAGCGCAGATGCAATTCTCAAGACCATTAGGAGTTTCAAGGAAGCTGATCGCATTAGCCGCAAATACCTCAGGAAGAACGCATCGCACTTTGTCGGGTATGTTGGATCCGGATCCGGCTCTGCCGATGCTGGAGAAAACACCGACTCTGTGCTGGAGGCAATTGGAACAAACGCCAACGTACCCACATCCTCGGATGAATTGATGACGTCAGCAGATTTCTGAAAGTTCTCCGCGGAATATGAAGAGGAGTATAACTCCAAAACTGCAGAGGAAGGAGAAGCCATGGATGAAGGATTCGGGGAACACTCTCCCAAAGCACAGGATGACATGGAATTCGGAGATAATCCCGAAGTCCAGATGTCCGAAAGTACCGATCAGAGCTTGACTACGGGAAATGGACCCAAAGCCGTCTTTGCTACCGGCGTTGCCAAGAAGGCAAAGAAGAAGAACAAGAAGAACAAGACCCCGACAAAAGACCCTCTGACATAGGAGGTTATTACTGAGGAATATGAGGAAGACTCGAATGGAGCACTTATCCCAAACGAGCCGAAAAAAGAAGA
This sequence comes from Avena eriantha, assembly GCA_910589775.1. Taxonomy (NCBI): domain Eukaryota; kingdom Viridiplantae; phylum Streptophyta; class Magnoliopsida; order Poales; family Poaceae; genus Avena; species Avena eriantha. The sequence goes on from OU342741.1 coordinate 471,359,244, forward strand.
ATCGGTGGATGGACATGTGATCACTGAAGGTGCGTGTAAAGTCATCGATGCTGCATTGACCACACCTATCCCTACAGCTGCAGAACTTACTGCTGAAGATCTGGACGAAAGGGCCCAAGCCCCAGAAGCGCGTCGTCAACAACTCCTAGATGAAGCCAAAAACATCCAGGAGGAAAAGAAATGCATGGCAACTAAGGACTACATGTCTCGGTTGCATCAGAAGACACGGAAACGTTACACGCGCGACGGTCAATTTCCGGAAGTAAACAGGGTCCTCTTTGAAGGAGATCCAGGGATGCCTCGTCTCGACAGCAAAGGAGATCTGGTGTATCCGACACCGGTATAGAACACTGTCGCAGCTCGAGATATCCTGACAAATAACCCAGGCCCAGAACAGGTTCGATTGGGCATCAAGCTACTCACCAAGGGTCTGGAGCAACAGATGGCTGCGAAATCCGGAAATGGAAAAATGGTCTCCAAATCCGACCAGTCTCACATGGACTCAGCCTGGAATGATATAAGGCCCCAGCGTGTTCCGGAACAGCGTCACTGTTCCGACCGACGGGAAGACAACTACTCCAAAACCGGATCGTCAAGACAGCATCACAGAACTGTGCATGACTGGAGCAACGTCGCTCCAGCAGCCGAACAAGAGGCCATTGCTGCACTGTATCCGAGAAATCCTCCCTGACGAGAGTCGAACGATCGAAGGGGAGAAGATAAAGAGAAACGTCGGGAGGAGGATCTTCAAAAAATTCCACCCCCTAGACATGAAAGCCGTCTGGTTGGTCCTCACCATAGTAGGAACGACGGACAAAGGAACGACGGAAACCATGCCGGGACAAGCCGACAGGGGGCTCGTCGTAGTGAAGACCCTCCCCGGAACCGGAGTAATGACGCTCCGGACGGAGGCCGGCGAACAGCCGGAAACAATCCAGCTGCCCCACCCTCTCCACCAAGCAGTCATCACAACGTCTCTCAAGGGGGACAAGGAGGACGACGTGGCGGAGGAGGTGGTGGCCGAAGCCGAAGTCCGGCTCCAAGGCACCGCAGCCACAGCCGACATTTGGGATGATCTCTATCCCCGAACGACACAAGGCACAGGATCAACTCCAACATAGAGGCGCGACGCTACGAAAACGATGATATCTATGTGGGCCCAAAGAGCTTCGGACCACGCATCAGAGCTACAAGATTCCCGGAAGGATTTGCTATCTCAAGGCATATCCAAGCCTACGACAGCATTGCTCGGCCAGATACCTGGCTACAGGATTTTTTCCAAGCTTGCTGCATCGCCAAAGGCGGAAATAGCCTGGTCGCAACCTGATATCTCCCACTTATGTTGCGGAAGACGGCACGATCATGGCTTAATGAACTTCCGGAGAACACCATCCATAACTGGTATGACATGCAAAGCGCGTTCTTTCGGAATTTCGAAGGCACATATCGGAGGCCCTGTATAGTCGGAGACCTACAGCGTTGCACCCAGAAGGCCGGAGAAACTTGCCGAGATTACCTCGGACGATGGATCGACACCAAGAACTCCTGTGAAAGAGTAAATGATCAAACTGGGATTGAAGCTTTCATTGCAGGTCTCCCAATTGGTCTACTGCGCCATCGCTTGAAGTGTGACAAAGTCACTGATTTGGGAGAAAGATAGAAACAGCGAGCAAGTATGCAGATGCCGACGACGATGCAGAGGGATTACTCAATGCCCTAGCTGTGCCATAGTCGGCAAAACAACCAAAGCAACAAGCTCTGAAGCGCAAAAATACCTCGGAAGATAAACCCAACGCGGAAACAGTAGTGGTCACTGCTACTTTCGGGTCTGGAGGACGAGGGCGTGGCGGAGGCCGTGGGCGTGGCCGTGGAACTTCGATAGTCCAAGGTAGAGGAGACCAACAACCGGGAAAAACCTACTCTTGGGCCGACATTGCCAATAACCCATGTGTGCATCACTTAGACGCCAATGGGGGCTCGTCCCACACCAACGCCGAATGTCGTTTCAATAACGACATCAAAAGAGATGACACCGCGGGCTACAAAGCTAAGCGGAAAAAGGGAAAGAAAAATCCGGAAAAAGATAAAGAGACCAAGGAAGATTCCAACATGGAGGAAGCTGATGCTTCAAATCCCAAGCCGGAAGGGAAGAAAAAATTTCCGACCAAGAAATACACTTATGTCACCTTCCTCGGATCTCAACCAGCAAAGGTTAAGAAAGCAGTTCCACATGAGCTCAATGCAATAGTTCCGGCTGTCCCCCAATTTTTGGACTGGTTGGAAGTGGCAATCACATTTTACCGCGCTGATCATCCGCCTAAGTTGCACAGGCGAGGAAAATACGCCTTAATCGTCAATCCACTTATTGACGGTTATGGTTTCTCCAAGACCCTCATGGACGGTGGCAGCAGTATCAATATTCTCTATGTCGAAACGCTACGCCGGATGAAGATCTCGGAGACTCAGCTGAACCATAGCTTTGTGATCTTTCACGGGGTTTTCCTAGGAAGACAAGGTAATTCCCTGGGAGAAATCACTTTGGATGTTACCTTTGGAACTCCAAGGAATTATCGGACGGAGGCACTTTCCTTCGAAGTGGTCCCGTTCAAGAGCGCGTACCACGCTATATTCGGACGTCCGGCTTACTGGGCTTTTATGGCTCGTCCGTGTTACATTTATAATATGATGAAAATTCTAGGTCCCAACGGCGTAATCACTATCAGGGGAGACCCGAAGAAAGCACGAGAGTGCGAGGATGGAAATGCCGCCTTTGCTGAAGCCGTGATGCACGCCCATGAGTACCAGGAGATCAAGAAGAGCATAGATCCGTCCGAGATGCCCGCAACGAAGAAGGAGGTGACAAAGCCAAATCCGGAGTTCAAGGCATCAGAAGAGACGAAGAAGACGCCGTTGAAGGATGATGACCCCTCCAAGGTGACCTAGATAGGCGTAGGCCTCGATAGTGCATAGGAAAGCGCGCTCGTCAAGTTCCTCCAAGCAATTCAAGATATCTTCGCATGGTAGCCATCTGACATGACCGGAGTCCCTACGACATTTCGGCGATGAAAAGCGTAAGGCAATAGCTAAGGAACTAGCACAGCTCGAGTTAGCCGGATTCATAGAAGAGGTCATCCACACTGAATGGTCGGCCAATCCTGTAATGGTCCCTAAAAAGGACACCACTAATTTAAGGATGTGTGTTGATAATACTGCCTTGAACAAGGCTTGTCCAAAAGATCCATTCGCCCTGCCTAGGATTGATCAAGTTATCGATTCTACGGCAGGCTCGGAACTCCTCTGTTTTCTCGACGCATACTCCGTTTATCACCAAATCCGGATGAAGGAATCTGACAAAGTCAAAACTTCATTCATAACCCCCTTCGGAACCTTCTGTTTTGTTACGATGCCCTTTGGGCTGAAGAACGCAGGAGCTACCTACCAGCGCACGACCAACTCGGACGCAATGTACATGCATACATGGATGATATTGCGGTGATGTCCAAAAAGAAGGAAACGCTGATTTCCGACTTGGAGGAAACATTTGCCAATCTACGAAAATACAACATCATGCTTAACCCGAAGAAATGCTTCTTTGGAATACCAGCCGGAAAATTGTTAGGTTTCATCCTGTCTCAAAGAGGCATAGAGGTGAACTGGGATAAAATCAAGGCTATACTCAATATTTCTAGGCCAACTCGCCTGAAGGACGTACAAAGACTAATTGGTTGCATCGTTGCGGTTAGTCGATTTGTAAACCGGCTTGGTGAAAGAGCCGCACCATTATACAAACTCCTGAAAAAGACCAAGGATTTTGTTTGGACCGACGAAGCTAAAGCTGCACTACAAGACCTGAAGAAAGTACTCTCGTCTGCTCCTATCCTTGCTGCGCCGGAACCACAGGAACCGATGTTGCTTTATCTTGCTGTGACAAACAAAGTCGTTAGTATCGTCATGGTGGTGGAGAGGCCGGAGGAAAATCAAGAACACCTGGTGCAGCGTCTGAATTACTTTGTCAATGAGGTCCTGACAGAATCAAAACAGCGGTATACGCACTATCAAAAGTTGGCTTACGGTGTTTTTCTAGGATCTCGTAAGTTACGACACTGTTTTCAGGAGCATCCAATTACCGTTGTGAGCACAGCTCCCATGAGAGATATAATCAACAATAGCGCCACAGGACGCGTCGCCAAATGGGGCATAGAGCTTTCAGCTTTCGATATTGAGTATAAACCCCAGACAGCAATCAAATCCCAAATCCTTGCCGACTTTGTCACTGATTGGACAGAGACGAAGGAGAATATGACCCTCCCTGAGTCGGAATAATTGACCCTCTACTTTGATGGGTCTAAGGCTCGAGGGGGCTCGGGGGCTGGCGTGGTGCTCAAATCACCCCAAGGAGATAAACTTCTATACGTGTTGTAGATCCACTTCACAGCGACGAACAATGTTGCCGAGTATGAAGCACTGCTGCATGGAATCCGGATTGCTAAGGATATTGGCATCCGAAGTTTGATGTGTTATGGAGATTCGGATCTTGTTGCTCAGCCAGTTTCAGATATTTGTAATGCAAATAAACACATGGCAGCATATAAAGCTGTCTTGGATGATCTATCTAAATCGTTCGAAGGGTTTGAGGTTCAACACATCCCTTGAGCAGAAAACGAGGAAGAAGATGCATTATCTCGGATAGGCTCTGCGCGGAAAGAGGTCCCGGATGGTGCTTTTTTAGAGCACCTCAAAGTTCCCTCAATAAAGGGAGTAGATCAGGAATATCCGACCAAATCCGACTCACCTCTAATAGCAGTTCTGGCTGTAATTCCCAGCTGGACTCAACCCTACCTATATTATCTGGTAGATGGCAAATTACACGAAGAAGAGGTTCTGAGCCGGCAGATCATCCGACGAGCGAAAGCCTATACTATAGTTAAAGGTGAGCTCTATAAGCGGAGTGTTTCTGGGGGGTTTCAGCGCTGCGTATCTCCGGAAGAAGGAGTGGAAATCTTAAGAGAAATCCACGAAGGCGAGTGTGGTCACCATGCTGCAGCCAAATCTTTAGTGGCAAAAGCTTTTAGACACAGATTTTTCTGGCTTACAGCTCAGGCAGATGCCAAACGATTAGTCAAGACGTGCAAAGGCTGCCAAAAGTACGCCAAACAAGCTCATGTTCCGGCTGATTAGCTGCGAACAATACCTATAACATGGCATTTTGCGGTCTGGGGGCTTGATATGGTAGGACCGTTTAAACGAGCTCCAAGTGGATTTACTCACCTCTTAGTGATGGTGGATAAATTCACCAAATGGATTGAGGCTAAACCTGTCACTAGTTGTGATGGAGCATTAGCCAAAAGATTTGTCGAGGATGTTATAATCCGGTATGGTTATCCACATAGCATTATCACGGACAACGGGAGTAACTTTTCTATGGGAGAATTGGCCGAATTCTACAACGAGCAAAATATTCGGCTGGACATTGCGTCAGTCGCACATCCATAGGCTAACGGACAAGTCAAAAGAGAAAATGGTTTAATCCTACAAGGCCTAAAACCGAGACTCGAAGAACCACTACGACATGTTGCGGGGGCTTGGGCAGAGGAATTACCCTCTGTAATATGGAGTTTACAAACAACTCCAAACAGGTCAACCGGATACACACCTTTCTTCTTGGTCTATGGCGCAGAAGCAGTTCTTCCTAGTGATTTAATTCATACTTCTCCTAGAGTGGTCGCGTATATTGAAGAGGATGCCGAGATTTCTCAACAAAATGATCTCGACTTAGTCAAAGAAGTTCGCATCGTTGCTGAAATGAGATCAACAGCCTATCAGCAGAAGTTACGCAAGTATCATAGCCAGAGAGTCCGAAACAGATCTTTCAATAAAGGTGATTTGGTTTTCCGGCTTGTGCAACAAAGAAAGCACAAACTTTCCCTAGTATGGGAAGAGCCCTTTTTAGTTAGTCGAGTATTGCACAATGGATCGTACTACTTAACTGACATGAGGCCAGTCAAAGAAAGACCTGCTACTAAGAAGAGAAAGAGAGCTGGAGGCAGTACAAATCCGGATGAGTTAGATAGACCATGGAATATTGCTCAGCTACGTCCCTTTTATTCTTAGTTTATCCTTTTGTGTAATCATATATATGTACATGTTCTGTGAGAAATAAAAGTTTTGGTTGCCTCGAGTTTTTCTGGGAAGTTTTTACCATCTTATTTCCGAATGATCATGTCATAGTCGAAAATCCCAGAATGCTTGAAAGTACTTTATGCTCATGTTCATTCTGGTTTAGATTTCCGATTCTAAAAATGCTACCTTCGGGTATAACTCTAAAGTTTCTAGTCTATACTTTGGTTCTTTGTCTGATTGCTGGATGCGGGTATTTTCAGAGTAGTGAATTGTTGGTACTAGAAGCTGGCTTTGTTTCCGAGTTTAAACTGGTTTAGCAATTGAGCTCCGTTGCTCGGCAAAGTTTTCGAGCAGAAGGTTTAGCCGGCTCATGAAAGGGACGAGTTGGAAAGCCACATAAACGATAAGTATAGGTGAAAAAATACAAGTGCTTATGTAAACATTTCAGGCACACAAAAAATTTAAAGCCAAAAGTGCTGAATAGATCAAAAGCTTAGCACTAGCAAAATTATAGTACTGCATATTTACAGGCCCATCATGTTTTTCAGAATAATACAAATGTTTCTAGCAATCTATGATGCAGGAGGAGAGGAAGGAGCTGCCAGCTCGCTGGATACATTGCCTTGATATCGTTCCGAGATGTCCACATCCAAAACGGTGTGGTCATCGTCGGAAACTTCTGCTGAATCTTCTAGAGGCGGAGGTGGAGTGTCCACGCGGATGAAGAAAGGAGTTTCGTAGCTAGTCAAATCAGCCACGTGACACCCATATCCGGCGCAGGAGTCCATAATGGCATTGATATCTTGCTCCTGGACGTCTTCATCTACTTTGCAGTACCCTCTGGTCACTTGCCATATTTCCATGTTTCCATGGTGGCTCATGACCATGGTGAGAGCGTTCTGCGCTGCGGACCGCGCGTAGGACATGTTCCAATCCTAGACAAGGTGCGGCATCTCCTTTGCCTTGTCCCGCACCTGAAAATCCGACATGCTATGCATATCCGGAATCTTGAGAGCTTCGCCAATGTCCTCAAGGGATTGGCGGAAGTCATGAAGCAGGTCACCGACTTGGGTAAGCCGGTGGGTGCGAGGCTCGGCGGAGGTGGAGTCTGTCAAGTTCAGAGGACCTATAGAAAAAAAAGTTAAAGAAAATCTGACATTGAAAGAAGTCGAAGAAAATAGACAAATTAGACAGGTGGAACATACCAAAGATGACATCGTCAACTTCGGTCTTCTCTTCCTGAAGACTCCGGAGTTCAGCCCGGAGCGCCTCGGAAAGATCCTTCTCTCTGAACAACTCATTATTGAGGTCCGAGATTTTCTGATCTTGAGCAGCAATCTTACGATCACGCTCGTTAGTGGCCATGGAGGAGGAATCGAGAATTTGAGCAATGCTCTTTTCATGATCCGCTTTGAGCTGATCCAGCTCTTGGCGAACTTCCTTGTTCTCCACCACCAAAGTTTTGAGGTTCTCGGCCTCTTCAATCATAGTGCAGGACTATTTCACCAGTGTTGTAAGTCAAAAAGAACAATAGTTCAGTAAAAATTCGACTGTGAAAAAACATGAAAGACAAGGTTTGAGTCTCAGAATGTTTACCTTCGGCCTCACCATTGGCAACTTTAAGCTCCGCATTCTTAAGTCGGAGAGCCTTGATCTCTCTCCGCTTGTTGCAGACATTTTTTAACAAATCCTGGTTATTTATTTGGCATCCTAAGGAAGCATAAACCCGGATTATTTATCCTACTTCATGATTGGGGGCTAGAGGATATGATATGGAATAAAGGAAAAACAAGAGTTAGAATTCCGACTTACATATTGTTCGCGAGTAAGTTTATCCAAACTCGCATTCACTTCAACAGCAACCTTCTCGGCGAGAGTCAGAGGAGTCACTGGAGCAGTTGGAAGCTCACCGGTCCTTATCCCCTCATCGCGAAGACACACTTGTTCAAGAAGATCATAGTGCTTGATGTCCTCTTCTTCTTGCGCTTCTTCTTCGGCAGATAGATTTCTTTTCTCCAAGCACTGCATGGCCAGCCGTTGGATCTCTTCAGCAGATTTCCAGGACAGGCCAAACTTGGCAAGTCCTGGATTGTTGAGAAGGTTTTTGGCAAAGGTTTCTGCCGAGGGATCATTGCCCGAAGAGGGTTCACCCTTATCTATACCTGACTCACCCATGGTGATGTCAGTTTGTGACTCAAGGATCGCAGGCTCCGTTGAAGGAGCCGGATCTTCTGCGACAGCCGGAGAAGGAATGATCACCGGCGTTGCGGAAGGTTGAGGGGTAGGAGCCGGAGGAGCCATGGCAGGAGAAGCTATGGTAAGCTTTGTCTATGGCAGGGGCTTCGAAGAAGTTCCCTTCCCCTTACCCTTGATGAGCTGCTTAGCTCTGAGAGTGTAATAGAGTCGGAAAACATTACATCTCGGAAGAAAATGCGAGTAAGGTACATAGGCGAAAAGTTGTGTCGAAAGTTACCTCTTCACGATGGGCACCTCCTTTGTACTGACATCCACTGTCGGGGCCTTGCGCTTCTTAAGTAAAATGTCCGGCAATGGGACCAGTTCCGTCTCCTGAGAAGACTCTGGAGGGTATCCCTCGAGTGGAGCAAGTTCCGACTCGGGCAGGTCAACAAGCTGAAAATAAGAAAACATATCAGTATTGCGAGATAAATTAAAGGTTAAAACACATAAAAAGGTTTATTGTTAGAAGCTTACCGGCACTACGGGGTTCTCCGCTGTGTGCATGTCCAGAGAAACCTCTGGGATCCTCCTCTCGATCCGCTCCCTTATCAACCATTTTATCTGGCTTATATACCCTTGTGTGGTATAGGCTCTGGGACTGATGCAGAGGGGATCTTTTTTGGACAACGTGATGGAGTGCATCAGTCGGTCTCCGTGGTACTGAAGGGGTTGGATCCAGCATGACACCCAACATTGGACCAAGTCAGATCCCTTCAGTCCTTTGTGTTTGATCAAATATTCGATCCGCCTCTTAGCGAGGATCAGATCGTCATTGAGAGCCGGAGGAGCCTCGTCCCAAGACGGTTGGGCCGTGGCAGCTCCGTCGATAAAAGCCGGCAAAGCAGTGGCTTTGCCGGGAGCCGTAATATCCTTGTGATAAAAGAAGGTGGCTGGCCATTGTTTGACCGAGTCACTGGCTAAGATCTTAGGATATGCATGCTCACGTCTAAGTGAAAAGCTAATTGTACTGGTGATATAAGGAACACCGGCAGTGATAGAATTTCTCCGAACATGGAAGTAGTACCGGAATAGAGTAAGACTTGGCCTAATGCCGATGTATCCCTCGCACAAAGCCGCATAGGCACTCATCTCTAGGAGAGAGTTGGGAGTAAGATGGTGGAGTTGAACACTATAATGATCTATCACCTCGGAAAAGAATTCCGAGGGAGGAAACGACAAACCTCTGTCAAGGTGGGTGCCGAAGTGGACCCGCTCGTCGGCATGCGGGTTGGGGACGGTCTCCCCGACGCTGCTCTGCCAGTCGCCGGCACGGAGGAGCCCTTCTCTATCCACGTCGTGGAGTTTCTCATCGTCAAGAACGCAGGGGATCCAGACCCCGTGAAAGCTTTCCTTCTCTGTCACTTCCTCCGTCGCCGCCACCGCCAAGCCGGAAGAGGATGAAGAAGCCATTTCTCCGGTGCGCCGGTGACCTAAGATGGGCAGCGCTGGGATTTTTTGGGGAAAGCAGAGGAGCTCTGTGCGCGGGGGAGATTTGGAGGAGGAGAAACGGTAAGGGAACAGGTGAAGAAAGGAGGAGGAGAATCCTCACCCCTTATATCCACGTAACCGCGCCAAACGCGTCATGGAAGGAACTGGGAAGGACCCACGCGATGATTACGTCGCCTCGATCTCCACGTAAGCATTGAAACGGTGCATTGGTTCTGTGAACTGTGGACCCACCAACGGTCGTGCTGAAAGGATGTCGGTCAGATGACGTGACTTGACCATGACTGGTGTCAGGTGGCGTTAGAGACCAAGTTCCGGCTTAGTTTGAAATCAAGCTGGAAAATCCGAGTAACATGTTGATAGGTCCGACTTATTTTTAAGACCTGGATCGTATTTTTTGTTGTGAAGTTTCAGGAACCCTTCAAGATTCTGCAAGCCGAAGATCAAGCTAGACGAAGATAAATCCGACTTTGGATCTTGGAGGCCTCTGGGGGCTGCTATTGGGGATATACTTTCCGGGTATCCTCAAAGTTCCTCACTGACCAGGGTGGCCCACTTCGGGTTAGAGCTTTGCTTCACGGGCGGCCCAGGCAAGGAGAAAATACGGAGTCCAATCCGGCTACGGGAAGGCCCAAAAGACTTACCGACTTAGGCCCATAGTGTTACTTGTAGTTCAAGATGTACTCTGTAATCGACTCTTAGTCGTAGCTGGATAGATCTCTCCTATAAACCCTAGGCCGGATATCTATATAATCCATCCTAGGGAGAGCCTTTAGGGCACCCTCAATAGTCTACAATCTCAACTCGCACAGGAGAAACCCTTGTAACCCATATTCCGGCTGTGTCGTATTACTGGATTGCTAGCAGGAGTAGGATCTGTCCAAAGCCGGCGGATTCGAACCTGGGTAAACTTGTGTGCTCACCGTCCCGGAACACCGTACGTCTCACACCCCTCTCTTCCACACGCCTCGAGGACCCCCTCATGGCGTACTTGTCATCAATCCGACGACATGTGTGTATCAATGTGCATCATTGTGGTTTTGATAAAGAACACATGCAATGATGCCACTCCACCATGTGGTGTTCTTTTCATAAACCACATGGATCCACTAGATGTCATTGCATGTGTGTTCCTTGCATAAACCAAATGAATCCACATGAGTCATTGGATGTGTGTGTATCAGTGTGCATCATTGTGGTTTTGGAAAAGAACACATACAATGATACCACTCCAGCATGTGGTGTCCTTTTCATAGACCACATGGATCCACTAGATGTCATTGCATGTGTGTTCATTTCATAAACCACATGGATCCGCTAATGTCATTGTATGTGTGTTCTTTTCCTAGACCACATGGATCCACTAGATTTCATTGCATATGTGTTATTTTCATGCCCCACATGGATCCATTACACGCCATTGCATGTGTGTGTGTTAGTGTGCATCATTGTGGTTTTGGAAAAGAACACATGCAATGATGCCACTCCAGCATGTGGTGTTCTTTTCATAAACCACATGAATCCACTAGATGTCATTGCTTGTGTGTTCTTTTCATTCCCCACATGGGTCCACTAGATGTCATTGCATGTGTGTGTACCAGTGTGCATCAATGTGGTTTTGGAAAAGAACACATGCAATGATGCCACTCCAGCTTGTGGAGTTCTTTTCATAAACCACATGGATCCACGAGATGTCATTGCATGTGTGCTCTTTTCATAAACCACATGGATCCACTGATGTCATTGCATGTATTTTTTTTCATAAACCACATGGATCCATAAGATGTAATTGCATGTGTGTTATTTTCCTAAACCACATGGATCCACTAGAGTCATTGCATGTGTGTTCCTTTCATAAACCACATGGATCCACTAGATGTCATTGCATGTGTGTTCTTTTCCAATACCACATGGATCCACTGATGTCATTGCATGTGTGTTCTTTTCATATACCACATGGATCCACTAGATGTCATTGGATGTGTGTTCTTTTCATAAACCACATGGATCCACATGGGTCATTGGATGTGTGTTCTTTTCCAAAACAACATGGATCCACTCATGTCATTGCAGGTGTGTTCTGTTCATAGAACACATGGATCCACTAGATGTCATTGCATGTGTGTTCTTTTCCTAGACCACATGGATCCACTAGATGTCATTGCATGTATGTTCTTTTCATAGACCACATGGAGCCACTGATATCATTGCATGTGTGTTCTTTTCATAACCCACATGGATCCACTGAATGTCATTGCATGTGTGTTCTTTTCCTTGACCACATGTATCCACTAGATGTGATTGTATGTGTGTTCTTTTCCTATACCACATGGATCCACTAATGTCATTGCATGTGTGTTCTTTTCATAGACCACATGGATCCACTAGATGTCATTGCATGTGTGTTCTTTTCATAAATCACATGGATCCACATGGGCCATTGGATATGTGTTCTTTTCCAAAACGACATGAGTCCACTGATGTCATTGCAGGTGTTTTCTTTTCATAGAACACTAGGATCGGCTAGATGTCATTGCATGTGTGTTCTTTTCCTAGACCACATGGATCCACTAGATGTCATTGCATGTGTGTTCATTTCCTAGACCACATGGATCAACTGATGTCATTGCATGTGTGTTATTTTCATAACCCACATAGATCCACTAGATATCATTGCATGTGTGTGAATCAGTGTCCATCAATGTGGTTTTGGAAAACAACACATGCAATGATGCCACTCTAGCACGTGGTGTTCTTTTCATAAACCACATTGATCCACTGATGTCATTGTATGTGTATTCTTTTAATAAACCGCATGGATCAACTGATGTCATTTCATGTGTGTTCTTTTCATAAACCACATGGATCCACTAGATGTCATCGAATGTGTGTGTGTATCAGTGTGCAGTATTGTGGTTTTGGAAAAGAACACATGCAATGATGCCACTCCAGCATGTGGTGTTCTTTTCATAGACCACATGGATCCACTTGATGTCATTGCATGTGTGTTCTTTTCATAAACCACATGGATCCATTAATGTCATTGCATGTGTGTTCTTTTGATAAACCACATGGATCCACTAGATGTCATTTCATGTGTGTTTTTTCATGCCCCACATGGATCCACTAAATATCACTACATGTGTTTTCTTTTCATCAACCACATGGATCCACTAGATGTCAGTGCATGTGAGTTCTTTTCATAAACCACATTGATCCACTAATGTCATTGGATGTGTGTGTGTGTATCAATGTGCATCATTGTGGTTTTGGAAAAGAACACATGCAATGATGCCACTCCAGCATGGTGTGTTATTTTCGTAGACTACATGGATCCACTAGATGTCATTACATGTGTGTTCTTTTCCTAGACCACATGGATCCACTAGATGGCACTGCATGTGTGTTATTTTCCTAGACCACATGGATCCACTAATGTCGTTGCATGTTTGTTCTTTTCCTAAACCACATGGATCCATTAGATGTCATTGCATGTGTGTGTATCAGTGTGCATCAATGTGGTTTTGGAAAACAACACATGCAATGATGCCACTCCATCATGTGGTGTTCTTTTCATAAACCACATTGATCCACTAATTTCATTGTATGTGTGTTCTTTTCATAAACCACATGGATCCATTGATGTCATTGCATGTGTGTTCTTTTCATAAACCACATGGATCCACTAGATGTCATTGCATGTGTGTTCTCTTCCTAGACCACATGGATCCATTAGATGTCATTGCATGTGTGTTCATTTCCTAGACCATATGGATGCACTGATGTTATTGCATGTGTGTTCTTTTTATAAACCACATGGATCCACTAGATGTCATTGCATGTGTGTTCTTTTCATAACCCATATGGATCCACATGAGTCATTGGATATGTGTTCTTTTCCAAAATCACATGGATCCACTAGATGTCATTGCATGTGTGTTCTTTTCATAAACTACATGGATCCACTAGATGTCATTGCATGTGTGTTCTTTTCATAAACCACATTGATCCATTGATGCCATTGTATGTGTGTTCTTTGCATAAACCACATTGATCCACTTATGTTATTGCATGTGTGTTATTTTCATAAACTACATGGGTCCACTAGATTTCATTGCATGTGTGTTCTTTTCATAAACCACATGGATCCATATGAGTCATTGTATGTGTGTGTATCAGTGTGTATCAGTGTGCATCACTATGGTTTTGGAAAAGAACACATGCAATGATGCCACTCCAGCATGTGGTGTTCTTTTCATAAACCACATGGATCCACTAGATGCCAGTCCATGTGTTTTCTTTTCTTAGACCACATGGATCCACTAGATGTCATTGCATGTGTGTTCTTTTCCTAGACCACATGGATCCACTTTTGTCATTGAATGTGTGTTCTTTTCATAAACCACATGGATCCACTATATGTCATTACATGTGTGTGTGTATGAGTGTGCATCAATGTGGTTTTGGAAAAGAACACATGCAATGATGCCACTCCTGCCACACTGGTGCAATATGCAACATGGAAGCTGCTTTCCTATGTGTTTTTGGTCTATATCACCATGGTTTGACACACTAATCCACATGATGCCATTGCATGTGTTCTTTTCCTAGACCACACCGGTCACCTAGTTCCATTGTATGTGTTATTTTCCTAAACCACATGGATCCACATGACAACACACACTCATGTGGATTCTGTGATGCAACTTCTGCCATATAGGTGAAACATGCAACATGGAAGCTGCTTTCCTATGTGTTTTTTGTCTCTGTGTCCAAGGTTTGACACACTGATCCACTAGTGCCATTGCATGTGTTATTTTCCTAGACCACATGGATACCCCGTGAAATGTCAGGGTTCGTATTTTCACATGATATATATATATAATCTCATAGTTCTTTATAGTTTTTTCAGCTATAGATGATTTGACGTACGCCACTATGTATTCCATTTTGAAAAAACACGAATTTTCCGTCTTTAAAACTACTTCTAATTTCTATTTGAATACCTTAGTCAGTTTTGCCCTTGGTGTTTTGATTCTACTCAGTTTTGCCCTCTCTCGTAGTCACAAACTCTCCTAAAAGCCAAACATGTGCTCACTTTTCCTGCTACGCGATGATTGGTTGAAACAGTTCTCACGTGGATCGCTCGTGCCTACTGTTAATCCTCTCTGATCCAACGCGGATCGTTGCACGATACCATTCCCTTCACACTACATCGTGAGAACACATGGAAGTCCGCTTGCCATCTGCCCCCCATGTTTTATCCATTGAGTTTTTTATGATCTCGTCTCTCTCGGCGACACTTCTACGAGAAGGAACATTGAGCCATACGTTAAATAATTCCACGAGTGGTCATGTCACGTTTAATCTAATCATATATTTCATCTTTTTACCTTTTTAGTAGAGTCATATCATGAATAGAGAAGTTAGCATATAGGATGGTTTGCATTGTGAAAGTATCTCTCCTCCAGTTAGTTATCTATGTATCCCTTGGTGTGAGTTGCTGTTATGGAATATTAATGAGAAGTTTTACTATTTACTTTTTACACATCTTATATTAGTTTGCAATTTTTGTTATATGATAGATCTTGTTGTTAGTATTGGTATCACTTTGGGATAATTAAGTAAATTTAGTTGGTTTTGGCAAACCTAGCTCTAGTTAGTAGCAACACTATTTGAGGATTGAATGGAAAAGAGAAAAGTACTTTTAGAAATATAATTTCATTTTCTTTCTTTCTTTCTTGATTGGCTCATAAGCTTAGTATTCTCTAGTTAAGATCTTTTGTGTTTCTAAGGAAGATTGCATGATTGTTTCTATCACTTGTATGTTTGTTTGTTTCCTTCAACTCTTATGCTTGCTACCCATCCTTGCTAGCCAAAAACCTGTACTGAGAGGGAATGCTTCTCGTGCATCCAATCCTTGAACAAAAACCTATGACATTTATGTCCACCATATCTACCTATTAGCATTATTACTATTCCAAGTAAATTCTCAAGTTTTATCTATCTTCCAAAATAAACTTCTTATGTGAAAATTAGTGATTAAATCTCTCACAAACTTGATGGCACACTTTATTTTCTTGTACTTAATAAATTTGAACCATTGTGACTATCTTATGAAGCTTGTATGCTTGCAAATTATAAGTTGGGAGTTAGCAAAACCATGTTATCATGGGGTCCGCTTTCGACATTGCACTTATTTATTTAGTTGATATCATGTTCTTTTGTTTATGGATGCCGGTGGCGTGAAATAAAAGGCGAGCTTGTAAGCTCATGGAGTTTGTATATGTGTTAGAGAAACGACTGGGTGGCTAGCCTAAGCCATGCCTAATCATGGTGGAAACTTGCAGCATAACCATAGTGGCATTCTATGAAGCATCCTCAATAAAAAAACTATGCAAATAGCAAATAAAAAGATTGCTGAGATGCTCACTATCTGTTGCCTTGTTATTTTCATATGGGATAGCTCCTATGTCATGGGGCAAGGGGTACCCCATTGGTGGTTCTCTATGATACACATACACTTACAATGACAAGAACTTACCGGAGACCAAAGTTGAGTAGCATGAGGTCTGGTACTCGTACTCAAGGGGAATGAGATTTTCAACTTATAATTTGTCAAGCATATAACTCATATTTTCCCTCCCATTAACCTTAATCACTTCAAGATGCCTATGATAGGGGAAATGAGAGCTCAAAGCTAGTAAGTACCATAATTTTTGGAAGCTCTTTATGAAACTTGAAATCCCTGCTTCCCTCTGCGAAGGGCCTATCTTTTACTTTTTAGTTGAGTCAGTAAACGTATTCCTTTCTATCTCAAGCAAGCATTTTGAGTTGTTGTGATTCAATCATCCATATGATGATTTATTCAAACATGTTTCTTATGTTCCTTGTTGTGCACACTGCTCTTATCTGATTGAATATTACTTTGAAGGTTATCATTGAAAACCCCATTATGTTTGACTCCTGCAATTTGTTAGCATTTCTCTAACCAAGAACAAAGTTTACCATTACCAATTATGATTTACTTTGTGTATCTTTATTGTGTTTCCCTTACTCATTGCAAGTTAAGTTATATAATAGTGAGTTGTTTTCTATTATGATTTGTGTATTGATGAATGTGATGCTTCTTGTCCATATTCTCTTTATCGACACTTCAATCCATAAACATGTGGTCATGTTTATTGAGCTCAGTTTTTGCTTGGGGACAAGCAAGGTATAAGCTTGGGGGGAGTTGATACGTCCATTTTGCATCACTATTTTATATCATAATTTAATGTTATTCATTGATATATTTCATATTAAGAGATGATACTTATGTTATTTCATCTATTTTTGCATGATTGATGACGTTTGGAGGATGAACCACCGGAGTCAGGATTCTGATGGAAAAAAGCACTGTCCAGATGCAATATTTGCGAAGATTAGAAAATCCCAGAAAATATGTGGAGATGCCTATTTTTCAAGAAGACGAAGGAGGCCAGAAGGAGGAGTGGAGATGGGCCACATGGGGCCCACACCACCCCCTGGCGCGGGCCCCCTAGCAACGCCACCAGGTGGTGTGGCATCCTTGTCCTACCTCCAGCATCGCCCTTTGGTGTATATAATCCCCTCGGAAATCTAGAGTTCAGGGAGCGACCACAAAAAGATTCCGCCGCCTTTGCGGGGCGGAAACTACAGAGAGAGAAAGAGCTCTCCGACAGGCAGAAATCTGCTGGGGAAATTCCTTCCCGGAGAGGGGAGATGGTCGCCATCAACACCGTCATCAAGCTAGACTTCATCAGGATCATCATCATCTCCACCATAATCTCCACCAGCACCATCACCACCACTCCGTACCACTGTAACAATTGGGTTGAATCTTGCATAGTTCTTAGGGGAAACTTTCCTGGTGTTGATTACTTGTTGTAGTTGATTCTATTGAGTGGAACCATTGAATTATTGTTCATCTTCATATTGTTACTTATCATTATTTCATCTCTGATCTTGATACATATGATGTCTCGTGCTCATTTAGTTCTTTAGGACATGGGAGAAGTCATGTTTTTAGTAGCGGAATTGTGTTGAGAAGGATTTAATGGTTTGATATTTAAAATGTGGTGCTATTCTTCTAGTGGTGTCATGTGAAAATCGACTACATGATACTTCACCTTTATGGGCCTAGGGGAATGCATTTTGTATTTGGCTACTAATCGTGGGGTTGCCGGAGTGACATAAACCTAAACCCCCATTAGGAAACCTTTGCATAAGGGAGTGTAGGATCTCAGAGTTTAAGGCTATGGTTAGTTTTTTATCTTAATTACTTTCTTGTAGTTGTGGATGCTTGCAAGGGGTATAATCACAAGTATGTATTAGTCCTAATAAGGTCAGTACATTAGCATAGGTTCACCCACACAACACTTATCCAACTAGATAAGATTAATCAACTATATGAAGTGAAAGCACTTGGCAATATTCCCATGTGTCCCCGAGAACGTTTGGTAATCTTAAGTAATACAACCGGCTTATCCTTTGCTAAAGAAAGGATTGGGACAATTGCTGCAATTATTATTATTGTCTTTTATTTACTTGGACTTTATTTATCTGTATTATCAAAAAACCCTAAAAATCCGTTTGCTAAGTATTTACAGAGAATTCCTGATCCAAGCCAGTTGTTAAAACCTTCTACTCCTCGTTGGGTTCGACACTCTTATTTATCAAAAATACTACTATACACCCCCTATACGTGTGGGTCATCAAGACTATTTTCTGGCGTCGTTGTCGGGGAGTGAATCGCTATTGAAGAATGGAACTGGTAAAGGAAACTTCTACTGTGAGTATTGTTTATTTATGTTTGTTACTTTATTTTCAATATGGATAATTCACTTACTTTCTAATTTCGGAATGCTACTACCACTACTAAGGTAGTAGATGAACCACCACCTGCTGAAATGGATCCTTTTAAAATACCTATAAAAATTGTTGAACGTGTTATGGATAGCTACTATTTTGGAGATGGAATTGTCCATCCTGGTGATCATTTTCTTTTTATACATGAATTATGCGGATTGTTCAAGTGTGCAAGTATTACAGTAGATCAAGTTAAGAAAAAGTTATTCTCTGTATCACTGAAAGGCAGAGCTGAGGAATGGTATAAGCTACTAAAGAATGGCCAATCTCTTGAATGGGAGGAAATTGTACCTCTCTTTTATTCCAAATTTTCTCCTCCTAGTGATATTCATAAAGATCGGAATCAAATATATAACTTTTGGCCTCGTGATGGAGAGAGTACCGCCCAAGCTTGGGGGAGATTGAATTTACTAATGCTCAAATGTCCTATTCATGATCTCCCTAATAATATTGTTATCAATACTTTTATGCAAGGGTTCCTCTTCATGATAAGGATCTATTGGATGCTTCTTGTGCTGGATCATTTACACGTATGAAAGAATAAGCTAAATGGGATCTTCTAGCCGTATTCAAGACAATGCTGAAGCATGGGAGAAAGATAAAGGAAGAAAGTCAGGTATAAATTATGATTATGAATGCATTAAATCTTTTATGGGAATTGGTGACTTTAATAATATTAGTGTTGCTTATGGTCTTGATCCTCAAAGTATTGCAAATTGTTTTAAGGCCTTTTCCTCTTATATTGAAATTCCTAAAAAGAAATGGAACAATTATCATGAGCCATATAAAGATATTGTTAATTGTGTTCCTGTTAGAAATACTAAAGTTTATACTGCTGATTATATTTTACCTGAACCTTACATCGAGAAAATACATTTCCCTTTTAAGGTAAAGGAACATTCTATGATAGCTAGTATGGTTAACAAAAGTACAAAGAAAGCTATAGAACCTGATGAACAAATAGATATTGAATCTGCAATAGCAAATGTGAAAGACCTTGTCATTAAAAATGTAGAATATGGGCACATTATCCTTCGTAAGGGTACTTCTAATATTGTTTCACATCCTAGTAGAACTAGGAAAGCTAGTATCCCTGTGTTTTCTGTCAGAATAACTGATCATTGCTACTATGGTTCATGTGATAGTTATATCGTTAAATTTAGTCATGATGCTGAAAGTTATTATGAGAGAGGGAAAAAAATTTACGCATCTCAATAATATTAAGTTTCCTCGCTTTATGCTGAAAGTCTTTATGTTGCACTTGTTTTGCCTTCCTATGTTAGTAGCCTCTGGTTTCAATAATTTAATTTCTTACAAAATTCCGTTGCATAGGAAGTGGGTTAGACTTAAATATGTGTATATTTTCTTCTTGATGCTCTCTTTTACTTCAATTCATATTCTTATGTGAGCACCATTTCAATTATCATGCCTATGTTAATGGCTATAAAGAAAGAGCTTTTTGGGAGACAACCCATTATATTTTTGCTTTCAGTTTATTTTTGTTTATTTGAGTCTTGGAAGATATTGCTTTTGTAATAACCTATCCTTATCCTTTTTTTGTTTGGTTTTTTGTCAAGATTAGCCTCTAATGAGAGAGAAGTAAGATTTGGGGAAGTTGCTGTCCCGAAACAGATTTTTGTGCTTCACTGTAAAAAAATCATGAAAAATCCCAGAATGTCGTACTGATCTGTAAATTTTTGTGTGCATGCCCTAGGTATTTAATTAACTTTCGTTAGTTTTGCACTTTTTGATTTGAGCAACAGAAGATTTTCGAAAAAATTGATCTTTACCTGCTGGTCTGTTTTGACAGATTTCTGCCATTTTTGCATTTGCCTCTTAAATCGATTTCCTTTTTTGAATTATTTTGGGATTTCAAAAGGAGTTGCTACAGTAGCTTATGTTTTGATGGATTTCAGTTGAAATTGAACCCAAAGGTTTGTTATCTTGCATGCACTAATGTTTCTATTGAAGATTGTGTGAAGTTTTGTATGAAAGAAATTTTCAAGTGTTAGGAGAGAACGGTGTAATGAGATGAAGAATGGTCAAAAGACTCAAGCATTATATTTTTAAAGATTCTTACAATGAAGATATTGATATTATTGAAGTGGTGACTCCGAAAGAATTTATTAAAGACCAAATTCAGAAACCTGCAGACTACGTTTTCAAATAGGTAACAGTTCTGGTAAGAAAAGGTCCACGAAAAAAATTTCAATCTATATCTTTGCAGTTTTTATCTAACATGGAAGATAATGAGTCGAAAAGGGACAGAAATGGATCCCGGGGGGCTCACACCACCCCGTGGCATGGGCCCACCTGGCCGCGCCACCAGGGGGTGTGGCCACCCCAGAGCCCGTCTCTGACCCATTTTCTCCCAGTACCTTCCTTTCGTTGTTAAACTTTGTAATATATAATCCCCCGGATCCCCCGAGGTCCGTATATCATGTTCTCGTCGTGTTTTTGTTTCGATCTGTTCTGTCCAGATGTCGTTCTAGGATTCGTCTTTAGAGGACTATGAGTTGTGACGCCGGCGCGAGCTCCATCGCAATCTTGAGCAGAGGACATTCGTGGGATGGGTGGAAGAAGAAAGGATCACAGCTAGGCGTGAATACATGGATCGGAGCGTCGAGGAGGAAGTAAAGAGCATGTCAGTAGGTATGAAGGGACATGGGCTGATACCTCCAGTTCTAGACCTCAGTTCCTGCTCTGCAGCAATGGAAGCTCTAGGAGCCATGATGAGTTTTGCGAGACGTACCGAGTCATAAGGAGAAAGATGGATATACTTTGAGAGGAGAATAACAGGCTTCGCAAGATGCTGGAAGATTTTCTCACTCTGATCATGATCACAACACCACCATCTCCGAAGGAGTAATTCGTCATATGGTATTAGCATCCCCTTGGTTTGTTCCAAGCTTGGGGGAGTGTCATGGTATCACATCATTATCTTTCATCTTTTTACCTTTTTAGTAGAGTCATATCATGAATAGAGAAGTTATCATATAGGATGGTTTGCATTGTGGAAGTATCTCTCCTCCAGTTAGTTATCTATGTATCCCTTGGTGTGAGTTGCTGTTATGGAATATTAATGAGAAGTTTTATCATTTACTTTTTACACATCTTATTTTAGTTTGCAATTTTTGTTATTTGATAGATCTTGTTTTTAGTATTGGTATCGCTTTGGGATAATTAAGTAAATTTAGTTGGTTTTGGCAAACCTAGGTCTGGTTAGTAGCAACACTATTTGAGGATTGAATGGAAAAGAGAAAAGTACTTTTAGAAATATAATTTCATTATCTTTCTTTCTTGATTGGCTCATAAGCTTAGTATTATCTAGTTAAGATCTTTTTTGTTTCCAAGGAAGATTGCATGATTGTTTCTATCACTTGTATGTTTGTTCGTTTCCTTCAACTCTTATGCTTGCTACCTAGCCTTGCTAGCCAAAAACCTGTACTGAAAGGGGATGCTTCTCGTGCATCCAATCCTTGAACTAAAACCTATGCCATTTATGTCCACCATATCTACCTATTAGCATTATTGCTATTCCAAGTAAATTATCGAGTTTTATCTATCTTCCAAATTAAACTTGTTATTTGAAAATTAGTGATTAAAGCTCTCACAAACTTGATGGCACACTTTATTTTCTTGTACTTAATAAATTTGAACCATTCTCACAAACCTAGCTTGTATGATTGCAAATTATAAGTTGGGAGTTAGCAAAACCATGTTATCATGGGGTCCGCTTTCAACATTGCACTTATTTATTTAGTTGATATCATGTTCTTTTGTTTATGGATGCCGACGGTGTGAAATAAAAGGGGAGATTGTAAGCTCATGGAGTTTGTATATGTGTTAGAGAAACGCCTGGGCGGCTAGCATAAGCCATGCCTAATCATGGTGGAAACTTGCAGCATAACCATAGTGGCATTCTATGAAGCATACTCAATAAAAACCTATGCAAATAGCAAATAAAAAGATTGCTGAGATGCTCATTGTTTGTTGCCTTATCATTTTGATATGGTATATCTCATGTGTCATGGGGCAAGGGGTACCCCGTTAGCGGTTTGATGGCTCAAAATATATCAAGCTCATTAGGAACCCCAAGAGGAAGGTATGATGAGCACAGCAGCAAGTTTTCCCTCAGTTATGAAACCAAGGTTATCGAAGTAGTAGGAGCAAGGAAACAACTCCAAGGTGTTTTTTCCAACTTGGAATCCTGCACAACACAACCACAGACCTTTGCCCGAACTTACAGTGAGGTTTTCAATCTCACCGGTTTTGCTGAAAACAAAGGATTAAACGTATTGTGTGGAAGATAGTAATTTCTTATAGAAAGTAAACAGTAAACAGTAAATTAACAGACACCGGGAAAGCAAACATGCATATACTAATCATCTTGACTCCTACAAGATTTGATTGGGCATTACAACATTATACATATACCATAATCCAACTGCATCTATGATTAATAATCCACCTTCAGGTTATTATCCGAACCCCCTCCAGTATTAAGTTGCAAGCAACAAATAATTGCATTAAGAAAAGTGTGTAAACTAAACAATACAATTGTCCCATGGACAAAGGATTGTTGTTTTCTCCCTAGTAGCAACATCACATCTAGTACCTTAGAGATTCCTGTCACTTCCCCAGATTACTAGAGGCATGAACCCACTATCGAGCATAAATACTCCCTCTTGGAGTTGATAGCATCTACTTGGCCAAGATAGCTACTAACAACGGAAAGCATGCAAGATCACAAATAACATAGACATGATAGAATCAATAATCAATTTGAAATAGCATCTCAATATCCATCGGATCCTCGTAAACACAACAAGTAGGATTAAAAATAGATGATCTTGATCATGAACAGAGCTCACAAGATCTAAACATGATAGCACAAAGGAGGAGAACCAACCATCTAGCTACTACATGGACCTGTAGTCCAGGGATGAACTACTCACACATCACACCAGAGGCAGTCATGGTGATGAAGAAGGCCTCTAGGGTGATCTCTCCCCTCCGGCAGGGTGCCGGGAAGAGCTTCAGATCCCTCCTGATCTAGGGATGGAGATGGCGGTGGCTATATACTCTTTCATGGAATTTTGATCGGGTCCTTAGGTTTTTCGTCACGGGAGGCTTTTATAGGCGGAAGGGTGCTGGCGCGTGGTTGACATGGGTGCTTGTTCGTTCAATCCACGGCAACAGCGCTAGAAAGATGCTTGTTGGCTCAAGATACGATGAGCTCGTTGGGAAGCCCAAGAGGAAGGTATTATGAGCACAACAACAAATTTTCCCTCAGTTGTGAAACCAAGGTTATCGAACTAGTAGGAGCAACGAAACACCTCCAAGGTGTTGTTTCCAACTTGGAATCCTGTACAACACAACCATAGAACTTTGTCTACAACTTATAGTGAGGTTATCAATATCACCGGTTTTGCTAAAAACAAAGGATTAAACGTATTGTGTGGAAGAAAGTAGTAGCTTGCAGAAAGTAAATAGAAAATAGTAAACAGTTGCAGATTGATGGTAAAAGAAAGGAACGGGATCCATAGTTCTCTAGTGGTGATTCTCCTTAAGATGGATGACATGTTGGGTGAACAAATTACAGCGGGGCAATTGACAAACATCGAGAAAGCATACATGCATATACTAATCATCTTGAATCCTGTGAGATTTGATTGGGCATTACAACATTATACATAGACCGTAATCCAACTTCATCTATGACTAATAATCCACCTTCAGGTTATCATCCGAACCCCCTCCAGTATTAAGTTGCAAGCAAAAGATAATTGCATTAAGCATTGCGTGTAAAGTAAGCAATACGATTGTTCTATGAACAAATGATTGTTATTTTCTCCCTAGTAGCAATAGCACATCTAGTACCTTAGAGATTTCTGTCACTTCCCCAGATTACTAGAGGCATGAACCCACTATCGAGCATAAATACTCCCTCTTGGAGTTTCTAGCATCTACTCGGCCAAGATATCTACTAAGAACGGAGAGCATGCAAGATCACAAATAACAAAGACATGATAGAATCAATAATCAATCCGAAATAGCATATCAATATCCATTAGATCCCCGCAAGCACAACATGTATGATTACAAATAGATGATCTTGATCATGAACGGAGCTCACAAGATCTAAACATGATAGCACAAAGGAGGATAACCAACCATCTAGCTACTACATGGACCTGTAGTCCAAGGATGAACTACTCACGCATCACACCGAAGGCTTGCATGGTGATGAAGAAGGCCTCCAGGGTGAATTCCCCCCTCCGGCAGGGTGCCGGGAAGAGCTTCAGATCCCTCCATATCTAGGGATGGAGATGACGGCGGCTACAAACTCTTTCGTGGATTTTTGATCGGGTAGTTAGGGTTTCTGTATCGGAGGCAATATATAGGATAAAGGGGAGGCCGAGGGGGTACCCTAGGCGGCCGCACCACCCCCTGGCACGGGCCAGGCCTGGCCGCGCGACCAGGTGGTGTGGCCGGCCCCTGGCCCCTCTCCGTCTCCTATTCTGGCTCTGTGTCCCCCTTGGTGAAATATTGACTTTGGCTTTTGTCCCGTCCATTTCCGAGAATATTCACGGAACCAAAAACAGCAGAAAACGGGCAGCTAGCACTGCGGCATATTTTTAATAGGTTAGTCCAAGAAAGTGTATAAAAAGTACTCCAAACTGTGGGCAAAACATAAGAAAGTAGATATAAACCAAGCATGGAACATCAAAAATTATAGATATGTTTGCAACATATCAACATCCTCAAGCTTAACTCCTACTCGTCCTCGAGTATGTAAGTGATAAAAAGAAATAATAATTTTAAGAGGTGACATGCACCATCATAAACTTGATCAAAGTATTTGTAAAGCATTGATAGTTGGGATCATAGTACTTCAACATAGCATGAAAGATAAAGTTATAACAATAAGACATAGCAACTATGTTGTAACATGAAAGGCACAAACAAAAGATTCATGAATTACAATGCTTTGCAAGACATTTGTTTGTTTCACATAAGGAAAACATAGCATAGTGGCATTCAGCTTGTCCCTCATAATGTAGCAAATCATAATTGCATAGGACACCTTCAAACTTTATAAGGGTGACTAGATACAAATAGTTTAAGAACAAGAAATAGCAAAGTTATGCATCAATCAACAAGTCTTGGGACAATGCACATTAAACTAGGAATGGCCACTATGCTCTCTTAATAGGTGCATAAATATAGAAGATGGAGACTCAAATAAAAGTAAAAGAAAGGCCTTCATAGAAGGAAGCAGGGATTCAAGTTTCATAAAGAGATTCCAAAAATTATGGTACTTATTTGCTTTCAGCTCTCATTGCCCCTACCATAAGCATCTTGAAGTGATTAATGTTAAAGTGAACAAACTATGGAGTATATGCTTGACAAAGTATAAGTTGGAAATCTCATGTCCCTTGAATACGAGGGCCTCTCCTCATGCTACTCAAGTTTAGTTACCGGTAAGTTCTTGTCATAGTAAGTACATGTGTATCATAGAGAATCGCCAACGGGGTACCCCTTGCCCGATGATATGGAAGAATCCCCATATCAAAATGACAAGGCAAGCAGACAACGAGCATCTCAGCAATCTTCTTATTTACCATGGGAAAATGGTGATTTTTTCTCTCTTTCCTCTTTTCTCATCTCTTTTTTTCTTTTTTTCTTTTTCTCAATCTCTATCTCTTTTTTTATAAGAAGAATGCTTCATAGATTGCTCATTATGGTTACGCTGCAGGTTTCCACCATGATTAGGCATGGATTAGACCAGCGGCCTAGGCGTTTCCCTAACACACATACATAACTCCATGGACTTACAAGCTCACCTTTCATTTCACACCGATGACATCCATAGACAAAAGAGCATGATATCAACTAGGTACAATGTACAAGTGCAATGTTGAAAGCATTCCCCATGACAGCATGGTTCTGCTAATCCCCAACATATAAGTGCAAGCATATACAACATAGACAACACAATGGTTCAAGTTTATTAGGGGCAAGAAAAGTAAAGTGTACCATCAAGTTCGTGAGAGCTTTAATCACTAGTTTTCTCATAACAAGTTTAATTCGGAAGGTAGATAAAAACATGAATATACTTGGAATAGCAAATGCTAATAGGTAGGTATGGTGGACTCTTTGGAATAACTTGGTTTTATTTGGAGTTGGATGCATGAGTAGAACTCATACTTGGTTATGGAGGCTAGCAAAAGACTGGGAGCGACCAATTAAGAGAGCAATAATGGCCATAATCATGCAAAGCGACAAAACATCATTAATTAAAGCATAAAGTGATATTACAAGTCGAAAACTGAAAGATCATAGAGGCTATGGTGACTTGGTATACTCTTAACATGGTGTGAGCATGGGCCAAGTCAACCCAAATAAGCATCAAAGGAGAATACCACAATACTATGCTTTAATATGCTAAAACAACGCACGATTCTTTCAAGGAACATTAAGCAATCTCAATTGTTTATAACATGTCATGCTACAAAAAAATCACTAAGCATAAAGCCAAAACAATATCAAGCATGACATGACAAAGCATAGGCCACAGTCAAAAATAAGCTCCTTTTACCACTTAAGCATGAACTTTTCCTACTCTTTTCCAATCCAAACCAATCTTTTTTGGAAACTAATGTATGAAAGAGGGGGGTCCAACCAATTTATTCAAGCAAACTAAGCAAACCAAGCAAACGAAAACCAAAAAAAACAAAGACGCTCCAAGAACAACACAACTATGCATGAAACAATAAAAATGAAGTGTTTGGAAGAAACCTGAGATTTTTATTGATGAAGAAGGGGATGCCTTGGGCATCCCCAAGCTTTGACACTTGTAATTCTTGGATATTTCTTGGGGTGACATGGGTTGCATCCCCAAGCTTGAGCTTTAGTACATTCTTCATCTCATTACATCATTCTTTCCTTACACCTGGAATTCTTCCTTCATACAAAACTTCACACAATCTTTATTAGCAACATTAGTGTACTCAAGATAATAAATCTTTGGGTTCAGTTTCAACACCAATAAAACATCCATTAAAACACAAGCTACTGTAGCACTTCCCTCAAAAAGCTCAATTCACCAAAAAGAACCCAAAAAGGAATCAATAAGAAGCAAATGCAAATAATGGAAGAAATCTGTCAAAACAGACCAGCATGTAAAACCCAATTATTTCGAAGACCTTCTATTTCTCAAATAGAAAAGTGTTGATCTAATGAAAGTTATATAACAACATGGGGCAGAAGCACAAAAATTCACGCCTCAAAACAACGTACAGAGATTTTACACGAATCTTTACAGTGAAGCACAAAAATCTGTTTCGGGACAACAACTTTCCCAAGCATTACTTCTCTCTCATTAGAGGTTACTCTTGGCACAAAAAGCAAATAAAAAGGATAAGGAGCGGTTATTACAGAGGTAATAACTTCCAAGACTCATCTAAAACTTTTGGGTTATCTCCCAATAAGTACTTTTCTTTAAGGTCTTTAAGTTAGGCATAAGAAGCAAGCAAAAGAATCAAATATTCTCAAATGAAGAAGCATTAAGAGCAAATTTTGTTTTCATGGGAGAGGCGAGAGGAATCTTCTCTCTCTTCTTAGGGAAGTGTTCTATACCTTTCTTGAGTGGGAGTTGATATTTAATGGTGCCTTCTTTCATATCAATAATGGCACCAACAGTTCTAAGAAAAGGTCTTCCCAAAGTAATAGCACAAGAAGCATTGCATTCAACATCCAAAACATAGAAATCAACATGGACATAGGCATTGTTAACCATAATAAGAACATCATTAATACTCCCCATGAGTTTATTTTTAGCATTATCATCAAGTGGCACATTTAAATAACAATCTTCCAATGGTGGCAAATCAAGCATATCATAAATCATTCTAGGCATAATAGAAACACTACTATCAAGATCACATAAAGCTTTGAAATCAAAATCATTTACTTTCATATGATGGGTTCCCAACCATCTTCTAGTTTCATAGGAACAGAAGCTTTATGTTTCATCTTTTCTTCTTTAATTTTTATGAGAGCATCAGTAATGTGTTTTGTAAAGGCCATATTCATAGCACTAGCATTAGGACTTTTAGCAAGCTTTTGTAGGAACTTAATTACTTCAGAGATATTGCAACCATCAAGGTCAAAATCATAATCATCATCTAAAGTAGTGGAGCTATTGTTTCCCATATTCCGAAGGATTTCAGCATTTTTATTAGAAAAGGTTCCATTGGATTTACTAGCTTCAACACTAGTGGTAGTGATAGTAGAAACACTAATATTTCTAGCAATTTCATCTTCTATTTCCCACTTAGCATGCAATTTAGCTAATAGTCTAACATTTTCATCAATTCTAACTTGTATGGCATTAGTAGCAGCAAAGAGATTTTCAATAGTCTCTGGTTTAGAGGCCATTTTATTAAAAGAAGATTGTGCTTCAGCCAATGATGCTATATTTCTTTCAGCATTAGAGAGTTTTCCTCAATAGTTTTATTGAAAGAAGTTTTTTACTAATAAAATCTTTAAGCATAACTTCAAGTTCAGAGGGAGCACTCCTATTATTGTTGTAGGAATTTCCATAAGCATTACCATTATTGGGAGGATATGCCCTATAGTTATTATTACCAAAATTATTCCTGTAGGCATTGTTGCCAAAATTATTATTTCTAATAAAGTTCACATCAACTTGGTCTTCTTGAGCAACCAAAGAGGCCAAGGGAACATGATTTGGATCAATATGAGCTTTCCCATTAACAAGCATAGACATAATAACATCAATTTTATCACTCAAGGAGGAGGTTTCTTCAATAGAATTTACTTTCTACCTTGTGGAGCTCCCTCAGTGTGCCATTCAGAATAGTTAACCATCATATTATCAAGGAGATTTGTTGCAACACCCAAAGTAATGGTCATAAAGGTACGTCCAGCAGCAGAATCCAGCAGATTTCTTGAAGAATAATTCAGTCCTGCATAAAAGGTTTGGATAATCATCCAAGCAGTCAGCCCATGAGTGGGACAATTCTTTACCAAAGATTTCATTCTTTCCCAAGCTTGAGAAACATGTTCATTATCAGATTGTTTAAATTTCATTATTTCACTTCTCATAGATATAATCTTAGCAGGAGGATAGTATTTTCCAATGAAAGCATCTTTGCATTTAGTCCAAGAATCAATACTATTTCTAGTTAGGGATTGCAACCATTCTTTAGCTTTTCCTCTCAAAGAGAAAGGAAATAATTTAAGCTTAATAATATCTCCATTTATATCGCTATGTTTTTGCATCTCACAAAGTTCATCAAAGTTATTAAGGTGAGCAGCAGCATCTTCAGTACCAACACCAGAGAATTGTTCTTTCATAACAAGATTAAGCAAAGCAGGTTTAATTTCAAAGAAAGTAGCTTCAGGAACAGGTGGAGCAATGGGTCTGCACATGAAATCATTGTTGTTGGTGCTAGTGAAGTCACACGACTCAGTGTTTTCAAGAGTATTCATTTTTTGTGTTTTAAATAAAGAAAGCAAATTAGTACAACTAATTTTTTGTGTTTTTGATAAAACAAATAAGCAAACAAAGAAGAAATAAACTAAGCAATACAAAAAACAAAGTAAAGAGATTGGTTATGAAGGACTCCCCTTGTGAAGTTGTCCTTGACTCCCTGGCAACGGCGCCAGAAAAAAGGCTTGATGGCTCAAAATATATCGAGCTCGTTGGGAACCCCAAGAGGAACGTATGATGAGCACAACAGCAAGTTTTCTCTCAGTTATGAAACCAAGGTTATCGAACAAGTAGGATCAAGGAAAAAACTCCAAGGTGCTGTTTCCAACTTGGAATCCTGCACAACACAACCACAGAACTATGCCCCAACTTACAGTGAGGTTGTCAATCTCACCGGTTTTGCTGAAAACAAAGGGTTAAACGTATTGTGTGGAAGATAGTAATTGCTTGTAGAAAGTAAACAGTAAACAGTAAATGAAAAAAATGGTAGATTGATGGTAAAAGAATGGACCATGATCCATAGTTCACTAGAGGAGATTCTCCTTAAGATAGATGGCATGTTGGGTGAACAAACTACAGCGGGGCAATTAACAGACACTAAGAAAGCATACATGCATATACTAATCATATTAACTCCTACGAGATTTGATTGGGCATTACAACATTATACATAGACCGTAATCCAACTTCATCTATGACTAATAATCCACCTTCAGGTTATCATCCGAACCCCCTCCAGTATTAAGTTGCAAGCAATAGATAATTGCATTAAGCAAAGTGTGTAAAGTAAACAATACGATTGTCCCATGGACAAAGGATTGTTGTTTTCTAACTAGTAGCAATAGCACATCTAGTACCTTAGAGATTCCTGTCACTTCCCCAGATTACTAGAGGCATGAACCCACTATCGAGCATAAATACTCCCTCTTGGAGTTGCTAGCATCTACTTGGCCAAGATAGCTACTAACAACGGAAAGCATGCAAGATCACAAATAACATAGACATGATAGAATCAATAATCAATCTGAAATAGCATCTCAATATCCATCGGATCTCCACAAACACAACATGTAGGATTACAAATAGATGATCTTGATCATGAACGGAGCTCACAAGATCTAAACATGATAGCACAAAGGAGGAGAACCAACCATCTAGCTACTACATGGACCCGTAGTCCAGGGATGAACTACTCACGCATCACGCCGGAGGCAGTCATGGTGATGAAGAAGGTCTCCAGGGTGATCTCTCCCGTCCATCAGGGTGCCGGGAAGAGCTTCAGATCCCTCCTGGTCTAGGGATGGAGATGGCGGCGGCTACAGACTCTTTCGTGGAATTTTGATCGGGTCCTTAGGGTTTTCGTCTTAGAAGGCTTTTATAGGCGGAAGGGCTAGGTAGGTGGAGCACCAGGGGGCCCACACCCCCTGGTGGCGCCCCCCAGGCCGTGCCGCCACTAGGTGTGGCCGCCCTGGTGCGCCACTTTGTCTCCCCTCCGGACTCCGGGTTGCTTCAGGTAAAATGTTGACTTTGGGTTTTTATCCGGTCCAATTCCGATAATATTTCCTTACTAGGTTTTCTGAAACCAAAAACAGTAGAAAACATGCAACTAGCACTGTGGCATCTTGTTAATAGGTTAGTTCCAAAAAATGTGTAAAAATACTCCAAAGTGTGGAAAGAACATAAGAAAGTAGATATAAAACAAGCATGGAATATCAAAAATTATAGATAATTTTACGACGTATCACGATTCTCTATGATACACATACACTTACAATGACAAGAACTTACCGGAGACCAAAGTTGAGTAGCATGAGGTCTGGTACTCGTACTCAAGGGGCATGAGATTTTCAACCTATAATTTGTCAAGCATATAACTCATATTTTTCCCTCGCATTAACCTTAATCACTTCAAGATGCCTATGATAGGGGCAATGAGAGATCAAAGCTAGTAAGTACCATAATTTTTGGAAGCTCTTTATGAAACTTGAAATCCCTGCTTCCCTCTGCGAAGGGCCTATCTTTTACTTTTTAGTTGAGTTAGTAAACCTATTCCTTTCTATCTCAAGCAAGGATTTGAGTTGTTGTGATTCAGTCATCCATATGATGATTTATTCAATCATGTTTCTTATGTTCCTTGTTTTGCACACTGCTCTTATCTGATTGAATATTACTTTGAAGGTTATCATTGAAAACCCCATTATATTTGACTCCTGCAATTTCTTAACAGTTCTCTAACCAAGAACAAAGTTTGCCATTACCAATTATGACTTACTTTGTGTATATTTATTGTGTTTCCCTTACTCATTGCAAGTTAAGTTATATAATAGTGAGTTGTTTTCTATTATGATTTGTGTATTGATGAATGTGATGCTTCTTGTCCGTATTCTCTTTATCGACACTTCACTCCATAAACCTGTGATCATGTTTATTGAGCTCAGTTTTTGATTGGGGACAAGCGAGGTCTAAGCTTGGGGGAGTTGATACGTCCATTTTGCATCACTATTTTATATCAAAATTTACTGTTATTCATTGATATATTTCATATTAAGAGATGATACTTATGTTATTTCATCTATTTTTGCATGATTGATGAATTTTGGAGGATGAACCACCAGAGTCAATATTCTGATGGAAAAGGCACTGTCCAGATGCAATATTTACGAAGATAAGAAAATCCTTGAAAATATATGGAGATGCCTATTTTTATAGAAGATGAAGGAGGCCAGAAGGAGGAGTCCAGATGGGCCACTGGGGGGCCACACCACCCCCTGGCGCAGGCCACCTCGGGCCGCGCCACCAGGTGGTGTGGCCACCTTGGCCTACCTCCAGCATCACCCTTCCATGTATATATTCCCCTTGAAACCCGAAGACTCGGGGAGCAACCATAGAAAGGTTCCGCCGCCTGTGCAGGGCGGAAACTACAGAGAGAGAGAAAGAGCTCTCCGGCAGGCAGAAATCTGCCGGGGAAATTCCTTCCCAGAGAGGGAGATCGTCGCCATCAACACCGTCATCAAGCTAGACTTCATCGGGACCATCATCATCATCTCCACCATCATCTCCACCAGCACCATCACCACCACTCCATACCACTATAACAATTGGGTTGAATCTTGCATAATTCTTAGGGGAAACTTTCCCGATGTTGATTACTTGTTGTCGTTGATGCTATTGAGTGGAACCATTGAATTATTGTTCATGTTCAGATTGTTACTTATCATTATTTCATCTTTGATATTGATCCATATGATGTCTCGTGAGTAGTTCGTTTAGTTCTTGAGGACATGGGAGAAGTCATGTTGTTAGTAGTGGAATTTTGTTGAGAAGGATTTAATGGTGATATTTAAGTTGTGGTGCTATTCTTCTAGTGGTGTCATGTGAACATCGACTACATGATACTTCACCTTTATGGGCCTAGGGGAATGCATTGTGTATTTGGCTACTAATTATGGAGTTGCCGGAGTGACAGAACCTAAATGCCCGTTAGGAAACCTTTGCATAAGGGAGTGTAGGATCTCAGAGTTTAAGGCTATGGTTAGTTTTTTTATCTTAATTACTTTCTTGTAGTTGTGGATGCTTCCAAGGGGTATAATCACAAGTAGGTATTAGTCCTAGTAAGATCAGTACATTAGCATAGGTTCACCCACACAACACTTATCCAACTAGATAAGATTAATCGACTATATGAAGTGAAAGCACTTGACAATATTCCCATGTGTCCCCGAGAACGTTTGGTCATCTTAAGTAATACAACCGGCTTATCCTTTGATAAAGAAAGGATTGGGACACTTGCTGCAATTATTATTATTGTCTTTTATTTACTTGGAGTTTATTTATCTGTATTATCAAAAAACCCTAAAAATCCGTTTGCTAAGTATTTACAGAGAATTCCTGATCCAAACCACTTGTCAAAACATTCTGCTCCTCGTTGGGTTCGACACTCTTATTTATCGAAAATACTATGATACACCCCCTATACTTGTGGGTCTCATGGAGTTCAACGAACACGCTCTGCTCGTATACCCGGAGGTACATATATTTCTCCATGTTTCATATTTTTACTCAGGTTGTAGATGTACCCTTTAATCTATAGAAGAACTACTTAATATGTTCATGTGCTACTTAATCTAGTCCTAAGGATTAGATTCACCGTACAAACCGGTGCATACAGAGATTTAGTCTATTCTGAATGATTACACATTATTTATTTATTAATAAGTTATTAAGAACACAAACAATCTTAATTTAGGAACAAGCTAGGGAGACAGCCGTAATGAACTGCTGAACCTATATAAATATGTTATTGTTTTCAAAGTAACTTGGAATGGTTGTTCGAATATCTATTCATTCTTTTTCTCATTTCTATTTGCCTTTATACATTACAGGTAGATTCTAGTGAGGTGGACTCTGACAAGGAGGACATGGACAAAAAGATCCACCATGTCATGAAGAAGCTCAAGAGCGGGAGAATCCTTTTCTGCACTCGACTTGGGGAGCTCAGGTGCCCTTTCTGTAAGAAAGGAGTCAATCCGAGGATTGACAGCTTGATTGCGTATGCAGTTGGCATCGATAAAAGCCCCGCTAGTAAACACAAGCCATCGACCAAGGCTAATCACGCTGCTTATCGTGAATTCCTGAGGGAGTATGTCAAAACCGGCCTGGTGTCCCCCTACCTAGGAATCGGGAACCTCTAGCTGACGAACCCGTGACTGTGCTACCATAGCCACTAATAATGTTTAACTCTCTTACCGTTTCTAGACCCTGAAACTATGTGGTGTGTTGAAACCTGATGCTATACTACTGACACGTGTGTTCCAAAGTTGCTTAATCATGCATGCTTACACGTACCTTAAATTTCTTGGGCATAATGATCACAAGTAGCTTCCCACTTTGTTATGTCCTGTCACGTTACGTCGTGTCAGCACCGTGCACCCGCTGTAGAGCAGCAACAGGACGATGGTCTCCATGACAGGTCTTCGCCACGTCGCTCACCCGTCCCATCGCCTACACGGCACGGTTGTCCCCCCAATTTAAGTGCTAGGATTGGAACCCAAAGGTGCTCGACCGGTAAAACGTACTTCTGACTGGGTATGACCGAAATTATGGTAAATGCAATTTACAACGCGCACCCCCCATTTTACGCATCTCCTGCCGTCCCCGCTCCACATCACCGTGCAAAAATTCCCAACTCCTTTTGTCACCACCGCAGCCACCGCAAGAACCATCGACGCTGCCGCAGCCACCGCCACTACCATGCCATACCACCGCAACAGATCTCTCCACCGCCACGTGATACGTACAAAACATATCTACTTTCCTGAACACTTTTGCTATTGTTTCTCCTCTAAACTTGTGTGATTTGGATACAACTAACACGGACTGACGCTGTTTTCAACAGAATTACCTTGGTGTCTAGTTTTTGTGCAGAAAATCAACTATCAGGAAAAATCCTGGAAAATATGCCAAAAATCCTATTTCACCAGAAGACTCACGGAGCAAGAAGACGAGACGGAAGAGGGCCACGAGGGGCCCACACCCCTGGCCGCGTGGGCCAGCCCAGGCCGCGGCTAGGAGGAGTGTGGCTGCCTCGGGCACCCCTCGTCCTCCCTCTTCGCCTATAAGATGCCTCTTGACCTAAAAACTTACGGGGGTTCGAACTGTTTCTAGATAGAGTTCTGGTGCACCGCCACCACCAGAAACTGCGATTCGAAACCAGAAACTCCGTTCTGGCACCCTGCTAGGATGGGGAATTGGAGGAGATCATCGCCATCATCATCACCATCGCTTCTCCATAGACCATCCTGAAGGGGATCCATAGCAGAAAACAAAAAAAAATTCCTACGATGGAACCCCAAAACTGCCTAGGATCTATCTATATAGTAATGCGGTAACGGCCAATGCGTATAGAATACATACCCTTGTAGACCGTACGCGGTTAATGTTCCGAGGGGAACATGGTTGATGTAGTCGTACTCGTAGCCAACCTCAAGGTCACGAAGCTCCTCGCAGGTCACCCCTTGCTCCTTCTTCATCGTGCAGCAGCTCCGGCTCATGACATTTAAGCGCCCCAGGTGTTGTGCCTCGTGTCTTCGTACACATCCGGTGCACGATGAGACCTCCGGCTCCCCGATCCCGTCGGGAGTGCAGAAGTTGATATCCGGCTAGGAATCCCTGCAGCGCAACGGCGTACTACAGGTGTGCCTTGTTCGCATAGCCCAAACTTGGGGCAATTCACAAGGTCTAGAGAGAGAGGGAAGGAGGAAGTCAACCAAAGGACTTCTCCAATTGATGGTGTGTTCAATCCCACCCATGGGCACCCCTTTATATAGGGGGAGGGGTGTGCCCTCCCCTTTGGGTTTCCCATGTGGGACTAAACAAGGGAGAGAGGGGGGAGGCGCATGGGCCTCATGGGCCAGTCGGCCAGGGGTGGACCCCACCCCGCGCACAGCCCTAGGTTGTCCGGGTGGGCCCCCTTGAGGCGCATGGGCGTTGTCCCTTGGCCCTTCCCTCCTTCGGTTTTCCCTCATGGGCCTTTATTCACTAGGAAGTTTGGCCCATTAGTGGAATACCCCTTCAAATTAGATTTTAATATTATATTTAATATTAATTACATTAATTAATATGTAAATACATATTACAAAATCTGTCTTGACCCGAAACACCTTTCGGTTCCCTTTCCATTTCCTCCGAACGACTTCGAATCTTTCCCGGAATGATTCCGGTCCTTTATTCTTTCTCCGAACAACTTCGGAGTGAACGTAGATATGTCTGACCCCTACTCACCGCAGGGCGCCTCATATCGAAGAACTTTCTTGGTGGTGCACTCACAAGGGGAACACAGAACATTGGAATTAAATAGAGATTATCTTATTTGCTACCGTTGAGTATATAAATACTAGCACACAATAAGATGTAAAACAGGTATCAACATCATATGTATAATGTGATATGATATGGTGATTTTTGCGCCTTGATCTCCATCGAGCGCTCCAGCATGATCTCCATCCTACCATCGGTTTGACGCCAAGTCCATGATGCCTCCACCAGGTCGTCCATCGGAACGATGACTATTACTATACTACTTAGTAACAGAAAAGTAAAGTACTTTACCTTTGTAACGACCAATACCATATCATAATCACATGCCCCCTGCAAAATAAAGTTAGACGTCTCAACTTTATCTATTGTAAGTTTTACGTGGTTGTTAGGGCTTTCGCAATAGAACCGTTTCTAAACTACGAACTTTCCAACCACAACATGGATCCGACAGTTGTCTCTGTTACACCCCTTTCGGGGCCCTCCGTTGTAAATGATATATCAACTATTGAATGAGAGACAGACACCCGCTAGCCACTTATACGGTAAAGGCCGTATGTTGAGCGTGGAACTAGTCTCGCGTACTAATACGCGTAAGGTCGGTCCGGGCCGCTTCATCAAACAATACCGCGATATAAACAAGTACACGTTAGAGGGTAACAACTAAGGGATCAATGCCCGCACAATACATGTGCGTACTGGCCGTACAACACTCCTACGCATAGATCGGCTCTGATACCACTGAAGGGGATCCGTAGCAGAAAACAAAAAATTTCCTACAATGGAACCCAAAAACTGACTAGGATCTATCTATGTAGTAATGTGGTAAAGGCTGATGCGTATAGAATACATACCCTTGTAGACCGTACGCGGTAAATGTTCCGAGGGGAACGTGGTTGATGTAGTCGTACTCGTAGCCAACCTCAAGGTCACAAAGCTCCTCGCAGGTCACCCCTTGCTCCTTCTTCATCATGCAGCAGCTCCGGCTCATGACATTTAAGCGCCCCAGGTGTTGTGCCTCGTGTCTTCGTACACATCCGGTGCACGATGAGACCTCAACGGTTCAATCTCGTTGGTATCACATACCTTGTTCAATCTCGTTCACAACAAGTTCTTGTTTCTTGTTACCGTGATATTACATCCACGTGACCGAGTCACATGTTGCAACATTTATGGATGTAATTTCACTAAGCCGGTTGTATGTATATTTACCCATCATGTGGGCGAACAAATCTCGCCCTTGACATATATTGCCTCAACGGTTCCTCTGAGTACCTGAACACACCTTTGTAACCACAGTATTACCAAGTGGCACTTGATGCTATCAAAGCACTCTCGGGAGACTATGATTGATATAGCCTCACGGTCTAAGGAATTAGGAGTCTAAATTTAGCTGTTGCAACAATGAACTATATGACTTGATTGTGTTGCAATCCTTCGAGGAATGTCCATCACATCATTCTCCAATGATATGACCCTGTTGTCAATTGGCATAAATGCCCATGATCTTGAAACCCAGATCATCCTCATGACCAATGAACTAGTATGAATAAAGGCTACTAGGGACTTTGTTGTCTCATACCACACCTGTACCAATGTTTCTACTTGGCACAGTTATAGCACAATATGAAACTATTATAAACTAATTGAGATATGACAATAAAAACCTATTTATTATTTGCCTCTAGGGCATATCTCCTTCAGTCTCCCACTTAAACTAGAGTACAGATAATCCAGCTCGCGTTTTACTCATATAAACCATATACCATATGCGTTTACAGATCATGCATGCTCATGGGAAACGTTATGTCCATGTTCTGTTTTACCAGATCATTATGTCTTTCGCAAATTGTTAATGTCTTCCTAATTTTGACATTTACACCATTATCATATAATGGGTCGAAGCATTTGTTTTGCGACAAAGTGAGACTTTGTTTCTAGTGTTTATAATGACGGTCGTTTTCACTGTTGTCATCTCAACTTCGAAACACACTTTGCTATCCTTTGTGTATATACTATAGTCATGGCAGTAGAACGAGGCTGGATTCCAGGAGCTTACAGTGACTTTAGATCAACCTCGAGGGCTTTCTCATGGGCACTGGGCCCTGGGACACATCATACTACGTTAAAAGCGAACTAGCCCTGCCATAACATTATACATCACATCAGATGGAGTTTTTATACTTCTATATCTATGTAGATCATAGTGCATGAAATGCAACTATGCCACTTACTTTGCTTCTTGTCATATAAGTACAAACTTAATTCTGGTTTAGTGATCAACTCAGGAATCACTTAAAGACACGTTCTTATAGTTAAGACTTTGTCTTACCAACCAGAACTTCGGGTCACATTACATCGAATATACAACATGGTTATATGGAAGAACCTATGACTGAGGCATAGGAGATGCAACGCATCTCTTTATTTCAACCATAGTTGCAATACTAACTCAATGCTTCATATAGTAAGAACTTCTTTCTTACCTTGTTCCATTCTGAGCTTCTTCAGAATCTTGTCTTTAGGACATTCTGAACATCTTTCAGAATCAAGTCCGGGAAGCATTCGACATTTAGTGTTTATTAAACTCACCAATCTATCTCGATAGATCTTATTGTTTAATAACTTCAACTTCATCCTTATTTATCTATTATGAACACCAAACACATCATTCGCATATGTCGTCCACATATCCTAGAATGATTTCACGCTCCCACTCAAATATGACATTCATGTTTGAGATCTAGGGATTTCACTTAGCTCTCACTCAAATATGACATGCATGTTTGAGATCCAGGGATTTCACTTAGCTCCCACTCAAAATATGTCAGCTACATATTGTGAATTAGCCAAGATGATTTTCTCCCACTCAAAACTAGGTTCTCTCGATAATCTTGGATATTCCAAAATTCTTTGATCATCATCAATTTGAGAATTCCAATTACAAGACTTCAATATCCATATATATTTCCAGTGTAAATCCAAAAGACTTAAGCATCACCACTATTGTAGTCAACTCCTTGAATTTGTCCAAACTTGTGACAAATCGAGCCTTTTGTCATTCATTAAGTTTCATTTCCTTCTTATGACTTTGCATTCATTCAGAAATATCAAGTAAACTTCTTTACTTTAATAAGATCAAGTAACATGTTACTTTGCAATCTTAAATGTAACTTAATATAGGATTTTATGACTCCTAGTCATTTCTCGCACTCAGGTCCATCACGCTTCTTTGTAATTTGTAGGCTATGGGGATGGTAGGGATTGGATGAGATCGTTCATGTAATGGCATCATATTGTTAGGACATGGTGCCTAGTATCTATTATTAGTGTTTGTTTTGACTTTGTTGCAACTTGTTATGCATAATGCTTGTCACTATGGCCCGAGTGCCATGATTTCAGATATGGACATGTTATTGATTCATGAGGATATTATATTTTGTGATCTTACCTACAAGTTGTATACACATATTATTGTCCAGAACCAAAGGCCCCGAAGTGACAATAATCGGGATAACTGGAGGGGATGGCTTTGATGTGAGGATCACATGTGTTCACGGAGTGTTAATGCTTTGCTCCGGTGCTCTATTAAAAGGAGCACCTTAATTGCCAGTAGTTCCCAAGAGGCCCCGCTGCAAATGGGCTGGAAGGACAAAAGATGTTGTGTAAGTTCTCATTACGAGCACGTACGACTACATATGGAATACATGCCTATGATTATTTAATACTTGGATGCTTTATCTTATTTATCTGCAAATGCCCTATATCTTGATTGCTATATGAATTGTCTTGTCCATGCAACGCCCGTCCATCCATCCCTATGCCTACCGCACTTTAATCCTACTGTTTACTCCAATTGTTACTACTGTCTTTACTTTTACTACTGCTTTTACTTTGCTATTACTACTACAAAAATATTGCTACTGATAAACTGTTGTGAGCAAGATTGTTTCCAGGTGGAGCTGAATTGACAACTCAGTTGTTAAGGCTTATAAATATTCTTTGGCTCCCCTTGTGTCGAATCAATAAATTGGGTTTTACTTCCCTCGAAGACTGTTGCGATCCCCTATACTTGTGGGTCATCACCGCGCCCAGTCCCAGCCAATGCTACCGACGCTAGGCCACCGCCGCCACATTAACTGTTGTCATGGACGCAGAGTACGGCGTGTTGGGCAACGGGAGCAACTTCACCGACAAGTACACCGTCACCACCCATGGCACCACCGAGCTAACGGTAGTCCACACCAATGAGTCAGCGAAGGTGGCCAATCATCACAATGTACAAGCGGTGGCTATAGGAGCCGATGGACAAGTACAAGATCGTCAGCCTAGACCTAGAGTATACCGGTGGTAGGAAGAGGGTGGCACTTTTACAGTTGTCCATGCACAACCCTGCCTCCTATACCACGTATGCAGGGCCAAATGGGTATGCTCAGAGATTCGCGAGTTCCTGCGTAGGACGGAGATCTACTTCGCCAGCGTCGACATCAAGAAGGACACTTTGAAGCTAGAGCGGGATCTCCTGGTTCATGTCATCAATCACGTCGATCTCCAGCATGGGTGGAGGTATCCATATGACGATATGGGGAAAGCCGGCATGGCTAGACTCGTTGCTGATATCATCGACCGCGAGTACGCCGGCATGAAGGTCGATTTACTGAAGCACCTGCACGATTGATGGGAGTGGAGGTACCTGAATTACGATGTGATCCGGTACATAGCCAAGGACATGTATGTCTGCTACGAGATGCTCAATAGGATCTGGTGGATGAGTGAGTGTGTTTTTACCACTACTAGTTTTACATTCTATTCCTAGTTTATCTCGCATGTATTTTATCTCGCCTGTACTTTCTAAGCATTCTGCGTGTCAGAAGGGAGCTCGTATGATCCTTGTGCTATTAGGTAGTTAACCTGTATGAATTACATTTCCCCTTTTTGTATGCTCAACATTCATACTTATAAATTCTATGTGTGCCCTTTGCATGCGGCATAATCTAGAACTGCCATGCAACGCCTAGGTTAGGAACTATCTAGTGATACCACACCTCACATGATACCATGATATCATTGTTTATAATTCAAATTTGCATGTTCAAAAAATTTAAAATAAATTTGTGAATGTTGACAATAAGTATGTTTACAATACCTAGTGTTTGCAGAAACCCAACTCGAGATAGACGTAGAGAACCTAAAAATACAAATCAAACATGAATAGGTCGCAAAAAGACAAAAACACAAAATGACACTATTCACATAACAATTTGTCTTTTTTATTTCTCTATGCATACTGTGAATTTGGTTCTGAAAATTTTAGGAAATGTAAACACACATTGTGAACACCTACAAATTTATTTCAAATTTTTTGACACATGTAAATTTGATTTTTGATAAATGGTATCATGGTATCATGTGAGGTGTGATATCACTAGATATTTCTTGTTAGGTTATTAATGAATATAGCTACCTGAGATTATGGTGGGATCCACAAGATCAGATGCTATTGTCCATAAAAGGGCACAATCTAAGGACACATTCATAATATAAGATGCTAGCAAACTTGACACATCGTGCTTGGCTATAGTGGTACAGACATAATTTCTGTTATAGCGAATGATACAGTCATAAACAAGCCCAAATTATTGTTCGAAACACAAAAATCATGTACTAAAACGTAACAAGCCCCATACACATATCTATCGCACATAGTACTTGTGAAATAACATGTTTTCATAAACATAACAAGTCCATACAAACACGAGGTATAAGGCACTAAAACTAGACATCCCAGCCTGATAGAATGATTGGCGAAGAAGGCGACTGATCCCAAGATGTCTTTGGTCACTTCCACCAGCTTGTATATTCCCCTACACTGTGGCATCTGGGGCAAACCACTTGCCTTCGTGGTGGTTCAATGGTGCGATGCTTGGAATGAAACAATACGATCTGGCGGTACAGCTTGTGGCTGACATACCCGTTAATTGCAGCGTATTTCAGGTTAGGTTTAGAAAACGGCTTATCCTCCCAGTAATCGTGCCCTAAACGCCTCCACCAACATTTTGGTAATTTTTCCTTCATGTAAGCGTACAACAGGTCGATGAGTTCGACGACAAGATTGGTCATCCCAGACCTGCTGCCCCTCAGGTCCACTATGTACTCCTTTGGGATCATAATGTTAATAGTCGAGATTTCAAGCAGGCGAGTGTCATTCCTGATGCCAATACTAGTAAATGTTATCTGGTGGTTCACGAGAAAGTCAAAAAAGAGCAACCTAATACTTTCGCCCTACTTGCATGAAAATGAATTCAGATAAATAATATAGCAAGATTTTGCAAACAGACGGTTCAGGAACAAAAAGATAGCAATTTCTACCTTTTCCCATTAGCCCCTTCTCGCAAAAATACTTGTATACGAGGACGTGCCCCTTCATGGAGAGTTGCACCACGGCGATCCTATGCTGATACTCAAGGTCGAGACCGATGAACCTGCTTTCTTTGAACCACAGCCAACTCTTGTAATTAGTCATAGTGCACATCATTGTCTGAGGGTCATTGGTGTAGACGACATTGATCTTCTTCCCGCCATGTACTTCTATGTCAAAGTACGCAGTCACTTGCATGCCATTGTTTCGGACATCCGACAAGTCCATGACTACAGGCAAGAGGGAAAGGACACAGGGGAAAAGGGTGATGCCATGGGGGAGGAAATGGATGAGTTCGTGGAGGAGGAAAGGAGACGGAGAAGTGAAACTACTTACTGCAAGATTGGAACTGCCCTTCCTAATATCTGGAATGGTGCATGACTGTTTGTAGTAGGGTGGAGGTGGAGAAAAATGACGGTTTTACATGTCGATGCTAGCGCTACCTGAAATTGGTTATGCGCCACTTGCATGCAGTGGAATCGAGGTCTACAATGCATGATCCAAGTCAAACATAGTCATGTTTGTGCGTGCCGACCTTCACTCACTGACAAGTGGGACCCTACATTTTTCTATCTAACGATTAATTTTTTCACTTCCTCTAGAGGGTCCCCATGCGCGCCCTCAATAATTACGCCTCCTTCCTTGCCTTCCACACGGACGAGAACCAACAGCGGTGGTTCCTCATTGGCTCACTCCCTACTCGAACAACTACCCTACTCCCTAATTCCATCCCCTCCAGAATCCATCGGTCTCCTGATCACACCGCCTCCATTAATCTGCCGGATCCCAGACTCCATGTGTCGCTATGGGTAGAGCTTGGGGTAGAAGCAGGTTGAAGCGTAAG
The DNA here is from genome assembly GCA_910589775.1 of Avena eriantha. Classification (NCBI taxonomy): domain Eukaryota; kingdom Viridiplantae; phylum Streptophyta; class Magnoliopsida; order Poales; family Poaceae; genus Avena; species Avena eriantha. The sequence continues at coordinate 471,403,536 of OU342741.1, forward strand.
GCAGGCGACGACGACGGGGCTGGCCATGGTGACCGCCACCACGAGGATTGGGGATGGCAGAACCTCAGCGCTACGAATGTACACAGGATCGCCGTGGGGTTGGACATCATCTCCTCCAGTCACGTCACTCGCTGCATCCTTGGCTACCGGGTCCCGATCCAGGAAATGGACAAACTCCCGTTCGGCACGCTAGACCTTCTTTACCTCGATATCAGCGAATAGCCAAACGACCGCGATGACCATGTAAGTTCCTATATCTTGCTTATTGATCCAGTCATATCGTTGATTCATATGTGTTGAACTTTCGTAGGAATCCTATGTTCCTTCCATCGAACGTGTTGTGTGCACGTGTGGTATGAACAAATTGAACCATTTAAGACTATTCTATACAGTAGAAGCTCTGCTCGTAATTGATATTCTGGTATTTTCGTAGTGATACAGTCTTAATTTAGGTGATAGATGAGTTGCCAGTTTTGGATTTGCAATGGAATGCCTGCTATGCGATATCCATTTTCTAAAAAAATAAACAAATTAGACGATTTAAAACTATTATGTCCCTAGTTGTTTATGATCACCGTCAGGAGTTTGTTCGGGGGAAGCCCTCCTCGTACTTAATATTATGGGTATTTTCATAGTGACACATACACAGGCGAGAGATGAGGATACAGTCATAAATATTACTCTAATCTGAAGGTCCAGTTGTCAAATTATATTTGCAATGGAATCCATGCTACTGGGTGATTCTACCAACTGACAACAAATTTTGTAGAATATTCATGCAAAACTGATGTTGATGGATAGGTGGTCGCAATCAATAGTGGTGAATATCAAGGATCACGACGAGATGGAATTTGGAGATGACCAGAACTGGGTGGGTGGCAATGGCGGGTGACTAGTCCTTTTTAACCCAGGGAAGGACTACTTGGTCTCTCAAAAATGCATATAAATCGTTGAGATTTACACTGCCATCATTGGAGGGTGTCGGCATTATGATACGTCGCAAACGTATCTATAATTTTTGATGTTCCATGCTTGTTTTATATATCCTTTCTTATGTTTTGTCCACACTTTGGAGTATTTTTACACATTTTCAAGAACTAACCTATTAACAAGATGCCACAGTGCCAGTTGCCTGTTTTCTACTGTTTTTGGTTTCAGAAAAGCTAGTAAGGAAATATTGTCGGAATTGGACCGGACAAAAGCCCAAGTCCATATTTCACTAGAAGGAACACGGAATCCGGAGGGGAGACAAAGAGGGGAGCTAGGCCAGCCACACCTGGTGGTGGCGTGGCCAGCCCTAGCCGCGCCACCAGGGGGTGTGGGCCCCTAGCACTCCACCGATCTTGCCCTTTCGCCTATATATTGCCCTCGGGACGAAAACTCTAAGTCCCCGATCAAAATTCCACGAAAGAGTCTGTAGCCGTCGTCATCTCCATCCCTAGATCAGGAGGGATCTGAAGCTCTTCCCGGCACCCTACCGTAGGGGAGAGATCACCCTGGAGGCCTTCTTCATCACCATGCCTGCCTCCGGTGTGATGCGTGAGTAGTTCATCCCTGGACTACGGGTCCATGTAGTAGCTAGATGGTTGGTTCTCCTCCTTTGTGCTACCATGTTTAGATCTCGTGAGCTCTGTTCATGATCAAGATCATCTATTTGTAATCCTACATGTTGTGTTTGCAGGGATCCGATGGATATTGAGATGCTATTTCAGATTGATTATTGATTCTATCATGTCTTGTTATTTGTGATCTTGCATGCTCTCCGTTCTTAGTAGCTATCATGGCCAAGTAGATCCTAGCAACTCCAAGAGGGAGTATTTATGCTCGATAGTGGGTTCATGCCTCTACAAATCTGGAGAAGTGACAGAAATCTCTAAGGTACTAGATGTGCTGTTGCTACTAATAGGGAGAAAACAGCAATCCTTTGTTCATATAACAATCGTATTGTTTACTATACACACTTTGCTTAATGCAATTATCCGTTGCTTGCAACTTAATACTAGAGGGGGTTCGGATGATAACCTGAAGGTGGATTATTAGTCATAGATGCAGTTGGATTACGGTCTATGTATAATGTTCTAATGCCCAATCAAAAACTCATAGGAGTCAAGATGATTAGTATATGCATGTATGCTTTCTAGATGTTTGTCAATTTCCCCCTGTAATTTGTCCACCCAACATGCCATCTATCTTAAGGAGAATCACCACTAGTGAACTATGGACCCCGGTCAATTCTTTTACCATCAATCTACAATCTATTTACTGTTTTCTGTTTACTTTCTGCAAAGCAATTACTATCTTCCACACAATATGTTTAATTCTTTGTTTTCAGCAAAACCGGTGAGATTGACAACCTCACTATAAGTTGGGGGCAAAGTTCTATGATTGTGTTGTGCAGGATTCCAAGTTGGAAACAACACCTTGGAGGTGTTTCCTTGCTCCTACTTGTTCGATAACCTTGGTTTCATAACTGAGGGAAAACTTGTTGATGTGCTCATCATACCTTCCTCTTCATATTGAGCAAGCACATTACTGTCTTCAACAACAGGTTGCCGTCGCCCAACTCTGAATTCGCTTACAGGTTCAACAAGGCAGAACTTGAGCTCCTGAAGGTACAGCTCCCACATAGACCTTGGCAGGGGTGGCAGCATTGGGAGTACGACCTCTTAGCGGTGTTCGACAAGGCAATCATATTCATTAGCTGCCCAGATGAAAAGGTCTGGCAGCCTTGCGCGACGACTTCCTGCAGCCGGAGAAGTATGTCGATGTTGTCTTCACCTCCAACTACCCACAATGCATTTATGCGGTCACTGAACCTAGTGGAGACATGCGTGTTTTGGAGCCGTTCACCTGGGGTGAGTCATGGTTTCATATAGCATGTAAAATTCCATTCAAAATTCTGCTTACTAACTTTAAGTAACACGACAGGTACACACGCAGCCCCGCGCGTCATTCCAGCTCTGGTGATCGAAGATGCAGTAGTAGAGGATGATCTTGGATCGCGGCGCTGGTTCCTGGGACCTCTTGGAGGCGACACGGAACATGATGTTGAACTCATGTGGATTCATATCAGGCGAGCACTAAACAACGTTGGTGATACAATAGAACATATGGGGATACAACTTTCTTCATACCCCTCGCTATGGTGTCACGTTTTCTCGAGGTCCGCATGTGCATCCAAAGACCCAGTAAAACAAGTCTAGAGCAGAGTCAACAATCTGAAGGGACAATCTTTGTTTCTTGGGATCAACTACCCTTTCTTCGTCGGAGCCCCTAGAGATGGTGTACCTGTAATTGCTCAGACAGCCCCGACTCCTGATGCTGCTGTTGGTGGTGGTGGTGGAGCTGGCGAAGAACTAGCTGCTGCTGCTCCTGGTGAAACTGACGAAATACTTGGTGATGCTGCTGGTGGTGAAGCTGACGAAATACTTGCTAATCCTGCTACTGGTGAAGCTGACGAAATACTTGCTAAGGCTGTTGTCGGAGTCTAGGAAGAACATACTGGTGTTGTTGCTGAGGTGCCAGCACTTCTAGTGTTGATAGCAGACTATGTGTTTGCTGCACACTCACGCGCCTATTATGTTGACACTCCAGATCCGACCTAGAGCCGAATCCACGTCGGGGGAGGGGGCCTACCATTGGCTCATCAGTGGGGTCGTACAATTTGATAGAGAAAGAGAGATGGCCAAACACATCATTCTGATTCGTTCCGACGATACCACCAACTCCAGGGACCTAGGGCTCAATTGTCATATCCGATGAATCATTTATCTTTATCTTTATCTTTAGTTTCCTCCCTAGTTCTACAAAGTAAATGCTTCTTTGGTCAAGACTCAGTTATGCTTATTTGTGTAAGACCAATCTTTGTTTATTTGTGTAAGAATAAGTTAGGCCTAACTGCGTAATATTCAGTGAAGCCAAGCTTTTCTTTCCATGCTCATAATAACATAATTGCAGCATAGAACAGACAAAGGTAACGTGCATACTAGAAATTTTGCTCAGGATAACAACCACTTCAAGTTAGTTGCAGTTTCAAGATTACGAACCAGGAAAGTAAGGTGTCATGATCATATAAAATGAATAGCTCATACAAACAGCTAGCAACACTACCGGTAGTGTTATTGTTATGAATGATACATGGTGTACGCATTTGAATGCATCACTAGAATGTGCCACCTATTTATGATTGATGACATGGATGTAACTTCTCTGCGCATATTTGCATTGAATCACTCATGGATGTGTTCCCATATTTTTGGCAATGGCTGATGAACTCCACTCTCTTGGTAACATGCTTCGTCAACGAGCCCTTGTTGATGCAATGCAAAGTACAAACCCTGGTATTCATCGTCATTCCATTTAGGTTATCTCTGTTTCTTCATCACGAAGCTAGTAATTTCAAATGAAAATATAGTAAACAACATATTTGTATATGTTCTTCTACCACAATCACAAGAGGAAAACTGGATGGAATTTTATCTTGTTGGCGTTGTGCCGAACAGAGTGGATGTGGCCTTGGGGTTGGGAGAGGAAGGCATCGTGGCTAGTGCGGGTACGACCACGATGACGACGAGATCGGATTCTGAAGGAGGAAAAAAGGACCGAGCATGGTCGGCATGGTTACAGATCTCACCCGGGAATGAATTCTCGTCCCCGCGCCATGCCATGGGTGCGACCATGGTAAGGGCAAGCTCCGATTTGGGATGGGGAGGAGAGTGGGGCCAAGCAGGTTCGTCCACGTACCAGCTCCACGCCATGACCGTGACCACAGATTGCCGCTCCGGGAAAGAAGAAGACGCGAAATGGATGCATGCTCCAACGCTGCAAGCCTACATGGCAGCCACGACGACAGCGACATAACGGCGAAAACTGACAGGGGAGGCCCAACTTGACGGACGTTAGCCTAATATTTTGTATTCAAATGTTAAGTTAAATTCGTGCCGAAAAAGACCCCCTGAGTATTTGGCGCACCGGCTGTGGGCAACGCGGCTGATTGCAAGCAACTTGGGTACCGCTTTGCCTCACCTCAACTTTCGGGTCACAAAATTATATTCTCCTACGGTGCTACTTGATATTGCGGGGGCGATGGTGGTAAGATTGTGCCTGCTCTGGTCACGGATATGGAGGACGAGGGTTTGGAGAAGGAGAGTGCCTCTTGTCCCACTGGCGAGAGGCCCGAGAGAACTAGGGAGGCGGTCTTATAGGTTAACACATACGTAATTATCTTAATGCTTATAATACGGTCAATTTAATATATGGCTAGATTTTTCTCAAGTGTGTGTTCATGGTCTTATAGATTTTTTACATCAGTAAAATTAAAAATAGGCAAACAAAGAAAATCATTAAAAATAGTATATACTACAAATAGCAAAGAATTTTCTTCCATTCTCTTTTTTTCAGCTTGTATTTCGGAGGGTTTTCAGCTTGCAGGGCCGAGGGCAAGAGGCACTCATTCGGCCATCATCCATTGTTTGCGGCCCAACGGCCAGTCAAGAAACTGTGTGCGGCCCAGATCTCAAGGGATAATCCGTTAGTGTGTTGTGGAGGCCCATTGTTTTTCGTCGTCGACCAGAGGCGAGAGGAGGCTGAAGGCCGGCGTCGGCGATCGGTGGCGGCGGAGTTGCGCGACGACGGCGACCGTTCGCCCGGATGAGACCCTTCCATACAGGTGAGGAATCTTTTTCCTCATCTCCCCTTCGCTCGGCATTCGCCTCCTCTTGGTTACGGATCTGAATACTTGATGCTGCACTGAATCTTGTGGCAACTAAGGTGATCTGACGAGCTAGATGATCTTGTGGCAACTTAGCTTTAGGGTTTAGGGAGGAATCTAGATGGATGGATGGAGGAATCCATATGCACACACTCTCTAGTCTGAACTTCGGTGTGTCTGAACTTCAGAGTAGAAGAAGCTCAACAATTTTTTCTGTGGTAAGTCAAACGAGCTCCGTTTTTGTACACGCTCAACAAATTCTTCTGTTGCATGCTTTCATCTTGACTCCTACTAGATGAAACAGTGCAGAAGAGGTGCATCATCTAGAATGGGACTGCTCATTAGAACGAGCTCAGCAAAATCTGATTTCATGTGGTAAGTCACTTGTTCTCTTTTCTCTCGATCGAGCAGGCACACGAATTAGTTTCATTTTGTACAAGCGGCATTTTAGATTGCATCGCTCCTGGTCCTGGAGAAAGATGTTCTAATTCATCAAGTAAGATTGAGCCCATTATTCAGGCAATAATGGAGCACACTATATTCTCTTTCCACACACAATGGTATTGTCCATGTTTGCTCCCATCAGTCTTAATAATTATTAAGGAATGACATAAGAATACACCTAGTTGGCATATGGCAGCAAGCACCTGCGTATTTTGCCTTGCATCGAAAACCTCGAGCATGATAAATTATCTGCTAAAAGACAAGCAACATACAATAAATCAGAAAATGAATACACAATCTACCATTTGTCTTGACAATACAGAAGGATTTATGGGGCATGCATGAGTATGGGTAATATAAAAAGAAAAATGACAGGGGCACATGCCTTGTGATTTGGGAGGTTTCAGTCTCCCTAATACTAGTATGAAAGAGAAACACATATTAGCTAACATCCTGTGTGGAGATAACGACTATCTTGTGCTCGATCAGTACCCATCATCAGCACACCGTGGTCGCACCAGCTGCAAGACAGGTTTCTCCTTCTTCGGATGCTTGGAAAGTTGCTGCTCCACTTCTTGCTTGAGCATGTCGCCGTAGGCACCCATCAGCCAGACCTCCTTGAGAGACTTTAGATTCTCTAGCCCGGAGAACCCCAAATCCGACCCACTAGAGCACTTAACCTTAAGAACCTCAACAAGTTTACTTTCTCCAAAGGTGACCTTTGCCTTGGAGCTGCAATCAATTTTGAGGTTCTGGAAATTACTGGACTGATGGTTTGGCATAGTCAATTGAAGATCGCCTTGGAGCTTGAAACAAAGACGGCGTAATATTCTTCTCTTCACTAATTCTTCAAGGGGCAGTAAGTCCTCTCCCGTTATTATGGTCATCTCAATGTCCAAACATTTGAGACTGTGAAACTTACTGATCCAAACTGGCAAGTTGAGTACATTACCATACAGCTTCAGTTTCCTTAGGGTCTTTGGCGGCAGCACTGGAAGGTTGATGTCATGCTGCACATCATCGTCGAGCCGCACCGACAAGGAATCCAGATGGCGGTGGCCTGAGATGGCAGAGAAGAAGTGGTGGATGTTTCCCCTATTTATGCCGGACATCTTGAGCTTGTGAAGTTGAGCAAGTTTCCCATCCTTAAGCTCCTCCAGGAGAGCCTTCCCACCTGCACCATGGACATCGACAACACCAAGAGTGTGTAAGACTGTCAGGTTCCCAATCCCTGTAGGAACCTCAACGCCGGCGTTGTCAGCTTCTGATGATGTTGGTGGTAGGATTGTAGGTGTGTCATCAATGTCTTGCTGTGGCGTTCTTATCCAGTCCTTTTCTACTGCTGATTGGATTGTGACAACGCCATCCCCTTCATACCATGGTTTAGTGTTGCCAGTATGGATATATTGTAGCTTTGCGGCTAGGGGTGGAAGTGTGCTGGACGAGGGAGAGGAAGGTGGCGCCGGCGGCTGGCCGCCGTCGCGAGGTTGGAGGAAGGCGGCGCAAGGAAGGAGCGGCGGCTAGGGCAGGGAAGACCGACTCCTCAAGGAGTCGGCAATAACGATCGGTACGATCTGTTTATCACTTGCCTTCTCACGTACGTTTACAGCAGTATAAATAAGCTAATGAAAAGGATAAATGGGCTAAGCCCCTAATTTAGGCCCACTAATGGGCTTCCTCGTGCTATAGGCCAAACCGGTCATAACATCTCTTCCCGCCTTCTCAAACAGCTTGTCCTCGAGCTGGATAGCTGGAAACTGCTGGCGAAACTCAGTCCGGAACGGCGTCGGCCTTGGAGACGGCCGTGTCAGCCAGCCCAGCTGCGACAACATCAGCCGCAACGTCGTCTACGGTCTCCAAGTAGAACAGACGTGGACAAACGTGGCCCGGTACATAGAACTCGTCGCAGTTGAAGCACAACCCTTTGTGACGGCGCTCGAGCTGTTTGGCCGTGGTCAGCCGACGGAAAAGCCGCGTCGCGGCTGGATCGGAGTGCCCCGCATGAGTCACGGCCGTGAGCGCCTGGCCTGGTGGTGTCGGTGGAGGGCGGGCGGCCGGCCGAACGTCGCTGGCCGGGAAGGCCTGCTGCATGGCCCGCGCGCGCTGCTCGAAGGCGCGGACGTAGTACATGGCCGACTGCAGGTCCTGGGGATCCCGCAGCTCCACGTCGACGCGAATGTGGTCCGGCAGTCCGCCAATGAAGAGCTCGGCACGCTGGCGAGCCGTCACGCCAGGCGCATGGCATGCCAACGTCTGGAAGCGGTCGGCGAAGTCCTGGACCGAGGAGGTGAAGGGAAGGCGGCCGAGCTTGGCTAGCCGGCTCCCGCGTATCGAGGGCCCGAACCGAAGAAGGCAAAGGTCGCGGAAACGCTCCCACGGAGGCATCCCGCCCTTGTCCTGCTCGAGGGCGTAGTACCATGTCTGGGCGGCGCCGCGGAGGTGGTAGGAGGCAATCCACGTGCGGTCGGACGCCAGTTTCCGCTGCCCCCTGAAAAGCTGGTCGCACTGGTTGAGCCAGTTCAGGGGGTCGACGGTGCCGTCGTAGGTGGCGAACTCCAGCTTGGTGAAACGAGGCGGCTGCTGGCCGTGCGGGGTGACGGCGACGGCTCCCTCGTGATGACTCATCGCGGTGGGGGGCGAGTAGTTGGGCACCATGGGTCCCCCCTGGAACTGGTGGCCGCCAGCGCCGGTGTAGGGGTCGGCGTACTCGGTGAAACCCCCGAAGGTCGTGGCCGAGGGCGACGCGGCCGGATGGAGCACGGTCGTCTGGGCGGGCGCGGTCGTATAGACTGGCGCGGTGAGCCAGGTCGGGAGTTGGGACGGCGAGGGCGGGAACAGTGATCGGGACCTCCTGGTGGGAGGCGGCAGTCGACGGCGAGGGCGCGGGGGCCGCGGGCGGCGGCGGTGGTGGCGGCACGGTGGCCGCCTGGCTCAGCGGGGGCGGCGCGTAGGGGCCCTGGAGGTACGTCCAGAGGTTCGCGACCACCAGGGAGAGATCGCGGATAGCCGTCGACATCTCCGCCGGAGAGAGGACGGGGGCCGGGTCGGTGACCGGTGCCGAGTGACCAGGGGCGGGCGCGGCGGTGGTGCCCGGTGGCGCCGCCATGGAGATGGGCGGCGGCCCTGTGGTGGCGGCGACAGAGGCGGTGGGTTGGCCCGAAGACATAGTCGATCCCGAGCAATCTGATACCAAATTGATAGGATCTGATCCTACCAGGCCGGTTACGTAGATTGTAGGGGTGGAAGTGTGCTGGACGAGGGAGAGGAAGGCGGCGCCGGCGGCTGGCCGCCGTCACGAGGTTGGAGGAAGGCGGCGCAAGGGAAGGAGCGGCGGCTAGGGCAGGGAAGATCTGTACGATCGGCAATAACGATCTGTACGATCTGTTTATTACTTGCCTTCTCACGTACGTTTACAGCAGTATAAATAAGCTAATGAAAAGGATAAATAGGCTAAGCCCTAATTTAGGCCCACTAATGGGCTTCCTCCTGCTATAGGCCAAACCGGTCATAACAGTATGTATACTGATATGCATAGACGTGTGAAAAGAAGTTAACTGTATTACTTGAATTTGAGCAGAGCAGGGCAATGCTTGAGAGTAAACAAACCTCTGTGAAGAGTAAATCGGCCGCGTAGTCTTGTAGACCTTTGACGTTTAGCACTTTTGAACCAGGTAAATGCCTGATCACATGCTCTGCTGTCTTTTTTTCGTTTGTAATGACAACAATGCAGCTTCCAGTAGTCTGAGCATCAGATAAGAAGGCATCTTTGATTGAGTCCCAATCATGTCCGAGCCGCAGACCATCAATAACAATGAGACATCTATGTTGACACAGAATTTTACAACACTCTTGAATTGGGTCTTGGCCTTCCATGATACCAATTGCTGCACTTTCCTGGGCTTGAAGATCATCTGAATGGAAATCCAGAAGCAAGCGCTGAGACAAGTACTTCAAATTAAACCGATCAGGCACGTCAACCCAGCTGAACATTACAAAATCATCATTCTTTTTTGGTATCTTAAGCATTTGTAGTAGATAGATCTGACAAGAGCTGATTTCCCAACACCAGCAATCCCCCACACAGAGACAGAGGTCATCTTCCTCCGTAAACGGCCTTCAAGGCTCTTCGTTTCACCCTCACGCCCAAAAAGTTAACCTTTTCCTGTCCAACCGTGTGCCTCTCCCATTCTGTTCTTCTTGTTCTGCAGGTATGTATGATGCATAATTGTTATACTGACGCAGTTAATTACCATTGTGGGTCCACTCCAAGACTTTTCTGCGTGTGCGCGTGTGTGCGGAGAGAGACGGGTTTGAAATACACACGGGCTTGACAAATCCCCAATATGGTAATTAATTTATATATACACATTCTTTATACAAAGTAGAGCATGTACACGACTTATGGTAAAACTCAACTAAAAAATCTTATGGTAAAACTAGTACACTCTAATGAGATTATTCTAGCAATTCAGTTTAGAGCATTTTATAATTACTGTTAGAGTATAATTACAAGGAAAAGAAGAGACGCATAAGATGCGAGTAGTAGTATATATGTATGTGCTCCTATAATGGTATATATTAAGATTTGTTTAGATGTCTTATGTGATTAAAGAGAAGTGAGGTTAACTACAACAACACTAGGATATATTATCTAGAAACATACACATGAAAATATGAATGAAAATAATCAGTAGCTTATTAGAGTAGACAAATATACCTTCATTATTGAAATGGCATCACTGTTACGCACAGAACCCTGCAATTAATAAAAAAATAGTTGTATTAATTAGAGGGACCTTCTTTGCATGATACTCCCTCCGTCCTAAAATGTAAGGCACATAAGCTTTAGCCAAAAGTCAACATCTTCTAAGTTTGATCAATTTTATACGAAAAAATATGAATACCTACAATATCAAATGGACATTTTGAGAAACTATACTTTCTGGTGAATCTATTGATATTGATTTGGTATTCTGATTGTTTATATTTTTATGTATAAATTTGGTCAAACTTAAAATATGTTGACTTTTGACTAAAGCTTAGGCGCCTTACATTTTGGGACGGAGGGAGTAACAAGTAATTAAAATATCCCTTTATATATACTTTCACATGATAATCTTGGTTTATCAAAACCTATTTGATCTAATAATTAATCCTACTCATGGGAGAGCCAAACATTCTTCCACTAGGACACCTCTTACAAGAAACAGAAGAGCGTGCTCCATAGACTTGTGGTCGATGGTGAGGTGATCTTTAACTATGTTGCCCTATACAAGGCTGACTTTGATCAATTCAACACACTTCTCGATACGACTTGCTGAACTAGATTTCCTAGGTTCATGCTTGGAAGACTTTGGCGGCCTCAACGACCTTTTACGAAGGATGAAATCTGAGAGGTGGTGCATCGGTTGCCACGAGGTTAAGCCATGAACCATGAGCCATACATGATTGTTTCATGTTGGTATTCAAAACGCTACATACATGATAATTTCATGTTGGTTCAGTAGATGTTGAGATATCTTCACTAGGTGGGTAAGGCATGAGCCATTCTCAAGCTGTATCTCGCCCGTGCCTACGTGTTGATGTTGTGAGCCCTCCTCTCCGAGGTGCTCCATTGGATAGGTTTAGGCTCACTGTTCTGTGACTGCATTGCCATTCTCCTATCCTTCTCTAGTAGCATGATGATGATGCTTAATGGCGAACATGGACCTATGGTTTGGCATCATAAGGGCTTGCGTCAGGTGACCCAGTCTCCACTATGTTTTTTGTGTTGGTTATTAACACAATCAATGGGTTTTTCGCTATGGACAGAGAGTTCGGGGTACTCTGCCGCCTCATGCCTCATGATGTTCGTGGCTTGACTACGCTCTTAGAGCAAGTATAATGGCTGGTTATAAGCCTGCTTACATGGCTCTTTTGCCTACGCGGAGGAGAGATACAACAACAATATGAAGAAGTGGGCTCTCATACAGCAGTCAGCCTCTACATGTGCTACTAGGTAAAAAGACTAACCGGGAGGAAAGAGAAAGAGAGAGTGGAAAAAATGACTAACCTTAAAGCTAACCATATTATGGCATCTCTTATAGTTGTTGGTAGAGTTTGCCACATAGGATTTTTGATGATGTGGCATAGAATAAATCGCCATCCTCCCGTGTCACTATCACATCAATATGGTTAAGGTTAAAACTCTTCAGATCAACAATCATCTCTACTGGCCAAAAAATACCAATTCCTACACTAGGGCCATAACCGCAAAACCTCCGGCCATGCCAAGGCTGCTTGCTAATTTCTCTACTCACTTCTTTCTTGTCTTTGTCTCCAAAACAAAGAAAACCTTGGGACCGAACTGCTTCATAATGCTGCGAAGCTCACGAACTGCCGCGTGGTTCCCAAGCCCCCGACAGTTCCAACTTAGGTAACTCAATGCGACTGACAGCTGCTCTCTACAGTTGTCATCAAGTTCTCAGATTCAGAGGAATTCCCTTTTGTCTTCTGTGCATCAGGACTAGGTGCTTCTGACCGTGCCCTTGGGTCTTCCGTGGAGTCACGTTTTGCACCTGTCGCAATTGAATAGAAGAAGACCATCCTACCACCTACATCCATAACGCACTGAGACGAGGTATGAGTAAGTGGCATTTCCAGCCGGCAGTAAGTCTATATGTTTCCCCGGCCTCTGGTTCTTCCCCCACGTCCTCTCTCGGCACCCCTGCCTCTTCCACCCTGCTCATTACCAGGGGGCTGGGAGCATTGTCCTCATTAGTACCATCCTCAGCAGCAGCTCTAGTAGCTCTAGCAGCCCTTGCATCAGTTTTGTACCAGTCTCTAGCGTACTGGTTTTTTGGTTTTGAATCCTCCGAAGCTCGGAGGGAAGGGCCATAGGACCAATGTCCCAGTTCATCGCGCTCCCCCGAGTAACATATCAGAGTGCCCTATCAGCCCACATGTGAAACAGAAGTATGGAAAATCATCATACTCCAGCTCATACCAATCACATGACTCCCTCCCTGAGGAATCAATAGCTATGCATCTGTGCAGGAGCTCATCAACATTGATCCAGACCCGCACTCTGGTGAATTCCAAGTGCACAGATGGTACAAAGATTTTGTGATAAATCCATGCTTGGAAAGTGTTTGCCTCACGACTATATTTACCCCTCTTTCAGTTCACTTAATAATTTTCCTTAATTTGGATATAAAGGCTAATGGACTGTTTGCCCTTGGTGGTGTCAATTTTACACAGATTGTTGCATCCAACAGGCAGCACACACCAATCATTTGATATCCGAGGGATTCCTAATTTGTACTGAGCAACTCCCAGATGATAGTATATTAAGTGAAAGACCTATTAATGTATGGTTCCTTACTTCCTTTATAAACTTTGGCTCTTGTCTGGTATATTTATTTTCCCAGTGCTTGGTGCATGGTGTATACTGGGTTATACTTAACTCTTATTCACCTAGATTTTTATCTGATTAATGTGATTTCTTGCCAGGTGTAAGGGTTTTCTACCTAAGGTTCCCACTCCTAAATATCAAGAGATTTTGTTTATGTCGTCGTCGACATGACATCAACAATATGATAATGATAAGAATACTAATAGTTTAGATATGGATTGAATTTTTAGAAGCTTTATAGGTCAGCAAAATATCAATAGTTTAGACGATGTGTTCCGTCAATTTGTACGATCCATGATTATAAAAAATATACGCTTTTATTCTAAAACAGTTAGGGTAATTATGTGTTTAAAAATCTCTTTTTTACTTAAAAAGAACGACAATCGGTGTTCAACCGCTAAAATTTTAAATGTATATTTAAACATGATTATAATTGTGTAGATTTAGGAATGATTATGTTAAAATGCTAAATATATGTCTCATTGCAATGCGCACCTTCGTTTGCTAGTAACATAAAGTATTGGAAATTCACCAACTCGGTAGGTCGACTCATTTAACTTGGTAGGTAGGCTCATTTAACACGGTAACTTAATGAGCAAGCTGTAGATCACGAGTTACACGAGTTTTTGTCCAGCTCTTGTACAATATGCTAAGCCTATCAAAGTGCATGAAATTATTTAAAGAATCAGTACGTGTACTCCCTCCGTTTCAAAATATAAGATGTTTTAGGTTTGTGAAAAAAATGTATCTAGACTTACTAATTAATGTATCAGGCAATATTTTATTTCTACATCCACCTATGAAAATCAATTGGCAATAGTATCGGGTAAAATTACGAACATGGTTCAGTGTTCATTTCGAGAACTAATTATACCATGTCGTTAATTAATGTGACAAACTTGAAAATATATTGATTTGCTGAGAGTATAGAATTTACATTAAAGTGGTCAATGTTGTTCCAGGAATTACCTCGTTGAAAAAGGCACAAAGAGAATGACCATCAGATGACCTTCTGAGCTCCGATACCAGGTACGGCTCCCCGGCGCACATAAGCGCAATCCATAACTGTTGTGTCGACACGATGATCCGGCTGCCATTCTTGCTGTCCGGCAGGTACTTCCTGATGGCATCCCACTCTACCACGGTGGATACTTCTTCCAGGATGATGAGGTACATTTCCTGGTTCAGTTGCTTCATGGGATCATTGACTTGCTGCTCGTCGGGGTAGAACTGAGTCAGCAAGCTCTTGCGGAATTCGTCGGGGTTAAAAGGATGCAGCAGCTTTACCCAGGCACGGTTCTTGAAATTTTGGCAAATTCTTGGATCACCGTACGCCTTGCCCAAAATTGACGCCGTCCCGATAAGATCACCGCCTCCTGCACTTGACCACACCGAGATCATTTGAAGGCCAGGGTCATCACCGGTGATCAAGTTGTGGAGGTTGTCGACTCCGAAGCCACGGGCAAGTTTGTTGCCCGCGGTCTCCCACACGTCTCGTAGGAAGTGGAATGGTGGTACGCATGGGGTGGGCGTGTCTGGATGCTCAGCCGGGGAGATAGCCTTGGAGCCAGAACCGGAGCCGGAGCCAGTGATGAGGTCGTAGCGTGTGTTCCTCTGGGTCACTTCCTCAACCCTGGCCTTGAGCAGCTTTATCTCGGCGGCCGCCTCGTCCAGGGGCTGCAGTGGTACCACCAGCTCGCTGATGCAGGATGGCACCAAGGATGGCAGCACGCGCCACCACCAGGCCGGCTTGTCGTCCAGGTGGACAACAAACTCGACGCAGTCCTCGACGTCGAAGGCTAGGTCGCGGAGATGCCTCACCCAGGTACGCACCACTTCGTCGTTGGCACGCTCGCCCCTGGTGGTGTCGAGGATGGAGTGCATCGTCTGGAACTCGCCTGTGATAAACACTAGGTCTTGCTGAACCTGTTCCTTGAGCTGCACCTCTTCCTCCATGGCCGACCTGACCCTGATCAGCGTTCCCTCCACCGCTGTCTTGGTCAACCCAAGCACGAACTGCGCCATTCAGTCTAGAGTCTATTGTTGTGTTTTGTGGTGTGGTGAAGCGCGCTAGCAACTGGTCGATGGGATTATGTAGAGGAGATGGGGAAGCTGCAATTCTAGACTTTGTTATGCCGACAGTTCAAAGATAACTGGAATGGGGGATGGATGAAAATATATACTCCCTCCGTTTCAAAATATAAGATAGTTTAGCTTTTGTAAAATAAATATATCTATATGCATTTTAGTGTATAGATCTGAAATGAACCTACACACTAAAAAAAGACGTCCAGATACATCTATTTTACAAAAGCTAAAACAACTTATATTTTAAAAGGAGGGAGCAGGTGCAAATAGTTTTGCAATGCTGCCACAAATGGACAGTAATAAAATACAAAATATGTTCCGTTGTTCGTACCTCATGAATAGTGGTTGATATTTTAACCAATGTGTATGTCGTGATACTCCTTCTATGGTTGCTGCTTTGGTACGCATATGATTGAACATATTTAAACCAAGAAAGTGTAAAAGCTAGAGGACGCCTCGATCCTATTTTTTATCTTAGCTTGGCAAAGTTTCATCCTAGGCGACTTTATCACGCCATTGAAAAAATAATACTTATCATTCTTTAAATGGACAAGATGAGCTGCACCTTTCACGTATAAACATATGTTACAGTTAGATAATAGCAAAAACAAAATAATTTTTGGCATTCTCCGACCGGCCGGCCTGTGGTACGCTCTCGAGACAAGAAGTGGGTAGGAATTGAACATGAGTGGGGTTCACAATCACAAGGTTAGGCTAATGTTTGCCGTCCGTGGTAGGCGTGGAGCAGTCCTAGCTCCACTTGTGTAGCCATAGGCTTCAATGTTTGCGACAATGTCCCATGAAATCGATGGTCCTCCATGTTAGATTTATATGGGCTGGCCCACGTAGACATCTAATGTAGTTTAATAAATCATAAAATCTCAAGACCCATTTACTATGGCTGCTTGGGAGTTGTATGAGAGACAGTTCAGTCCCACACTGCTAGTTGGGAGAGAGTTGGACCATCTTTAAGGTGAGCTATTTCACTCCCACTAAGTGAGTGAGAAGAGAAGGAGTCCACACGCACTCCTCCTTCGACGCCCGCCTCGCCTCGCCCGCAGACGCATCGCGTTTCGTGAATCGAGTTCGAGTTAGAAACTCGTTTTCTGAAAATTTTTGCACGGTGCACCAGCTGTTGGGCACGTGTCAACATTCGTGTGCATGTTTGACGCGTGTATTGGCCTTCCACCACGTGGCGACTTGATCGGCTCACTCCCAGGCTATAGAGAGAGGGACAGACAGATCTAGATGACTCTCTCCAGTTCTTTCTCTGTCTCTAGCCGTGTTCCTTTTGCTGTGCTTCTCTCTAGGCTTCCCTATCCCAGCGACTGCGTGCACAGCCGTCCGGGAGAGCATGCCTCCGAAACCCCGTTCGTCGAGATCCTGCACCGGGGATGGGCGATAAGGTTTTTGGAGAGCGTCTCGGCGCGACTGCTCGCTTCTGTTCATGAGCTCTTCTTTATCAACCGACGACCTCAACAGCACCATGGGTGACATGGACAAGGACCATGTTGTTGCTGCGGTGCTGACCTTTTCGGTCAACCTGTACATGTTATTCCTCTCCTTGTATGCACTAGTTCTTGCTAGATTTTCAAATATGCTAGATGTGACTATTTGGCTGCATGTGTTTAGATCTGCTAGTGCTTACATATTGTTGATTTCGATAATTAATCTCATGCGGAAATTGCCTAATAATCCAACAATCCAAAAACCTTATTTCTTTAGGCAATTTCCGTCATCTGTCTTTGTCGATGTGCTCAAACTGACCTTTTGGGATGGCAAGGAAAAACCATCTTGTGGATCACTGCTATGGGCATAGAAAAAGTTGTAGATGACACTCCCAGAGGTCCGCTTACTCTCGAAGAAGAGAGAGCGTTCAGGAAGGCCACTGTACTTTTTGTGAGCTCCGTACTCAGTGTGCTTGGAGATAAGTTGGTTGATGCATATACGCATATTCGTGATGCCAAGGAACCGTGGATGCGTTGGACGCTAAGTTCGGTGTTGCCGATGCCGGTGGTGAACTATATGCTATGGAGCAGTTCAATGACTACAAGATAGTTCAATGACTACAAGATGGTTAAAAACCGATTTGTAGTGAAACAGGCTCATGAGCTACAGATCATGGCAAAGGAACTCGAACTCCTCAAGTGTGTGCTACCGGACAAGTTTGTCGCGGGATGCATTGTCGCTAAGCTTCCCCTTCGTGAGGAACTTTGCCACTTCTCTGAAACATCAGAGGCATGAGCTCTCTGTTGAGTACCTCATTGGCTCTTTTGATGTTGAAGAAAAAGCGAGGGCAAAAGACAAACATACTAGTGGAAACGAGGGACATTTGCTAATATGGTGCAGAAAAATGCCTACAAGTCTAAGGGAAATAACAAGTATGCCAAACTACCAACTTTAAGAATAAGAAGGGGCAGAACAAGGAAAAGAAAGAACCTTGCTGGGTGATGGAAACAAACTTGGCCACTTTTCATTGGGACTCTAAGTGTAGAGTGTTGTGGCAAGTTTCTTTTCCCCACAAGGGTGATTCGGGGGTTTATATCAAACTCTCGGAGAATTGGCTATGAAGGATGTTTGTCTTCTCCTCTTCAAGCAACCTGTAAAGTGAAATAATTTGTCTTGTGTTCCCGACTCCACCAAGTGGTTGTCAAGCACAAGGTCTCGTATTAGTAATATGAAATAAAATATAAAATAAACTGAAGTACATAAAGTAAAATAATGCAAACTAGATGAGATATGTGAAGATAAAGTTGTTTTTGTGTTTTTATGAGTGATTGCAAGTAAGGAAACCATTTTTGTATTTTCGAAATAATAAATTGCAGAAAATGTAAAGGATAGTAGAAGCAGTGAAAAGGTGTTTCTTATGATAAAAATCGGACCGGGGTTTATGGGTTCACTTGTCTACTCTCTTTTTAAGTTGTAGTGATCACAAAACAATTCATGAATGATAAAGATTCATGAAAATTCTATATGTGCTTGATAAAAGGAATTAATATGGGCATCACATTCTAATATTGAGATGGAATACATATCTCTCTTATATTCCTCAAGAAAGGGAAATCTCCATGCAACCTTGATTTAAGAACAAATTAGAGTATAGCTTTAAGCAATATTATATAATGTTTGAAATACAAATGTGCTATTCTGATCTAAGAAGGTCATCACATTGTCACGTGATAACTATAACACATGATTTCACTTTACCCCTAGCGAGACAGTAAAAGAAAGGTAAAAACCAAAGTAGATTTTGAATATTATGTGTCACAATTCAATCTCTACCATCCTGCTACTCCATCTAACACACACTTCTCCCCATACAAGTTCTTGCATACAAGTTGGATCAAAACAAGCAATGAAGAACGGGGTGCATGATATGCATCTATTAAAACATCTTACACAAAATAGATTCCAATCTCAAATATCAAATCATAGAACAAAGATCCACCACATAGGAATTACAAATATGACCATAATCATGTTGGGCAGCTCATATGGTACTAGATATATGAAGAATAAGAGAGAAATAGACCAAGCTACTGCCACAAACCTATAGCCCGGAGGTGGACTACTCCCTCGTCATCATGGTGATGATGCTATAAGTTTTTGGAGAGGGTGGAGATCTCCCCGGAGGTGACTCTGGTGGACTTTCCCCCTCCAATCTTTGTTGGATCTTACTCTGTTTGGTGGTGTTTTCGTCTCTGGTGGCTCCCGTCTCGAGGACGCCCTGGGAGGTCCTTATATAGGGGTTTCTAGGTCAAGAGAACTCTATAGGCAAAAGAATCAAGACGATTGGACGATCTAGGAGGGAAAGAGCGCCACCTAGGCTCTTTCGGCCCTCCTGGTGAGATTCCACTGCTCCAGATGCTTCTCGTGGATAAATATTGGCATTCCCAAAAGTGCAGGTCCATTTGACTTTGTATAGGTCTTGAAACATCAAAAACATTGAAAACAGGGTTTTTCTGCCCTCCAGGGTTATAGCCAAAATAAAGGGATCATTGGTAAATCCCCAAAAATCAATATGAAACAGGGATATAACATTATATGTGATGCAAATATATGGGAAAACATGTTAACAAACTACAAAGTTCATGTATGCATTTTACATGCATGAACATCCCCAAACTTAACCTATGCTCGTCCTCGAGCATGTAGGTGATAAAACTAAACATGGACTTTGGAGTTTGTTATCTTTGCTTCCTTCATTATCATGTAGAGTTCATAGGCTCAATTCCTTTGAATGAAATGTAATATGCAAGTGTACTATCAAGTTGTATCTTTTACACATCTATAAATATGCTAAACAATAAGTGATGGTGTGATAAAACAAATGATGAACAAAATAAACCTTCAAGCACACTTTGATGAACCTATAGAATAAGAGACTCTTTTCATGATTGGTATTGGTGTTTTTATGCCTTTGTTTGGGTTACTTCTTAGTTCCATGTCCTTGACTAGAAGACTCACTTCTTAGTTTTATGTATTCTCTTGAGATGTTTTGCATCCCGTACCGAAAGTAAGCATTGAATACATATGTTAATCCCCCATAAAGAAAACAATATAATTTTGAGCTATGTAATTCATGTCAACAATACTAATAAGGATGGGGTTCCAAGTTTTTTTTTATTTCACTTTGTTTTAAAGATCCATATGGTTTATGTGTTAAACATCTTACAAGTTGATTGTTTCATGCACCTAGCCTATGACCTTGCTGAAGGAAATATGTCCGAGAGGCAATAATAAGTTTTTATTATCTTATTCCATGTTTATGATAAATGTTTATTTTGCATACTATAATTGTATTAATTGGAAACAATAATACACGTGTGTTTAATAAACAAAATACAGGGTTTCTAATAATGCCTCTCATATAAACTAGCTCGTTGATTAACAGGATGATCAAGGTTTCTTGATAATAGACATTGGATGTTGTTAATAACGAGGTCACAGCATTGGTGAAATGATGTGATGAACATTCACCTAAAGTCTAGTAATACGATCAAAGTCATTATGTTTACATCTTTATAAGTCATGCAAAGTAACTTTAGTCCTTAGACCATGAGATCATGTCAATCACTAACACCGGAAGAGTAACTTGATAACATCAAATCTCATTGTAACAGGGTGACAATAAAGGTGGGTTCAGATACTCTGAAATTATTATATAGAGGCTCATGGATCAAGAGTGGGATTTGCCCATCCCAATGACGGAGAGATATACTCTGGGCCCTCTCGGTCATATCACATTAAGATAGCTTGCAAGCAAGTGATGAGATCACTAGAATGTTATATCACGGGAACGAGAAAAGAGTACATGTCGGTAACGAGATCAAACTAGGTATGGGGATATCGATGATCGAATCTCGGACATGTAATATATCGCGATACAAAGTGATTTAGTTACATGTGTAAAAGGTTCTCACGATCACAGAAGTCATCGTTGAATGTGTAGGAGTCAGTATGGATCTCTAGGTCCTGCTGCTGATTATTGATCGGAGAAGGGTCTCAATCATGTCGATATTATTCGCGAACCGTAGGGTGACACACTTAAGGGATACCGAACCATTTAGGAGCAAATATGTTTCAGGTAAAGATTATGAAAGCGCTTGAATCATTTCGATGGAAACCAGAATTGTTTCGGGTGAAATTACAGAAACTGGTTCTGCATGTGATATTGAAATATTGCAGGGGGTTTTATGTAAATGTTGGTTAATTAAAGTAATTAACAAAATTCTGAATAAAATAAATAAAACAGTTTTATTAAATGAGATTTGCATTAAATTTGGTGGAAATTTAATGCATGTGAGTGGACATGTGAGTGGAGGTGTGTTTATGTGAGTGGGATCTCCACCCACATGAATGAGGGAGAGGTGGGGGCACCCATCATGGCCGGCGGCCATGCCCCTTGGGCAGCCCCCTCCCCTAAAAAAGGAGCACCTCCTCCTCCTCCTCCACTCTCACACCTCCTCATGAAGGATCTCTCTCCTCCTCTAGAATTATTCCCCATGGTCTCGGATTAGCGAGATACATGTTTCTGGTGGCTTTGTCTGAAAGGAGTTGTTGTTTCTGCTGCATCGCTAGAGAAAGGACACGGAGGTTGTCGGGGTACCGGATGTGTGTGCGATCACGGATGCACCGCTGCTTTGTGGTGCTGTACTTGATGATGCTGGACCTTCTGGACTTCCTCACGATCTTGAGATCAACAAGTGTACAACTACATCATCCACGAGTCCAACCTCGTAACGCTTTGTCGCTCTTCAAGGGTATGTTCTCTATGGATGTAAATCCACCCGTTGGTTGTATCTAGGTAGATTGATCTTGCTTCTTAGTTGTTCACTTCATCGGATTTTTTTTGTTTTCTATGCTGTGAACCCAACAGTGGTATCAGAGTCTGATCTATGCGTAGATGCTTTACACGGGTAGAACACATAAGAGTATGTGGGCGATGATGATCATGTTATTGCATCTTATATGTATTTTGGATATTTGTGGCATAGTGGAATGAAGCGGCCCGGACTAACTTTACATGTCCTCGCACATGAGACTTGTTCCATGCTTGGCATGCAACTAGTTTTGCATAAGTGGCTAGTGGGTATCTGTCTCTCCTACTATAGTCAATATCTGATTTACAACGAGTTACTAATAATTTGATTATCATCGTTATGGTTCATGTTCGTAAGTAAGAACAGTTCTATCTTCGAAAGCCCTAAGCCATGTAAAAACATGCAATTGGTAAATTAGAAGCGTCTAGTTTAGTTGTTGCTGAGCAAGTGCCATGATATGGTAATGTTATAATTCGAAGTATGGTTGATACTCTTGGAAATTATAGCATACCCAACGTGTAGGTTCCATATACCTTGGCCTTACACATGTAGGAATGATGAAGATCATACCACAAAGCACAGGATAGTGATCAAGTGCAAAAGACCATATCATTTCACTTTATGCATATGATGTTTGTTTGCATCTTATATTGCTTGTATGGCGCTTTAGTAGCATTATAAGATGATCCCTCGTTTAGATATCAAGATAAAATGTGTTATTTCTTAAGTATGCATCATTAAGAAAGTTCATTGTTTCGAGACACCACGTGATGATCGGGTGTACTTAACTCTACGTTCGCATACAACGGGTGTAAGACAGTTTTACACATGCGAATACTAAGGTTCTTACTTGGCGAGTCTAGCATGTATAGACATGGCCTCGAAACACAGACCGAAATGTTAAGCATGAGTCATATGGTTGATATGATGCCCATATAGATGCTCGCCTTTGAAACTACACCGACTCACGTGATGATCAGACTTGGTGTAATAGATTTGGTTCATGTAATTACCAAAACGACTTGAGGGATGTTGGTTTTGAGTGGGAGTTCATATAGTAATATGATTAGAGTTGAACTCATTTTATCATAAACTGAATCAAAGTGAATTTGCATGATTTGTTGTAGTCATTGGCATCTGTTTACTATCTTGACTTAGTTGTAATTGAGATAATAGAACCATAGAATTCTGGATATTTACTTTACAAATTGGTATCATATTTTTTTGAGTGTCAATCTAAAGTTTAGAAGTCCTATTGCAAAAACTTTCAACAAACTCAATTGACTCCATGAACTTTAATAAGTACTCCCTCCGTCCCAAAATGTAAGGCGCCTAAGCTTTAGCTAAAAGTCAACATCTTCTAAGTTTGACCAAGTTTATATGAAAAAATATGAATATCTATAATATCAAATGGACATTTTGAGAAACAATACTTTCTTATGAATCTATTGATGTTGATTTGGTATTATGAATGTTTATATTTTTATGTATAAAATTGGTCAACTTAAAATATGTTGACTTTTTACTAAAGCTTGGGCGCCTTACATTTTGGGACGGAGGGAGTAGTATTAAACCAAGAGTAACAATTTCAGTGTTAGCATCTTAAGTATCATGCTTCTCTCCATGATTCTTGATATTCAAAAGTTATTTTAATATCGAGGTTAACTAGGAGCTAGAAGAATTTTTTCAGAAACCATCATGTGTGGAAGATATTGCGATATCTGAAACTATGTTTTTGGTTGCAATATGATAGAGTATAATTTAGCAAAATACAGTTCTCATATTGTATGAGAATTTATGAAGGATGGAGATGCTAGGCATCCAGATCTCCCAAAAAGGTTTCGGGAAGGATATAGTAGCTTGATCATGAAAGTTTTCATGATAAGGATGAATAGAAGATGAATGTTTACTATACTAAAAAATTACTAAAGAATGGATTTTTGAAAGAACGTTAAACATTTTATGATGGTGATCCACTTCAAAGTGCAAGTCCAAAGGTATTATTATTTGACTATACATGCTTTGGACTATGTGTCATGTATATGACGCCACTATTGATGTTGATAGATTCTTTTAAAGAAAAGGAAATGATGAAAGAGAATCTATAGAGTATTTGGCAGAAAAGAAAAGGTTGGAAATGTCAAGCTTAGGTATATAGAAGATATACATGTTATGGTTGTATTCTTTGCTTGTTAAAAATGTGGTTCTTAAGTATTAGATACTGAATTGGTTGGTGTGAAGTATCATACAGAACAACACAATTCGTGAACTACAACGACCTAAGTAACTAGCAGGAGAATATGTGATGATGTTCATCGAAAACAAATAAAGTGTTATTGTGTTTCTCGTTATCATCAAACCTAGCCTTCAAGATTTGTTTTAATAACTGTTATTTAGTTTCAGTATTACGAGAACAATGGTTGTTCAAATAATTGCTAAATTCCATAAAAGATGGATAAACTTTTACAAGACTAGTTGGAGATATCACATTCATAAAACTAGTGCTAAAATGACAAATGATTGAAAGATCACTTACGAAGTTACATCACCGTTTAAATTATATTGGAAAGAAAACATAAAGAAACTCCATGTTGATAGATTTTTAAAGTCTTTGATTTTGATAAGTTGACGCTTGTGAGACTTTCCTCGAGATAATTGAAACTCCGTCCATAGGCCAAAAAAGAACGGATGACTAACTTATTGGACATTATGCATGTTGATGTATATAATTTATTATGTGTAGCCATATGCGGTGGATCTTTTCAACTTCATATACTTTATCCAGAAATTTGAGTGGATATATATGTATGTATATATACTTAATAAAGGGAGAAGTATGAGACATTTGAAAATTGTTCAAAGTATTTTAAGATGAAGTAGAGAATCATTGTAGTGAGAAAATAAAAGACTTTATGATTGGATCATAAAGGGAGATATTTGAGTTACAAGTTTAGCAAAACACCTAAAATTTGAGGAATTGTTCCATGGATTTGTGTTTCTCGATAAACCATAGGAGTATGGCGTGTTCGAGCGATGAAATCAAACCGTGTTAGACATGGTAAGATCAAAGGTGTCATTTATAAAATTGTCATTATGTTTTAAAGATTAAAGCTTTAAAGACTACCACTTTTACACTGAAAATAGCACCATCATGATCTGTTGAAATGACATCATATGAGTTATGGCTTGGGATAAAACTCGGGTTGTCTTTTCTTAAATTTTGGTATGCTAGGCATAGGTAAAATGTTTACAACCAAAGTCTGATAAGCATGTCTTTGTAGGTTATCCCAAAGCAAGAGTTGGGTATTCCTCCATAGCACCAAGGACAAAAGAGTTTGTCGCCTGGAACGTCAAGTTTCTTAAGAAGGAATTTTTCGCAAAAGTTAAGTGGGAGGACAATAGAACTTTGATTAGGTTGATGAACCTAAGCAACATGTGCTAAGTAGCACAACACCGAAAAGTGTCCCAGAGGCGCCCACAATGCTCATGGCTCTCGTGACTACCAAGGTTGTATTCTCGGAGATTAGAGTTCATATTGAACCGTGTGGGTCGGGTAAGAATCAAATAGTGAGATTTGATAAAAAAGTAGTTATTGTTTAAACAATGATGAACCGACTGCATGCAAAGAAGCGATGATGGGCCCTAACTCCATGAAATGACTAGAAGTCATAAAATCCGTGATAGTTTCTATACACGAGAAATCAAGTTTTGAACTTGGAAAACCCTCCGGAAAGGCATGAAGTCTATCGGCCGTATTTGAATCTATAAAAGGGATGGACATGGACGTTTCACATCTATAAAATAGTCGACATGTCAGAAAAGAGTGTACGGTAATGTTTAAGGAGTTGACTGCGACAAGATTTGATCTTTCATAGCGATATCTATTCTGGACGGATTATTGTAGCAACAACTACATATGTCAATTTTGATATACGGTAGTTGAACAAACCAAAGATTCTTCTAATAGAATGGTTACCTAGGACATGTATATGACACAGTCCAAAGGGTTTTGTTAAATCATAGGATACTAAAAGGGCATACAAACTTCAATGGTTTAAGTGAGCATAGCGGAGTTGGAATCTTCACCATGATGAAACTGTTAAAAGAGTTTAAATTCATCGGAGACGATGAAAGATACTTGCATTTGCAAGAAATCAAGTGGGAGCACTGAGACATATTTCTAATAAATTATGTAGAAGACATGGCGTTGATTAGAAATGATGTATCTTTTATTGACATAGGTTAAGAATTTCATTAAAATTAGATTTTGGATGAAAGAATTGGGCAAAACCAAAATATTAGGCATCAAAGACTATACGGATAGCTTGAGGCGGTAATATGGTTATGCCAAGCGTATATAGATGAGATGAATGAGTTCAATATGGAAACGACAAGAAAGGTTCTTGTCACATGGAAAATATTGAATCAAGATTCAAGTGTATTGACATTTGGTGAATGAAACGAGATTCAAGTGTTTTTGACACTTGATGAGTGAAACCACATGAATATTTTAATCAATAATATAATATTGTGATATGTGCATATCCAGATATGTCCTACGATCTAAAGTGTTACTTGAATATACCAGAATGACTCATAAGATGATCATTGGACGATAGTAAAGGATATTCTTACGATCTTTGGAAGAACTAAGAATATGTTGTAAAAGGTTACAAAATAGTTCATTGGAAAGTGTTACTTGAATACTAGTTTTGTCACAAGATACAAGTTAAGTTTATCTCAATTTAGACTATGGGTGGCACAATGTAATGGAAAGGATGCTCCATGATAGATTTGGATGAGTTCCAAAGTTAAGACATTGTGACGGATACTACAATAAAAGGCTAAGTATATGACTACTATGGTAGCAGCAAAGGAGGGCATTTGTGTTAAGTAGTTTGTTATCAAACTAGGTGTGGTTCAAAGTGGGCTAATAATATGAAGATATATTGTATGAAAATAATATCAACATATTTTTAACCCAAACGAACTAAAGGTCTCACCAAAGGACCAAATTTATACAATGACATCCTATTTAAGAATGAGTGATACGTAGAGACGCAAAGACATGCAAATACACACAGACCTGAAAGTGTCATATTCGAAGATTATGTTTACCACTAGCAAACGCGTAGATACAACACCAGAAAGCCATAGGTGTTGAATGTGCAGGATTATAAACTAGATTATTGTCTCTAGTAGCAAGTGGGAGACCGAAGGCAATATGCCCGAGACGCAATAATAAGTTGTTATTATATTATTCCATGTTTATGATAAATGTTTATTTTGCATGCTATAATTGTATTAATTGGAAACACTAATACACATGTGTTAGTAAACAAAATACAGGGTTCCTAGTAATGCCTCTCATATAAACTAGCTTGTTGATTAACAAGATGATCAAGGTTTCCTGATCATGGACATTAGATGTTGTTAATAACAAGGTCACAACATTGGTGGAATGATGTGATGAACATTCACCCAAAGTATAGTAATACGATCAAAGTCATTATGTGTACATTACTATAAGTCCTGCGACGTAACTTTAGTCCTTAGACCATGAGATCATGTCAATCACTAACACCGGAAGAGTAACTTGATAACATCAAACATCACAGCCTAACATGGTGACAATAAAGGTGGGTTCAGATACTCCGAAAGTGTTATGTCGAGGCTCATGGATCAAGAGTGAGGTTTGTCCATCCCGATGAAGGAGAGATATACTATGGGCCATCTTAGTGATATCACATTAAGATAGCTTGCAAGCAAGTGATGAGATCACTAGAATGTTATATCATGGGAACGAGAAAAGAGATCATGTTAGTAACATGATCAAACTAGGTATGGGGATACCGATGATCGAATTTCGGACACGTAATATATCGCGAGACAAAGGGATTTAGTTACATGCGTAAAACATTCTCACGATCACAAAAGTCATCGTTGAATGTGTAGGAGTCAGTACGGATCTCCATGTCCCGCTGCTTATTATTGATTGGAGAAGAGTCTTGATCATGTCTGCATTATTCGTAGGATGACACACTTAAGGGATACCGACACCATTTAGGAGCAAATATGTTTTAGATAAAGATTATGAAAGAGCTGAAATCATTTCGATGGAAACCGGAATTATGTCGGGTGAAATTACAGAAACTGGTTCTGCATGTGATATTGAAATATTGCAGGGGGTTTTATATGAATTTTTGTTAATTAAAATATTCTGAATAAATAAATAAAACAGTTTTATTAAATGAGAGTTGCATTAAATTTGGTGGAAATTTAATGCATGTGAGTGGAGGTGTGTTTATGTGAGTGGGATCTCCACCCACATGAATGAGGGAGAGGTGGGGGCACCCACCATGGCCGGCATCCATGCCCGTTGGGCAACCCCTCTCCCCTATAAAAGGAGCACCTCCTCCTCCACTTTCACACCTCCTCGTGAAGGATCTCTCTCCCCCTCTAGAATTATTTCCCATGGTCTCGTATTAGCGAGATACATGTTCTCAGTGGCTTTGTCTAAAAGGAGTTGCTCCTTCCGCTGAATCGCTAGAGCAAGGACGCAGAGCTTGTCAGGGTACCGGACGTGTGTGCGATCACTGATGCACCGCTGCTTTGTAGTGCTGGACTTGATGGTGCTGGACCTGCTGGACATCATCACGATCTTGAGATCGGCAAGTGTACGACTACATCATCCACGAGTCCAACCTCATAGCGCTTTGTCGCTCTTCAAGGATATGTTCTCTATGGATGTAAATCCACTCGTTGATTGTATCTAGGTAGATAGATCTTGGTGCTTAGTTATTCACTTCGTAGGAAATTTTTTGTTTTTTATGCTGCGAACCCAACACTTGCACTCCTCATGCTACTCAACTTAGGCATGTCATTGTACGCTCATGTTGGTCTATGAAACCGCATCACTGAGGTGCCTCTTGTCCCTGTGTAACTATATGCCTCCCTTTTTGGCATTTATTTATTTGCTCATTTATTCATTTAATCAGCATAACAGATAATATAATTCCTTAGTTGTGTTCAAGGTGGGAAGGGGCAGTATGTCTACTCAGAAGAACAAGAAAAATAGATATACGAATCATATCAACAAGGATCATCATGCTGTAAGTTTCCACCATGTCATGCATGGCTTGGGGTAGCGGTTCAGGAGCGTTTTATACCAACATGCCTACTCCAGTGTGCACACTTCATTTCACATCATTGCAATCCATAGGTAAAACTTAAACATGATTAATATTCAACATTATCATTGAAATCTTTGTGCCATGCCAGTCATGGTTTAGCTAACAACCACTAATAAGATGTGAAGCACAAAAATTTCCATAGTGGTATCACCTGAAACCTTACTTTCTTATGAGCTTTAAAATACATGAAAAGGTATTTTTAAGAATATTTGGAGGATTAACATACATACTATACTTGAAAGTAGTTTTTGCCACAAATAGGTAGATATAACTAATCTAGTTTTAATGGGTTTAGAACAAGTCTTAGCTTATGTAGAAAAAGGCTTAGCAAAAAGAGATCTAAAGAGTGTGTCATCCAGTTTATAATGTCAACATTTGTTTTTTCACCTTGTGTTGAGCATAAATATGCGCATGAAAAGGATACAAATTAATAGGCGTAAAACAGATCATGTTTCATACAAAGTACTTGAGATTAGGAACTAGACACAACATGAATTTTAGCTTTTGTTTTTATCTCCCCTTTTCTTTTTATTCCATGTCATTCTTTTTCAGTTTTAATATCATTAAGGTAGAGTTTATTTTTAGTAGATGATCGTAAACATTAATAGTAATGGTGGTGGTGGTCTTTAAAGAAGTTATCTATATAATTGTATAATAGTTCAATTTGTGTCATGGAAATGGCCACGACAGTCGCTGCAGTAGGCATCGATTGCTTGAATCGGGGGCGAGAGCTGGCGGCCATCTGCGGTGCGAGATGGGGGCGGATGCACATGGATTTATCCAGGTTCGGCCCCCTAGAGGGTAAAGACCTACTCCTTCTAGATTGGATTAGTAGAGAGCAAGTTACAATGGCGGCGAGCTCGGCGTCTAAGCAGCGAGTCGCTTGAAGGGGTGTATGATAGAACGTAAGTCCTCATGATACCCTAGGGAGGTTTATGTATGAGGCACCTCGCTAGGGTTTACAATTTACAACCGATATGGATTCGGAGGCTTTGACCTAATCCGACTAGGCTTCGAGTACGCTTCTGGGCCTCCAGTCTCCAGTCGCCAGGCCTTCTCCTTAGTCGCATTCCAGTCGCCGTCCTGCAGGCCACTCGCGAGGCCTTTGGCCCAATCGGAACGTCCCGTCGGGCATACCCCATTCGGTATATCCCCATCAGTAGTCCCCGAGGCCATCGTTGATTCAGATGCATGTGTATTTTTGGCAGTTGGAGTAGGCGAGTCCAATTTGGACGCCCAGTCGAATCGGCGGTGGACTCCACCGAAACCAAGGAAATTTTCCCTAGGTCCCCAGTCGTTGCTTCAGCAAATGCTACCACTGTAAAGTCGCTGCTTTGGCGACTGGACAGGGGTCAGTTGTAAGCGAGTCGAATGGAGGAGTTGGACCGTCAATTTGGTCAAAACTATCCGTTGGAATTTCCAACGGTAACTTCGGCGTAATTACCGCGGGTAACGGCTACCCCGAGTTTGGCGGGTAGCACCTCCTTAAGGGGAGTAACAGATCAGTTTTGTAGATCTTTTCCTGCATTCTTCACTCTCGCGCATCCATTTCTCTTGTCTTCCTCGATTCACACCTTTCCAGACCAAGCGACCCTGCTTCCCTTCTCGATGGCACCTCTGAAGGGCTCGTGGGGGAAGTCGAAGTGCACCGCGGCACAACTCAGGTCCTTCGAGGACGCCGGGGTCCTCGCAAGGGGAATTGGAGGATCCCCGCATCTTCCGAGATCGAGCCGAAGCCACGCGCCGGCGAATTCATCTACTTTCCAAACCATTTGGAGAGGGGCTTGGGATTTCCCACCTCGCTATTCTTCCGACGATTCTGCGCGTACTATGCGATTAAGCCGTCAGATCTCGAGCAGCTAGCGATCGAGCAGCTAGAGATCTTCGTCGCCTTCTACGAGTGTTACCTTGGCTGCAGGCCATACTTCCCATTGTGGTTGGAGCTTTTCCATGGCCACATCGGACGGGAAGGGTCCGGTGGCCCGATCTTGGCGGCCGAAGGCGTCGCCTTCCAGCTGAAGCTGAAGGCCAACTTCGTCAAGCTCATGCTGCCGAAGAAGGCCGTGAGCGAGTGGAAGAGGAGCTAGTTCTACGTGAAGGATCCACTCCCCCCGACGAGGTAGCACTGCCGGAGTTCGTCGCAGAGCGAAGCGAACCCCACCGGCTGGCGATGGACAGACTCCCCGACGACCAGAGGATGGCTGACGCAGAGATGATGGACCAGATCCAGAAGTTGAAGGACCAAGGTTTGTCCTCAGTCAACTTGTACAATTGCTGGCTCGGGCAGCAATTGGTCCCATTGGCGGCTCGTTCGCACTGGATGTATAAGTACAGCGAGAAGAACGATCCTTCCCGGACTAGCAAGGAATCATGGGACACCAAAGATTACAAGGCCGCCCTGAAGAAGATCACTGACGCGGAATTCACAACCACGTCAGCCGGGCTCGCTCCGTATGTGCCTGTGAAGAATAAAGCCCCCATAGTAAGGTCTTCTCTCTGAATTTTATCTTCAGTTACAGTTCTTGTGGTGCGATTTGCAACCGTATCATCTGAAATTTGGTCGTGCCCATTCTCAGTTGTTTCAAGTTTTGGAGGGCTGCCCCCCCCACTCGACGAGGAGGTTCCCCACGAGTTCGAAGAGGGGGCCTTTGGAGAATCTTCTAAAGAGGAAGAGGAGGAGGTGGAGGCTCCTCCCTAGCGCATGCGGCTCGCAAGACTCGCATGCAGAAGCAGCGTGAGCTCGAGGCAAGCCGTAGTCTCGAAGAAGGCGACGAAATCTTGCAAGAGCACACTTCTCGGTGAACAGCCACGCCGGGGAAACCCTCTCGCAAGCCAAAGTCGTCAGCAAAGAAAGTGGCGTCACCAGCCAGGTCGGCGATGGTGTTCGAGTCAGACGACAAGTTCAAGGACGACATAGCTGAGACCTCGCGCAAGATCCTAGAGGGCACGGTTCCGATGATGGGATCGGAGGTTGAAGGCACCAAGGCGGTGGTGGAGGTTCCTCTCGCGGTGATCGCGCCACCGGCGTCGATGGCGCCGGGGCAGGAAGCGGCCGAGGTCGTGGCTTAAAAGTCGCCACAAGCTTCAGGAGCGGCCGCGTCTTCGGAGCCGGAGATCCCAGCGACCGCGGCTTCGTCGTCAAGGAAGCCCGTGGTGTCGTGGGCTTCAGATGTCTTCGAGAGAGGTCTTACGGGTAAGCTGGGGCCGGAATTAGACAAGCCTGCCCACATCATCACCGGGTTGCGCGTGCTCCCGCTCGCCAAGTAAGCTTCACATTTTTCCTTCTAAATCATGTTTCGTTTTTGTGTTCTCTCTATGCTGACTTTGGAGGTTTGGCTGATCTGGCGTCAAGAAGATTGGTCGCCCTTCGGCGGCGAAGATTCCGCCAGTCGCCACCACAGGAGTGGGCGATCTCCCCAAGAAGAGGAAACCTGCTGAAGACGCCGCGCCTACGGAGGGGCGGTGTCGACGATGCTGTGGCGATGGATAGCGCCAAGGAGGGTGATCTTGCTGCGAGCGTCGAAGAGGTGGCGGTTACCCGATCAGAGCCAGCCACGGGCGCTCTGGCGACGAAACCGTCGGCTCCGTCGACCAGTGCCCTGGCTAGAGCATCAGCGATGTTTCCGCGCTTCATGGCAAAGGGGTTTCCGGGCGTGGCGGACAACCAGTCTCCACAGAGCCCAGAGATCGTTGACGAAGACGTTGGGTCTCGTCGCGAGCGTACCTCCTTCACGGTCCCTTTGACGGACACCAGAGAGCTTCACAAGATGCTTGGTGCCGCCATTCAGGTACGTCCAGTCCCCGAGTGTCTAGTCGATGAATTTCAGTGGCTAGGCACTTAGTTTCTTCTAGTCTCCAGTCCCCGAGTCCCTGGTCGCTGAATTTCATCGGCTAGGAATTGAATTTCTTCTAGTTGCCAGTCCCTGAGTTCCTGGTCACTGAATTTTAGCGGCTAGGAACTGAATATCTATTTTTGTAATTGCTAACTTTTTGTTGTTCCTGCAGGGCTTGTAGAGGGAGTCGATAAATCGATAGGCCGCAAAGGAGCGTCTGGAGCGGGATATGCGCATGGCGCAGGAGGCAAACTGGCGACTCCAGGAGACTGTTGGTGAGTACTTGGTACATTTTCGGCTGCGAGCTGTTGGTGTTCCTTAGTGTTGACAATCGCTTTTTTCCTATTCAGATGGTCTTTCGGCTGCCATTGCCAAGGCCTGAGAAGGATATGTCCCAATTGCCGAGCTGGAAGTGGCGAATGGGTGTATCGACTCGCTAGTCAAGGAATTGGAGGAGGCGAAAGCGGCCCCGATTTCTTCTGAGGACAGGGCAAAGGCCGTGGTCGCCGTGGCTGGAGAGGAGCGGAAGGCCGCGGATTCGATCATCTTGGGGCTGCAAAGTGATCTGCCGGAAGCTTCTTGGTGAGTCGTTGTTTCTTTTTTTTCTTAACATGTACGGTGAGTCCCCGAGTGGGGGACTCCATAGTGTCACTGATGTCTGAAGTTGCAGTGGTGATAGGGCAAAGCGACCCGGTGGTGCAGACCTTCAACGCCTCGAAGTGCATGGCTGCCGTGGTGAAGGCGGCCACTGCCTTGGCGTTGCGCGTCCAGGCAGTTCTTCAAGGGATGTCCCCCACCGAGGTTATTCCTCGGGGACTGACTGAGGTGTGGCGCTATCTGGAGGAGGTACCAGCGTCGTGGAATGGATGGCGCGCTAAGCTTTCAGGCGGGGGCCACCACAACATTGAGTCTGGGGCTCGCTCACTTCCCTGACGACTTCGACCTCGACGACGTCACCAGCGGCTATCCTTCGGCGACTGGTATGGTGGAGATGTCGGAGGTACTGAAGCTGACCGCCCCCTTCGCTGATCGGGTGTTGGCGATGGGGGACCTTCTGCCGTACCAAGAGACAATGGTGGCGCCAGGCGACCCCGAGCCGGATCATCGTGATCTAAAGTCGGAGCAGCCCTTCCGGTCGGTGTTGTCGAAGTCGCTGTCGACCTATCCGACGAACCCGTGGCAGCCGTTCGTTCGTGACAAGGGTGGTGTGGACGCTTCATCATGGGGGCCTGCGAAATAGACAGCTTTTCTAGGCGACTTGTAAGATATGTCGAGTGGCGACTACTTGTAAAATGAATAATATTTTGTATGAAAGTAAGAGGAGTCAATCGACTCGCAATGCACGCTTGAATTTGTGTTGTGTTTAACTTTTGTGTAAGCGAGTCCCCGAGCGCATCCGCCCTTTAATGGGGTATACCTCGTTTGTATACGTGTGTGTTTGCTTTGGTTTTTATTCTTTGTCTTTT
Organism: Avena eriantha; assembly: GCA_910589775.1. NCBI lineage: Eukaryota > Viridiplantae > Streptophyta > Magnoliopsida > Poales > Poaceae > Avena > Avena eriantha. The sequence goes on from OU342741.1 coordinate 471,437,986, forward strand.
GCGTTTTCTGAAAGGGGCTAGTCCCCGAGCGCGAGTGGGATCGTTTGTGGGCGAGTCCTCGAGCGCAGTACTTAGCCGTTTTGGGCACGTTCCTCTTGCGAGTTGTTGATGCGTTGTTCGTAACGCGTCTCCTCCCTTGGTTCGGAGAACTAGTCGCTAGGCGAGTCCAAGGCAGCTCTCTTACTTGGTGTGTTCCTGAGCCGCGTGAGGGTTGAGTCCCCGTGCGTGGTACTTAGCCGTTCAAGTCGCTTTGCGCGAGGATGGGAAGGACAGGTCGCTGTGAGAAGCGCATATCGATCGTCTTGGCCCGGTGGGCCAATCGAGCTAGGTGACTCCGATGGTGGCTCCGGGTTGGCGTGTTCGTGGACGGCACAAGGCTCGAATATCTTCGGTTCCCTTGGGCTGCACTACTTAGCTGTGCCGGTCGCTCGACCAAGGGTTGACTTCCGTAGGTAGCATATTGCTGGTTGTATGAGTGCGAGTATCACAAGGATATGGCGAGTAGACACAATTTGTGTGATCCGAATGAATTTCATTATATGTGATCTGAGTACAAGTTTGAGTTCTATGTATAGAACTTTCTGAGGAGGTTTACATTCCACGGCGTCCCGACCTCGACCTGGCTATCGCCTCGTATGTCGATGAGGTAGTAGGCGTCGTTGCCAAGGACTCGCCCTATGGCGAATGGCCCCTCCCTTGGGGGGAGAGTTTGTGCATGCCCTTCTTGTCCTGGGCTAGTCGTAGGACCAAATCGCCCTCCTAGAGGGTGTGTGTCCGGACTTGGTGGCTGTGGTAGCGGCGGAGCCCCTGTTGGTAGATGGCGGTGCGGGAGCGAGCCAGGTCACGTGCCTCGTTGATCTGGTCGATGTTGTCTTGGCGGGCGATCTCGTTTGTCGCCTCGACGTAGTTCGCGACTCGAGGTGAATCGTGCTCCAGGTCGGTTGGCATTACGGCTTCGGCGCCATACAACATGAAGAATGGTGTGAGCCCCGTGGAGCGGTGAACGGAGGTGCGGATCCCCCATATTATAGAGGGGAGCTCTTCGGCCCAGCATCATGGGGTGCGCTCGAGGGGCGCCTAGAGTCGCGGCTTGAGCCCGTGGAGGATGCTCTGGCTGGCGCGTTCTGCTTGGCCGTTCGACTCCGGGTGGGCGACTGAGGCGAGGCCGAGTCGTATGTCGTGCTCTTCGCAGAATTCTGCCATGGCCCCCTTGGCGAAGTTGGTACCGTTGTCCGTTATGATATTGTGCGGGTACCCATACCGGTAGATGAGCACGCATAAGAAGTTGGTGGCCGTATTGCTGTCGCATTTTTTGATCGGCTTGGCCTAAACCCATTTGGTGAACTTGTCGACTGCGACTAGGAGGTGGGTGAAGCCGGATGGGGCCTTCTTGAACGGGCCGACCATGTCCATGCCCCATACAGTGAATGGCCATGTGATGGGGATGGTCTTGAGTGCCGAACCAGGGAGGTGCGTCTGGTTGGCGTACTTCTGGCATCCGACTCATCGTTGGACGATGTTGGTGGCGTCGACATGCGCTGTGAGCCAGTAGAAACCGTGGCGCATGGCCTTGGTGACCAGCGACTTGGCACAGGCATGATGGCCTTGGTTGCCAGTGTGAATGTCCTGGAGGATCTTGCGGCCTTCTTCTGGCTGTACGTAGCGGTAGAACACGCCAGTCATGCTGGGTTTGTGGAGCTCGCCGTTGATGATGACGAAGGATTTGCAGCGGCGCACGATCATTCGAGCCTCCGTCTTGTTGCTTGGGAGGATCTTGTGCTCGAGGAAGGCGACGTATGGTGCCGTCCAATCGCTGGGCTCCACGATCATGGCGACTAGAGCCGGCTCGGGTTGTAGTGGTATCCCGATGTCGATCTCCTTCGGTGGGCAGGCTGAAGGTTTGTGGATGATGTTGAGGAAGACGCCTGCGGGTGGTGTTTGCCGAGCCGACCCGATGCAGGAAAGGACATCTGCCTCCTCATTCTTGCGTCTATCGATCCACTCGACTGAATAGCCATCGAAGTGTCCTCCCAGCTGGTCTACCGCTTGGTGGTATGCTATCATCATTGGAGAGACGGCGTCGCAGGTTCCGGCGACCTGGCCGGCAACTAGGTCGGAGTCGCTGTAGCACCATAGGCGGTTTATGTTCAACTCCTTGGCGGCCCGCATGCCGTGAACGAGGGCTTCGTATTCTGCCATATTATTGGTGTAGGGCTTGAAGTTGAGGTGGAGCACGTAGCGAAGCTTGTCTCCCTTAGGGAAGGTCAGGATGACCCCGGCCCCTGCGCCGTCGGTGTTTTTGGACCCGTCAAAATGGAGCGACCAATAGTGGAGGTATGGTAGCTTCTCCGGCTGCTGTGCTTCTTCCCAGTCTGCGAGGAAGTCAGCCAGGGCTTGCGACTTGATCGCTTTGCGGGGCTCGTATTTGATGTTGTGGACACCGATTTCGACGGCCCACTTGGCGACTCGCCCGGTTGCCTCGCGGTTGTGTATTATGTCTTGCAGTGGTGCGGAGGAGACGACCATGATAGGGTGCTCCTGAAAGTAATGTGGGAGTCGCCGTTGAGCTCGGAATACCGCGTATACCAGTTTTTGGTATTGTGGGTAGCACTGTCTTGAGTCCGTCAGGACTTCGCTGATGTAGTAGACGGGGCGCTATATGGGGCTTTCCTTGCCCTCCTCTGGCCGTTTGACGACCATCACGGCGCTAACGACTCGAGTGAAGGCCGCCACGTAAACTAGCATTGGCTCTTTATCGACTGGGGCGGCGAGGAGTGGTGCCGCGAGTAGCACTTCTTTGAGCGCTTTGAGTGCGTCGTCCGCCTCCACGTCCCATTGGAACGTGGGGTTCTTGCGCATTAGGCGGTCGAGGGGCATTGCCTTCTCGCCGAGTCGTGGGATGAAGCGGCTGAGAGCCGCGACTCGCCCGGCCAACTTCTGGATGTCGCGCAGGCACTCGGGTTTCCTGAGACGCGCGATGGTGTCGATCTTGGTGGGGTTAGCCTCGATGCCTCGCTTGGAGACCACGTATCCCAGGAGCTGTCCGGTTGGGACACCGAAGGTGCATTTTCCTGGGTTTAGCTTGATGTTGTACCTCCGCAGGTTTGCGAAGGTTTCGGCCAGGTCGGCGAGCAGGTCATCCTGGCGGGTGGACTTTACCACCACATCGTCGATGTAGATGTGAATGTTGTGGCCAATTTGGCTCGCAAGGCACTCCTGCATGCACCTTTGGTACGTGGCGCCGATGTTCTTGAGGCCGAATGTCATGGCCATGTAGCAGAAGGCGCCGAATGGCGCGATGAATGCAGTCTTCTCCTCATCCTCGACCGCCATCTTGATCTGGTTGTACCCAGAGTATGTGTCGAGGAAGCATAGTGACTCCGATCCCGCAGTCGAGTTGATGATCTGGTCGATGCGCGGTAGGACGAACTCCTCCTTCGGGCAGGCGCTGTTGAGATTGGTGTAGTCGATACACATTCTCCACGTGTTGTTCTTTTTCAGAACTAGGACTGGGTTTGCCAGCCACTTCGAGTATTTTATTGGCCGAATGAAGCCTGCGGCTAACAGGTGTTGCACTTCTTTGGCGATTGCTCGGCGGCGCTCTTCATTGAAGGGCCGTAGCGACTACTTTACTGGTCACACTTTGGGGTCGGCGTTTAGTTTGTGCTCAGCGAGTTCCCTCGGGACACCTGGCATGTCAGAAGGTTTCCATGCGAAGATGTCGCGGTTCTCACAGAGGAACCCGATGAGCGCCCTTTCCTATGCGGGGCTCATGTGCACCCCAATGGTGACCGTCTGGCTAGAGTCGCCCGGGACGAGCTCGACGGTGCGGGTGTGCGTGGTTGCCTCGAATGTGGAGTTCGCGGTGGTTGGCTTCTTCAGGATGGTGGGGTCGTCCTTGTTGATGTTACCCGCATATTTAGCGAGCTCCTCCGCGTGATTAGTCTCTACGGCGATGACGGCGTCGGCGAGCTCAGCGCCTTTGTCCTCGCATTCCATGGCCATATCGGGGTCGCCGTCGACGGTGATGATGCCGCTCGGCCCTGGAAGATTCATCATGTTGTATGCGTAGTGGGGGGTCGCCCTGAATTTGGCGAACATTTGGCGTCCCAGGACACAGTGGTAGGGGTTGCGGAAGTTCACCGGCTCGAACACGATCCTCTCCATGTGGTAATTTGCCGGTGTGTCGAAGGTGACTGGCAGCGTCACTTTTTCGATCAGATACGCCTTTCGACCAGGGACGATACCGTGGAAGGTTGTCAGGGTCGGCTCGATTGCCGCTTCTAGGAGCTGGAGCCTCTTGAACGTGTCCAGGTACATGATGTTGATGGAGCTCCCGCCGTCCATGAGTGTCTTGGGCAGCCAGTAGTCAGCCACCTTGGGCCTGACCACCAGAGCGACTCGCCTTGGGTATTTGATCTTGGGTGCGTGATCCTGGTGACTCCAGGTGATGCTCTATTCGGACCAGTTGAGGAAGCTAGGGTGTCAACTTGGGTCAACGCGTTGACGGCGACTGCGCGGGCGAGGACCTTCTTCTCGCGTTTGGTGTCGAGCCCGGTGAAGGTGTGTAGCGAGCCGACGGTGTTGCCGAAGCCGCCGACGTTTCCATTATCCCGAGGCGGGTTGTTGTTGGGGTCCTCCCTTGCTCGCCTTGCCTTTTCGATCTCTTTGAGAGAATGACAGTCTGCAGTGGTGTGGGTGGCGGGTTTCCCCTCCCTACTGTGGTAGATGCAGGGCTGGTGGAGCAGGGCAGCGGGGTCGAATTTCGGCCTCGCTGCGTTGTTGGCGCGATAATTTCTACTGTCGCGGTAGTTTCCTTCGTCGCGGTGGTAGTTCTTGGAGTCACGTTGGCCGTAGCCGGCGTTGGCGACGAAGTCGACTCGCCCATCCGTGTGGCGCTTGCCGGTGATGCGAGTGTTGTTGTAGCGCATGTCGCGCTATCGTCCGCTGTCGTGGCCGTTGGTGCGGCGTCTTCCTCCTGACTCATCATCGGAGTCCTGGTTGGGGTCTTCGTCCGCGTAGCGCTTGACGATCTCGAGGAGGTCGGGGATGTTGTCGAGCGTCCGGTAGACCCTCTTGATCTTAGCGACTAGGGGTTCATACCGGCACGCGTTCTTAAAGCAGTGTATCGCCGTGTCTGGGTGGATGCCGGAGGCGTTGATCCACAGTTCCGGCCACCGTTGAATCCAGTGGCGGGTTGACTCGCGCGGGTGTAGGAACCCTCGAAGTGCCTGACGAAGGCATCCCACATTTCCTCCTAGGAGTCGATGCTGTCTGTGGGGAGAGTGTTGATCCATTGCTGGGTCGCACCCTCCATCATCAGGGGGAGGTAGCGAGCGGCTAGCAGGTCGGTATGGCCGGCGATTTCCATCGCCATGAGGTATGTGTCTAGCCAGACCGCTGGATCGTACGTCGGGTCGTACTTTTCGATCTCCTTGGGTGCCTTGAAGTTGGCGGGATACTTTCCCCTCAGATCATAGGTCCGAAGCATTGGGGGCCGACTCGGCTGAGCGAGCCCCTGGGTTCGGGGTCGCCGCGGTTGTTGAGGGTATGCCTCAAGTCGTTGGGCTGGCGCGCCCGCCAAGCCTAGTTGTTGACGATGTGCGTGCGGGCGTCGATGGGTTGCCCGTTGGCGGCAATCGTGTTGTTCACCGGTCGCGGCTCGTTGGTGGAGAGCGCGGGGTTGGTGGCCCGTGGCTGGTCGCTAGGGCCTACGGTGGTGGGCAGGTCACGGTGTTGGCGATGGTGGGGTGACCACTTGAGGCCGCCCTGCTTGGCAAGGAGTAGGAATACATCCGCCCCCGCGGGTCGACTCCCGCGGCTTGCTGCTCGACGGCCCTGGCGAGTAGGGCCTTGGCGTACTGGATCTACTGTAGGAACAGAAATCATGGTCAAAGAAGCAACATCATTGTAACCACCAGTTTCAATATCATGCGCTGCCTGATCAACATAATCTTTTTCTGCAGAAACATTTGATTCAGAATTTCTAGCACCTGCAACCTCGACTGAAATAGCTCCAGCTATTGTGTCCGTAATAGGTTCCTCAGTAAAAATTGCAACTCCTACAGAATCCCCATCAGTTACCATATCATGATCATACACATTTCTTGTAGGGCTAGACTCGCCAGACTCACCTTGCATGTTGTCGCATTGTCAATAGACTCGGCGGAAACAACTCTAGCTGCTCCCACTGAAATAGGATCCACATGCAAAGATCTAGATCCTTCAACATCCTTATTCGGTGCCACAACCTGATCATGCAGACTCCCTGCTGAGCCAGATTTGATTTCAACATTGTCGGCATTAACAGGAATGCCAGTGCCCAATTCCATATCTTCTTGACCATGATCTTCAATACAATCACGAGGAGGCATAACAATAGTAGATGCACGCTTCTTGAACTGAAAATCACTTAGATTATCGATTTTCAATTCTTCATTAACATCGTCATCATCAAGGTTGTCGGAAGCATGTTCCTCAGCTAGCCTAGCGTCTTCGTGCACACAAATTTAAGAATTATGAAAGTTAGCACGATACAAAGTATAAAAAGGAGAAGTTCACTATAATGCTAACATGAATTTAGCATTTAAAAATCAGAGAGGTCCACTATATAGTTGCAGTGAATAAACCTCAAATGCAAAAAAAATAAAAGGAGAAGTTCATTGTGATGCACATAGAGGATAACTATATAAAAAGGAACATCATAACTATAACCTTAGATTCTTCAGCTGATTGACCTAAAACAACAACAGGGGAAGACGCAACTTTGGCAGGAGCATCATCATTAAAAGCAGGAGGATCTTGTACCCTAATCTACCTTTCAATCATAGTAGCTTCTCTTTCAAACTATCGGCAATTTTTATCTTGATTCAATTCAAACTCTAAGAAACCAATGCGCACACAAGACGCTATAGCCCTCAATGAATCAAGCAATCTAAGCTCATGTCCCTTCTATTCTTCAACATCTTCAGCACTGGGACCATGATCAGCAGGAAATAATCCAGATATCTTGTTCATCCGGTCAGCTGTAGTATGGATGGAATGAGAAATATCATTAACTTTCTGAAGTAGAAGATCGATCTTTCTCAAGGTTGAAATAGGTGTTGCACCACCACTAGTTGATGCTGGCCCAAGGATAGGAAGAATTTGAACATTCGCTGGATGGACAGAAACAGTTTCATGCTGAGTAATGGTCAGTGGATCAGAAAAATGATCAGGTTCCGAAATATTATTAACAGCATGTCCAATATTAGATCCAGCATGAAGTTCTTGGACAGGCAAATGATAAGAATATGCAATCTGGTTGAGACCTTTCCACTGTAGATAATATGGATAAAAAGTAAATTAAATGAATACGAAAAGTATACAGGAAGTTCACTAAAATCATGAAAAAATAACAAAAAATACGGATTATGCACTCATAACGGCAAAACATAACAACATACAAGAAAACCATATAAAAATTGAGTTGACCAAGGAAGTTCATATGTAAAATTATAGAAGTTCACTACAGCTTAATGGGTATTTGTAGAAATGAAAAGGAAAAAAGAATGAGGGGTTTCACAAATGCTATGTGTTAATACAGGAAGTTCACTTATGCAACATATAGGAGGGCACTACTTAAATGCTGGGTATTTCAAACAATAGAAAAGAGATTGAAAAATATATAAGAATTCACATTAATATGGATCGAAAAAATAAGGAAGTCCACACCTACAAAATATCATGGGTTCACTGATGCGAAAGTGGGGTATTTCCAAAATGTGAAGATAGGACAAACAATGCAGTAATTAACATTGACTACTATCAATTAAAAAAAAGAAAGATCACACATACAAGATATCAGAAGTTCACTACTGCATGAATGAATGAGTTAACGCAAAAAATAAAATAATATTAGAATGTAAGTATAAAAAATACACAATGAATACATCATAAAATGAAGAATAACCCAAAAAAAGAAGAAAAGAATAGTGGTACTCACACTCAGTTTGCCAAACCTATAATCTTCAAGGTTAGGTCCACCACTCTTATAGAGATCTATTTTATAAATCTCCTCCGTCTTCTTCTCTTGCAAATAATTTGCGCGAGGTGTGAGAGTGTGCATGACAGAATAGCAACTATCAAGATACATGATAACTGGAACAACACCACATCCTCCGGGTCCTGCCTTCTTTTCTTCTTGCTACCTGATACCACCTCTCTTGATTTCATCACAAACAACCTAACAGAAATCCATGGTGGACATACTCTGGTAATGCATGTTAACTAACATAGGAACCTCCCTACCAAGGCATGTAGCAGCACCAAGAAAGATCAATTTGTTGAACAAAATGGCAAAAAACACCTTCACATCTCAGTCAACTTTTGAATCATCCTTGACTAAATCTTCTAAAAGTTTCCGCAGATGCTTCGTTTCAATATGAGAACTTGGTTCAAAGCCAAGTTCTATCTTAAGCTCACTCAATTGATCAACATGACCTGAATCTGAAGGTCTCAGAGTGGTGTCATCTCCATTTGGGAAACCAAAAACATGGTGAACAACATCCCTGCTAACTTCATGAACCTTTCTAGAATCACACTCTATCTTCATGTTGGATGGGTCAAGTTTCATCATCAAATGACACATGAGGGCACGTGAAATATTGCCCTCAAGAACCTAGTCAAACACATAGCCAAATCCAGGATCACGGACTTTTGCTATATGAGCTGACTTTGGCAACTTAACAGCCAACAAAACTTCCCCAAGTGCACAACGAACAGTTTGTTGAAAGCGTTTTTGTCTGGCATCATCTGCATCAGGCTTCAATCGACATGTAGACTTCTTACAGCCTGCGGTCTTCTTCTTCGCAGGACCAGTAGGTAAAGCATTCAATTTCTGTGTTTTTCCCCTTTGTCTGCAAAAAATAGAAAAACAAAAAATAAGAGATGTTCATTGAATATGAAAAGGTGAAAAACAACAAAAGGATAAAACAAAAAAAATAATTAAGGGAAGTTCACTACAATGATGATGGAAGATCACATTTTACATAAGAAGAGATTAGCTAATGTAAAAAAAGGATGATGTAAGAAGTTTTGGATGTCTAGTTTCTGTAGTTCACTAATATGATAGGAGAAAGTTCAACTATATTACAAAACAGAACTTGAATAAAACATTAAAACAACATAATGAAAAAATTACAAAAACTTAAAAAGCGTAAAACCACAATACAAAAAAATTAAGAGAAGTTCACTATACTAGTGAAGGGATATACACATGTATATCATGAGAGGTTAATTAAAAACCTGAAATAATAATTTAGCATGGTAGTCAGAAGTACATTATAAAAATAAGAATCATCTAAAAAAGAAAATCACCTGCCCAGGTATGTCAACAATGTCATTAGAATCATCACATAGCAGCTTCTCTTTCAAACTCTCGGCAAATTTTATCTTGATTCAAAGTCAAACTCTAAGAAACTAGTGCACACACAAGATGCTACAACCCTCAATAAATCAAGCAATCTAAGCTCATGTCCCTTCTGTTCTTCAACAGCTTCAGCACTGGGGCCATGACCAGCGGGAAATAATCCAGATATCTTGTTCATCCGGTCAGCTGTAGTAGGGATGGAATGAGAAATACATTAACTTTCTGAAGTAGAAGATCGATCTTGCTCAAGGTTGAAACAGGTGCTGCCTCACCACTAGTTGCTGCTAGCTCAGGGATAGGAATAGTTTGAACATTTGCTGGCTATACATAAATAGTTTCATGCTGAGTAATGGTTAGTGGATCAGAAAAATGATCAGGTTCCAGGAGATTATTAACAGCATGTCCAACATTAGATCTAGCATGAAGTTCTTGGATAGGCAAATGATAAGAATATGCAATCTGGTTGAGACCTTTCCACTGTACATAATATGAATAAAAAGTAAATTAAATGAATACAAAAAGTATACAGGAAGTTCACTAAGATCATGAAAAAATAACAAAAATACGGATTATGCACACATAACGGCAAAACATAACAACATACAAAAAAACCATATAAAAATGAGTTGAGCAAGGAAGTTCATATGTAAAATTATAGAAGTTCACTACTGCTTAATGGGTATTTGTAGAAATGAAAAGGAAAAAAGAATGCGGGGTTTCACAAATGCTATGTGTTAATACAGGAAGTTCACTTATGCAACATACAGGAGCGCACTACTTAAATGCTGGGTATTTCAAACAATAGAAAAGAGATTCAAAAATATATAAGAATTCACATTAATATGGATTGAAAAAATAAGGAAGTCCACACCTACAAAATATCATGGGTTCACTGATGCGAAAGTGGGGTATTTCCAAAATGTGAAGATATGACAAACAATGCAGTAATTAACATTGACTACTATCAATTAAAAAAAAAGAAAGATCACACATACAAGATATCAGAAGTTCACTACTGCATGAATGAATGAGTTAACGCAAAAAATAAAATAATATTAGAATGTAAGTATAAAAAAAATACACAATGAATACATCATAAAATTAAGAATAACCCAAAAGTAAAGAAGAAAAGAATAGTGATACTCACACTCAGTTTGCCAAACCTATAATCTGCAAGGTTAGGTCCACCACTCTTATAGAGGTCTATTTTATAAATCTCCTTCGTCTTCTTCTCTTGTAAATAATTTGCGCGAGGTGTGAGAGTGTGCATGACAGAATAGCAACTATCAAGATACATGATAACTGGAACAACACCACATCCTCCGGGTCGTGCCTTCTTTTCTTCTTGGTACCTGATACCACCTCTCTTGATTTCATCACAAACAACCTAACAGAAATCCATGGTGGACATACTCTGGTAATGCATGTTAACTAACATAGGAGCCTCCCTACCAAGGCATGTAGCAGCACCAAGACAGATCAATTTGTTGAACAAAATGGCAAAGAACACCTTCACATCTCAGCCAAATTTTGAATCATCCTTGACTAAATCTTCTGAAAGTTTCCGCAGATGCTTCGTTTCAATATGAGAACTTGGTTCAAAGCCAAGTTCTATATTAAGCTCACTCAATTGATCAACATGACCTGAATCTGAAGGTCTCAGAGTGGTGTCATCTCCATTTGGGAAACCAAAAACATGGTGAACAACATCCCTGCTAACTTCATGAACCTTTCTAGAATCACACTCTATCTTCATGTTGGATGGGTCAAGTTTCATCATCAAAAGACACATGAGGACACGTGAAATATTGCCCTCAAGAACCTAGTCAAACACATAGCCAAATCCAAGATCACGGACTTTTGCTATATGAGCTGACTTTAGCAACTTAACAGCCAACAAAACTTCCCCAAGTGCACAGCGAACAGTTTGTTGAAAGCGGTTTTGTCTGGCATCATCTGCATCAGGCTTCAATCGACATGTATTCTTCTTACAGCCTGCGGTCTTCTTCTTAGCAGGACCAGTAGGTAAAGCATTCAATTTTTGTGTTTTTCCCCTTTGTCTGCAAAACATAGAAAAACAAAAAATAAGAGATGTTCATTAAATATGAAAAGGTGAAAAACAAAAAAGATAAAACAAAAAAAATAATTAAGGGAAGTTCACTACAATGATGATGGAAGATCACATTTTACATAAGAAGAGATTAGCTAATGTAAAAAAAGGATGATGTAAGAAGTTTTGGATGTCTAGTTTCTGTAGTTCACTAATATGATAGGAGAAAGTTCAACTATATTACAAAACAGAACTTGAATAAAACATTAAAACAACATAATGAAAAAATTACAAAAACTTAAAAAGCGTAAAACCACAATACAAAAAAATTAAGAGAAGTTCACTATACTAGTGAAGGGATATACACATGTATATCATGAGAGGTTAATTAAAAACCTGAAATATTAATTAGCATCGTAGATTCAGAAGTACATTATAAAAATAAAAATCATCTAAAAAGGAAAATCACCTGCCCAGGTATGTCAACAAAGTCATTAGAATCATCACATAGCAGCTTCTCTTTCAAACTCTCGGCAAATTTTATCTTGATTCAAAGTCAAACTCTAAGAAACTAGTGCGCACACAAGATGCTACAACCCTCCATAAATCAAGCAATCTAAGCTCATGTCCCTTTTGTTCTTCAACAGCTTCAGCACTGGGGCCATGACCAGCGGGAAATAATCCAGATATCTTGTTCATCCGGTCAGCTGTAGTAGGGATGGAATGAGAAATATCATTAACTTTCTGAAGTAGAAGATCGATCTTGCTCAAGGTTGAAATAGGTGTTGCATCACCACTAGTTGCTGCTGGCTCAGGGATAGGAATAGTTTGAACATTTGCTGGCTGGACAGAAATAGTTTCATGCTGAGTAATGGTTAGTGGATCAGAAAAATGATCAGGTTCCAGGAGATTATTAACAGCATCTCCAACATTAGATCTAGCATGAAGTTCTTGGATAGGCAAATGATAAGAATATGCAATCTGGTTGAGACCTTTCCACTGTACATAATATGAATAAAAAGTAAATTAAATGAATACAAAAAGTATACAGGAAGTTCACTAAAATCATGAAAAAATAACAAAAATAAGGATTATGCACGCATAACGGCAAAACATAACAACATACAAAAAACCATATAAAAAATGAGTTGACTAAGGAAGTTCATATGTAAAATTATAGAAGTTCACTACTGCTTAATGAGTATTTGTAGAAATGAAAAGGAAAAAAGACTGAGGGGTTTCACAAATGCTATGTGTTAATACAGGAAGTTCACTTATGCAACATATAGGAGCGCACTACTTAAATGCTGGGTATTTCAAACAATAGAAAAGAGATTCAAAAATATATAAGAATTCACATTAATATGGATTAAAAAATAAGGAAGTCCACACCTACAAAATATCATGGGTTCACTGATGCGAAAGTGGGGTATTTCCAAAACGTGAAGATAGGACAAACAATGCAGTAATTAACACCGACTACTATCAATTAAAAAAAGAAAGATCACACATACAAGATATCAGAAGTTCACTACTGCATGAATGAATGAGTTAATACACAATGAATACATCATAAAATTAAGAATAACCCAAGAGTAAAGAAGAAAAGAATAGTGGTACTCACCCTCAGGTTGCCAAACCTATAATCTGCAAGGTTAGGTCCACCACTCTTATAGAGGTCTATTTTATAAGTTTCCTTCGTCTTCTTCTCTTGCAAATAATTTGCGCGAGGTATGAGAGTGTGCATGACAGAATATCAACTATCAAGATACATGATAACTGGAACAACACCACATCCTCCGGGTCCTGCCTTCTTTTCTTCTTGGTACCTGATACCACCTCTTTTTATTTCATCACAAAAAACCTAACAGCTCTGGTAATGCATGTTAACTAACATAGGAGCCTCCCTACCAAGGCGTGTAGCAGCACCAAGACAGATCAATTTGGTGAACAAAATGGCAAAGAACAGCTTTACATATTAGTCAACTTTCGAATCATCCTTGACTAAATCTTCTAAAAGTCTCCGTAGATGCTTGGTTTCAATATGAGAACTTGGTGCAAAGCCAAGTTCTATCTTAATCTCACACAATTGATCAACATGCCCTGAATCTGAAGGTCTCAGAGTGGTGTCATCTCCATTTGGGAAACCAAAAACATGATGAACAACATCCCGACTAACTTCAAGAACCTTTCTAGAATCACACTCTATCTTCATGTTGGATGGGTCAAGTTTCATCATCAAATGACACATGAGGACGTGAAATATTGCCCTCAAGAACCTAGTCAAACACATAGCCAAATCGAGCATCACGGACTTTTGCTATATGAGCTGACTTTAGCAACTTAACAGCCAACAAAACTTCTCCAAGTGCACAGCGAATAGTTTGTTGAAAGCGTTTTTGTACGGCATCATCTGCATCAGGCTTCAATCGACATGTAGTCTTCTTACAGCCAGCGGTCTTCTTCTTAGCGGGACCACTAGGTAAAGCATTCAATTTCTGTCTTTTCCCCTTTGTCTACAAAACATAGAAAAACAAAAAATAAGAGATGTTCATTGAATATGAAAAGGTGAAAAACAAAAAAAAGGATAAAACAAAAAAATTAATTAAGGGAAGTTCACTACAATGATGATGGAAGATCACATTTTACATAAGAAGAGATTAGCTAATGTAAAAAAAGGATGATGTAAGAAGTTTTGTATGTCTACTTTCAGTAGTTCACTAATATGATAGGAGAAAGTTCAAATGTATTACAAAACAGAACTTGAATAAAACATTAAAACAACGTAATGAAAAAATTACAAAAATTTAAAAAGTGTAAAACCACAATACAAAAAAAATTAAGAGAAGTTCACTATACTAGTGAAGGGATATACACATGTATATCATGAGAGGTTCATTAAAAACCTGAAATAATAATTTAGCATGGTAGTCAGAAGTACATTATAAAAATAAAAATCGTCTAAAAAAGAAGATCACCTGCCCAGGTATGTCAACAAAGTCATTAGAATCATCACATAAAACACCTTCAACGACATCATCAGGAACATAAGACTTGTTCGTTGGAAGGCTACGTTTGCCAGAACTAGACTTAGAAGAAGAAAAATCCTCATGAATGGCTACAAATTTAGTAGACACGAAAACACGAGGAGTATGATGAGGGCTCATAGCAACAGGCTGAGAAGGGGACAAAGGAGATCCAACAACGGAACTGTGACTTCTTTTACGAACACCAATCCTCTCTCTGCGACGTACTGGTTCACTTGGCTCTACGACTGCTTCACTTGGTTCTACGACTGGTTCACTTGGCTCTACGACTGGATCACTTGGAATATCTACAGAGTTGGTAACGTCTTTCTTTAATTTTTTCCTAATATAGTACTATTTCACTTTCAACTCATGCTGAGCAACCTTGGAAGCGCGTTGCTCATTGTATTTGGACAGCTGCTCCAGAACATTCCAATCCTATGTCGCTTTCTCAATACCATCCATAGTCTGTGAAGGAGTGTCCTGTAAAACTAGAGTGCAATCTGGTACAAGACTTATCCTGCATAGGACTCAGATCAAAAGCTGGTACGCTAAGTGATCAACGTTGGGGATATTGGCAAATTCACCAATAGGCCGGCGGGGGAGTGGCGTTTCATCATAGAGAGGCGGGCCAGTAACAACATCATCAGCAATAGACCTCGTAGGAGAAACAGAATGAAGATAGTCGACATTGAGCTGTTCTAAAGATTCCTTGATAGTTTCAGTGTCTACAAAAAAGAAACAAATAAGATAAGTTCACTATATGAAAATATGAAGATAGAAAAGTAACATTGCAGAAGTTAACTAACAGATTAGTAAAAAAATACATAATCAAAACAAAAAACAAAGAGGTTCACTACATAACTAACAAAATAAAAAGTTAGAAACAAATACTGACATGGGCCTACCTTACAGGTACTCGAGATCAGCATATACGGTCTAGCCTAGAAGAAGCCCACGACGTTGCTAAGGCCCAATCAAGATTCGGGTGACCTAGGAGACTTCGACTCCTTGCAGCACACGGAAAACTCGAGATAGAAGTTTAAAGGGAAAACCCTAATATGTAACCGACTCGACCTGCTACCCCGAGACCTAGCCTATCTATATAAAGGCTAGGAGGAGCGGCGAGAAGGATATCCACAAGCCTAGTTTCCACACCATCGCCAGATTGCATCTACGCATCCCTGTAACTTTCGAATCCTCGATAATTCCAAGAGCAGACAAGCAGGAGTAGGGTCCTCTGCGAGGCCTGATGGCCCAAAATATATCGAGCTCATTGGGGAACCCCAAGAGGAAGGTATGATGAGCACAGCAGCAAGTTTTCCCTTAGTACGAAACCAAGGTTATCAATCCAGTAGGAGCAAGGAAACACACCAAAGGTGTTGCTAGCTGAACGCTGGCAGGGCGCACTACCGGTGCCAGCAGCAACGTGGAGACCTGCACAGCACAACCACAGGACTATGTCCCCAACTTGCTATGAGGTTGTCAATCTCATCGGTTTTGCTCAAAACAAAGGATTACACATATCGAATGGAAGAAAGTAATAGTTTGCAGAAAGTAAACACAAAGTAGTAAACAGTTGATTGTAGATTGAATGTAAAAGAAAGGACCGGGGTCCATAGTTCACTAGAGGTGGCTCTCCTTAAGATAGATAACATGCTGGGTGAACAAATTACAGTGGGGCAATTGACAAACATCGAGAAAGCATACAAGCATATACTACTCATCTTGACTCCTTTGAGATTCGATTGGGCATTACAACATTATACATAGACCGCCATCCAACTGCATCTATGACTAATAATCCACCTTTAGGTTATCAGCCGAACCCTCTCCAGTATTAAGTTGCAAGCAATGGGTAATTGCATTACGAATTGCGTGTAATGTAAACAATACGATTGTTCTATGAACAAAGGATTGTTGTTTTCTCCCTAGTAGCAATAGCACATCTAGTACCTTAGAGATTTCTGTCACTTCCCTAGATTACCAAAGGCATGAACCCACTATCGAGCATAAATACTAACTCTTGGAGTTGCTAGCATCTACTTGGCCAAGATAGCTACTAACAACGGAAAGCATGCAAGATCACAAATAACAAAGACATGATAGAATCAATAATCAATCTGAAATAGCATCTCAATATCCATCGGATCCCCGCAAACACAACATGTAGAATTACAAATAGATGATCTTGATCATGAACGAAGCTCACAAAATCTAAACATGATAGCACAAAGGAGGAGAACCAACCATCTAGCTACTACATGCACCCGTAGTCCAGAGATGAACTACTCACGCATCACACCGGAGGCTTGCATGATGATGAAGAATGCCTCCAAGGTGAATTCTCCCCTCTCCGGCAGGGTGCCGGGAAGAGCTTTAGATCCCTCCTGATCTAGGGACTGATATGACAGCGCCTACAGACTTTTTCATGGAATTTTGATCGGGTACTTAGGGTTTCCGTATGAGAGGCAATATATAGGCGAAAGGAGAGGCCGAGAGGGTGCCTGGGGCGGCCAGACCACCCCTTGGCGCGGGCCAGGCCTGGCCGTGCGGCCAGGTGGTGTGGTCGGCCCCCTACCCCTCTCTGTCTCGTATTCTGGCTCCAGGTGTCCCTCGGTAAAATAATGACTTTGGCTTTTGTTCCGTCCAATTCCGAGAATATTCATTTTCTGACTTTCCTAGAACCAAAAACAGCAGAAAACAGGCAGCTGGCACTGTAGCTCTGTTAATAGGTTAGTCCAAGAAATCATATGAAAAGTACTCCAAAGTGTGGATAAAACATAAGAAAGTAGATAAAACCAAGCATGGAACATCAAAAATTATAGATACATTTGCAATGTATCAAGGCCTGAACCTAGGTAAACCTTGTGTCCCTTGTGTGCTTGTTTGCTAGCCGATCGGTGCCTCCAGCTCTCCCCACTTCCTCTAACCTAAGTCCATCTGTGACGGACATTGATGAGTTAATCCCTCGTCAAATGGCGTCGTCTGTGGGAACATAGAGTGTTGATGTTGCGGCTTCCTCATCCCCATCAACCGCGATCTCTGACTCCGCACCAGCAGAGACTCACCTCCTTTTTGGTGCCTTCGACTTCATCGTCCACACGCCAGCCACTCGCTCGGATTTCGAGTCTGTGAGCGATGGAATCGGCCTGGCAATCGGGAGCTTACGCTTCCAAGTTGGTCGACTGGGCACACTTCGCCTTCCCGATCAGCCGAAGGTTCCCGCGATTGCTCTCGCGTCGTGGTTTCCACCACCGATCGGCACCCTGAGTAAACTCAACGCCCTGACATTAGTCGGGAATACGGACAGCGACAGCAGTTGCGAGTCCGATCTAGGTGATCTGGTAACAGAAGATGGAGCCTACGGCTCTAGATCTGAAAGCTGTGAGAGCAACAGCTTCCCCCACCATTACATGTGCGCCGTCATCAACATGGGCAGCAATGGCGGCACTCGGGACAACACCGGCACTAGCGATGGTATCCCAGTCACGAACGGTGGCCCCTCCAACGGCGCCCCCACTAATAACGGGCCAGAAGGGCCCATCCTAGAGGATCACCGGAACCTCTCGGCGAATGAGAAAACCCGAGAGCGCGTGCTGATCAAGCTCAACGATGTTGAGTGGGCCCGTTGCAGGGAAGCCCAACGGGGCAACCCCCTGCCACCAAAGTCATCACAAGATATGTTGATGGGTTATCACTGGCTACTCAAGGAGGAGTTCAAGCGCTAGCAACAAGTAATCACCCAGCTCGACGAGCGCAGGAGGGCGGCGGAGGAGCCGAGCCTTCGACGAGCTCAGCTCTCTTCCATCAGAGGATCCTCCTCCAAAGGCAACGATCATACAACCGCTAGAAGATGCTCTCGACTAGCTCCTCTCACTGAAAAGGAGAGAGAAGAGGTTGCACGATTCCTTGACTTCTCGTCTATGAGGATGGATACGCGGGGTAATGTGCTCCTGAAAACACTGCAGGCAGAGGTAATAACGGCCACCAAGTACCTGCTCAACAACCAGCCACCGGCTGAGGACCCAGGGTCTGCCATGCACCGATCTACGATCGCTAGCCTGGGACTAGATCAAGGACCCAACGCCGGATCCAAAGAAAAGCAAGGCTCCAGCCAAGCGCTACTCTTCCTCCTCCTCCAGTGATGACAACCATGACTTGTCACGACGACGCCGCTCATGGTGACACGACTACAACTACGATGCATGCGATGACATCACGCAGCGCAAAGTCGACAAGATGCGCGCGAGGCGCGCCCGTTGGACTGACTCGGAAGATGACGGGATAGAGCACTGCGGCGCCATCTGCTTCAGCAGAGCAATATGTTAAAAGCGAATGCCAAAAGGGTTCAAACTCCCATTAGAGAACCCAAAATTCGATGGCCTCCAAGACCCGAATATCTGGCTGGAAGATCATATTTCCTCCATCAGCCTACACGGTGGAACCACGAGCACAGCCATGCAATGCCTCCAGCTACAGCTGCAAGGTTCCACCCGTGTGTGGCTCAATAACCTCCCGCGCGAATCGATTCGCAACTGGGATGAGCTGGTTTACAGCTTCGTGCGAAACTTCAAGGGCACTTACAAAAGGCCTGCATCAATCAAAGAATTAAGAGGCTGCTACCAAAAGACTAATGAGTCGCTACGCTCATACATTCATAGGTGGTCCATCATCAAAAACTCAGCAGAAGACATCTCTGAGGACCACGCAATTGACGCATTCAATGGCGGCGTGCACTGCAAATAGCTCAGAGAGGAGATGGGCTGCTCGAAGCCCAAAACAATCGACCACCTAATGGAGATCGCGAATAGGTGGGCTGATGGAGAGGACTCGGTGAAAAACCGCAATCTACTCAAACTTCGAGCCACTCAGCTTGTTCCGTGGAGGAGGAGCCACGACGCGCACAGCCACAATGGGAATTGGCTCCTCTACCACAGTTAGCGGACCCTCCGGCATCGTCGGCGAGGATGCATCCGAGTCCTCGCTTCAAGAGCGCTTGCGAGTCTATTCCCACAGGACTCGGCGGCTTCCTGCTCTTCCTCAATAGGGACGGTGGAGCCCCACTCGTCCTCCTCTTCCACTTCGTGAGGGATTACTCCCTCTGACTGAGGAGGCAACATAGTGGTCACCTTCCAGTCCTGGAAGAAGGAGCAACATCAGTATAAAGGAAAACCTAGAAGGCAATCAAAAAACAAGATGAGCTCACAAGAAAGCCACCTCGGGCAGAGGGTGACTCGCGTAGAAGGGAGGCATGTCTAAGTCACCAGGGAGTTTCCCCTTGGCTATGTACTTGGTCAGAAGCTGAAACCTCCTGTCTACATCACCCAAGGAAATATTCTCTCGAGAAATGCGAGTGACGTCGTCAACACCAGTCCAACAACACATCGGATGCGCCCTAGCCTACAATGGCTGCACTCAACAATGCATCCAGGTGCGAATGACGTTTACGCCGCCCACTTCCTTCCCCATGCGGAGCTCAAGGTCACATACACGCTTGTACAGAGCCTCGGTTTCCTCGGCTTCGTCGGGCATCACCATGTTCTTCCACGACCTCCTTCTCTTGCATTCTGCCTTCGAATCAAAACGTGCGAGACCGAAGTGTTCCTCATCAACCTTCTGGTCGCAGATATAGAACCATTTCTCCCTCCACCCTTGGACAGATGCATTCAAGTTGATGGAGAAATATTTGACATTGGGGTCTACATGGATCCCGCAACCTCCTATATTGTAGACTACCGACCCAGAGCCTGACTGGCGCTTTAGTTTGAAGAGTTTTTTTTGAAAAGGCCAAAGTGTGGCTTGATTGTGAGCCTTCACTCACAGAGGGTGATGTAGCAAGCAATATGAAGAATGGAATTGGGGGTCAACTGATGGAGTTGGAGCTCGTAGAAGCAGAGTAACCCCCTAACAAACTTGTGAAGGAGGGAGAAAGCAGGGAATGATAAACGCGAGGAACATCACCCAAAATCTAGCGGGAGGATTAGGGATTACCGCATCGCCAGGAATTCGGCAGTCATCCTCAGTAGCAGGGAGAGCGCCATCTTGGCGCCAGTTGAAGAGCTTCGTTTCCTTGACGGCGGTCTGCCGCCACGATCCATTCGTCACGTGTGTGCCCGCGCCTTTCTTCTTGGCAGCTATGGCAGCAGTACCGGTGCCCGTGGCCGCGGTGCCCTTCTTCTTGGCCACAACGGTGGCTGCCGCAGATCCAGCAGCGGAGGTGCCTTTCTTCTTCTCTGTCTCGCGAGTACGGTGCAAGCGCAGAAAGTAGCTCGGGAAGGTCTTAACGCTGTCTAGCGTAGCAACAGGGGCGTGAGCAATGAAGCAGCAAATAGCGGCAATGGAGGCAGAGCGCGAGGAAGAAGATGAGTTGTGAGGAAATTACCACATGGAAATCCCCTACTTAGCCTCAGCGCAGATGCAATCCAACGGCCAGAAGCGCAATAATCAGACGCATGGCGCACATCAAGATGGACACGTGGCGAGGCAAGCGATGAACCGTCGCCGCACTTTTTCCCATTATGCGCAAGAATCAAGGAGACACAGTTAAAACCAAAAATTACAAACTCCCGGTCAAATCCAAGTCAGAAATGGGGTCCCACTTTCGTCACCTCCCGTCAAAACCACTCACACGGGCAAATGAGGTCATCTCATCGTCAGCACTGACGTCATTAACTCCAGTAGGAGCATCTTCTGACTAATCTAGTTCTCACTCGAGTCTTTGACTCGACGAAGCACTCGAGGGCTACTCCTAACAGGAGCACTGGCCACGCAGCCGATAAACTTCATAAACATACAAAAAAAATGACAATGAAATTACACTTGAACCCTTCACTCGAATCAACGATTCGACTGTGGACTCAGGGTTACTCCCATAGGGAGCGCTAGAAGCACATTTGACTGAAACAAGCAAAAGATGACAGCAGTCGAAAACACTCATAGTACCCACTCGAGTCTGTGACTCGAATAGGCACACGGGGGCTACTCCCATAGGGAGCGCTGGTCGTGCACCCTATGATTTTTTTGTTTTAAGTAAATGTGTGTTGACTGCGTCCACACTCGAAAGAATTTGTGACCCCGCCCCATATTTTCCATACAAAGAGATGATACGTCCAAAACTTATCTACTTTCCCGAACACTTTTGCTATTGTTTCTTCTCTAATTTGTGTGATTTGGATATAACTAATGCAGACTAACGCTGTTTTCAACAGAATTGCTTTGGTGTCTCGTTTTTCTGCAGGAAATCAACTTTTAGGAAAAATCTTGGAAAATATCGCAAAACTCCTATTTTACCAGAAGACTCACGGAGCCAGAAGACGAGACGAAGAGGGGCCACAAGGGGCCCACACCACCAGGCCGCGCGGGCTAGGCAAGGTCGCGTCAGGGGGTGGTGTGGCCGCCTCGGACTCCGCCTCGACCTCTCCTTTTGCCTCATAAACCCTCTGACCTAAAAACACAGAGGTGGGGACGTTTTTGCAGATAGAGCTCCGTTGCACCGCCACCACCAGAAAACCGCGATTCGGAACCAGAAACTCTGTTCTGGCACCCTGCCAGGACGGGGAACTGGAGGAGATCATCTCCATCATCATCACCAATGCTTCTCCATCAACCATCCATGATTCCCCCATCCATGACTGAGTAATCCCCCGCAGTAGGCTATGGGGATGGTAGGGATTGGATGAGATCGTTCATGTAATTGCATCAGATTGTTAGGGCATGGTGCCTAGTATCTATTGTTAGTGCTTTTTAACATTGTTGCAACTTTTTATGCTTAATGCTTGTCACTAGGGCCCGAGTGCCATGATTTTAGATCTGAACATGTTATTGATTCATGATGATAGTACTGTTTATGATCTTACCTGCAAGTTGTATACACACATTATTGTCCGGAACCTGAGGCCCCGAAGTGACAGAAATCGGGATAACTAGAGGGGATGGCTATGATGTGAGGATCACATGTGTTCATAGAGTGTTAATGCTTTGCTCCGGTGCTCTATTAAAAGGAGTACCTTAACTGCCAGTAGATTCCCTTGAGGCCCCACTGCAACGGGCTGGCAGGACAAAAGATGTTGTGCAAGTTCTCATTACGAGCACGTATGACTATATATGGAACACATGCCTATGATTATTTAGTACTAGAATACTTTATCTTATTTATCTGCAAATGCCCTATGTCTTGATTATTACATGAATTGTCTTGTCCATGCAACGCCCGTCCATCCATCCCTATGCCTACCACACTTTAATCCCACTATTTACTACAATTGTTACTACTGTCTTTATTTTACTACTGCTATTACTTTGATATTTCTACTACAAAACTATTGCTACTGATAAACTACTGCGAGCATGATTGTTTCCAGGTGCAGCTGAATTGACAACTCAGTTGTTAAGGCTTATAAATATTTTTGGGCTCCCCTTGTGTCGAATCAATAAATTGGGTTTTACTTCCCTCGAAGACTGTTGTGATCCCCTATGCTTGTGGGTCATCAAAACTATTTTCGGGTGCCGTTGCCAAGGAGCATAGCTCTATTTTTAAAGTTCACTTGGAATCATTATTGTTCGCGGCTATCCATTCATCATGGGTAAAACGCGTGATGGAAAAGTTCCTATATTACCATCCACTACAAGGAGAGGTACAGTTCTGAATACCTCTGTTGCTCTTGATTCACCATCCGTGATGAGTAAGCTCCTTACACCATCACCACATACACATGCTACACATACTACTAGTTCTACTGAATCTGAAATTGCTTCTGATACTTATGATGCTACTTCTACTGTGCTTGATGAGAGTGGTTCATTAGGTCCTTTCCTAGATGCTACGATTGCTATAACTATAGTTGGAAACACTAAAACTCCTAATGAAGATACTGCAACACCTATTAGTTCACCTGAGTCTAGAGAGAGCTATGATCTTGATGACGGCTATATTGAAATGACTGGTGAATTTATTGAAGAATGTCAAAACACTCATGGTACAAGTGCTATTAAGAGTCTTCTTGAGATACGTACTGCTAAACCTAAATTGTCTCCAAATACTAAGTTTGCTACATCTCCCATAAACATTAAAGATAAGGATTATGATTTCTCTCTTGATTTATCCTACATAACCATTGTTGAGAAAGAACCTTTTGTGGGACTGAAAATGAAAGTGTTGTAGCACATATGACTGAGCTTTCTACCATGAGTGGCTTCTTTTCTGATGATATTAAGATGCGCACTTACTTTGTTGCTAAAATTTTCCTATTTTCACTGAAAGGAGAGGCTAAATCTTGGTTTAATAATTTACCTCCTGTATCTATTGATAGCGTTGATTGCTTGATTGATACTTTCTTTCAGAAATATTTTCCTCCTTGTGCTCGACATGCTATTTTGCAGGAACTTTTTGATTTTAAACAGGGTGAATATGAGAAATTGCCTGAATCGTGGGCAAGGTTTTGTGCTTTGATTCACGCACAGCCCGGATGTCCACTACCTAAAAATGAGCTTCTTGATATATATTATAATAGACTAACTGATGAATCTTGGACATACCTGGATAGTTTTGCTGATTGTGTTTTCAGGAAGAGAACTCCCAAAGAAGCTGAGGAATTAATGGCTAAAATAAGTAAGAATTATGATGACTGGACTTCACCTAAGTCAACTACACCTGAGTCAACTGTACCTGAGCCAACACCAACACCAAAGAAGAGGGGAGTGATTGAACTAAATGATGAAGTGCTGAAGGAGGCTAAGAAATGTCTTAAGGAGAAGGGTATTAAATCTGAAGATGTGAAGAATTTACCTCCTATAGAAGAATTATGTAAGCCAATCTCCCACTCATCCACTATTGAGGTACACTCTCTCCAACATTTTTATGAAGGTGATATTCCTTATTCTAAACCTCCTGATCAATGCTTAGAAGAATTTGATATCTTTGTTGTTAATCAAGATAATTTTAATAAGAGAGTGCAGAATCATTTAATGAAAAACTATAGAGCTATTAATGAGTTGAGAGATATTGTGGAAAGAACCTCCAATGATGTTAAAATGTTTGTTAAACATTTCCAAATGGTTCAAACTCAAATTGATCAGCTTACTAAAGTACACAAATATTTGCTAGTTAATGCTTCTAAAGAAAAACATGCTTACAAAATTTGAACTAGGAGTGGTGCTTTCACTCAGGATCCTCTATATCATGAGGTACATCCTAAAAGAATTGAGCAGGATTCTCAACAAATTGAAAATAGTGGTACTTCTTCTAAGAGAAAGAAAAAGAAACATAAAATGGTTATAGAATCTTCTGAACCTGCTAAAGATCCTAATAGTATATCTGCCTCTAATGCTGAAACTGAGAGTGGTAATGAGAAAAATGATGCTCCTGATAAAGAAGAAATTGAAGAACCTGAAAGGCACACTAAGAATACAAAGTACACTTAAGAATATTTCATTGCTAATAAACATGGTAGTGAAAGAGAGCCTTGGGTTCAAAAACCAATGCCTTTTCCTGATAAGAAACACAAGTCAAAGGAAGAACAACACTATAACAAGTTTTGTGAGTGGATGAAACCTTTATTTTTGCAAATTCCTTTGACGGATGCTATCAAATTGCCTCCTTATTCAAAGTATATTAAGGATATTGTCTCTAATAAAAGGAAGATTCCTAATGAGGAAATTTCTACTTTACTTGCTAATTCCTTCAATGGTAAGGTTCCAAAGAAACTTGGAGACCCAGGGATCCCAACTATTCCATGTTCTATTAAAAGTAATTATGTTAGAACTGCTTTGTGTGATTTGGGAGCATGAGTTAGTGTTATGCCTTTTTCTCTCTACAAGAGACTTCAATTGGAAAAAATTAATACCAACTGATATATCTTTGCAAATGGCTGATAAATCTACTACTATTCATGTTGGTATTTGTGAGGATGTCCATGTTCAAGTGGCTCATAATTTCTTGATATTAACTGATTTTGTTGTGCTCGAAATGCTTGAAGATGATAATATGTCTATTATTCTTGGGAGACCTTTCCTTAATACTGTAGGAGCTGTCATTAATTGTAATCAAGGAAAGGTAACTTTTAATGTTAATGACAAGGAGCATACTATCTATTTCCCCAAGAAGATTGATAAGACTTATGACCTAAATTCAATTGAAAATAATGAGGGCATCCAAGTTGGAGAAATATATTGTCCCATACCATGAGAAAACTATGAAACTATTATGATTGGGACTATTGCTATCAGGGTTGAGGTAACATAATCATTTAGTGAAATGCAAAGTTTTGTTTCATATAAAATTGTTTTGGTAACAAGACCTGATCAACCTTGTTAACAAAGGGGTTTTAATGAACAAAAACAATGTTTTCACCATGATTATCCTTGCTCACTTTTATTTTATCCATTTTAATTTTTTGCTTTCACTTAGTTTACTTTTCTATTGCTAGTTGCTTGCATATTAGAGTGTCTTAGAACTTCTGAAGTTTTAGTTTTGTTTTGTTATTGCATCATTCCAAAATCATCTTTCTGCGAGGGTGCCCGAGGTTATGAAAGTTCACCGTGAGGAAGAAGTTTTCCCTTCTATTTATCCATGCCCCGAATTCATGAGGGTTGCAGAGATTTCTCAAGATTTCCATACTCTAATTTCTAATGCCAGATTGGAGCCTTTTGTGGGAGATGAACCTTACCAATATGTGAAACTAACTATGTATGTGGTGTAGGATTTTCAATTTAGTTGGTCCTTGCCTAATCCCATGGTTCATTACAAAATTTACAATGTAGCTGTCGACCTCCCTTTTGATGATTTTTGTGCAGCTATTAAAGTACCACAATGGGGTTCACGTGAAAGGATTAGAGAGCAGCCTACACCACTCGTGGACTTGTATGTAGAGATTTGCCAAGGGAGTAGCTTCTCAAAGGAGAGTGGTATAATTCGTAATATTCATCTCCCATCCATTCGTTATTTTGCCTACTTTATTGCCAAGTGCATTCTTGCTAGGAAAACTGCTAGTAAATTATCTTCATATGATCTAGCCTTTATCTCAGCTGCCTTGAAACGAGATAGGACTTATAACTTGGCTGCTTTGATAGCTTTCCGTCTTGCTTCTAACCGCGAGAAAGCTGGAATTTGTGGAGGCCTCATCGACTCTCGATTATTAGCTTTACATGGTGTAGCGCCTCATCATTCAGACTTACAGTTTCCCATAGAGAGGCTTGATCTTAACTCCATGATACAACATAAATTTGTTTCTTCTTGGGCTAATTTAGTGATTTATCTTATGAAATAACCTTACTCAAGAGTGGATGGAGAGGGGATAAGTCTGAGCGAGTGGTTCTTTTGCATGTGCCTATTTTGTTCAACCTTGATACCAGGGTAGGATGGTCACTCACGGAGGAAGAGCTCGACACATATTTGGAGGAGCTCTCCCAGGAAGAGTAGAATGCTGGAAAGGAGGTTGAGGACGATTCGGTCCAGCCCTCCAACGAGGGGGAGTCTTCATACCAGCAGCATGCCTATGATTGGGGAGTTTCTTCTTCACAAGGGCCTAACTATGATCATTCTTATGATGACCTGCCGGCTTGGAGTTCCTACCCGCGTTGGGGTTGACCCCCACTTAGGCCAAAAGCCTAAGCTTGGGGGGAGGTATACCGACATCATACTCACCTACATATCATGTTCTGTCGGTACTTTGCACATCCATGTGTTGCTTTCTTTTTAGTTTTTGTTCTCTCTTTATTTCTGCTTTCCAAAACACAAAAGACCAAAAATATTTTTGTGATTTCTCTTTGTTTTCTTGTCTATCTTTTAGCCTTGGTTTACTTCATCCTTTTTATAGCTTTGATTTGATTATTCGAAAAACCCAAAAATATTTTGCTTTGTTTGCTCTTTCCTTCGGTTCTTTTCTTTAAAAATGGAAAACCCAAAAATATTTGTTGTCCTTCTCTGGTTTTGCAAAGTTCGTTGCAAGGTTCAGCGGTCCTCAGTGACTTCTTGGAGTTTGGTTTAATCTTATTATTCAAGTCACACAAGTGAAAGGCAATGATGATGTATGACAACTCATGGAGTGGTAAGAGGCTGGTATGAACTCTATTTGTTTTAATTTTTGTACATATACTCATCATTGTGGGCATGTTTAGTCCGTTCATGTAAGGTGTATGTTATTTAATGGATGCTTAGTAGTTCTTGCTCTCTTATGATCAGTACCAATCCACTAATAGTTTGTAACATGTCATATGAATGTTGCTTGCATTATTCTATTCTTAACTTGGTATGACATTGTGGTATACTCCTCTGAATGTTTTATTTGAATCGACTTGGCACATGCTCACACATGCATATGACTAAACAAAAAGTCAGTTAAGCCTCGATGATTTATTTTGCCTCAGAGTTCTTGTGCCACTTTTATGCCACTATTAATTTTGTTTTGTCGCAAGCATGATTATGATAGTTACTGCTCTCTCGATTGTCGCTCTCTTTCTATTGCTAGCATGCACTTGCGCCGAGTATAAGCTTTACAAGTGCATCCAACTCCCCAAAACCAAAGTTGTCAAAAAGAGTTCACCATATCTACCTATTAGCACCATTCTATTCCTTGCATATTTATTATGCTTTGTTTTCTTCCAAATAAAAATGTTTGCTTGATATGTGAAAATTAGTTCGTAAAGCTCTCACGAACTTGATGGCACACTTTATTTTCTTGCACTTAATAAACTTGAACCATTGTGTCCATCTATGCTGCTTATATGCTTGCGCTTTATAAGTTGTGAATTAGCAGAACCATGCTGTCATGGGGAACGCTTTCAACATTGCACTTATTATTCAGTTGATATCATGTTCTTTTGTTTATGGCTCCCGACGGTGTGAAATAAAAGGGGAGCTTGTAAGCTCATGGAGTTTGTATATGTGCTAGAGAAACGCCTAGGCGGCTAGCCTAAGCCATGCTTAATCATGGTGGAAACTTGCAGCATAACCATAGTGAGCATTCTGTGAAGCATCCTCAATAAAAACCTATGCAAATAGCAAATAAAAAGATCGCCGAGATGCTCATTGTCTGTTGCCTTGTCATTTTGATTTGGGATAACTCATGTGTCATGGGGAAAGGGGTACCCCATTGGCGGTTCTCTATGATACACATGTACTTACAATGACAAGAACTTACTTGTGACGTGAGGTCCGATACTCATAAGCAAGGGGCATGAGATTTTCATCTTATAACTTGTTAAGCATATCTTCATATTTGTGCCACTTTAACCTTAATCACCTCAAGATGCTTATGATGGGGGCAATGAGACCTCAAAGCTAATGAGTACCATACTTTCAACATTTGGAAGCCTTTCAAACTTTTAAAATCTTTTCTTTCACTTTTATGTCGAGTCACCATTTATTCTTTGAGCACCTTCCTGAGAGCATAATTGTCATTCTTAGTGTAATGTGCTTGTCCCAAAACACGGTTAATTGTGACATAGCTTTGGCGCTTGTATCTTTGATATTTTTACTTCTAGTCTTCACTTAAACTTCAGAGGTGCCTTGGCACTTGTGTTTTGCTCCAAAAAGAAAGGCAAGTGAGATACCACTTGATCATATCTTCTTATGCGCATTACAATCCTGCATATGCTTATGTGTTATGTTGCTTATTATTATTGGGTTGGAATCTCTTCACAGCTTGCATGACTACTAGGTAAACTTATTTGCATACTCTTTATTGTGAATTGCCTAAGTATTTGATCATATGCTAGGAATATATACATCTTATGAAGCAAATGTGTTCGTGAAAGTTTCTTTTATCGCACTCAGTTTTCAACTGAATTGCTTGAGGACAAGCAATAAGTAAAGCTTGGGGGGACTTGATACGTCCAAAATGTATCTACTTTCCCGAACACTTTTGCTATTGTTTCTTCTCAAATTTGTGTGATTTCGATACAACTAATGCGGACTAACGCTGTTTTCAGCAGAATTGCTTTGTTGTCTCGTTTTTGTGCAGGAAATCAAATTTCAGGAAAAATCCTGGGAAATATCGCAAAACTCCTATTTTACCAGAAGACTCACGAAGCCAGAAGACGAGACGAAGAGGGGCCACGAGGGGCCCACACCACCTGGTCGCGCGGGCTAGGCTAGGCCGCGCTAGCGGGCGGTGTGGCTGCCTCAGACTCCGCCTCGACCTCTCCTTTCGCCTACATAAACCCTCTGACCTAAAAACACAGAGGTGGGGATGTTTTTCTAGATAGAGTTCCGTTGCTCCGCCACCACTAGAAAACTGCGATTCGAAACCAGAAACTCCGTTCTGGCACCCTGCCGGGATGGGGAACTAGAGGAGATCATCGCCATCATCATCACCAACGCTTCTCCATCAACCATC
This sequence comes from Avena eriantha, assembly GCA_910589775.1. NCBI lineage: Eukaryota > Viridiplantae > Streptophyta > Magnoliopsida > Poales > Poaceae > Avena > Avena eriantha. The sequence goes on from OU342741.1 coordinate 471,467,806, forward strand.
CATGATTCCCCCATCCATGAGTGAGTAATCGTCTATAGTAGGCTATGGGGATGGTAGGGATTGGATGAGGTCATTCATGTAATTGCATCAGATTGTTAGGGCACGATGCCGAGTATCTATTGTTAGTGCTTTTTGACATTGTTAAAACTTGTTATGCTTAATGCTTGTCACTAGGGCCCGAGTGCCATGATTTCATATCTGAACATGTTATTGATTCATGATGATAGTATTGTTTATGATCTTACCTGCAAGTTGTATACACACATTATTGTTCGGAACCCGAGGCCCCGAAGTGATAGAAATCAGGATAACTGGAGGGGATGGCTATGATGTGAGGATCACGTGTGTTCACAGAGTGTTAATACTTTGCTCCGGTGCTCTATTAAAAGGAGTACATTAATTGCCAGTAGATTCCCTTGAGGCCCCGCTGCAACGGGCTGGCAAGACAAAAGATGTTGTGCAAGTTCTCATTACGAGCACGTATGACTATATATGGAACACATGCCTATGATTATTTAGTACTAGGATACTTTATCTTATTTATCTGCAAATGCCCTATGTCTTGATTATTACATGAATTCTCTTGTCCATGCAACGCCCGTCCATCCATCCATGTGCCTACTGCACTTTAATCCTATTGTTTACTGCAATTATTACTACTGTCTTTATTTTACTATTGCTATTACTTTGATATTGCTACTACAAAACTGTTGCTATTGATAAACTACTACGAGCAAGATTGTTTCCAGGTGCAGCTGAATTTCCAACTCAGTTGTTAAGGCTTATAAATATTCTTGTGCGACGTGTGCAGTCGTGTAAAGGCAGAACATCAGAAACCGGCAGGATTATTACAACCACTACCAATACCTGATTGGAAATGGGATAAAATTGGTATGGACTTTATTACCGGACTGCCCAGGACTAAATCCGGATACGATTCTATATGGGTTATCGTTGACCGCTTGACAAAAGTGGCCCATTTCATACCAGTAAAGACCACTTATACAAGTGCAAAGTTAGCCAAGATATACATGAATAGAATTGTATGTTTGCATGGGGTACCTAAAAGTATCGTGTCTGACAGAGGGACTCAATTCACTTCGCACTTTTGGCGACAACTTCACGAGTCACTGGGAACTCGGTTAGAATTCAGCACTGCATTTCATCCGCAAACAGATGGGCAGACAGAAAGGACCAATCAAATATTAGAGGATATGCTGAGAGCATGTGCGTTAGATTATGGATCTAGTTGGGATGAAAGTCTACCATACGCAGAGTTTTCCTACAATAATAGCTACCAATCAAGCATAGAAATGGCTCGGTTTGAATTTCTTTATGGAAGGAAGTGTACTACACCATTGCTGTGGAATGGAGTAGGAGAAAGAAATTTGTTCAGGCCAGACATAATCAAGGAGGCTGAAGAGAAGGTCAAGATGGTAAGGGATAGGCTAAAGGTAACCCAATCTCGGCAGAAGAGTTATGTTGATCCAAAACATAGAGAGGTTACCTATGAGGTTGGTGATAGAGCTTATCTCAGGGTATCACCACTTCGTGGTGCGAAAAGATTTGGAATCAAAGGAAAATTAGCACCACGCTACGTAGGACCTTTCAAGATTTTGAGCCACAAAGGAGAAGTGGCATATGAGATAGAATTACCAGAATCTCTGTCAGCAGTTCATAATGTATTCCATGTCAGTCAGCTGAAAAAGTGTCACCCAGAGATGGAAGGAACTTCGTTGAAAGACACTATACCATTAGAGGAAGTTCAGCTAGAGAATGATCTCACTTCTGAAGAGAAACCTATTAAGATTCTGGAGACAGCAGAAAGAATTACCGTACCAAGACCATCAGATTGTGCAAAGTGCAGTGGAACCATCACACTGAATCAGAAGCAACATGGGAGCGAGAGGATGAACTTCGGAGAGATCACCCTCACCTATTTGCTAGCCAACCCGAATCTCGAGGGCGAGATTCATCTTAAGGGGGTTAGATTTGTAACATCCCAAATTTTTTTCATCTAAAAATCATCATCATTGCATTCAAATCATCATGGCATGTACTACTTTGCATTAGATTTGTCCTCCAAAAATTTGGTGAAATTTTGACACTTTTTGGAGCACCTTTGCTAAATTCAAACATAACCTAGAAAAGAATTCAAAAAGAAAAAGGAAAGGAGGGAAAGATTTTAAACAGCAGCATCAGCTTTTGGCCTTTTGGCCCAATCCGGCCCAGCTGCCCACCCGGACTCCCCCTTCTCTGTCTTTTCGCACCCCTCCTCAGCTAACCCCCACCCGCTGACTTCTGGGCCCCATGCCACGTCGACGCCACCTCATCGTCTCCCACGCGAACGGCCGGCGCCCCCTCCACCTCCTCTGCCGTTTCCATTGCCGAGTGATTGTGAGCGTTTCCGCGAGTAATTTGCCACCGCTTCGGCCCCTTCTTAACCCTCTCCTTCTCCCCGACCGATTCCCCCAGACACTGCCCCTGGAGAGCCCCCGGGCTCCCCAATTGCCACCTCAAATCGCCGTCGCCCGAAGCAACTCCGGCAAGAATTCCGGTGAGCCCAGGCCACGCCGTGCCCTCCTCTCTGCTCTGTAATACTTGCCGTGACCTAGCGCGTGTTTTAACCTCAGCCGCGTGCTTTCTTTTGCACTAGGTCGACGACACGGTCCAACTCCGGCGAACCCCTCTGCCGCCCGAAGCCTCTTTTTGGTATTTGCTAGGTCGTGGAGATCCTTGCGCATCTCGCTCACCCCTTTACTGGTTGGACCAAGCCCCAGGTCGCCGTCTCCGACACCGAGCCGCGAGCTCCGCCGTTTACTCAACTCTGGCGAGGGATCAAGGCCAGGCCAGAGCACCCCCCCCCCCCCCCCGCGCTGTAGTGACCTCCGTCGAGACCACCACGACCTCCTTGACCTCTGGTACGTGTCCACGGTCTCCCAGCCCTTGTAGAATCGCCGGAACCTCATCGGCCGACGCTCCGCCGCCGCGCGCAGCTGGTCAGCGCCGCCTATCTCCGGCCAGGTTGCTAGGGACCGTTAGATCTTGTGTCTGCGGCTAGGATTAGATCGTGGACGAAACGGTACAGGCTAATCTGATCCGTCTGTCATCACTTAAGATCCAATGGCCCACAGTGGTCGATCCGACCAAACCGGTACGGGCCAATCAGATTGCGCCACGTCGCCCAGGATTATCTGTTTAAATAGAAATTAGACAGATTTTGTATTAAACTTAGAAAATCCATAACTTTTGTTCCACAATTCAGAAAAATGCAAATTTGGTGTCTATGGATTCAGAAAAATAAGACCTTTATTATGGAGGCCTTGTTTCACACTTTTGCCTCTGAAAATTGGAATTATAGGCAGAACCTTTTTAGAAGTATTTTGCTCATAAAAATTGTTCTATAAATTGTTTTGGGGTATTTCTTATGCATTTAGATGAGGTATTTTACCCTCTGTACTGTAGACTCTGTAAATTATAGAGTTGTGATCATATCATTGCATTTTGCATGCATTCATGTTTTTTTGTAATGTTTTATTGATTGAATTATTGTTGTTGTATTGATCTTGTGTAGATTGTGTGGATTGTGAAGTTTGTTGTTGTGAGGATTGTACATATTCCCCAAGATACCAAGGCAAGTGATATTTCATTTCATGTCCTATTATTTTCACTGTTGCACTAGTGTTATTTTTGGTGGATCTTAGCATGATAGGATTGTTTATATGTTACTATGCTATGCTATCCTATAGATTATATCTTGGTAGTATCTCCTAGTTGAAAGACTTCGTATGCTAGAGTGCTTAGCCATGCTATTAGAATTCGTGGGTGGAATACACATATAAGATAGTATGGAAAGATATTATTTTGTTTGACTAAGAAAACAACTAATATTAATGAAAAACCTGGGTGGAATGGGACTTGCTTGGATTATGTTGAGTGGTTACTCAGGGGCCATGTCTATGGTCAGCTGGTGTATCACACTTGTGGATGGCCACCCAGGAACAAAGAGATTGGAGACATTCTTGTCATGAAGCTTCCAGTGCAGCCACATGGCATATGGGCTCTGCCTTGACCAACTAAGTTGCAAGAACTCAGCCAGACGGACAGAAGGTGGTAGATGTGGTAGGATGGAACACGTCTGTGGTGGTCTGAGGGATTGCTTCTGAAAGGTCTTGTCTCGATGCATGTCGAGTCTTGTGGGGAAAGTGCACCACCTCTCGAGAGGGTAAAACTAAGTACTTAGCCGTGTCCCCGGTTATGGACAATTTCTGAGCCTCAAGACAGTGAAGCAGTTCAATAATCTCCTCATCCAAATTTCTCTAAGTTAAAACTTGTGGGTGAACATGGGTAGAGGTTCAGTGATGTCTATCATTGGTACCTTAGAGTTTGAATGAGAAAACTTACTCTTCAAAAACTATAAGTTAAACTAGCTTTTTGCAAAGCCAGCCATAACCCCACTTAGCCATATATTCATGTAGTTGTTGGATTATACTAAGTATCTATGGTATCACTTGCCAATACAATTCCAAATGTATTGACCCTTATGGCTGTAACTTATTATGTTGCAGGATACTCTGATGATGAGTAGGGTTGTGGGTCTACACTCGACATGCTTGCCTGTGGCACATGAAGATTGAAGACTTTATTATTACTATGTTATGTAATGTGAACTTTAAGTGTCTTAGCCTTGGGCTAAGTGAGTTGTAAGAACCATTATATTCTTGGATATGCGATGTAATAATGACCCTTATTTTTGTGTACTTCATCTTAAAATGTGGGTGCTACCATTTTCGATCCAGGGACTAGCACTCCAATCACAGGGATCTTACCTTTTTATGGTGAGATCTTACATTACAGGTACTCGAGATCAACATATACGGTCCAGCCTAGAATAAGCCCACGACATTGCTAAGGCCCAATCAAGATTCAGGTGACCTAGGAGACTTCGACTCCTTGCAGAACACGGCAAACTCGAGATAGAAGTTTAAAGGGAAAACCCTAATATGTAACTGACTCGGCCTACTATCCTGATACCTGTCCTATCTATATAAAGGCTAGGAGGGGCGGCGAGGAGGATATCCACAACCCTAGTTTCCACACCATTGCCAGATTGCATCTACGCATCCTTGTAACTTTCGACTACTCGATAATTCCAAGAGCACACAAACAGGAGTAGGGTCCTCTGCGAGGCCTGAACCTGGGTAAACCTCGTGTCCCTTGTGTGCTTGATTGCTAGATGATCGATGCCTCCAGCCTCCCCACTTCCTCGAACCTAAGTCCATTTGTGATGGGCATTGATGAGTTAATCCCTCGTCAAATACAGATATGAATATGAAATTATTAAAGTGTGCGTGTTAAACTACAAAATAATTGACTTTTCCATAAAGGGGAGAGACCACATAAAATGTAAAATCTACTGATATAGACGACGACAATAAAAAAACCTTGAGAAGTTCACTGCATATAAAATTATGAGTTCATTAGATCCATTTGTGAGTTAATATTTAGCTTAATAGTAAAAAAATTAGAAAAAATAAAATAACAAAGAAGTCCACTACATAGTTAATAGACAGTTAGGTAACATTTATTAAAAAATGTTCAAAATAAACTAGCTAGCAGCACATAAACAAAAAAAGATAAAAAGTTACATAAAGTACAAGAAGTATTATAGAATAAACCTGCATCAGCAGTAGATGAAACTTCCGGATTAGAATTATTTGGAAGCAATATAATTGTCTGGTCAACATAAAATAATGTAGGAGTTAATGACGAGTAAAAAGGAAAAAGTTACACATATAAAATTACAAGTTTAACAACGAAAAATACTGAAAAAAGAATCTCAGGGGAAATGGGTGTACATACCTACATTTCTCATGAGTAATTTTTTGACAAGTAAAAGAAAAAGGTTATCAGCAAAAAAACTAAAAACTATATTACTATATGTGGTAAACTGCAAAAACATGCGAACCTGAGTTAACTATCTAGAAAATATCAAAACTAGACAAAAAGCAACTACCACACACATATGAGAAGTTCACATAAAAATATACGGAAGACCACATAGCAACTATAAGAATAATAACATATTATAACAGATAAGAATTAACTAATATGACTGTGAAGTTCGTATAATGAACTTGACAAGTTCACGTATAAGTAAAAATGGGTCTTCATACCTAAATTAATCATGAGTAATTTTTTTGACCAGAAAAGAAAAGGTTATAAACAAATACAAACTAAAAATAGAATAATTATAAACTATAACACATATTCGGAAAAAAGAGATATAAGTTTCATCTTAATAGACAAACACAAATTAAAGGATCAAAAATCAGATGAGCATGTGTGTAACACCCCGATCAAACCACTACTAGAAAATCGCTGTGTTTTTGTTTTGTGCATCATCATGACCGCATGCTCATGTCATCATGGAATATTGCATTTCAGCATCATCATGTCATCATGCATATTTAACATTAAAACTATTTTCTAAAAGCCTATCCTTGTTTCTATTTGCCTCCCTCTTTATTTCAAATGTAAAACCCGGTCCTTCCAGATATTTTGTTTTGTCTATAAACTAATTACAAAAGGCTATTTAAAAAAACTATTTTATAAAACCCCGGGGAGGCAGCCTAGCCGGTCAGGCCAGAGGCCCAACCGGGCCAGACTACATACTACCCAGACCAAATAAAACCTAAGCTAGACTAACCCTAACCTATCCCAGCCGCCGCACCGAACCATCTAACCTAGACCCACGCGGGCGCGCAGCCACACACACCTGCGCCGCACACAGCGCTAGCCGCACCCGACCCTACCACGTTGCACGCACGCGCGCACGAGCCGACACGCTCACTTGGCGCGGTGCATGTTCCATGACCTTGGCCTCTCACGCCTGCACAGCCTGACCCACCCCATGCGACCCGATCCCTCGATCCTCTCGCCACCAACCCCACCCCACGAGTCCTCCCTCGCCCCTCGATCCCGATTTTGCCACCGCCATCAGGCCCCGCAGCATGCCGCCACCCCTCTGCAGCGCCGCACCACTGCCGGCTGCGCCCCGGTTTCCATCGCCGCTGCTAACCGCGTGACCTCCAGCACTGCCAGGGAAGCATCCTCTCGCGGCCCTGCTTCTCCAATGGTCGACCCTGCGAGCTTCCCGCTGCAGCGCGTCCCTCTACCGACCTTCCGAGCAGTTCCTCCGCCGAAGCCAGGCGCACCTGCCCTGGGGCTCCTCTACTTCGACCCCAACTTCCGCCTCGTCCGCCATCGCCCTCCTCTCTAGCCCGCATGGCGCCGCCACCGTCCGTGTGGGGCTGCGTCTCCTCCTTGTTGCGGCCTCTGCTCCGCGCGACGCCTCCCTCGGTCGCATCTCCTACGAGCACCGATGTCGCCGGCCAACTCCGCCACGAGCCGCGGCCCCAGCTCATCTTTTGTCGCCATCCGCAGCTCCCCGCGTGCGAGCGTCGTTTCTGGCTATCGTTGACCCTGAGTTCTAGCATCGCCGGTCGCCTCGTCTCAGTTGTCTCCAGTTCATGGCCCGTGTAGATGCTTCCGTTCAAGCACATGTGCATGTCGAGCGCTGCCTGATACGTTGCAAACGTACCTATAATTTTTTATGTTCCATGCTTGGTTTATATCTACTTTCTTATGTTTTGTCACACTTTGGAGTACTTTCTATACACTTTATTGGACTAACCTATTAACAAGATGCCACAGGGCCAGCTGCCTGTTTTCTGCTGTTTTTGGTTCTAGGAAAGTCAGAAAATAAATATTCTCGGAATTGGACGGGACAAAAGCCAAAGTCAATATTTCACCGAGGGGGACACGGAGCCAGAATACGAGACGGAGAGGGGCCAGGGGCCACCCACACCACCTGGCCACGCGGCTAGGCCTAGGCCACGCCAGGGGGTGGTGTGGCCGCCTAGGGCACCCCCTCGGCCTCCCCTTTTGCCTATATATTGCCTCCGATAAAAAACCCTAAGTACCTGATCAAAAATCTATGAAAGAGGGATCTGAAGCTCTTCTCCCTGTTGGAGGGGAGAATTCACCCTGGAGGCCTTCTTCATCACCATGCAAGCCTCCGGTGTAATGCGTGAGTAGTTCATCCTTGGACTACGGGTCGATGTAGTAGCTAGATGGTTGGTTCTTCTCCTTTGTGCTACCATGTTTAGATCTTGTGAGCTCTGTTTATGATCAAGATCATATATTTGTAATCCTACATGTTGTGTTTGCGGGGATCCGATGGATATTGAGATGCTATTTCATATTGATTATTGATTCTATCATGTCTTTGTTATTTTTGATCTTGCATGCTCTCCATTGTTAGTAGATATCTTGGCCGAGTAGATGCTAGCAACTCCAAGAGGGAGTATTTATGCTCGATAGTGGGTTCATGCCTCTAGTAATCTAGGGAAGTGACAGAAATCTCTAAGGTAATATATGTGCTATTGCTACTAGGGAGAAAACAATAATCCTTTGTTCATAAATCAATCGTATTGTTTATTTTACACGCAATGCATAATGTAATTAGCTGTTGCTTGCAACTTAATACTGGAGGGGGTTCGGATGATAACCTGAAGGTGGATTAGTAGTCATAGATGCAGTTGGATTACGGTCTATGTATAATGTTGTAATGTCGAGTCAAATCTCATAGGAGTCAAGATGATTAGTATATGCATGTATGCTTTCTCGATGTTTGTCAATTGCCCTGCTGTAATTTGTTCACCCAACATGTCATATCTTAAGGAGAACCACCACTAGTGAACTATGGACCCCGGTCCTTTATTTTACCATCAATCTACAACTGTTTACTGTTTTCTGTTTACTTTCTGCAAGATATTACTTTCTTCCACACAATACGTTTAATCCTTTGTTTTCAGCAAAACCTATGAGATTAACAACCTCACTGTAAGTTGGAGGAAAGTTCTATGGTTGTCTTGTGCAGGATTCCAAGTTGGAAACAACACCTTGGAGGTGTTTCCTTGATCCTACTAGTTCGATAACCTTGGTTTCATAACTGAGGTAAACTTACTATTGTGATCATCATACCTTCCTCTTGGGGTTCCCCAACGAGCTCGATATCAACCACGAGTCAGCAAGTACTTTTCTGGCGCCGTTGCCGGGGAGTCAAGGACATCTTCACAAGGGGATTCCCTCATATCCAATCTATTTACTTTGTTTTATTTGTTTTGCTTAGTTTATTTCTGCTTTATTTGCTTGTTCTTTTTATCAAAAAATATAAAAAAAATTAGTTCCCACTATAGTTGTTATTTTCGTTGGTCTGTTATTGTCTTGCTTTATCATGCTTTCTATCCATGGTTGGTTTCTTTGAAACTAAATCTAATTGGCAAGGAGGGTTCACGGAAGAACAAAAATATTATTATAAGGAACACCGCTTGTCACAAAAAGGGAAACTCTTATGGGAACAAATTGATAAATTGAATACCATTGCTAGAAATGTGTGCTCTACTTATAATGTTACTTATTGCATTGATAAATCTTGTTGCTGTAGGAGGTATAAACACCTCCCTTTTCAATGTGAGTATAACTTATGTTAACAAAAATTATGACTTTTATGATGTGGAACAAATTGAAGAATTTATTGCTTGGAAGGGTGCATTTGAACTTGCTAGTTTGCTTGAAAATACGGATGATTCACCTTATAAATATGAGGTTTATGATATAATTAAATTTTGCTTTGATAATTACAAGGAAGAAAATGGCTACATTCTTGAATATATTAATAGATGCTTTCCACAAACAGAAGAGACTAATGCCTTGCACGAGCTTATGGAAGAAGAAATTGCTAAAACGGGAAGCTCATTAGATGAAAAAGAGGAGGAGAGTGATAAACAAAAGGAGGAAGAATGGATTAGCTACCCATGCCTACCTTCTAATGAGAGTAACTCTTTATCCCTTACATTATTTGATTGTCCCCATGCTTACCAAAGGAGGATGAATGTTATCCTCACGTTATCTGTGATAATCCTTTATTTGTGCCCAACTTCGAAATGAATTATACTAAAGAGTTTTGCTTAGAAAATGTTTATGATAAAACTCTAGATGATGGTCCTATATTGAATGATCAGTCATCTTGTTATAGAATTGTTATAAGTGGGTTTGAAGGTTTTAATCCCACTATTTTTGAGCTTGATAAAAATTATGTGTTTGTAGATCATGAAAAGCATGCTTTATGTGATAGTTATATTGTTGAGTTTATTCATGAGGCTACTAAAAATTATTATGAGACAGAAAAATATGGTTGTAGAAGTTTTCATGGTACTGAAACACCTCTCGATGTGCTGAAAGTTTTGAAGTTACTCTTATTTTATCTTCCTATGCCTGTCACTTTGTTCTTTGTGCATTTATTTGCATACAAGATTCCTATGCATAGGAAGTGGGTTAGACTTAAATGTGCTTTCATTTTCTTTTTGATGCTCTCTTTTAGTTCAATTCATATTTCTTATATGAGCATCTTCTCAAACTATCATGCCTAACTTAAAGGCGTTAAAGAAAAGTACTTATTGGGAGATAACCCAAAAGTTTTAGATGAGTCTTTGAAGTTATTACCTCTATAATAACTGCTCCTTATCCTTTTTATTTGCTTTTTGTGCCAAGAGTAACCTCTAATGAGAGAGAAGTAATGATTGGGAAAGTTGTTGTCCCGAAACAGATTTTTGTGCTTTGCTGTAAAAATTCGTGTAAAATCTCTGCAAGTCGGTTTGAGCTGTGATTTTTAGTTCTTCTACCCCAGGTTGTTATCTAACTTTCGTTAGTTCAACACTTTTCTATTTGAGCAACAGAAGGTCTTCGAAAAAATTGGTTTTTACCTACTGGTCTGTTTTGACAGATTTCTGCCATTATTTGCATTTGCTTCTTGTTGATTCCTTTTTGAGTTCTCTTTGGTGAATTGAGATTTTTTAGGGAAGTGCTACAGTAGCTTGTGTTTTAATGGAAGTTTTATTGGTATTGAAACTGAACCCAAAGACTTATTATCTTGAGTGCACTAATGTTGCTAATAAAGATTGTGTGAAGTTTTGTATGAAGGAAAAATTTCAGGTGTCTGGAGAGAATGATGAAATGAGATGAAGAATGTAATAAATATCAAGCTTGGGGATGCCTCGAGTGTCACCCTAAGAAATATCTAAGAAGTACAATCTTCAAAGCTTAGGTATGCCCAAGGCATCCCCTTTTTCATCAATAAAAATCACAGGTTTCTTCCAAACACTTCAATTTTATTGTTTCGTGCACAGTTTTGTTGTTCTTGGAGCGTCTTTGCTTTTTTAGTTTTCGTTTGCTTAGTTTGCTTAGTTTGCTTGAATAAATTGGTTGGACCCCCTCTTTCATACATTAGTTTTCAAATAAGTTGGTTTGGATTGGAAAAGAGTAGTAAAAGTTCATGCTTAAGTGGTAAGAGGAGCTTGTTTTTGACTATGGCATATGCTTTGTCATGTCATGCTTGACATTTAATAAACAATTGAGATTGCTTAATGTTTCTTGAAAGAATCATGCGTCGTTTTAGCATATTAAAGCATAGTATTGTGGTATTCTCCTTTGATGCTTTATTTGGGTTGACTTGGTGCATGCTCACACCATGTTATGACTATCCCAAGTGATCATAGCCTCTATGATACTTTATTTTTCGACTTGTAATATCACTTTATGCTTTAATTAATGATGTTTTGTCGCTTTGCATGATTATGGCCATTATTGCTGTCTTAGTTGGTCGCTCCCAGTCTTTTGCTAGCCTCCATAACCAAGTATGAGTTCCACGCATGCACCCAACTCCAAATAAAACCAAGTTATTCCAAAGAGTCCACCATACCTACCTATTAGCATTTGCTATTCCAAGTATATTCATCTTTTTATCTACCTTCCGAATTAAACTTGTTATGAGAAAACTAGTGATTAAATCTCTCACGAACTTGATGGCACACTTTACTTTTCTTGCCCCTAACAAACTTGAACCATTGTGTCATCTATGTTGTATATGCTTGCACTTACATGTTGGGGATTAGTAGAACCATGCTGTCATGGGGAACGCTTTCAACATTGCACTTGTACTTCGTACCTAGTTGATATGATGCTATTTTGTCTATGGATGTCGTCGGTGTGAAATGAAAGGGGAGCTTGTAAGTCCATGGAGTTATGTATGTGTTTTAGAGAAATGCCTGGGCCGCCAGTCTAATCCATGCCTAATCATGGTTGAAACCTGCAGCATAACCATAACGAGCAATCTATGAAGCATTCTTCTTATAAAAAAGAGATAGAGATTGAGAAAAGAGAAAAAAAAGAGATGAGAAAAGAGGAAAGAGAGAAAAAAGCACCATTTTCGCATGGTAAATAAGAAGATTGTTGAGATGCTCGTTGTCTGCTTGCCTTGTCATTTTGATATGGGGATTCTTCCATATCATCAGGCAAGGGGTACCCCGTTGGCAGTTCTCTATGATACACATGTACTTACTATGACAATAACTTATCGGTAACTAAACTTGAGTAGCATGAGGAGTAGCCCTCGTATTCAAGGGACATGAGATTTCCAACTTTATCCTTTGTCAAGCATACACTCCATAGTTTGTTCACTTTAACCTTAATCACTTCAAGATGCTTATGATAGGGGCAATGAGAGCTAAAAGCTAATAAGTACCATAATTTTTGGAAGCTCTTTATGAGACTTGAATCCCTGCTTCCTTCTATGAAGGCCTTTCTTTTACTTTTATGTTGAGTCTCCACCTTCTATATTTATGCACCTATTGAGAGAGCGTAGTGGTCATTCTTAGTTTAATGTGCATTGTCCCAAGACTTGTTAATTGATGCATAACTTTGATATTGCTTGTTCTTAAACTATTTGTATCTAGTCACCCTTATGAACTTTGAAGGTGTCCTATGCATTTATGTTTGCTACTCTATGAGGGACTGATGACCCACAAGTATAGGGGGTGTATCGCAGTATTTTCGATAAGTAAGAGTGTCGAACCCAACGAGGAGCAGAAGGTGCTGGCTAGTGGTATGGATTAGGAATTCTCTGCAATTACTTAGCAAACGGATTTTTAGGGGGTTTTGATAAAGCAAGTAAACGAAGTACGAGTAAACAAAATACAATAGGAATAAATGCAGCAAGTGGCCCAATTCTTCATGCAGCAAAGGACAAGCCGGTTGTGTTACTTAAGATGACCAAACGTTCTCGAGGACACATGGGAAGACTGTCAAGTGCTTTCGCTTCATATAGTTGATTAATCTTATTTAGCTTGCTAAGTGTTGTGTGGGTGAACCTGTGCTAATGTACGGACCTTCCTAGGACTAATACATACTTGTGATTATACCCCTTGCAAACATCTGTAAGTACAAGAAACTAATTAAGGTAGAAACCTAACCACAGCTTTAAACTCTAAGACCCTTACATCCCTTGTGAAATGGTTTCCTAACGGGGGTTCAGGTTTCTGTCACTCTGGCAACCCCTACGATTAGTAGCCAAATACACAATGCATTCCCCTAGGCCCTGATACATTGCAAATGTATCTATAATTTTTGATGTTCCATGCTTGGTTTTTATTCACTTTCTTGTGTTTTGTCCACACTTTGGAGTACTTTTCATATGATTTCTTGGACTAACCTTTTAACAAGATGCCACAGTGCCAGTTGCCTGTTTTCTGCTGTTTTTGGTTCCAGGAAAGTCAGAAAATGAATATTCTCGGAATTGGACGGGACAAAAGCCAATGTTGATATTTTCCCGGAAGACTCACGGAGCCAGAAGGAGAGTCGGAGAGGGGCCATAGGGTGGCCACACCACCCCTAGGCGTGGGTCCACCTAGGCCGCGCCAGGGCATGGTGTGGGCCCCCTGGCCGCCCACCAACCTTGCCCTCTGGCCTATAAGAAGCCTCCCGAGGCATAAACCCTAAATAGTCAATCATCCAGCCACGAAAAGTTCCGCAGCGCCGCCGCCACCGAAGGGGAGATTCGAGGGACAGAAAGTCTCTGTTCCGGCACCCTGTCGGGACGGGGAAGTGCCCCGGATCCATCTCCATCGATCTCCACCACCATCCCCATCACCATTGTTGATTCCCATGATGAGGAGGGAGTAGTTCTCTCTCGAGGCTAAGGGTTCTACCGGTAGCTATGTGTTCATCTCTCTCTCTATGCATGATCTTATTGAGATCATGAGCTTGTAATCTATAGATCTACCTTGCTACTCAAGTGCTTTAATGAATCTCTGCTCTCCCCATGTGTGTGAAAGTGATAGCGTGCTCACCATGGTGGCACATAGGCTAGAGATTACAAATACTTGTTATGAGTTATATTTGGAGTTGGATGTCTTTATGAAATTGTGGTGTTTGTTGGACCCATCTAGTGCTCAAGGTGACAGTGTGGGGTTTTCTAGATGGGAAAGACTTACTTTGAGGTGTGCTGTTATAGCCCTACCATCGATTAGAGTGTTCAACCGGAGAGTAGTTAAGAGTAGTATCATGAAGATAATATATTTATGAGAGAGTGTGCACTAGTGAAAGTATGATCCCTAGGCCTTGTTTCTAAGCATTGAAACTCCGTTTGCTACTAGATCTGTTACTTGTTTGTTTGCTTCCATATTATTTCAGTTTGCCTTTAATCTTTTCCACGCCATCAAGCTATTTTCTACCACCGTTACCACTTATAATTCTCCATACCACTTGTATTTCACTATCTCTTCGCCGAACTAATGCACCTATACACCTGACAAGTGTATTGGGTGTGTTGGGGACACAAGAGACTTCTTGTATCTTGATTGCAGAGTTGCTTGAGAGGGCATACCTTTGACCACTTCCTCCCCGAGTTCGATAAACCTTGGGTGATCCACTTAAGGGAAAACTTGTTGTTGTTCTACAAACCTCTGCACTTGGAGGCCCAACAACTGTCTACAAGAATAGAAGCGCGTAGACATCAGTCCCATATAGGTGAAGTGTCATGTAGTCGACATTCACATGACACCACTAGAAGAAGTACACCACAACTTAAATATCAAACTATTGAATCTTTCTCAACACAATTCCACTACTAACAACATGACTTCTCCCATGTCCTCAAGAACAAAACGAACTACTCACAAGACATCATATGGATCATGATCAGAGATGGAATAATGATGTATAACAATCTGAACATAAACAATAATTAGATGGTTCACTCAATAGCATGAACTAAAAAGAGTAATCAACACCGGGAAAGTTTCCCCTAAGAACTATGCAAGATTCAACCCAATTGTTACAGCAATATGGAGATGGTGATGATGGTGCTGATGGTGATGATGATGATGATCCCGATGAAGTCCAGCTTGATGGTGGTGTTGATGGCGACGATCTCCCCTCTCCGGGAAGGAATTCCCCTGGTAGAAATCTGTCTGCCGGAGAGATCTTTCTCTCTCGGTGTTTTCCGCCCCACAGAGGCGGCGGAATCTTTCTGTGGTTGCTCCCCGAGTCTTAGGGTTTCGGGAGGAATATATACGCCAGAGGGGAGAGCCAGAGGTGGGCCAGGGCAGCCACACCACCTGGTGGCGCGGCCTAGGGTGGCCCCTGCCAGGGGGTGGTCTGGGCCCCCTATGGCCCATCTCCACTCCCTCTTCTGGCTTCCTTCGTCTTCTGGAAAAATAGGATTTTTCGTATATTTTCCCGGATTTTCTGATCTTCGAGAATTTTGCCTCCAAACAGCACCTTTTCCATCAGAATCCTGACTGCAGCGGTCCATGCTCCAAAAGTCATCAACTATGCAAAAACAGATGAAATAACATAAGTATCATCTCTTAATATGAAGTATATCAATGAATAACAGTGAATTATGATATAGAATAGTGATGCAAAATGGACGTATCAACTCCCCCTAAGCTTAGATTTCGCTTGTCCCCAAGCGAAACTGAGCTCAATAAACATGGCCTCGGGTTTGTGGAGTGAAGAGTCGATAAAAGAATACGAGCAAGAAGCATCACATTCATCAATACATAGATCATAATAGAAGACAACTCACTATTATATAACTCAACTTGCAATGAGTAAAGGAAACACAATAATGATACATAAAGTGAATCA
The DNA here is from genome assembly GCA_910589775.1 of Avena eriantha. Classification (NCBI taxonomy): domain Eukaryota; kingdom Viridiplantae; phylum Streptophyta; class Magnoliopsida; order Poales; family Poaceae; genus Avena; species Avena eriantha. Next base: position 471,483,859 of record OU342741.1, read on the forward strand.
TAATTGGTACTGGCAAACTTAGCTCTTGGTCAAAGAATAGTTGATAATTTGCTGGAGTTCACAAATAACTGGTTTTCAATGATAGCTTTCAATGTAGTAAACATCAAGATAAGAGCAATGTGCAAAACAAGGAACATAAGAAACATGATTGAATAAATCATCATATGAATGAATGAAACACAACAACTCAAAATACTTGCTGAGATAGAAGGGAATAGGTTTACTGACTCAACTTAAAAGTAAAATAAAGGCCCTTCGCAGAGGGAAGCAGGGATTGCAAGTTTCATAAAGAGCTCCCAAAAATTATGATACTTATTAGCTTTCAGCTCTCATTGCCCCTATCATAGACATCTTCAGGTCATTAAGGTTAAAGTGATCAAATATGAGGATATGCTTGACAAGTTGTAAATTGAGAATCTCATGTCCCTTGAATACGAGGGCTGCTCCTCATGCTACTCAAGTTTAGTCACCGGTAAGTTCTTGTCATCGTAAGCATATGTGTATCATAGAGAACCGTCAACGGGGTACCCCTTGCCCGATGATACAGAAGAATCCCCATATCAAAATGACAAGGCAAGTAGACAACAAGCATCTCAGCAATCTTCTTATTTACCATGGGAATATGGTGCTTTTTTCTCTCTTTCCTCTTTTCATAATATCTTTTTTTTCTTTTTCTCTTTTTCTCTTTTTCTCAATCTCTATCTCTTTTTTTATAAGAAGAATGCTTCATAGATGCTCGTTATGGTTACGCTGCAGGTTTCCACCATGTTAGCATGGATTAGACCAGCGGCCCAGGCGTTTCTCTAACACACATGCATAACTCCATGGACTTACAAGCTCCACACCGACGACATCCATAGACAAAAGAACATGATATCAACTAGGTACAAAGTACCAGTGTAATGTTGAAAGCGTTCCCCATGACAGCATGGTTCTGCTAATTCACAACTTACAAAGCGCAAGCATATACGCAACATATGTGATCACAATGGTTCAAGTTTATTAAATGCAAGAAAGTAAAGTGTGCCATCAAGTTTGTGAGAGCTTTAATCACTTCTTTTCACATAACAAGTTTAATTTGGGAGGTAGATAAAACAAGAATTTACTTGGAATAGCAATAATGCTAATAGTTAGGTATGGTGGACGCAAATGGCAAAGGTTTTGGTTTAAGGAAGTGGATGCACGAGAAGAAGTCCTCGCAGTACAGGTTTTTGGCAAGCAAGGCTGGGTAGCAAGTATAAGAGTTGAAGCAAACAAACAAACATACAAGTGATAAAGACAAACATGTAATCTTCCTTGGAAGCACAAAAGATCTTAACTAGAGAATACTAGACATATGAGCAAATTAAGAAAGAAAAATGATGAAATTATATTTCTTTAAGAGTACTTTTATCTTTTCATTCAACTGTCAAAAATAGTGTTGCTACTGACCGAGCCAGGTTTGCCAAAACCAACTAAATTAACTTAATGATCCCAAAGTGATACCAATACTCACAACAAGATCAATCATATAATCGCGAATTGAAAACTACTATAAGCTATGCAAAAGAGTAAATGATAGAACTTCTCATTAATATTTCATAACGGCAACTCACACCAAGGGATACATATCTAACAACAGAGGGGACACTTCCATAATGCAAACCATCCTACATAATAACTTCTCTATTCATGATATGACTCTACTAAAAAAGGTAAAAAGATAGAAGATAGTGATGTGATACCGCGGCACTCCCCCAAGCTTGGAACAAACCAAGGGGATGCCAAACCTGATGACGAATTACTCCTTCGGTGGTGGTATCCTCTTGATGAGCTCTTTGATCAATTTCCCCAAGTCCTCAATCTCGAAGGTGAGAGTACGAATCAACTCCGAGTTGTGCTCGATGCGGTGCATGATCATGTCAGATTGTGGATCCTAGCTCTTGTGATTCTTTTTCTGCTCTTCCCTCTTGGAGTCTTCTTTTCCTGCATGGTTATGGATAAAGGTATGGAAAGGACTCTTGGTGCCTGGAGAAGGTGTCCGTGGTGCCAAACAGTGACGCGGAGGCTTCCCTCCAGTTGACATATGTGCAGTCCTCCTGATCCTGGCAGGGTTCGCCACCACTCCAATGCTTGCAACGGTAGTGCCGGTGTGCTTTGCATCCTCTTCACCTTCACTCTTGATCTCCTTCTCCTTCCCGGGGTCTTGGAGATCCTCCTCCATAGGCTCCTTTCCTTTATCCTTGGCGGACACCATTGTGCTTCTAAGCTTTCAAAGATAGTTCCTGGCAGAACCAGATCGAAACAAAAACACGACGAGAACACGATATACGAACCTCAGGGGATCCGGGGGATTATATATTACGAAGTTTCATAACAAAAGGAAGGTACTGGGAGAAAACGGGTCGAAGACGGAGTCCGGAGTGGCCACACCACCTGGTGGTGTGGCCAGGGGTGGGCCCGCGCCACAGGGTGGTGTGAGCCACCCTGGCTCCGTTTTCGTCCCTCTCTCGCTTCGTAGCTTTCCTTATTGACTAAAAACTGCAAAAATAGTTGGATAGTATTTTCGCGGAACTTTTCTTACCAGAACTGTTACCTATTTGAAAACGGACTCTGCAGGTCTCTAAATTTGGTCCTAGTAGATTCTTCCAGAGTCACCACTTGAATAACATCAATATCTTCATCTTCATACACTTATTACTTTAGTCATAAAACCCTTCTCTTCCTTATTACACCATTATCTCCACTACCTGGAAATTTCTTTCACACAAAACTTCACACAGTTCTCATTAGCAACATTAGTATAAGTGAAGTGATAAAACATTTTGAGTCCAACTTCAACTGAAAACCATCAAAACATAAGCTACTATAGCAAATCCTTCTGAAAACCCAAAAAGAATTCAAAAAGGAAATCGAATAAAGAAGCAAATGCAAGAGTGGCAAAATCTGTCAGAACAGACCAGCAGGTAAAGATCAATTTTTTCGAAAATCTTCTGTTGCTCAAATCAAAAAGTTCAAAACTAACGAAAGTTAAATAACAACCTGGGGCAGAAGCACAAAACATTACAGCTCAATCCAACATACAGAGATCTCTCACGAAGTTTTACGGTGAAGCACAAAATTCTGTTTCGGGACAGCAACTTCCCCAAATATTACTTCTCTCTCATTAGAGGTTGATCTTGACACAAAAACCAAACAAAAAAGGATAAGGAGAGGTTATTACCGAAGTAATAACTTCTGAGACTCAAAGAAACAAAAAAAATGAAATCAAAACAAATTGGGTTGTCTCCCAAAAAAGCTTTTTCTTTATAGCCATTAACATGGGCATGATGATTTTGATGATGCTCACTCAGGAATGTGAATTGAAGTGAAAGAGAGAATTAAGAAGCAAGAATACACACATTTCAGTCTAACCCACTTCCTATGCAATGGAATTTTTTAAACAAACAAGTTGTTGAAACCAGAGACTACTAGCATAGGAAGGCAAAAGAAGTGTAACATAAAAACTTTCAGCATAAAACGATGAAACTTGATATTATTGAGATGCATAAGAACACTTTTCCCTCTCTCATAATAACTTTAAGTATCATGCGTAAACTTAACAATATAACTATCACAAGAACCATTATAGCAATGATCACTTATTCTAACAGAAAACACAGGAATACTAGCTCTCATAACACTACTTTGTGAAATAATATTAGAGGTATCCTTACAAAGGATAGTGTGTCCCTCTTCTACATATTTAGTGACAAAGTCTTTCGCATTTGCTATTATAGGTTCATCAACCATTTGTTTATCAGGTTCACCAGCTTTGCTTATACTTTCATCAACCATACTAGCTATCATAGAATGTTCCTTTATCTTAACTGGGAAAGGCATTTTCTCAATATAAGGTTCGGGTAACGCATGATTAACAATATAAACTTCAGTATTTCTTGCAGAAACACTCTTAGCAACATCTTTATAAGGTTCATGATACTTATTCCACTTATTTTTAGGCACTTCTATATAGGAAGCAAACGCCTTAAAATAAGAAGCAATAGCTTGAGAGTCTAGACCATAAGCATTTTTAATATTTTGAAAGTCATCAGTTCCCATAAAAGATTCAATGCATTCATAATCATAATTTATACCTGAATTTCTTCCTTTGTCATTATCCCAAGCTTCAGCATTGTCTTGAATACAGTCCAGAAGGTCCCATTTAGCTTCTTCTTCCATGCGAGTGAATGATCCAGCACAAGAAGCATCCAATAAATTCTTATCATGTAGAGGGAGCCTTGCATAAAAGTTATTGATAATAATATTGTTGGGGAGCTCATGAATGGGACATTTGAGCATTAGTAACTTTAATCTCCCCCAAGCTTGAGCTGTAATCTCTCCATCAAGAGGCTAAAAGTTGTATATTTGATTCCGATCTTTATGAATCTCACTAGGAGGATAAAACTTTGAATAAAAGAGAGGTACTATTTCCTCCCATTCCAGAGCTTGACCATTCTTCAGCAACTTATACCATTCCTCAGCTCTTCCTTTCAGCGATAATGAGAATAACTTCTTCTTAACTTGATCTTTAGTAATACATGCACACTTAAACAACCCGCATAATTCATGTATAAAGAGTAAATGATCACCGGGATGGACAGTTCCATCCCCAACATAGTAGTTATCCATAACACGATAAATAATTCGTGTAGGTATTTTGAAAGCATCAATCTCAGCAGGTGGTGGTTCCTCTACTACCTTAGCAGTGGTAGTAGCATTACCAAATAAGAAACTCAGCGAATTATCCATAACGAAAATAAAGCAACTAACGGCAGTAAACAATACTCGCAGTAGAAGTTTCCTTTACCAGTTCCACTCTCCAATAACGCTTCACTCCCCGGCAACGGCGCCAGAAAATAGTCTTGATGACCGACAAGTATAGGGGGTGTATCGTAGTATTTTCGATAAGTAAGAGTGTCGAACCCAACGAGGAGAAGAAGGTTCTAGCTAGTGGTATGGATCAGGAATTCTCTGCAAATACTTAGCAAATGGATTTTTAGGGGTTTTTGATAAAGCAAGTAAACGAAGTACGAGTAAACAAAAGACAATAGGAATAAATGCAGAAGTGGCCCAATCCTTTATGCAGCAAAGGACAAGCCGGTTGTATTACTTAAGATGACCAAACGTTCTCGAGGACACATGGGAAGACTGTCAAGTGCTTTCGCTTCATATAGTTGATTAATCTTCTTTAGCTTGCTAAGTGTTATGTGGGTGAACCTGTGATAATATACCAACCTTCCTAGGACTAATACATACTTGTGATTATACCCCTTGCAAACATCCGTAAGTACAAGAAAGTAATTAAGGTAGAAACCTAACCACAGCTTTAAACTCTAAGACCCTTACGTCCCTTGTGCAATGGTTTCCTAACGGTGGTTCAGGTTTCTGTCACTCCGGCAACCCCTACGATTAGTAGCCAAATACACAATGCATTCCCCTAGGCCCATATAGGTGAAGTTTCATGTAGTCGATGTTCACATGACACCACTAGAAGAAGTACACCACAACTTAAATATCAAACTATTGAATCTTTCTCAACACAATTCCACTACTAACAACATGACTTCTCCCATGTCCTCAAGAACAAAACGAACTAATCACAAGACATCATATGGATCATGATCAGAGATGGAATAATGATGTATAACAGTCTGAACATAAACAATAATTCAATGGTTCACTCAATGGCATCAACTATAAAGAGTAATCAACACCGGGAAAGTTTTCCCTAAGAACTATGCAAGATTCAACCCAATTGTTACAGCAATATGGAGATGGTGATGATGGTTCTAATGGTGATGGTGGTGATGATGATCCCGATGAAGTCCAGCTTGATGGTGGTGTTGATGGCCACGATCTCCCCTCTCCGGGAAGGAATTCCCCTGGCAGAAATCTGTCTGTCGGAGAGATCTTTCTCTCTCGGTGTTTTCCGCCCCGCAGAGGCGGCGGAATCTTTCTATGGTTGCTCCCCGAGTCTTAGGGTTTCGGGAGGAATATATACGCCAGAGAGGAGAGCCAGAGGTAGGCCAGGGCGGCCACACCACCTGGTGGTGCGGCGTAAGGTGGCTCGCGCCAGGGGGTGGTGTGGGGCCCCTGTGGCCCATCTCCACTCCCTCTTCTGGCTTCCTTCGTCTTCTGGAAAAATAGGATTTTCCGTATATTTTCCTGGATTTTCTGATCTTCGTGAATTTTGCCTCCAAACAGCACATTTTCCATCAGAATCCTGACTACAGCGGTCCATGCTCCAAAAGTCATCAACCATGCAAAAACAAATGAAATAACATAAGTATCATCTCTTAATATGAAACAGTGAATTATGATATAGAATAGTGATGCAAAATGGACGTATCAGGGACAAACTGAATGCTACTATGCTATGTTTTCTTTATGTGAAACAAACAAATGTCTTGCAAAGCATTGTTATTCATGAATCTTTTGTTTGTGCCTTTTCATGTTACAACATAGTTGCTATATCTTATTGTTAAAACTTTATCTTTCATGCTACGTTGAAGTACTATGATCCAAGCTATCAATGTTTTACAAATACTTTGATCAAGTTTATGATGGTGCATGTCACCTCAAAAATTATTCTTTCTTTTTATCACTAACCTACTCGAGGACGAGCAGGAGTTAATCTTGGGGATGTTGATACGTTGCAAACGTATCTATAATTTTTTATGTTCCATGCTTGGTTTATATCTACTTTCTTATGTTTTGTCCACACTTTGGAGTACTTTTTATACACTTTCTTGGACTAACCTATTAACAAGATGCCACATTGCCAGCTGCCTGTTTTTTGCTATTTTTGGTTCCAGGAAAGTCAAAAAATGAATATTCTCGGAATTGGACGGGACAAAAGCCAAAGTCAATATTTCACCAAGGGGGACACGGAGCCAGAATACAAGACGGAAAGGGGCCAGGGGCCTCCCACACCACCTGGCCACGCGACCAGGCCTAGCCCGCGCCAGGGGGTGGTGTGGCCGCCTAGGGCACCCCCTCGGCCTTCCCTTTCGCCTATATATTACCTCTGATACAGAAACCCTAAGTACCCGATCAAAAATCCACGAAAGGGTTTGTAGCCGTCATCATCTCCATCCCTAGATCGGGAGGGATCTGAAGCTCTTCCCGGCACCCTGCCAGAGGGGAGAATTCACCCTGGAGGCCTTCTTCATCACCATGCAGGCCTCCGGTGTGATGTGTGAGTAGTTCATCCTTGTACTGCGGGTCCATGTAGTAGCTAGATGGTTGGTTCTTCTCCTTTGTGCTACCATGTTTAGATCTTGTGAGCTCCATTCATGATCAAGATCATCTATTTGTAATCCTACATGTTGTGTTTGCGGGGATCCGATGGATATTGAGATGCTATTTCAGATTGATTATTGATTCTATCATGTCTTTGTTGTTTTTGATCTTGCATGCTCTCCATTGTTAGTAGATATCTTGGCCGAGTAGATGCTAGCAACTCCAAAGGGAGTATTTATGCTCGATAGTGGGTCCATGCCTCTAGTAATCTGGGGAAGTGACAGAAATCTCTAAGGTACTAGATGTGATGTTGCTACTAGGGAGAAAACAGCAATCCTTTGTTCATAGAACAATCGTATTGTTTAATTTACACGCAATGTGTAATGCAATTATCTGTTGCTTGCAACTTAATACTGGAGGGGGTTCGGATGATAACCTGAAGGTGGATTATTAGTCATAGATGCAGTTGGATTATGGTCTATGTATAATGTTGTAATGCCTAACCAAATCTCATAGGAGTCAAGATGATTAGTATATGCATGTATGCTTTCTCAATGTTTGTCAATTGCCCCGCTATAATTTGTTCACCCAACATCTCACCTATCTTAAGGTGAACCACCACTAGTGAACTATGGACCCCGGTCCTTTCTTTTACCATCAATCTACAATTGTTTACTGTTTTCTGTTTACTTTCTGCAAGCTATTACTTTCTTCCACACAATACATTTAATCCTTTGTTTTCAGCAAAACATGTGAGATTGACAACCTCACTGTAAGTTGGGGGTAAAGTTCTGTGGTTGTGTTGTGCAGGATTCCAAGTTAGAAACAACACCTTGGAGGTGTTTCCTTGCTCCTACTGGTTCGATAACCTTGGTTTTATAACTAGGGGAAACTTACTACTATTCTCATCATACCTTCCTCTTGGTGTTCCCCAACGAGCTCGATATCAACCACGAGTCAACACTGCCACAGCATGTTTTGTCCTTCCTTCGGCATGTGTGGTGTGTTTGATGCAGCTTGTATGATTCTGTGTTTAGGAGCACACACGGTCCGTGAGGCTGCCCCAGAATTCCAGTCCGAGCCCCAGCACCGACTTCATGCTCTCCTTCACGAGCACCAAGACCCCGTTTCCAGAGGCAAAGACTAAACCCGCCGAGGCCGAAAACCGAACCCCTATGAAACTAGGACTTTCGCCCCTAATGTGTGACCCCTTTCTCCGATACCCCTATTTTTATAATATATGATATCAACTTGTTGCATTTAATTATTCATGATCGCATACATATTCATTAGTTTGGGGGTATTTTATCGATTTACCTCATAATTAAATATGGAGGCTATATGCGGGCTATTCTAGTCTTATATTGCTTCCATTTAAATTTGTGTAGCAAACCGGTGCCATGTTTTGCCTTGTTAAGAAAACATTTAAATTGCCAGTATCTAAACAACATGAATTTTATAATTAATTGTTGGGACCCCGGTTCCACTTAATATTGCCTAGTATTGCATCTGTGTCATGTCATACATCGTATATGCATCATGCCGATCTTCTGCCGTAGTATTAAATAGTGCATCCTGTGTTTTTCTAGTGCTTTACTTCTTCACGGGCTAGGCCATTGAGTTGATGCGAGTATCGACAAGTCCTTCGGATAATGTATCTTCGAAAATGTTTTCCAGGCGAGCATTCTCCCCCTTTCTACTTATTTTTCTTTTAGTATTTACTTCCTCTTGTTGATCTATTGCTATCCTTATTGCGATGCTTTAGTTTCTGACACCATTTATATTACCTGCAGCCTCTATATTGCCTTGGACACATCCTATTGCATGTTGTTTAATAGACATTCAACCTTGCGACTCGTAGTTGCTTGCTTAGGTGTTGCTTCGCGTTGTTGTCATTCCACCGTTGATGGAGGGTTGGCACATGCTTAATGGTGGAGATGACCATGACTTTCATTATAACTTTTTAATTAAAAAGCTAGGAATAGATATAACTAATGCAGAGGCACTGGTGGACAATAGCTGATATTTGGTTTTTAACTTCTCACTTGTGTCCCGTAGGCCCCGAGTACTTGATACATATTCCTTTACTATCGCACTATCCGTATGTGGGACCATGAATCCCCTTAGCCAGAGCTTGATTCATTTCTTATTTCTTGGGGCCACAAAGTATTTTGGGGCTTTATTACTATCATGTACTTATGCCATGCTTTACTGCTTTATTTTCGATTGCGCGTGGAGCACATGTACTGTTTTGGAACGTGGAATGTTTTCGCGGTATCGACAAGCCCAGTCACACTTTTGGGTTCCTAGTGACACAAACCTTAAGTCCGTATCGAAGCCGGCCAACTTCATTGCGGGTAGCTTAGTGGGGTGGCCCCCTGAAATATTTTATGAATCTTGTGATTGCTTTGTCGTGAAAGCCTTGTTGGGTTTTTATTTGGTTTTTCCGAGGTTGAGTGTGTGTGTGTTGCTATTTGTGCACCCCTGAAAGGTAAATCTTTTCGAAAAGCCATATCCATGGTTATGGATGACTTGGAGCACAATGTCTCGACCATAGACAACTATAACTAAAGTAGTAAATTTGACTTTGGCATGACTAGTAATCAGCTCTATTATAATGGAATGGATAATAAAAGTGCCAACAACTGATGGAACTGGAGTGTCTCATGTTATCTATACCTGCCTAGTAGGTAATGCAACCAACGGAATGATTAATTAACAGCGTCAACTTCTTGTGGTACGAGAATTTCTTATACCATCTATATCTGACTAGTAAGTGCTGCAACTATAATGGAATGAATGAATAAAATTTCCAACTGTGTGAGTTTCTCAGTTTGACTTTCTCGTTTGGTATCGAGGGGGAAATACCAGGAAGGGTATGTTTGGTGTTAGTATTAGGTTGGTCCCGAATAGGTCTTTCTTATCCCTCTCTAATAGCCGATAGTTGCATCGAGTATCTATAGGTTGTTTAGTGCATGATTTGTTGCCGCTTCAGCCCACCATACCTATGTAGGCGAGAGCCGCCAAATTCTAGACTCGCCGTGTACTGGCCTCAGTACTGACCGCTCCCTTTTTTTGCCCTTTGTCGACACCCCTTTTGTTTAACAGGTATAAGTTCGACGTCGTTAGCAGGGTTAACCTTCCGGCTTGGCCTGGGCAGGGTTATGGACGTCATGGGTTATTCTTCAGGACTCTTAGTCCAATTTGTATCTTATCCGTACTCAGATGTTGTATCGTTTTTAAGGTAATTTGGATCTTTGTACTGTATATGTGTATTCTTGACTCGTTGTATCTTTGAATCGTTTCTATGCGGGTTTGACGAGAATCGCTAAAATCTGCATAGGGCCGATTCAAGGGTGTTACAATATGGTTAGCAAAAAAAGGCAAAATTTTGATTTAACTAAAAATATAAAACATCAGAACTACATCAACCACAAAAATACATATATGAGAAGTTCACGTATAAATATATGGAAGAACATATGTAATATATGAGAAGTTTACATATAAAAAATATGGAAGACAACATGTAAGTTCACATATAAATATATGAGAAGTTCATATAATGAACTTGACAAGTTCACATGTAAGTATTATGGGTGTACATACATAAATTGATCATGAGTAATTTTTTGACTAGAAAAGAAAAGGTTATAAACAAAAACAAACTTAAAAACAGAATAACTATAAACTATACTACAGATTCAAAAAAAATGAGATATAAATTTCATCTTAATAGACAAACATAAATTAAAGGATAAAAAATCAGATGAGCATGTAGTCAGCAAAAAACATGCAAAAATTTGAGTTAACTCAAAATATAAAACATCAGAACTACACCATCCACAAAGATACATATATAAGAAGTTCACATATGAAAACATGGAACACCACATAGTAACAAAAAATCAAAACTACAGAAAAATCTAATTACTACAAACATCTACTCTGACTGTACCAACACATAAACAAAAAATTAGAATGTTCAAAACAACATAACAAACTTGAGAAGTTATGAGCGTTCAATTTAGATTTGCATACAACTAATAAGATTAGATTTCTAGCACAGACAAAACACATGAACTACAGATCAAATAGAGAAAAAAAGAAAGAGACAAGTAAAGTATACCTGCATTACCTGGACGAAAAGAGGGGTTCATATATTATCAGTGTATAAAGGAGCAAAACAAGAGGCGGACAAGGATGATCGCAATCAATAAATGAGGAGCGGTTCCACGAGGGCAAGGAGGGGCCGAGAAGAATACGTCGGGGATGCAGCCGGAGAAGAACCTCTACCCCAAGGCGAGTCTGCACCGATGCCAACCCCAAACCCTAGGAAACTCAAGCAAAAACGGCAGAGCAAAAACATAGCAGAGAAACCGCTCCCGCTGATACCACCTTCCATGGAAGGAGAAGACGGAGGACAAACTTAGAGAAGGATGCAGCGATTGGGGTGGAGGATGTAGGGGCAGTGCGCGCGTGGGCGGCGGTTAAGTCGGCGGCAGCAACTGCTCGAGCAAGGGAGCGGAGATTGCGGACATGGGGGGCAAAATCGGCAGGGCAGAGAGGCACGTGGGGGTGGAATCGGAAGAGCAGAGAGGAATGATTCGGGTAGGCAACAACAGGGGAATAAATGCAGGTGTTTTCCCGTCCATGTCCGTGCGGTAATTGAGTGGTTCACTTCAAAAAAATTATATACAAATTCAAAATGATATGAGTGTGCTTGCAATTTTTCACCTAACTTGTTTGGAAATATCTCAGATATAGTATATGAATATACTCAAATAGATAAAGTATTACAAATACTTCCGTAAGGTAGTATATGAGACATGGGTGTAGTTACACCCAGGAGTAAGAAGTATTTTTCCTATATATATATATATATATATATATATATATATATATATCAATGAAACCGTTCGGAGGCGTGCAATTTGCAGCTCGACATTGTTATCCTACAAAAGTATGTACTCCCTCTGATCCAAATTAACTGATTCAGTTTTGTTTAGGTTCAGATGTATCTAATACTAAAACATGTCTAAATACATCTGAAAGGGCATTTATTATCCTAATCTATTTTGGTGTTCGTTAACAACATAAGGTACATTTTACTATGTGTTAATGTCTACAGGTCAATCTATTGAAAAGGGAAAAGGCCATATTAATGTGGGAAATTCCATAGCCAAATCTAAGCTTGCCTGAAGATTCCAGACCGGAGTCTCCGGTGTGCAAACACCAGAGTCTCCGGTGTGGTCTGGAGTTTCCCCAAGAGTTCCCGGTGTGGGTGCTGGACTCGGCCCAGAGTCAATCTGTGAGGGGGTCCAGAGACAGACCGAATATCGGCCAGAGTATCCGGTGTGATTTCACAGACCGTAGTTTTCGGTGTGAAAACACCAGAGTCTCCGGTGTCTCTGGTCTGGAGTTTTGTCCAGAGTGTCTAGAGTGAACGACAAGACCCTGCCCAAGATAGTCAGAGAGCCAGTCTGGAGATGGACCGGAGATGGGTCGGAGTCTCCGGTGTGAATTATCTCCAACGGTCAGAAAACGGTTCACAGGGTGAGGCCTATAAATAGGGGACCTCATCCCCTTCCTCTAGCTGCTCATTGCAGAAAAAGAAGACCACACCATTTAAGCCACCAAAACTCCAAGATCTCTTCATCCAACCACCCAAAGTCGCTGATCTTTGGGGAATCGGAGGGAGAGACATCGATCTACAGCTTCACCAAGAGAGATCTTCATCGCCTCCTCATTCACTTGAGGGCCCCTTGCTCTAGGGTTTTATTGGAAACCCTAAGCCTTGTTTTGGTTTAATTTGATTCTTACAAGCTTGTCTTTAATTGTGTGACAACTTGCTTGGATTTGGGAGCCCCCAATTAAGTTGTGGGTGTGTGCCTCGAACTTGTTGTAAGGGTGCCGGCTATCACCTTGAAGGTTGCTGATATAGTGGAATCGTGAATCGATCCCCTTGGGGTGAGGTTCACCGGAGAACAAGGGAGGCATCTCGTGGCGTTGGTGGTTTGATACCACCCCCTCTCCAAACGCAGACATACTTCCCCTCAAAAGGAAGGAACTGTGGAAAATAATCCTTGTGTCCTCGTGTGCTTCACTTCGATTACTTCTATCCTTAACCGCACCTTACTTTATCTAGTTCTTGCTTAGTTAGGTTTACTAGTCTGACATATAGGTAAGTTCACTATCGTTGCATATCTAGAAAATTTACCTTTATGTCAAACCCTAATTTAAAAATAAGTAAAATTTGAAGTAGCACATATTCAAACCCCCCTCCCTCCTCTAGGTGACCATACAATCCTTTGAACATCCGAATCTAGACAAATCTAAGCCAACTAATTTGGATCGAAAGGAGTATCAAAGTTTAAAGTGTTAATTGAAGGTCGAAATGTCAAATTAAAAATTTTAAGCATTGAATCAAAAATAGAAGTTCAAAATGTCGAATTGGGAGTTTAAAGTTGTGGACATGCCCTATTTTGCATCGTCTTGAAAAGCAGAAACTGCACAGTGAATTGAGAGTATAATTTATATGGCACTAGTTTTAGTCGCAATAAGCAGTGCATAGGGAGCACTCGTCGATTTGGCTCTCGAGCTCACTAGATCCCTTTATTTAAGACATTCAGAAAAGAGCTTTTAAAGTTTTAAATATTTTGAAAAATATGTGATAGATACTTGAAGTGTGATCTAAGTGTGTGACAGTGCACTAGTCATTTTTTTCTCCAGATTTTGTCTTTTTTGCGTAGCTCATACTATAACCTATTTCAGATTAAGACTTTCCATAGTTAAAGTATACATCATTGTCAATATGTACATATTTTTTATTTTCTAATATTTAAATTATTATTATCAAATTTTCAAAATAAAGGGCTCCCGTGAGCTCAGGATCCAAAGACATTATCCGACCCCAAGATCTCGTACTCGATGATATATGGGCGTCTTTCATTTTATTATGAGAAATCTTTGATCAATAATATAAGCACATGTTTCAATAATATCAGTAATTCTCCATGTTTCATAGGACACAAAATTGATAACATCAAATTCACATGCAAGAGTACTCGGCTGTGCTTTTTGTAATTTGTACTCGGTAGAAATTATCGGATAAAACACTGGTCTTCACGATGGCCCGTCTGTATTTGATTCTATGGTATCCAGTATCTTTCCTAAAAGAAGTCAAAAGACTACACTTGAAAAGAGAAAATCTGAACATCAGCCGTTTCGGCGATCCCAACACACATATAATCAATCAACTACAGTACATGGCATGGATCAGTGGCTCAAGGCACCCGTACGTATTGGTCTATGGAGCCAAAAGAGCTTACCAAAAGTTGCCCTATCTGTCTATGTACATACAAGAAAGAAGAAGAAAAGGCGTCAAATTGCTTCCCGGCAAAAATTCTACGAGTTAATCAGCCTACACGTCCCACTGCACATTTGCCTCCCTGGGATCAAAACTCACAAGAAATGAGGAAACGATGAGATGCGCGGCAGATGGGTAAGGAGATCCCCAAATGGTTCTTGCCTTGGAGGCAATGAGCCACTGCCATCTTCTCCTCCAAGCAAAGGCGCATAAGGTTGGGGCTTTCTCTCGTTCATCTCATTATCGCCATGAACACCAGCGTTTACCTGGCTTTCACCTGAATCTCTGTGGATCAATGAGCACAGAGAATTGACCCTTGACATGAGCATCCTCTCGTCGGCAGAGGCTGTGATTTGGGAATCATTCAGAAGCTGCCGGGTCACCTCGTCAAATGCTAGTTCACCCCCTGAGTCATGGCCACTGTTGATGATATGAGAGTCGCTCAGCAGGTACCTGGTGATGTCGTCTAAGGCTAGTTTACCAGATGTGCCAGCACCACCATCAGCTGCAGGCAGGTTCCCTGAATACATCTGTCTATAGATGTGGTGCCCAATGTGGTTTGCTATCTCACTCTTGGACATGGATCTCCGGAGCCCTGGCAAATTAAAACCGTTCCAGCTAAGGATGCTTGTTTGTGGCTCACACATACCAGAAGCGCCGTCTTGTTCAATCACTTCCCTGTCAGTAACTGGAATGGAAAAAGAATGGTGAGAAAAGTCATTCACAGTATATGTCACAATGATCTTAGTGGTAATCTGTGATAAAAGAGAAAACAAATTCAAATTGGTCGGCGCGTAAAGAACTTATTTTCTCCTGAACAGCGACCAAGTGTGTCAAGAATACACATGAAGGTTAGCACGGGTGAAAATACAGCATAAATTGAGCAGCACATTATAGAATAGTTCATTGGCACAACTCTGACATAAATTAGCATTGCAATTTTTTCTTGAGAAAACATTGCATTTTGGTGAGAAATAAATAAGAAAAACTACTTCTATAATTTTGAAACCCACCTGAATTTGATAAATGTCGAGGCATGCCATCTGATGCTCCAGCTTCCTGTCTTCCTTCAGCATCTATCCTACTGGATGCAGAATGGTGCGATAACAGTTCTCGGAATCTTTGGGGTGCTAACTGATCATCATCAAGTTCATTAGGCTCAAAATCTTGGCACTTCACATCATCTGGATCTTCAAATATAGAACACCTTGATTCAAAGTAAGGATTCTCCAGAGTAAATTCATTTTTCTGGCTTAGCAACAATAGACGTGGGTCACAGTGAATAAGCTTCTCCACATGCCTATTCATCATTCCTGGCGCACACTGAAGAAAGTGCCTCCTGAAACAAATAAACTTCAAAAGTTAAGGCATCAGTGTCACTTAGCATATTATGACAACTACTTGATTGTGATGTAGATCTGAATCTGTTTTCCACTATAATTTCTCAAAAAATTGGGCTAAACTCTACTATGTTGACCTGATAGACAGGTGACATAAAGCAGTATATTCAGATGTGAAGTCATTGGATCCAAGATTTAAAGATTATATTGCACAAGACTGACTTCATGTACCTGTGCATGCTTGCCTGTCCAGCGGTAAAATCAGAGGTTGCCTGCCACAAAGTGTGCTTCCTTGGCTGAGGGTTAGTTTCTCTGAAGAAAAGTGGTTGCCTGGACAACTGGGCAAAGCAAGGAACACATGATTAGCAACAGAAAGAGTATGTAACAATGCCCCCCAGAAGGCCAAAATAGACATGAATTTACTACTCTGCTTGATCCTTAACACTCCTGTTAACATATGGTGCTATGATTCCTTGTGGGCATAAAATAATTTAACTTTGTCGTAAGTTGCATTACTGATTCGGTGTATCTGCATGTACTTACTGCAATCTCCAAGGTTCCAGGTTCAGTTTCTGGACAAACCACCTTAAGTGCACAGATATCAGACCACTGTATCTCAATTTTGCTCTTCAGACCACCATCCAGTACTTCCCACACGAGCTTGTGCTTTGCAAAATAGCATTTCACCACCAGATCTCCTTCGTACCTTGATACCCACTGTTCATATACGAAATTTAAACCTTTAGTATAAATGAATCAGTTGAACACAAACAAGAAAGAGCAACTGATCAACAATATCACGAACTGAACAGGTATATGTATGTACACATTCACTGAGATTGTTGTCATGAACAGAGGATGTATCATGTACACAGATACACCCAATCAATTGTTTTATCGTTTAACTTCTAGTATAAACATGTATCACTTGGGGACCATGAATGCTATAAAAGAGCAGTGTGGCAGCCAGAATGAGCACATGGAATGTGTACTAACCTCCCAAGATCCAATTCTTAGTACAGAACCAGGGAAATTGGAGGCTTTTAATTTCTCCGAGGCACTGGCAGTGCTACAATGCCGGGAATCTTTGGCCTTACCGGCCTGCACAAGCTTCATTTGTATCAAATCCACCAGAGAGGGGCTCTTCTTAAGCCGTAAGCCGAGCGGGCTAGGCTCCTCAAGGAAATCATGTTGCGATGCCTGCTGATTGGACACACTAGCGCCACCTGTGCTCCATTGCTGCATGCCACAAGTGAAAACACAACAAACCTAGGATCAAATAAAGCACAGTAAAACATGATTTCATCAATATTACGTCCATTCACAAATACAACACGTTGCTCAGTAGCATAGATTTTTCATGAGAAATAGAAGAGTCCTTTTATACATACTGCCAAGTGCGTAGACGGGAATCAAACCTGTGACCTCAAGGTTATGAGCCTCGTGAGCTACCAAACTGCTCTACTCCGCTCTAGAGTACCAAAAACTGGTTGACAAACAAAGGTTGAATACAGGCCTTATCTGAGATATATTACTTTTAATCCAAATCCATGGTGAAAACTGAAAAATAGTGAGCGTACAGAGAGCACGTTCATTTGTTTTTTGTGAAGGACAAAGCAGAATCTTGTAGGATAAATTAAGGTTTAGCACCAGAGGGGTTTAAGATGTGTGAGGTGGGGACAGTTTGGATTGTGGACGAATCAATACTGGAGAGCACTTTTAGAATTCCGTCTTGTCGATTTCTAAAACCAAGGATAGAACATAGGAGCAGGAAGGATTCTAGTGACTTGACTTGACAAGATCTTTTTTATTTTGCATGCGTATGAACGTATCCGTCTTCGACAACTTGCATACCTTTTTCACAGGAACACTTTCACGCTGGCATAGCAATCTAGAAATTTTAATCATACTAGCACGCACAATGAGAAACGTACTAAGTAAAGAAAATCTCTCCAACAGTCCATTTCATGGACATAATTAGTTAGCAATAATAATAATATCTTTGGACTGGGAGCAGGAAAGATTCCAGGTGACTTGAGTTCACAACTTGCATGCCTTTTGCATAGACACTTTCATGCTGGCATAACAATTTAGAATGTTCGTCATGTTAACATGCACGATGAGAAACGTACTGACGAGTAACCAGAATCTCTCCAATTTCCCAATTAACCTAGGCTAGGCACAGGGTGAGTTATACGAAAAAAAAATTTGGAGCAAATTTGAACCAAAAATAAGGCCAGAGACAGATAAAAATAGATTTTAACTTCCAACAATATTTACTTCAACAGGCTTGCTCGGCTGCTTCCCAAGCGAAAAAAGGGACCGCTACATGAACGGTCACTCCGGATATTACGATGTAAGAACAAACTTAAAAAACAAGCTCCTCTCCTACCATCCGAAGAACGGCGAGAGGAGGGGGGACGGGGGAAAACCAACCTGCGGGGGACAACTTGCATGCCTTTTGCATACAGAGTAGAGACACTTTCATGCTGGCATAAACAATTTGGAATTTTCGTCATCATTCTAATGAGAAACGTATTGACGAGTAACCAGAATCTCTCCAATTTCCCAATTAGCACGGGGAGAGAGTTGTACGAGTAATATTTTTGAGCAAATTTGAACCAAGAAAAGCCAGAGCCGGATAAAAATAGATTTGAACTTCCTAGTATAATATTTACTTCAACACGCTTGCTCGGCTGCTTCCAAAGCGAAAAAAGGGTCCGCCGCTACATGAACGGTCAGCCCGGATATTACGATGCAAAAACAAAATTATACTAGTAAAAAAAGTTTCTGGAGAAAAGCTCCTCCTATGATCCGAACTGAAGAACGGCGAGAGGAGGGGGGGCGAGGGAAAACCCACCTGCGGATGGGGTTGCTGCTGCTGCGCGAGGCGGGACCTCTTATGGAACGGCGACGCCTCCGCCCCAGCCCCCGCCGGGGCGGCGGCGTCGTGGGCGTCCACCGCCTCCTCCTTCACCTCCCGGCGCAGCTTCCCGAGGTGCGGCAGGTGAACCATCCTCTCTCGCCCGCCGTCGGAGGAGACACAGCACAGAGAGAGAATACTGCGGTGGCGGTCGTTGTACGGAGGCGGAGGAGGGGGACGAGAGCCGTTTGCACAAGCAAGCGAGCGAGCCCGCACGGATCGGAACAGAAAATAAATATCTCGGCGGCTGGAGGGAGGAGAGGAGAGGAGGAAGCAGGATTAGATTTGCTCTGTTTGTTTTTGCTGGGAGCACGTGCCAACTGGATCTGGATTAGAGGCCACCGTGGCGCTCCTGACCGGTTTGCCCCTGGTCTGGCGCCTGGCCCCGCGTCGCTTCCCGGGGGCAGACCCGTCAAGCGGGACAGTCGGCAGCCGTGTGCCTGGCTCACGGCGCGGACGCCTGCGCGGGGCGGCGACACGCGTCCCCTGTCCCGGCGGAGGAAAAGGAGGAGCGGCGGGCCGCGTGACGTGGTTGGTGCGCGTGTGACCTGGACGCCGGTCCATCCATCTCCAGTCCACTGTGCTGGTGGCGGTGGTGGTGGTGCTATCCGTTCGCATCAGCATCGCCCTTTGTCTCTCTCTGTGCTAGTAGGCTTTGTGGATAAGCTCGTGGGCTGGCTGGCCGCCTCGCACAGCGCGGCGCAGCAGGCAGCACCCGTAAAGCGACAAAAATTATTGTAGGTGAGGAGGAAGACTTGACTTTGGACGGACCTCCCAGAGGAGTTCTAGTACAGAGAGCAGAGAGACTGACTGCTCAAGGGTTCTCACACCTTTCCAGTAATTGATCCAGTTTTAAGACCAAACGCGGGTGCGTTTGCTAGCCAATCTCACCTTGACACAGCTAGTAGTCTCCTCGGCCCGAGAATGCGTCGTACAGTACACTAAACACACCACTAGAGCACTACAAGAAAAGAAAAAATACTAGTACTAGTACATTTTACGCTTGTCAACAGCAATGTCAATAGTTCTCCAAAAAGATAAACTGCAGTGTCAATGTTAAAAAAGAAATGTAATCCAGCTTTCTACTGCTCCCTCCGTTCCATAATTCGCTCGAAATGTTCGTGCAATTTTCATCACGTGTCGTGAGAATTCTAAAGCACTTCGGAATGTCGTTTTACCTGCAACCCCTCCATGTGTTATTCACACTGAAAAATGCTTTGATATATTAAAAACATATATTTATCAAGAGAAAATAGAAACCAAGTTATGGTGAAAACCAAGTAAAAGGTGTGTTTCAAAGTTTTTTTCTGAATTTTCTGGAAAAGTATTTTATGCTTGCAAGTTCATGTTCCATCAACATGCAAAATTTCAAGTAAAAAATTAAGTTCACATGGGAAATATGAAAAAACAAATCAAATTCAGAACTTAATACTAGTACGGAGTAATAAAATGTGCGTCACTATTTTGTCTCTTACCACCCAAACGAATGAGTGCGACCTTAAAGTTTTGCATTTTTATTGAACAGACCTTTCTATAACATGGCATATTTAGACTTAGGTTTTTTTTCCAAAACATCCAAATATGGTTTTCCCAAAGTTCTCGGTGCAACTTGGTTTCCACCGATACTTTCTCATTTATTGGAAGGAACAACTAATGAAAGATCGCAAATAAACTCAAAGGTCACTCAATCGATAAAATTTAGGAAATCAACTGTTGGGGAGCCAGGTCGAGAAGAGAATTCATCGCCTCTTTCTCTCGTGCAAAATCATGCATGAGACTTCCATGGTAATTTATATTGAGTTAGTCTCGTGCAAAATTATATACTATAGCTTAAGCCTGAGCAAAAGCAAACTATCTGAGGCCATCTGTTCGCGTGCGCGTTTCTGACCGTCTGATCTTCACTCTGAGTCATCTTAACCGTGCAGTTTCAGATGTTGACCGAAGTCTTACGAACTGATCTCTCCCATCCCCTCCCTACCCCCACCCCATCTCGATGGAGCTCCCGAATCCCGAGCTTCGGCCCATCCCAACCCCTCCTCGGTCTCCCCTAGCAACATGTGTCACCCCTCCGCTCCCTCCGCCCCCTCCACTCAAGAGGCCACCGTCTCCCTTCCAGCTCCCGCATCCAGCGTCGGCTGCCTCTGCTTCCTGTCAACACCCGGATTTTTAATCACAGATGCCTGTTATGCCATACCTCGCAATCCTAGGATTACCATTTTTGCGAGACATAACAGATTGGATATCACAGTACATCATCCATTACAAACCATAATAAGGTCTTACAAATAAAGGATCTCATGATCCAGTCTTAATACAAATCAAGCAGTGGAAAAGAAATGTAGTAGGAGCTCCATCTTCAGAGTCATAGCCAATGCTGACGATGGGAGATGATCCTAGTTGTCGTAGATCTCCTGCTGTCCATCGTCCGGGTAGTCCTCCTCATAGTCTGGCCATGGAAATAGCCAGGGACAAAGCCATGAGTACTCTTTAAGTACTCGCAAACTATCACTAACAAGTAAGGTAGTTCTAGTAGGAATCTTAAGCTCTAGGTTTATTTGCAAAAAGCCAGGTTTATCTAAACTGAGTTTAGAAGTAAAGAAAGCTACGTTAATGTTCTAAATCACTTTAAGTGGGAACCTAGTTTTTATATCCACAACCCTGTTGTGGTCAAGTCAATGTCATAGTTCACTTCACAAGTCATTAGAAAACATCTCACGGCGGAACAGTATGGTCATTTCAACTGTCCATGACCGCGGACGCGGCTATTCGAATAGTTTGACACTCTGCAGAGGTGGTACACTTTCACCACAAAATTCGATACATCCGTCAAGGATAACCCTGAATCATCATACTTAGTATGCGGATAATCAATCATAACCTTTCAATTACACACTCTAATATAAGCACCTCCCCTATGAGCTTGGTCTCCCAGCCATGGCCATCTGCCATCCTGGTGATACGTTCATTTTGCATCACTATTCTATATCACAATTTACTATTATTCATTGATATATTTCATACTAAGAGATGATACTTATGTTATTTCATATGTTTTTGCATGGTTGATGACTTTTGGAGCATGGACTGCTGCAGTCAGGATTTTGATGGAAAAGGTGCTGTTTGGAGGCAAAATTCACGAAGATCAGAAAATCCGGGAAAATACATGGAAAATTCTATTTTTTCAGAAGATGAAGATTGCTAGAAGGGGAAGTGGAGATGGGTCACGGGGGGCCCACACCACCTCCGCGCCAGCAGGTGGTGTGGCCGCCCTGGCCCACTTCAGGCTCTCCCCTCTGGCGTATATTATCCTCCTGAAACCCTAAGACTCGGAGAGCAACCACAGAAAGATTTCGCCGCCTCTGCGGGGCGGAAAACACCGAGAGAGAAAGATCTCTCCGGCAGACAGAATTCTGCCAAGGGAATTCCTTCCCGGAGAGGGGAGATCGTCGCCATCAACACCACCATCAAGCTGGACTTCATCGAGATCATCATCATCATCACCACCATCATCTCCACCAGCACCATCATCACCACTTCATACCGCTGTAATAATTGGGTTGAATCTTGCATAGTTCTTAGAGGAAACTTTCCCGATGTTGATTACTCCTTGTAGTTGATGCTATTGAGTGAACCATTAAATTATCGTTTATGTTCAGATTGTTACATATCATTATATCATCTCTGATCTTGATCCATATGATGTCTTGTGAGTAGTTCGTTTTGTTCTTGAGGACATGGGAGAAGTCATGTTGTTAGTAGTGGAATTTTGTTGAGAAAGGTTCAATGGTTTGATATTTAAGTTGTGGTGTATTTCTTCTAGTGGTGTCATGTGAACGTCGACTACATGACACTTCACCTATATGGGCCTAGGGGAATGAATTGTGTATTTGGCTACTAATCGTAGGGGTTTGCCGGAGTGACAGAAACCTGAACCCCCATTAGGAAACCTTTGCACAAGGAACATCAGGGTCTTAGAGTTTAAAGTTGTGGTTAGGTTTCTACCTTAATTACTTTCTTGTACTTGCGGATGCTTGTAAGGGGTATAATCACAAGTATGTATTAGTCCTGGGAAGGTCAGTACATTGGCACAGGTTCACCAACACAACACTTAGCAAACTAAAGAAGATTAATCAACTATATGAAGCGAAAGCACTTGATGATATTCCCGTGTGTCCTCGGGAATGTTTGATCATCTTAAGTAATACAATCGGCTTGTCCTTTGCTAAAGAAAGGATTGGGCCACTTGCTGCATTTATTCTTATTGTCTTTTATTTACTCGTACTTTATTACCTGCATTATCAAAAATCCTAAAAATCAGTTTGCTAAGTATTTACAGAGAATTCCTGCTCCAAGCCATTCGCCAACACCTTCTGCTCCTCGTTGGGTTCGACACTCTTACTTATCAAAAATACTACGATACACCCCCTATAGGCGGGTTCAAACGAGAGGCTCAAGGCGAACCTAGTGGTGGATGTGTCGCCTGTTTTTGGTCGCCGGAGAACAGAACACGATGGTGTCTAACAGTGGTGCACGGCGGCGTACGGTGGACGGTGGCTACGGAACACACGCCAGCGGACAGAGACCATAGGGAGACTCGAAATCTCACCGTGGTGGTGTTGGGGATGATGAGGAGGCCGGAGGACGTCGGAGACGACGACACGGACGATGTCGGACCTTGTTGTGGAGCTTGATTCCGAGAACCCTGGATCGATTCCTCTGCCAGGCAGACGTAGGAGGACACGACGGTGCTCGTGGCATGCCTGAGCGGCCACGGGGAAGGCTAGAATGGCGGGATTCAACGGTGAACTGTGGCTAGGGTTTCGGCCGTGTGGGGAATGGATACAGAGAGATGGAGAGCAAGCGAGAGAGAGAGGGAGTGGATGAGGACAGAAGGATGTTGCGGTGTCGTTCTTATCCTCGACCAGGTCGGCGGCGAGCATCTGGACGGTTGATTCCTGCTGACGCCGGCGATGCGCATCCAGCGGCAGCGCACTCCTCCAACGAGCTGTCTGTATGTGTTGCGGTGACGACGATAGCGTTTTCCAGAAACCCCCTAATGTTTCTGCAAATTAACCCACGGTCCAACATTTGTCCCACCTGTCAGCGAGAGAGAGAAGGCTAGACGGGCTAACCTTGGGCTTCTGCTGGGCCACGACGAAGCGAGCAGGAATTGCTCTCTGCTGCGCTCTGCTTCTGCTGGGCTGGTCCGACAGACAGACTATTTCCTTTTCTATTTCTGTTTATATTTCTGTTTTATAATACTCCTTTTAATTTGGATCCTTTTAATGATTCAAATATCCAACACTCATTGAATCAATAAGGTTTTGACATATTTAATGTAACTACTTGAGTTTCCATTCCTTTTTTAGTATTTTAACTATTCATAACTATATGAAGGACTAAATTAGGTAAATATAAATTAGGGATTTAGGGTTTGTTTCTTTTAGTAAGATTTCACAAAGATAATTCTGATTTCACTTGACAATCTTAATGGTACTGGTTGAAATGTGTATCCAGGTTTATAGAATCTTGTTCACACTTATTTTCATAAAGGATTTATCTAAATTCATTATAAGGAATTAATCTTTGTGGTTTTTAATGGGATGATATAAGTTTCATGGTTCTCCATATTTGGGGATTTACCAAATCCAATTCTACTTTGTTTGTAAACTTTAGAATTACCACAGAATACTTTTGGTTAGGTAACAATAAATCAATAACAATCATGAATAGAGAAATACTAAGGTTTATTCAAATATAGGTACATAGGTTTTGAGAGGTCTTAATAACCCTTATTAAATTATAGATAAAGACAAGGATCAAGATTTAGGGAAACTACTTCTAAATCTATGAGTGGGTTTGATATCTCCACATAGAGTGAGATATTGGAATTACTTAGTAATGTGATCATGATAATTCTATCATTCTAGGTTCCTATTAGGGTTTAAGAAAATCAATTGGACAAGGCTTCTCAAACACTCACTTGGTTCTCTAACTACCCCTTGGAAGCTTTAATTATCCAAGAGGTTTTGTTCAATGGTTACCTAGGAATAGGAAATGGTTTCACTATCCATCTTATTCTAGGGTCTTGAATAATATAGTAGACATGGGTCTTGTCATGGCTTGATATATTCTTGGGTAAGGCTTCTAAAGAATCCTTACTTAATACCTCACTAAGGATATCTTGAGATAAGGAATTCCTTTCCTAAATATACTCTATAAATCTCTCTTATCTTATTCACAAAGATCACATCTTCCTGAATAAGACAATCATCTGACTCCACTATATCCATCATCATGTGATGACATGGTCATGCCACTTCAACATTACTCCATCTTTACTCCTAGTATATAACTTCTCTTAATTAACTACCATTGATGCAACTATCAATGTAGCTATTGCTATCTCATCTATTAACTTCCTTAACTTCATCTTGCAACTACTTCTAAGGTTTGCAAGACTATAGTCCTTACTATACATACTAAGGATATCAATCCTTTGAAATAGGTATAGTACTACTCCCATAATACCAGTTGTCCTTATATTAACTTAGTAAATTCATAACTCTTCTTCAACAGTTAATCATTTATTCTCAAGTGACTTGAGAATAATGACCACCATCCTTTGATCATACAAAGCTTAAGCTTCTAATCGTTTGATCAAAATCTATACTCAACTAAGTATTAAACTTGTATTAGTCTCTCTATAGACTTATCTTGTTAAGCAAGCTTATTCTAAGTCTATATCCACTTGTCCTAACAAGATTGTTATCTAATGTACTAATACAACTAGCTTTCTCATAGCTCCATGATCACTAGTTACTTCCTGCTTTAAATACTGCTTCTAGTTAACTCAGGAGTGAGTTAACTCCTCCAACATCAAATGGTTTGATCTCCACTAAGGATCACATTCCATTGATGATGGTATAGTCAACCATATCTAGTTCTTCCTTCAGATTAATTTACTTAAGGTATTTGAAAGGTCAACACAATAGGTCAAAGGCTATTAGTCCATAAGTTCTAGATCAGGAATTGATCACACACATTGATGATCAATGGACACTAGGATTTGGTTAAATAGGATGGTCATATATTAACATGACACTAAGGTTATGTAATGGATGGTCTTGGCTTGACTTCCATTCCTACTCTATTTGTAATAAGAGTCAATGTTTATGAACTACCATGATACCCATGGTAGGAGTAACTATGGCAAACAAGTGTTTCTAGATTTAGTTATAGTGTTTCTTTACTTAAGTTATATCCTTAACTTGGTATTCAGGGTTTGGGGTAGATAATACCTTGATATCATCTTTAGAATATTAAGTGTTCATCCTTGAGTTGTGGTATGAAATAACATGTAATGATCTCTAGAATATCAAGCACTCCTTATTAAGTAGTGTGTTAAGACTTAGTTTTATTACATTTGATCTACCCTTAGATCAAATTATATTACCCAAAGATAAGGTTTTTAACAAAGGTCATATTGAAACTTATCGCAGTCAACTTGATGATCTACTTCAGTTCCACCAAGTTAAGAGAAACTTCAATCACTTTGACAAGTTTTATTTAAAAGCACGGAAATTATCCGGATTTTCTATGCATGAATGCAATCCACACACCTGTGTTCAGCTTATTTCTAAGCTCTAAGGCTGGGACATTACGTGTTAGTTGCTTTATTTTCAATATGGATAATTCGCTGAGTTTTTTATTTCGTAATGCTACTACCACTGCTAAGGTAGTAGATGAACCACCACCTACTGAGAATGATACTTTTAAAATACCTACAAGAATTATTGATCGTGTTATGGATAACTATTATGTTGGAGATGGAACTGTCCATCATGGTGATCATTTGCTCTTTATACATGAATTATGTGGGTTGTTTAAGTGTGCAGGTATTACAACAGATCAAGTCAAGAAGAAGTTATTCTCATTATCACTAAAAGGAAGAGCTGAAGAATGGTATAAGCTGCTGAAGAATGGTCAAGCTCTTGAATGGGAGGAAATAGTACCTCTCTTTTATTCAAAGTTTTATCCTCCTAGTGAGATTCATAAAGATCGGAATCAAATATACAACTTTTGGCCTCTTGATGGAGAGAGTACAGCTCAAGCTTGGGGGAGATTGAAGTTACTAATGCTCAAATGTCCCATTCATGAGCTCCCGAACAATATTATTATCAATAACTTTTATGCAAGGCTTTCTCTTCATGATAAGGATTTATTGGATGCCTCTTGTGCTGGATCATTTACATGCATGGAAGAAGAAGCTAAATGGGATCTTCTAGACCGTATTCAAGACAATGTTGAAGCATGGGAGAATAACAAAGGAAGAAAGTCAGGTATAAATTATGATTATGAATGCATTGAATCTTTTATGGGAACTGATGACTTTCAAAATATTAAAAATGCTTATGGTCCTGACTCTCAAGCTATTGCAACTTCTTTTAAAGCTTTTGCTTCCTATATTGAAGTTCCTAAAAAGAAGTGGAATAAGTATCATGAACCATATAAATATGTTGCTAAGTGTGTTCCTGCAAGAAATACTGAAGTTTATACTGCTAATCATGTTTTACCTGAACCTTACATTGAGAAAATGCCTTTCCCAGTTTAGATAAAGGAACATTCTATGATAGCTAGTATGGTTAATGAAAGTACAAATAAAGCTGTTGAACCTGATGAACAAAATGATGAACCTATAATAGCAAATGTCAAAGACTTTGTCACTAAATATGTAGAAGAGGGACACACTATCCTTTGTAGGGATACCTCTAATATTGTTTCACAAAGTAGTGTTATGAGAGCTAGTGTCCCTGTGTTTTCTGTTAGGATAAGCGATCATTGCTATAATGGTTAATGTGATAGCTATATCATTAAATTTATGCATGATACTGAAAGTTATTATGAGAGAGGGAAGACTGTTCTTATGCGTCTCAATAATATCAAGTTTCCTCGTTTTATGCTTAAAGTCTTTATGTTGCACTTGTTTTGCCTTCCTATGCTTGTAGCCTCTGGTTTCAATAACTTGTTTGTTTACAAAATTCCCTTGCATAGGAAGTGGGTTAGACTTAAACATGTATATTTTTGCTTCTTGATGCCCTCTTTTACTTTAGTTTATATCTTATGTGAGCTTCATTGAAATTGTCATGCCCATCTTAATGGCTATAAAGAAAGAGCTTTTTGGGAGACAACCCAATTTATTTTTCTTTCAATTTGTTTTTGTTTCTTTGAGTCTTGAAAGTTATTACTCCGGTAACAACCTCTCCCTATCCTTTTTATTTGGTTTTTGTGTCAAGATCAACCTCTAATGAGAGAGAAGTAAGATTTGGGGAAGTTGCTGTCCCGAAACAGATTTTTGTGCTTCACCATAAAAATTCGTGAGAGATCTATGTATGTCGGATTGAGCTGTAATTTTTTGTGCTTCTGCCCCAGGTTGTTATTTAACTTGCATTAGTTTTGCACTTTTCGATTTGAGCAATAGAAGATTTTGTAAAAAAAGGATCTTTACCTATTGGTCCGCTTTGACAGATTTTGCCACTCTTGCATTTGTTTCTTTAAATCGATTTCCGTTTTGAATTCTTTTTGGGTTTTCGGAAGGAGTTGCTACAGTAGCTTATGATTTGATGGATTTCAGTTGAAATTGGACTTAAAAGGTTAATTACCTCGCTTACACTAATGTTGCTAATAAGAATTGTGTGAAGTTTTGTGTGAAAGAAGTTTCTAGGTTATCGGAGAAAATGGTGTAATAAGAAAGAGAAAGGTTTCATGACTCAGGCAATATGAGTATGAAGATGAAGATATTGATGTTATTCAAGTGGTGACTCTGGAAGAATCTACTAAATGCCAAATTCAGAGACCCTTAGAGTCCGTTTCAAATAGGTAACAGTTCTAGTAAGAAACGTTCCGCGAAAATTCTGTCTAGTTATATTTTTGGAGTTTTTATCCAACAAGGAAAGCTAAGAAGCGAAAGAGGGATGGAAATGGAGCCAGGGTGGCTCACCCCCCCTGGCAAGGGCCCCTGGCTACGCCAGCAGGTGGTGTGGCCACCCCGGACTCCATCTCATACCCGTTTTCTCCCAATACCTTCCTTTTGTTGTAAAACTTCATAATATATAATCTCGCGGATCCCCCGAGGTTCGTATATCATGTTCTCGTCGTGTTTTTGTTTCGGTCTGTTTTGTTCAGATGTCATTCAGGGGTTCATCTTCAAAGGATTACAAGCTGCGACACCGCCGCGAGCTCCATCGCAATCTGGAGCAGAAGACTTTCGTAGGATGGGTGGAAGAAGAAAGGATCGCAACTAGGCGTGAAGACATGTATCAGAATGGCAGGGAGGAAGTAAAGGACATGACAACAGGCATGAAGGGGCTGATACCTCCAACTCTAGATCTCAGCAGGAGTGGAAGCTCTACGAGTAACTGATGAGTTCTGCGACAAGTACCGAATCTTGAGGAGGAAGGTGGATATGCTTCAAGAGGAGAATAACAGGCTTCACAAGATACTAGAAGATTTCCTCGCACCAATCGAGAGAATACCACCACCACCGAAGGAGTAATTCGTCATCAGGTTTTGGCATCCCCTTGGTTTGTTCCAACCTTGGTGGAGTGTCGTGGTATCATATCACTATCTTCTATCTTTTTACCTTTTTAGTAGAGTCATATCATGAATAGAGAAGTTATCATGTAGGATGGTCTACATTATGGAAGTGTCCCCCCTCTCGTTAGATATCTATGTATCCCTTGGTGTGAGTTGTCGTTATGGAATATTAATGAGAAGTTCTATCATTTACTCTTTTGCATATATTATATTAGTTTTCAATTCATGGTTATATGATTGATCTTGTCGTTAGTATTGGTATCACTTTGGGATCATTGAGTTAATTTAGTTGGTTTTGGCAAACCTGGCTCGGTCAGTAGCAATACTATTTTTGAGAGTTGAATGAAAAAGACAAAAGTACTCTTAAAGAAATATAATTTCATCATCTTTCTTTCTTGATTTGCTCATAAGCTTAATATTCGCTAGTTAAGATCTTTTGTGCTTCCAAGGAAGATTGCATGTTTGTTTTTATCACCTGTATGTTTGTTTGTTTCCTTCAACACTTATGCTTGCTACCCAGGCTTGCTAGCCAAAACCCTGTACTGAGAGGGAATGCTTCTCGTGCATCCAATCCTTAAACCAAAATCTATGCCATTTGTGTCCACCATACCTACCTACTATCACTATTGCTATTCCAAGTAAATTCATGTTTTTATATACCTTCCAAATTAAACTTGTTATGTGAAAATTAGTGATTAAAGCTCTCACGAACTTGATGGCACACTTTACTTTCTTGCACTTAATAAACTTGAACCATTGTGTACATCTTTGTTGCGTATATGCTTGCGCTTTATAAGTTGAAGTTAGCAGAACCATGTATCATGGGGAACGCTTTCAACATTGCACTTATATTCTTTTGATATCATGATTCTTTTGCTTATGGATCCCGGCGGTGTGAAATAAAAGGGGAACTTGTAAGATAATGGAGTTTGTATGTGTGTTAGAGAAGCGCCTGGGCCACTAGCCTAAGCCATGCCTAATCATGGTGGAAACTTGCAGCATAACTATAATGAGCACTCTATGAAGCATCCTCAATAAAAACCTATGCAAATATCAAATAAAAAGATCACTCAGATGCTCATTGTCTGCTTGCCTTGTCATTTTGATTATGAGATAGCTCCTATATCATGTGCAAGGGGTACCCCGTTGGCGGTTCTCTATGATACATATGTATTTACAATGACAAGAGCTTACTTGTGACTAAAGTTGAGTAGCATGAGGTTCGATACTCGTAAGTAAGGGGCATGAGATTTCAACTTATAACTTGTCAAGCATACCCTCTTAGTTGTGTCACTTTAACCTTAATCACCTAAAGATGCTTATGATAGGGGCAATGAGAGCTGAAAGCTAATAAGTACCATAATTTTTGGAAGCTTTTTATGAAACTTGAAATCCCTGCTTCCTTCTGAGAAGGGCCTATCTTTTACTTTTTAGTTGAGTCAGTAAACCTATTCCCTTCTACCTCAGCTAGTATTTTGAGTTGTTGTGTTTCATTCATTCATATGATGATCTATTCAATCATGTTTCTTATGTTCCTTGTTTTGCACATTGCTCTTATCTTGGTGATTACTACTTTGAAAGCTATCTTTGAAACCAGTTATTTGTGAACTCCTGCAATTTGTCAACTATTCTTTGACCAAGAGCTAAGTTTGCCATTACCAATTATGATTTACTTTATGCATTTTTATTGTGTTTCCTTTACTTATTGCAAGTTAAGTTATATAATCATGAGTTGTCTTCTATTATGATTTATGTATTGATGAATGTGATGCTTCTTGTCTGTATTCTTTTATCGACTCTTCACTCTATAAACCTGAGGTCATGTTTATCGAGCTCAGTTTTTGCTTGGGGACAAGTGAAGTCTAAGCTTGGGGGAGTTGATACGTCCAATGTGCATCACTATTCTATATCACAATTTACTATTATTCATTGATATATTTCATATTAAGAGATGATACTTATGTTATTTCATCTGTTTTTGCATGGTTGATGACTTTTGGAGCATGGACCGCTGCAGTCAGGATTCTAATGGAAAAGGTGTTGTCTGGAGGCAAAATTCGCGAAGATCAGAAAATCCGGAAAAATACATGGAAAATTCTATTTTTCCAGAAGACGAAGATTGCCAGAAGGGGAAGTGGAGATGGGCCACGGGAGGGTCACACCACCCCCTGGCGCGAGCAGCCCTAGGTCGCGCCAGCAGTTGGTGTGGCCGCCCTGGCCCACTCCAGGCTCTCCCCTCTAGCGTATATTATCCTCCCAAAACTCTAAGAATCGGAGAGCAACCATAGAAAGATTCCGCCTCCTCTGCGGGGTGGAAAACACCGAGAGAGAAAGATCTCTCCGGCAGATAGAATTCTACCGGGGGAATTCCTTCCCGGAGAGGGGAGATCATCACCAGCAACACCACCATCAAGCTAGACTTCAACGGGATCATCATCATAACCGCCATCATCTCCACCAGCACCATCATCACTACTTCATACCGCTGTAACAATTGGGTTGAATCTTGCATAGTTCTTAGGGGAAGCTTTCCTGGTGTTGATTACTCCTTGTAGTTGATGCTATTGAGTGAACCATTGAATTATCGTTTATGTTCAAATTGTTACATATCATTATATCATCTCCGATCTTGATCCATATGATGTCTTGTGAGTAGTTCGTTTTGTTCTTGAGGACATGGGAGAAGTCATGTTGTTAGTAGTGGAATTGTGTTGAGAAAGATTCAATGGTTTGATATTTAAGTTGTGGTATATTTCTTCTAGTGGTGTCATGTGAACGTCGACTACATGACACTTAACCTATATGGGCCTAGGGGAATGCATTGTGTATTTGGCTACTAATCGTAGGGGTTGCCGGAGTGACAGAAACCTGAACCCCCGTTAGGAAACCTTTGCACAAGGGACGTCAGGGTCTTAGAGTTTAAAGCTGTGGTTATGTTTCTACCTTAATTACTTTCTTGTACTTGCGGATGCTTACAAGGGGTATAATCACAAGTATGTATTAGTCCTAGGAAGGTCGGTACATTAGCACAGGTTCACCCACACAACACTTATCAAACTAAAGAAGATTAATCAACTATATGAAGCGAAAGCACTTGATGATATTCCCGTGTGTCCTTGAGAACGTTTGGTCATCTTAAGTAATACAACCGGCTTATCCTTTGCTAAATAAAGGATTGGGCCACTTGCTGCATTTATTCTTATTGTCTTTTATTTACTCGTACTTTATTACCTGCATTATCAAAAACCCCTAAAAATCCGCTTGCTAAGTATTTACAGACAATTCCTGCTCCAAGCCATTCGCCAACACCTTCTACTCCTCGTTGGGTTCGACACTCTTACTTATCAAAAACTACTACGATACACCCCCTATACTTGTGGGTCATCACCTGAGCACTGCTTAGGTGGACATTCACACTCACGAGGTAGCCTCAGCTCAAACCTCTTCCGCGAGGGAACCCATACTAAGGCATATAAACTTTTGGCTAAGCCCTACCCAATTCGGGTATTGTGGTTATACGGTAAAATTGGAATGGTATCGCATCCGAACCCAACTATCAGTTTTTGTAAAGGGCTAAGGCTCATGCCTCAACATTTTCATCATCAAATCCTTTTGTGTTTCTCAACACATGTCAAAACATCTCAATAGAATGAATCATCATTCCAAGGTTTTCGTAGTCATTTTCACAAAGTATTCCCATCTAAAGTGATCAACTTTTATGCTTAGCTCTAGCCACTAAAGTTGAGGGTATTCACTAATGAGGGGTGCTAATCTCCAATCTCATGCCATGGAATGACATCTAAGTATAGGCCTAGTTTTATACTCTTTATGCTATCTATACTATTTTTCCAATACTCTCAAAGCACTAACTAAAAGTAAAGAACTTTGGTAAAGTAAAAGAATAAAGCTTGCAAGTAAAACTTGGGATGGATATAATCAAAGTTGCATAACCAAGCATGCCTAATGCATCTTTCTTAGTTTAATACTTGCAAGTGTTAGCTTGCATGGTATAAGACTTGCAAGTGTTAGCTTGCATAGTTCTAGCTGGCAAGTAGTGATGGCTTGCCTTGAGTAGAGCAGTGGTTGAAGTTTTCCTCTTCTTCTTCTTGGTAGTACTCCTCCTCCTCGTATCCTGAGTCAGTACTATCGTCTATAAATGAATACGGGGTACACAATCACCAAACAATACTTACTAATTCTATTTAGCACACTAAGGTTCACACTTGATGATCTAGCATCATCACAATCATCACATGAATTAAAGACTTAATCTTGTTTATTTTAGAAAAGTAATTTCTACTCATTGAAATTAATTAAGATTTAATATTCTCCAATTAAAATATGGGATCATGTTGACACATGTCATCACCACATATTCTAATACATGAGAATGTTATTTAAAGTGTTGATCATATTTTATAAAGTTTAAGATTATCATTTAATAGATTTAAAGTGACTAGAAATGCCTATATAGCATTATTTTGGTACTAGTCCAAAGTCACTACCTGCAAACCTAAATATTTTTACATATTCAGATAGATCTTATCAAATGTGATTTTTGAGAGTTGGAATCAACTCAAAAGCATTTATGGTTGATTTTTGAAAAATGTTTGAAGTTCAAAAGGCTATGTCTTGTTATTTTACTATAGGTGATCTTTAACTCCAAATGATTTAAATCCAATGGTCTTGGATAGTTAATTTAAATATCTTTCTAACAAAATTGGAATCATGCAATTTGGTTCAGTGAATCTCTTTGAATTGATTTTTGAATCTACTGACAGAATGTGGTTTTAACTAAATTGGAAAATCCTTATTTGAATCTCCAGGCCTGCGCGGGAAACTAAACAGGCCGGCCCAATCTGCACAGCACAGCACAGCGGGCTGCTGACAGAGGGGGTCCACTAGTCAGCGACTTAGACTAACCAAAACGGTATCTGTGAATCTAGGTCCTACGACTAAAAGACAATCTAATGGCTGTGATTCGTCGTCTCCGACAAACAGCTCTGGCAAGGAATTAAACCTAACGCGGCGGTGGGGGTCCGATGAGGCTCACCTGGGCTCCTTCTAGGGTCGGCGATGGGGGCGAACGACGTGGTCGACGACGGCGGTTCGAACGGTGGTCGCGGTAGCTCCTAGGGTGGCTTCAATCGACGTTGCCCTTCTCCTTCTGCAGTGGTGGGCTCTGGCCAAATTCCGGCGAAGCGGCGCTCGCCTTGCTTCGGGGAAGGGCGAGGGAGTGTCAGTGGGGAATGGGGAGTGTGTTGGTGTGTAGAATGGAGGCGGAGGGGGCCTCTATTTATAAAACGGCGAGGGGACTAAGCGGCATGAGCTCGGGCTCATCGGTGACGACGATACAGGCGGCTAGCGGCACGCCTAAGGGTAGGGGCTGTGCGGTGTTCCCTAGCGATCGTCACTGGCTTAATGGCTAGGCACGGGGTGGTCTAGGTTGGTCGGGCGCGGGCGATGCTATGCGCGTGAGCGGCGGTGTTTGCGACGGTGCACGGGTGCTACGGGTCGCGTGACGGCGAACGGGGGTGTCTGGCAGGTTGTGGTGATCATGGCGAGTGGGTGCGTTCCCGGAGAGAGTGAGGCGCAGTCTGTGCGATGCAGTCAGGTGCTACGCTCTAGCGCGTTCTCGGCATGGCGCAGAGAGAGTGGGAGTGGCTAGTCTTGGGTGGTCCAAGGCCAGGTTGCGGTCGTGGCTGGGACATGGGGTGGCGGTGGACGGTGGCGTGTCTGGTACGCATCGTGGGCGAGGGCGACATGGTCTCTAGTGCTCTGTCCACTATCGGCCGGCGAGGCTGGCTTCGGGCGCCAGCACACCGGTGCACAACGTCTAAGGGGGGCTTGTCTACATAGTGTTAGACACTAGGGGAGACAGGGGAGTGAAGAGGGAACCAATTGGTCGAGGATCACTGCTCAAAACAGTGAAATTAGGCCAGAATTAATTAGTGTAAGCAAGGTGTTTGTTTAAATGGCCAAAAGAAAATTAGTTTGAAATTTTTGAATGAAAATTGGTGAGTGATCTTATCTTATGCTTGAGTGTCTATGATTGCTTGGAGAAGTCAAGGTGAATTTATTTAGTTGGTTTTTGCAAAATGGTGATCTTACCATATGAACTAGATTCAAATTTGCACTATCCTTTAAATAGATTTGAAAATAGTTTCTGTGGATTTGTAAAGCGGGCTTGGGTTCACTTTTACTTAGTCTAGCAAGGGGTGAAAAGAAGTGGAATTGTTTCTGTTAGAATTTCTCTTCTAGGAACACGCAAAGTGGCCTAGTGGTTAACTTTGGTCAAAATGACCATTAGCTTATTTAATTCATATTTGATTTCTTTTTATTTTGATTTTGTTTATAATTGGCCTAGATGATGCAGTATTCATCTTTAAACCACTTCTCATCATTTGTAACAATCAAGCATGGAAAATTCACTCAATTCTACAATAATGCAAAACACACATGCATTCATATTCAAATTATTAACAAAAGTTTTTGTTAACCCTAAATTTGGGTGATTAGAACTTGATAATCCTGATTAAAATTTTGGGGTGTTACAAACCTTCCCTCCTTAAACAAAATCTCGTCCCGAGATTTAAGAAAAACTAGGAACTAAAGAGATTTGGAAACTCAGTCCTAATGTAATCTTCTCGCTCCCAAGTAGCTTCTTCTTCGGTATGGTTGCTCCACTGGATCTTGAGAAACTTGATACTCCGGGTCCTGGTGGTTTTGAAGGGTTCTTCCAAAATACGAATGGGTACTTCACGATACGTTAGATCCTTATTGATGTCTATGGCTCGGTGATCGATGTTCTTGAATATTTCGGTCTTCTCTAGAATTTCTAGGCATTTTTGAAGTAACGAGATATGGAACACATTATGGATGGCTGACATCTCCTCTAGCAGTTCTAGTTGATAAGATACTTCTCCTCAGCGATTCAAAATCTTGAAGGGTCCAATATATCTGGGGGCTAACTTTCCTTTCAGTTGAAAACGTTGCATTCCCTTCAAAGGTGATACTTTGAGATACACAAAATCTCCAACATTGAAGGTCAGGTCTCGATGTCTCTTGTCAGCATAACTCTTTTGTCTGGATTGGGCGGTCTTGAGGTGCTCATGGACTTTGTGAACCTTCTCTTCGGCTTCTCATAGGATGTCGGGTCTGAAAATCTAACTCTCTCCTACTTGTGACCAATTCAAGGGGGTACGACACTTTCTTCCATACAGAAATTCAAATGGGGTCATTTGCAAACTGGCTTGATAACTGTTGTTGTATGAGAATTCCTCGAAAGGCAGACAATCTTCCCATTTTGACCCATATTCCAACACACACGCTCTCAACATATCTTCTAAGATTTGGTTGACTCTTTCAGTCTGTCCGTCGGTTTGCGGGTGGTAAGCTGTGCTGAAGTTTAGCTTGGTTCCTAATCCTTCTTGGACTTTCTGCCAAAATCTTGAGGTAAATTGGGTTCCTCAATCCGACACTATGGTCTTGGGGGTTCCATGCAAACTGAAGATTCTAGCAGTGTACAACTCTGCTAGCTTTGAACTCTGGTAGGTGGTCTTGACAGGTATAAAATGGGCCACCTTGGACAGTCTATCAACTATGACCCAAATAGAGTCATTTCCCCTACTAGATGTACGCAATCCGGTGATAAAGTCCATTCCGACGGAATCCCATTTCCATTCTGGAATCTGCAATGGTTGCAAAAGTCATACGGGTCTCTAATGTTCCACTTTGACTCACTGACAGATATCACACTTGGCTATGTAGCTTCCGATTTCTCTCTTCATCTTGTGCCACCAAAATTGTTCCTTCAAATCCTGATACATCTTCGTTCCTCCGGGGTGGATAGAATAAAGAGTATCATGAACTTCCTGCATGATAACTTGCTTCAGCTCGGAATCTGCTGGAACACAGATACGTCCTTTGTACCACAAAACTCCTTCTTCATCTTCGGTGAATCCGAGTACCTTCCCTATACCAATACGATGTTTGATTCGGTCAATACTCGCATTTCCTTTCTGCGCCTCCTTGATCTGACTGATCAAAGTGGGTTGAAGTTCTATGCTAGCTAAAAATCCTTTGCTAACTAGCTCTATTCTAAACTACTCCAACTCTTCATGCAAACTTGGCTGGGCTTCTTTGATCATGGTGTTTAATCTACATGGCAATCTGCTAAGAGCATCCGCTACCATATTGGCTTTGCCAGGGTGATAGTGAATGTCAAGGTCATAATCCTTGATTAACTCTATCCATCTCCTTTGCCTCATATTCAGCTCCTTCTGGGTGAAAATATACTTCAGGCTCTTGTGATCCGAATAAATCTCACAGCGATTACCCATCAGGTAATGGCGCCATGTCTTCAAAGCTAAAACTACATCTGCTAGTTCAAGGTCATGGGTAGGGTACTTTTGCTCATGCTGCTTCAGTTGTCTAGACAGATATGCTATGACTTTGCCTTCTTGCATCAACACACATCCAAGACCAATCTTGGATGCATCACAATACACATCAAAAGGCTTCTCGTTATCTAGCATAATCAAAATTGGGGCTGAAATCAATCTCTTCTTGAGCTCTTGAAAACTTGCTTCGCATTTATCCGTCCATTCAAACTTCTTATATTTCTTCAACAATTGGGTCATCGGTCTTGCGATGCTCAAAAATCCTTCAACAAACTTGCGGTAATATCCCGCTAATCCGAGAAATGCACAGACTTGGGTTTGAGTGGTTGGGGCTTTCCATTCTTCAACATCTTTGATCTTGGCGGGATCGATAGCGACTCTTCCTGCCGACACAATATGTCCTAGGAATCCTACTTCCTTCAACCAGAACTCACATTTGCTAAACTTGGCATACAACTGATGTTCTCTAAGGGTTTCAAGGATGGTCCTCAGGTGTAGCTCATGGTCTTCTTCTGACTTTGAATAGATAAGAATATCGTCAATAAAAACAACGACAAACTTATCCAGGAAGTTCATAAAAATCTTATTCATGAGATTCATGAAATAAGCGGGGGCATTGGTTAATCCAAAAGACATGACTGTATACTCATATAATCCATATCTGGTGGTAAAGGCGGTCTTTGGAATATCCGTTGCACGAATCTTGAGTTGATGATAACCAGTTCTAAGATCAATCTTAGAAAACACTCTAGCACCAGTCAACTGGTGAAACAGATCCTCTATCTTCGGCAGTGGGTACTTGTTTTTGATGGTGACATCATTCAGCTTCCTGTAATCCGTATACAAGCGGTTAACTCCATCTTTCTTATCCACAAACAGAATAGGCGATCTCCATGGCTATGCGCTTGGTTGAATCAGTCCTTTCTCCAACATAGCATCAAGTTGCTTCTTCAGCTCCACTAATTCAGATGGGTTCATACTATAACGTCTCTAAGCTATGGGTCCAGTTCCAGGAATTAGTTCAATGATGAACTCGATATCCCGATCTGGGGCATACCGGGCAATTCATCTAGGAATACGTCGGGGTATTCACAGACTACTCTGACTTGGTCTAGGGTTGGTGGGGCTAGACTCTTGTTGCATTTGAACTGACGGGGCAAGGTCTAAGATACACGCTCTACTAATACTCCAGAGCTACTGGTCATGGTTATGGATTTCTTGGCACAGTCGATTAATCCTTTATGTTTCGACATCCAATCCATTCCTAGTACTACTTCCAAACCTTTGGTTCCAAGTACTATTATATTGGCATAAAAATATATTCCATGGATTCTGATAGGTACATCCTTGCAAATATTTCTAGCTTTGGTGGTTGAACCAGGTATTTGAACTATCATAACATGCTTCAATTTTGTTTGTTGAATCTTACTAGTGCATGCAAATTCTTCTATAACAAACGAGTGCGATGCTCTAGAATCAAACAACACTCTTGCAAGTACTGAGTTAACAGAAAACATACCCATCATGACATCGGGCGCTTCCTGAGCTTCTTCGGCATTCATGTGGAACAGACGGCCGCTGCGGTTGACGAATTCCCTGGGGCAAATCTCCTTCCAGGATGAACACGGTGTTGCTGTTGAGCGGGTGCATTCACATTGGGGGTTGCTGCCAGATTCTTGGGGCACTCATTGGAGTAGTAACCCTTGACTCCACATTCAAAGCAAGTAATCTGGGACTTGTCTTTTGCTGCAACAGGCACGACATCGCTTCTAGTCCTTGGGGCAGTATTGTTGTTGTTGTAGTTGTTGGACTTGGACGGTGCACGGTTGAAATTGTTGGAGTTACCGGGGTTGTTGTTGTGGTTTCCTCCAGTATTCAAGTTTCCCCCGCTACGATTGGGGTAGCTTAGACGGGACATAGGGGGTCTATTGTTTCTTGGAGCATATCCTACAGATGGGTTGGGGTGATACTTCTGAGTATTGTGGGATCCAGTCTGGTGCATCATCCTGCGCTTGCGATTGCCATTGGCTTGGTTGATCTTCCCTTCCATCTGGATGGCAGAGTCTACTAGCTCTTCTAGATCTCCAAAACGGATGTTGACTAACACAGTCTGCATCTCATCATGCAATCCATTCAGGAACCTTTCTTTCTTCTTTGCCTCGGTGTTAATCTCATCAGGGGCATATCGAGCTAGGGACAGAAATTTGTCACGGTACTCAACTATCATCATCCTTCCTTGCTTCAGTTCCTTGAACTCATCTCTCATCCTAGTGACCAAACCTTGTGGCACATGGGTGCGTCTGAACTTGATCTTGAATGCTTCCCAAGTCATCATCTGACCATCATTCATGGTACGGGTGCTATTCCACCAGGCTCTTGCATCTCCTACCAGATAATGGGTGGCAAACAGTACTTTCTCATTCACTTCAACTCCTGCGACCTCCAGATTATTCTCCATGGTTTGCAGTCAGTCATCACCATCTAGGGGATCCTCAGACTTAATAAAGATAGATGGCTTGGTGTTCTGAAAGTTCTTGAGTTTGGATCATGGTGATCTTGGTTTCCATGGCCTTGATTATTGTGGGCCATCTGAGCTATCTGTTGAAGAGTGGCTAGGTTAGCTTGGCGTTCGGCTCTACTAGCTTCATGGTCAAAAACTAGCATTTGCAGAATCTACAACATTGGGTCCTGAGATGAGCTGCTTCCTCCGGGGTTTCCACGAGTCATCTGAAGTTTGAGATAGATAATGAGATAAGAGGGAAATTTCTAAGGTTCATGGTTTTGTTTCAAAAACTCTTAACTTTGAGTTTGACTCAGGTTTTTGCAAACTAACAACTTCTTCTCATTCATTCATTCAAAGCACACCGTACATACACACACCACACACAAGTAGAAATAGATGGTTTTAGGAACCATTCTGTGAAACTACGATACAGTGGGACCGATACAACTCATTCCTACAGTAGTGCTCAAGTGCATCTAATCATCATCAATAAAGTCAGAATCATCATCATCAGTGTAGAACTCCATGGCATCATCCTCTAGGTAGTCGTTGTCATCACTAAGGTAAGAGTAAAGATCTCCCTGGATATCTTCACCTTCCTCCTCCTCCTTCGCTTCAAGCTAGAATTCCTGTTCACGGATGTTCTTCTCGAGAGTAGCCACCTTCTTGCAAAGACGATCGTTGGTGCGATCCTTCTTGTCGCTCTGACGACGAAGTGATTGGCGCTCCTTGGTGAGAATGGCGAGAGTCTGGTCCTTTTTTACGGCAATGGCAAGGCTGTGGTTGGCATAGGCTCGGGCGTTGTCCAACTCCTTCTGCCTATCATACAACATGAAGTCAAGATTGTCCACCTGGTGCTTCAGCTCCGGGTGTCCTGGCATCTCCAAAGGCATTCCCATAGAATCACGCCTTGCAAAGTGAGCAAAGCGAGTTCCCTAGATTAAGTTGATGTTTTGCCCACACAGACAGGCAAGAGCTTCATGCATAGCCCTGGCTAATCCATCTAGCTAGTTGTTCTCTCGCAAGGTGAATTGGATCTTCTCCGAAGTGGGTGCTTCCATCTTGCCTCTGAGATCTGCAACTATCAGCTATTGTAGATCTCCTCTTATGTGATTGTTGAGTTGGGCCCCGAAGAATTCCAGGTGCGGGTGCTCAAGATACTCTTACAGTGCATCTAGATCCCTCTCAAAGATCAGTTGGCCTCCGTTGCCCAACTTGTAGAACTTGCAATACTATACTTCCATCTATAAGAATTTAGGATGAGTAAGTTAGTGATGTGATCAAGTGTGTCAAGTTTTAAGTAGGAATGTAAGAATTTTTGAGGAACATGTGTTTTTTGAAAGAATCAAGGATAAGAGTGGGAATAGGTTTTCATAAATACTCACTTCTTTTGTTTTGAAACTAAGATTTTGTTCGGATGTCCATTCTAACTAGGGTCTCCTATGGTCAGGATTAGCTCTGATACCAACTTGTCAACACCCAGATTTTTAATCCCAGATGCCTATTATGCCATACCTCACAATCCCAGGATTACCAATTTTGCAAGACATAACAGATTGGATATCACAGTACATCATCCATTACAAACAATAATAAGGTCTAACAAATTAAGGATCTCATGATCCAGTCTTAATA
Source organism: Avena eriantha (assembly GCA_910589775.1). Lineage (NCBI taxonomy): Eukaryota > Viridiplantae > Streptophyta > Magnoliopsida > Poales > Poaceae > Avena > Avena eriantha. The sequence goes on from OU342741.1 coordinate 471,525,890, forward strand.
CAAATCAAGCAGCGGAAAAGAAAAATTGTAGGGGCTCCATCTTCAGAGTCACAGGCAATGCTGACGACGGGAGATGATCCTAGTTGTCGTAGACCTCCTGCTATCCATCATCCTGGTAGTCCTCCTCATAGTTTGGCCACGGGAATAGCCAGGAACAAATCCATGAGTACTCTTTAAGTACTCGCAAACTATCACTAACAAGTAAGGTAGTTCTAGTAGGAATCTTAAGCTCCAGGTTTATTTGCAAAAAGCCAGGTTTATCTAAACTAAGTTTAGAAGTAAAGAAAGCTATGTTAACGTTCTAAATCACTTTAAGTGGGAACCTAGTTTTCATATCCACAACCCTGTTGTGGTCAAGTCAAAGTCATAGTTCACTTCAGAAGTCATTTTGAAAACATCTGACGACGGAACAGTATGGCCACTCCAACTGTCCATGACCGCGGACGCGGCTATTTGAATAGTTTGACACTCTGCAGAGGTGGTACACTTTCACCACAAAATTCGATACATCCGTCAGGGATAAGCCTGAATCATCATACTTAGTATGCGGATAATCAATCATAACCTTTCAATTACACACTCTAGTATAGGCACCTCCCCTATGAGCTTGGCCTCCCAGCCATGGCCATCTGCCATCCTGGGCACTGCATAGGTGGACATTCACACTCACGAGGTAGCCTCAGCTCAAACCTATTCCGCGAGGGAACCCATACTAAGGCATATAAACTTCCGGCTAAGCCCTACCCAATTTGGGTTGTGGTTGTACGGTAAAATTGGAATGGTATCGCATCCGAACCCAACTATCAGTTTTTGTAAAGGGCTAAGGCTCATGCCTCAACATTTTCATCATCAAATCCTTTTGTGTTTCTCAACACATGTCAAAACATCTCAATAGAATGAATCATCATTCCAAGGTTTTCATAGTCATTTTCACAAAGTATTCCCATCTAAAGTGATCAACTTTTATGCTTAGCTCTAGCCACTAAAGTTGAGGGTATTCACTAATGAGGGGTGCTAATCTCCAATCTCATGCCATGGAATGACATCTAAGTATAGGCCTAGTTTTATACTCTTTATGCTATCTATACTATTTTTCCAATACTCTCAAAGCACTAACTAAAAGTAAAGAACTTTGGTAAAGTAAAAGAATAAAGCTTGCAAGTAAAACTTGGGATGGATATAATCAAAGTTGCATAACCAAGCATGCCTAATGCATCTTTCTTAGTTTAATACTTGCAAGTGTTAGCTTGCATGGTATAAGACTTGCAAGTGTTAGCTTGCATAGTTCTAGCTTGCAAGTAGTGATGGCTTGCCTTGAGTAGAGCAGTGGTTGAAGTTTTCCTCTTCTTCTTCTTGGTAGTACTCCTCCTCCTCGTATCCCGGGTCGGTACTATCATCTATAAATGAATACGGGGTACACAATCACTAATCAATCCTTAACTAATTCTATTTAGCACACTAAGGTTCACACTTGATGATCTAGCATCATCACATGAATTAAAGACTTAATCTTGTTTATTTTAGAAAAGTAATTTCTACTCATTGAAATTAATTAATATTTAATATTCTCCAATTAAAATATGGGATCATGTTGACACATGTCATCACCACATATTCTAATACATGGGAATGTGATTTAAAGTGTTGATCATATTTTATAAAGTTTAAGATTATCATTTGATAGATTTAAAGTGACTAGAAATTCCTATATAGCATTATTTTGGTACTAGTCCAAAGTCACTGCCTGCAAACCTAAATATTTTTACGTATTCAGATAGATCTTATCAAATGTGATTTTTGAGAGTTGGAATCAACTCAAAAGCATTTATGGTTGATTTTTGAAAAATGTTTGAAGTTGAAAAAGTCTATGTCTTGTTATTTTTACTATAGGTGATCTCTAACTCCAAAATAGTTAAATCCAACGGGCTTGGATAGATAATTCAAATATCTTTCTAACAAAATTGGAATCATGCAATTTGGTTTAGTGAATCTCTTTAAATTGATTTTCGAATCTACTGACAAAATGTGGTTTTAACTAAATTGGAAAATCCTTCTTTGAATCTCCAGGCCTGTGCGGGAAACTAAATGGGCTGGCCCAATCTACACAGCACAACGCAGCAGGCTGATGCCAGAGGGGGTCCACTAGTCAGCGAATTAAACTAACTAAAACGGTATCTAAGAATCTAGGCCCTACGATTAAAAGACAATCTAATGTCTATGATTCGTCGTCTCCGACGAATAGCTCCGGCGAGGAATTAAACCTAACGAGGTGGTGGGGGTATGGTGAGGCTCACCTAGGCTGCAGCTAGGGTCAGGGATGGGGGCAAACGATGTGGTCGACGATGGTAGTTCGAACGGTGGTAGCGGCAGCTCCTGGGGCGGCTTTAATCGACGGCGCCCTTCTCCTTCTGCAGCGGCAGGCTTCGGCCAAATTCTAGTGAAGCGGCGCTCGCCTTACTCCGGGGAAGGGTGAGGGAGTGTCAGTGAGGAGTGGGGAGTGTGTTGGTGTGGAGAATGGAGGCGGAAGGGGGCCTCTATTTATACAACGGTGAGGGGACTGAGCAGCATGGGCTCAGGCTCGTCGGTGATGATGATACCGGTGGCTAGCGACGCGGCTGAGGGTAGGGGGCGGTGCGGTGTTCCCTGGCGATCGTCACTAGCTTAATGGCTAGGCATGGGGCGGTCTAGGTTGGTCGGGCGCGGGCGATGCTCTACGCGGGAGCGGCGGTGTTTGCGACGGTGCACGGGTGCTATGAGTCACGCGGCGGCGAACTGGGGTGTCTGGGAGGTTGTGGTGATCATGGCGAGTGGGCGCGTGCATGGAGAGAGCGAGGCATGGTCTGTGCTAGGCGGTCGGGTGAGGCGCTCTGGCGCGTTCTCGACATGGCGCAGAGAGAGTGGACGCGGCTTGTCTTGGGTGGTCCAGAGCCAGGCTGCGGTCGTGGCTTGGACATGGGGTGGCGGTGGACGGTGGCGTGTCTGGATCGCGTCGTGGGCGAGGGCGGCATGGTCTCTGGCGCTCTGTCCACTGTCGGCCGGAGAGGCTGGCTTCGGGCGGCGGCACACTAGTGCACAACAGCTAAGGGGGGCTTGTCTATGTACTGTTAGACACTAGGGAGACATGGGAGTGAAGAGGGAAGCAATTGGTCGAGGATCACTGCTCAAAATAGTGAAGTTAGGCCAGAGTTAATTAGTGTAAGCAAGGTGTTTGTTTAAATGGCTGAAATAAAATTAGTTTGAAATTGTTGAATGAAAATATGTGAGTGATCATATCTTATGCTTGGGTGTCTATGATTGTTGGGGATATACTTTCCGGGTATCCTCACAGTTCCTCACTGACCAGGGTGGCCCACTTCGGGTTAGAGCTTTGCTTCACGGGCGGCCCAGTCAGGAGAGAAGACGGAGTCCAATCCGGCTACGGGAAGGCCCAGAAGACATACCAACTTAGGCACATAATGTTACTTGTAGTTCAAGATGTACTCTGTAACCAACTCTTAGTCGTAGCCGGATTGATCTCTCCTGTAAACCCTAGGCCGGATATCTATATAAGCCGTCCTAGGGAGAGCCTTTAGGGCACAATACAATAGTCTACAATCTCAACTCGCACAGGCGATACCCTTGTAACCCATAATCCGGCTCTGCCATATTACTGGATTGCTAGCAGGAGTAGGATCCGTCCAAAGCCGGCGGATTCGAACCTGGGTAAACTTGTGTGCTCACCGTCCCGGAATTCCGTACATCTCACACCCCTCTCTTCCACACGCCTCGAGGACCCCCTCATGGCGTACTTGTCCTCAATCCAACGACAGTTGGCGCCCACCGTGGGGAAAGTGAGCTACGGATCTGCGTTCCGAGCAGAATCTGCAAGAATCAGAATCGGCGAGACCATCGCCGTCGGTTGCATCCTCTACGCCAGCAACGTCCCTCTCATCATTCTCGACGAGACTTGGATTTCGGCTAGGGAGGCCGTGACTGTCTATACAATCATGTCTTTTGGCGAGATCGATGTTTATATCAGTTTCGCTGAACCTACCCAACCCACCCTAGCGGTGATGAGAGAGGCAGAAGAATCTTCTGGGTCCCCTTTGTCCGCGGAGGCGGGAGAGTTCCGGATCTTAGAAAACCCTAATCCCACCCAGCCCGCACCAGTTGCGGAGATAGTGGAGAAATCTGAGCCTGAAGAAGACCTCACGGTCCAAGTCGAATCTTGAGTGGATCTCCCTAGAGAAGCCGGATCCCAGATCGACCCACCCGTGGAAGTCGAAATCCAGGAGGAGCATATCAATGACACTGATTCCGGCTCTGACGATACCGGGACAGACATGCCTTTCCTTAGGTACACACTAAGACGTATGATACTGCAAGGCGCTAGCGCAGATGCAATCCTCGAAACCATTAAAAGTTTCGACATGGCTGATCGCGAGAGCCGCAGGTACCTCAGGAAGCACGCGTCGCACTTCGTAGGATATGTTGGATCCGGATCTGGCTCTGCCGATGCTGGAGAAAACACCGATTCGGTGCTGGAGGCAATTGGAACAAACGCCGACGTTCCCGCATCCTCGGATGAATCTATGACGTCGGCAGATTTCCGAAAGTTCTCCGCGGAATATGAAGAGGAGTACAACTCCAAAGCTGCAGAGGAAGGAGAAGCCATGGATGAAGGATCCGAGGAACACTCTCCCAAAGCGTAGGATGACATGGACGTCGGAGACAATCCCGAGGTCCAGATGTCTGAAAGTACCGATTAGAGCTTGACTCCGGGAAACGGACCCAAAGCCGTCTTTGCTACCGGTGCTGCCAAGAAGGCAAAGAAGAAGAACAAGACCCCGGCAAAATACCCTCTCACAGAGGAGGTAATCGCCGAGGAATATGAAGAAGACTCGGATGGAGCGCTTATCCCAGAAGAGCCAAAAAAAGAAGCATCGGTGGATGGACACGTGATCACTGAAGGTGCGCGTAAACTCATCGATGCCGCATTAACCACAGCTATCCCTACAGCTGCAGAACTTACTGCAGATGAGCTGGACGAAAGGGCCCAAGCCCTAGAAGCGCGTCGTCAACAACTCCTCGATGAGGCCAAAAACATCGAGGTGGAGAAGAAACGCATGTCAACCAAGGAATATATGTCTCGGTTGCATCAGAAGACACGGAAGCGTCACATCAATGATGCCCAATTCCCATGTGTCAGTGCCGTCCTTTTCGGGGACGAGATGGGGAAGCCACGGAAAGATAGCAACGGAGATTGGGTATACCCAACCCCAGTACAGAATACCGTGGCAGCCCAAGAAATACTATCGGCTAATCCAGGACCGGAGGAGATCCGTTTGGGTATCAAGCTACTCAACAAGGGATTGGAGCAGCAGAAGGTCGCCATGTCCGGAAGTCAAAAACTGGTCTCGGATTCTGACCAATGTCGTACAGATCCGGCATGGGCTGACGCAAGATCCCATTACGTTCGGGCGCAATATCATAACCCCGAACACAGGGAAGACAATTATTCAAGAACCAGATCGTCGGGACAGCATCGCAGAGCTACACATAATTGGAGCAATGTTGCTCCAGCGGCTGAGAAAGACGCGATCGCTGCACTGAATCCGAGGAATCCTCCCCGACGAGAGTACAACGATCAAAAGGGAGAAGATAAGGAGAAACGTCGGGAGGAGGATCGTCAGAGAATGCCACCTCCTAGATATGAGAGCTGTCTGGCTGAGCCTCACCATGGTGGGAACGAAGGACGAAGGAACGACGGAAACCACGCTGGAACAAGCCGGCTGGGGGCTCGTCGTAGTCAAGAACCTCCCCGGAACCGGAATAATGACGCTCCGGACAGAGACCGGCGATCAGCCGGAAACAATTCAGCTGCCCCACCCCCTCCACCAGGAAGTTATCACAACGGCCCCCAAGGAGGGCAAGGACGACATGGCGGAGGAGGCGGTGGCAGAAGCCGAAGTCCGGCTCCAAGGAACCGCAGCCACAACCGACATTCGGGACGATCTCTATCCTCGAACGACGCAAGGCACAGGATCAACTCCAACATAGAGGCTCGGCGCTACGAAAACGATGACGTGTACGTGGGCCCAAAGTGCTTCGGACCATGCATCAAAGCTACAAAATTCCCGGAAGGATTTCCTATCTCAAGACATATCCAAGCCTACGACGGCATTGCTTGGCCAGACAACTGGTTACAGGACTTCTTCCAAGCGTGCTGCATCGCTAAAGGCGAAAACAGCCTGGTCGCAACCCGATATCTCCCACTTATGCTGCGAAAGACGGCACGATCATGGCTCAATGAACTTCCGGTGAACACCATCCATAACTGGTATGACTTGCAAAGTGCGTTCTTTCGGAATTTCGAAGGCACATATCGGAGGCCCTGTACAGTTGGAGACTTACAGCGTTGCACCCAGAAAGCCGGAGAAACTTGCCGAGATTACCTCAGACGATGGATCGACACCAAGAACTCCTGTGAAGGAGTAAATGATCAAACCGCGATAGAAGCTTTCATTGCAGGTCTCCCAATTGGTTTACTGCGCCATCGCTTGAAGTGTGACAAGGTTACTGATCTGGGAGAGATGATAGAAACAGCGAGCAAGTATGCAGATGCTGACGATGATGCAGAGGGATTACTCAATGTCCTGGCTGTGCCACAGTCGGCAAAACAACCAAAGCAACAAGCTCAGAAGCGCAAAAACACCCCGGAAGAAAAAACCCAACGCGGAGACAGCAGTGGTCACTACTGTTTCCGGGTCTGGAGGACGAGGAGGACGTGGCGGAGGCTGCGGGCGAGGCCGTGGGACGTCAAGGGTCCAAGGTAGAGGAGAGCAACAACCAGGCAAAACCTACACTTGGGCCGACATTGCCAATAACCCATGTGTGCATCACTTAGACGCCAATGGGGGCTCGTCCCACACCAACGCTGAATGTCGTTTTAATGACGACATCAAGAGAGATGATACCGCGGGCTACAAAGCTAAGCGAAAGAAGGGAAAGAAAATCCTGAAAAAGACAAGGAGACCAAGGAAGATTCCGACATGGAGGAAGCTGATGCTTCAAATCCCAAGCCGGAAGGGAAGAAAACTTTTCCCACCAAGAAGGACACTTACGTCACCTTCCTCGGATCTCAACCAACAAAGGTCAAGAAAGCAGTTCTCCACGAGCTCAATGCAACAGTTCTGGCTGTCCCTCAATATCTGGACTGGTCGGAGGTGGAAATCACATTTGACCGCGCTGACCATCCGCCTAAGCTACACAGGCGAGGAAAATACGCCTTAATCGTCAACCGACTTATTGACGGTTATGGTTTCTCCAAGACCCTCATGGGCGGTGGTAGCAGCATCGATATTCTCTATGTTGAAACGCTCCGCCGGATGAAGATCTCGAAAACATAGCTGAACCATAACTCTGTGATCTTTCACGGAGTTGTCCCAGGAAGACAAGATGATTCCCTGGGAGAGATCACTTTGGATGTTACTTTTGGAACTCCAAAGAATTATCGGACGGAGGCACTTTCCTTCGAAGTAGTCCCGTTCAAGAGCGCATATCACGCTATATTCGGACGTCCGGCTTACTGGGCTTTTATGGCTCGTCTGTGTTACATTTACAATACGATGAAAATTCCAGGTCCCAACGGCGTGATCACCGTCAGGGAAGACCCGAAGAAGGCGCGAGAGTGCGAGGATGGAAATGCCGCCTTTGCAGAAGCCGTGCTGCACGCCCAGGAGTACCAGGAGATCAAGAAGAGCATAGATCCGTCCGAGATGCCCGCAACGAAGAAGGAGGTCACAAAGCAAAATCCGGAGTTCAAGGCATCAGAAGAGATGAAGCAGACGCCGTTGAAGGATGATGACCCCTCCAAGGTGACCTAGATAGGCGCAGGCCTAAGTAGCGCATAGGAAAGCGTGCTCGTCAAGTTCCTCCAAGCAAACCAAGATATCTTCGCATGGCAGCCATCTGACATGACCGGAGTACCTAGGGAACTTGCCGAGCACTCTCTAAATGTAAACCCAAATGCTAAACCCGTCAAACAGTCCTTACGACGGTTTGGCGATGAAAAGCGTAAGGCAATAGCTAAGGAACTAGCGCGGCTCGAGTTAGCCGGATTCGTAGAAGAGGTCGTCCATACTGATTGGTCGACCAACCCTGTAATGGTCCCTAAAAAGGACACCACTGATTTAAGGATGTGTGTTGATTATACTACCTTGAACAAGGCTTGTCCAAAAGATCCGTTCGCTCTGCCTAGAATTGATCAAGTTATCGATTCTACAGCAGGCTCGGAACTCCTCTGTTTTCTCGACGCATATTCCGGTTATCACCAAATCCGGATGAAGGAATCTGACAAAGTCAAAACTTCATTCATAACCCCCTTCAAAACCTTCTGTTTTGTTACGATGCCCTTTGGGCTAAAGAACACAGGAGCTACGTACCAGCGCACGATGCAGCGTTGCCTCCATGACCAACTCAGACGCAATGTGCATGCATACGTGGATGATATCGCGGTCATGTCCAAAAAGAAGGAAACGTTGATTTCCGACTTGGAGGAGACGTTCGCCAATCTACGAAAATACAACATCATGCTTAACCCGAAGAAATGCTTCTTTGGAATACCAGCCGGAAAATTGTTAGGTTTCATCGTGTCTCAAAGAGGCATAGAGGTGAACCTGGACAAAATCAAGGCTATTCTCAATATTTACAGGCCAACTCGCCTGAAGGATGTACAAAGATTAATTGGTTGCATTGCTACGGTCAGTCGATTTGTAAGCCGTCTTGGTGAAAGAGCCGCACCATTATACAAACTCCTGAAGAAGACCAAGGATTTTGTCTGGACTGACGAAGCTGAAGCTGCACTACAAGATCTGAAAAGAGTACTCTCATCTGCTCCTATCCTTGCAGCGCCGGAACCTCAGGAACCGATGTTGCTTTACATTGCTGCGACAAATAAGGTTGTTAGTATCGTCATGGTGGTGGAGAGACCAGAGGAAAATCAGGAACACCTGGTGCAGCGTCCGACGTACTTTGTTAGCGAGGTCTTGACAGAGTCCAAACAGCGGTATCCGCATTACCAAAAGTTGGCTTGCAGTGTCTTTCTAGCATCTCGTAAGCTATGACATTATTTTCGGGAGCATCCAATTACTGTGGTGAGAAAAGCTCCCATGAGAGATATAATCAATAATAGCGACGCCACTGGACGCGTCGCCAAATGGGGAATAGAGCTCTCAACTTTCGACATTGAGTATAAACCTCGGACATCATTCAAATCCCAGATCTTTGCTGACTTTGTCGCTGATTGGACAGAGACCAAGGAAAACATGGTCCTCCCTGAGTCGGAATATTGGACCCTCTTTTTCGATGGGTCTAAGGCTCGAGGGGACTCGGGGGCTGGCGTGGTGCTCAAATCACCCCAAGGAGATAAACTTTTATACGTGTTGCAGATCCACTTCACAGTGACAAATAACATTGCCGAGTATGAAGCACTGCTGCATGGAATCCGGATTGCTAAGGATATTGGCATCCGACGTTTGATGTGTTACGGAGATTCGGATCTTCTTGCTCAACAAGTGTCGGATATTTGTAATGCAAATAAGCACATGGCAGCATATAAAGCTGTCGTGGATGATCTATCTAAATCGTTCGAAGGGTTTGAAGTTCAACACATCCCTTGAGCAGAAAATGAGGAAGCAGATGCACTATCCCGTACAGGCTCTGCGCGGAAAGAGGTCCCGGATGGCACTTTTTTAGAGCACCTCAAAGTTCCCTCAATAAAGGGAGTAGACGAGGAATATCCGACCAAATCCGACTCACCTTTGATAGCAGTTCTAGCTGTAATTCCCAGCTGGACTCAACCCTACCTTGATTATTTTGGTAGATGGCAAATTACCCGAAGACGAGGTGCTGATCCGACAGATTATCCGATGAGAAAAAGCCTATACTATTGTTAAAGGTGAGCTCCATAAACGGAGTGTTTCTGGGGTTTTTCAGCGTTGTGTATCTTCGGAAGAAGGAGTGGAAATCTTAAGGGGAATCCACGAAGGCGAGTGTGGTCACCACGCTGCAGCCAAATCTTTAGTGGCAAAAGCTTTTCGACATGGATTTTTTTGGCTTACAGCTCAGGCAGATGCCGAATGGTTAGTCAAGAAATGCAAAGGCTGCCAAAAGTACGCCAAGCAAGCTCATGTTCCGGCTGATCAGCTGCGAACAATCCCTATAACATGGCCCTTTGCGGTCTAGGGGCTTGATATGGTAGGACCATTTAAACGAGCTCCAAGTGGATTTACTCACCTCTTAGTGATGGTGGATAAATTCACCAAATGGATCAAGGCTAAACCTGTCACTAGTTGTGATGGAGCAATAGCCAAAAGATTTGTCGAGGATGTTATAATCCTGTATGGTTATCCGCATAGCATTATCACGGACAACGGGAGTAACTTCTCTATGGGAGAATTGGCTGAATTCTGCGACGAGCAAAATATCCAGCTTGACATTGCGTTAGTCGCACATCCACAAGTTAACGGACAAGTCGAAAGAGCAAATGGTTTAATTCTACAAGGCTTGAAACCAAGACTCGAAGCACCACTACGACGTGCTGCGGGGGCTTGGGCAGAGGAATTACCCTCTGTAATTTGGAGTTTACGAACAACTCCGAACAGGTCAACATGATACACACCTTTCTTCTTGGTCTATGGCGCAGAAGCAGTTCTTCCTAGCGATTTAATTCATACTTCTCCTAGAGTGGCCGCGTATATCGAAGAGGATGCCGAGATTTCTCGACAAAAGTTCGCGTCGTTGCTGAAATGAGATCTACAGCCTATCAGCAGAAGTTACGCAAGTATCATAGCCAGAGAGTCCGAACGAGATCTTTCAATAAAGGCGATTTAGTTCTCCGGCATGTGCAACAAAGAAAGCACAAACTTTCCCCAGTATGGGAAGGGCCCTTTTTAGTTAGTCGAGTATTGCACAATGGATCGTACTATTTAACTGACATGAGGCCAGTCAAAGAAAGACCTGCTACTAAGAAGAGAAAAAGAGCTAGAGGCAGTACAAATCCAGATGAGTTAGACAGACCGTGGAATATTGCTCAGCGACGTCCCTTTTATTCTTAGTTTATCCTTCTTTGTAATCATACATATGTACATGTTCTTTGAGAAATAAAAGTTTTGGTTGCCTCAAAGTTTTTCTGAGAAGTTTTTACCATCTTATTTCCTAATGATCATGTCATAGTCGAAAATCCCAGAATGCTTGAAAGTACTTTATGCTCATGTTCGTTCTGGTTTAGATTTCCAATTCTATAAAACTGCTACCTTCGGGTATAACTCTAAAAATTCTAGTCTTTACTTGGGTTATTTGGCTGATTGCTGGATGCGGGTATTTTCCGAGTAGTGAATTGTTGGTACTGGAAGCCGGCTTTGTTTTCAAGTTTAAACTGGTTTAGCAATTGAGCTCCGTTGCTCGGCAAAGTTTCCGGCTGAACGTTTAGCCGGCTCACGAAAGGGACAAGGCGGAAAGCCAGATAAACGATAAGTAGAGACGGAAAATTTCAAGTGCTTATGTAAACATTTCAGGCACACAAAAAAGTCTAAGACAAAAGTGCTGAATAGATAAAAAACTTAGCACTAGCAAAATCAATAGTACTTAATATTTTACAAACGCATCATGTTCTTTCACAGAATAATACATAAATTTGTGGTCTATGATGCAGGAGGAGATGAAGCAGTTGCCGGCTCGCTGGTTACTCCGCCTTGATATCGTGCCGAGATGTCCGGATCCGAGGTGGTCTGTTCATCGTCAGAAACTTCTTCGGCTTCTTCTGGAGGTGGTGGCGGAGTAGCTACGCGGGTGAAGAAGGGGATCTCATAGCTGGTCAGATCAGCTACGTGGCACCCATATCCGGTGCAGGAGTGCATGATGGCTTGAAGGTCTTGCTCCTGGCCGTCTTCGTCTACCTTGCAGTACCCTCTGGTCACTTGCCATATCTGCATGTTTCCATGGTGGCTCATGACCATGGTGAGAGCGTTCTGTGCAGCAGTCCGCGCGTAGGACATGTTCCAGTCCCGAACAAGCTGCGGCATCTCCTTGGCCTTGTCCTGCACCTGAAAATCTGACATGCTTGGCATGGCCGGAATCCTGAGAGACTCGCCAATGTCCTCAAGGGACTGGCGGAAGTCATGAAGAAGATCACCGACTTGGGTAAGCCGGTAGGTGCAGGGCTCGAAGGAGGAAGAGTCCGTCAAGTACAGAGGACCTATACACAAAACAAGTTAAGAAAAATCTGACATTGATAAAAGTCGAAGAAAAAGATATGTCAGAAAGATGGAGTGTACCAAGAATGACGTCGTCAATCTTGGCCTTCTCCTCCCGGAGACTCTGGAGTTCAGCCCAAAGCGCCTGGGAGATGTCCTTCTCTCTGCCAAGCTCATTCTTGAGGTCCGAGATAACTTTATCTTGAGTGGCAATCTTGCGATCGCGCTCTTTAGTGGCCATGGAGGAGGATTCTAGGCTTGAGCTATGCTCGTTTCATGATCCGTCTTGAGCTTATCCAGCTCTTGGCGAAGTCCCTTGTTCTCCACCACCAGGGTTTTGAGGTTCTCGGCCTCTTCAATCATAGCGATGGATTGTTTCACCAGCGCTGTAAGTCAAAAAAGAACAACAGTTCAGAAAAAGTTCGGCACTCAAAAAAGTAAAAGACAAGGTTTGAATCTCGGAATTTTTACCTTCGGCTTCATCCTTGGCTACCTTGAGTTCGGCATTTTTAAGCCGGAGAGCCTTGATCTCTCTCCGCTTATTGCAGACATTGGTCAGTAATTTCTGGTTATAGGAACATACTTTCTGTAAGTCAGAATACCCAAAGTCAGAAAGCTACTTAAAACTCGGGCTAATATTTTTTGCTAAATATCAGTACGAGCCTTGGGGGCTACACTAGTTCATTCTTTGCTATCCTAATGAAAGCATAAACCCGGATTGTATATCCTACTTCATGCTTGGTGGCTGGAGGATATGATATAACATAATGTAAAACACAAGAGTTGGAATTCCGACTTACATATCGCTCGTGGGTGAGTTTGTCTAAACCCGCGTTCACTTTAGCTGCCACCTTCTCGGCGAGGGTAAGAGGGATTACTGGGGCTGTTGGAAGCTCGCCAGTCCTAATCCTCTTGTCGCGAAGGCGGACTTGAGCAAGAAGGTCGGAGAACTTGACGTCCTCTGCTTCTTGCGCTTCCTCCTCGGGGGATAGATGGCTTTTGTCTAGGACTTGCCTGGCCAGCCACTAGATCTCCTCTACAGATTTTCGGGACAGGCCAAACTTGGCAAGTCCCGGATTGCTGAGGAGGTTTTCGGCGAAGACTTCAGCGGAGGGATCATTACCCAAGGAGGGTTCACCCTTAGCTTGAGCTGACGCACCCACGATGACATCAGTGTGCGACCCAAGGATCGCAGACTCCATTGGAGGAGCTGGATCTTCTGCAACCACTAGAGAAGGAGTGATCATCGGAGTTGCAGAAGGTTGAGGGGCCGGAGTCGGAGGAGCCACGGCAGGGGAAGCTATGGTAAGCTTCATCTGACGTAAGGGCTTCGAAGAAGTTCCCTTGCCCTTGCCCTTGATGATTGATTTTGCTCTGAGAAGGTAATAAAGTCGGAAACATTACATCTCGGAAAGAAATTTGAGCAAAGTACAAAGGCGGAGAAGTTGTGACTGAAAGATACCTCTTCACGATAGGCACCTCCTTTGTGCCAACTGCCACTGTCGGAGCTTTGTGCTTCTTCAGCGCCAAGTCCGGCAGTGGGACTACTTCTGTCTCCTGAGAGAACTCGGGAGGATATCCTTCGAGTGGAGCAAGCTCCGACTCGGGGAGGTCAGCAAGCTGAAAACAGGAAAGCATATCATCATTGCAGTATATAACTTAAAGATTGAAACACATAAAAGGTGTATTGATGGAAGCTTACCGGCACCACGGGGTTTTCCGCTGTGTACATATCCAGAGAAATCTCCGGAATCCTCCTCTTGATCCGCTCCTTGATCAGCCACTTGATTTGGCTGATGTAACCTTGAGTGGTGTAGGATCTGGGGCTGATGCGGAGAGAGTCTTTTTTGGAAGACGTGATGGAGTGCATCAGTCTATCCCCGTGGTACTAAAGTGGCTGGATCCGATGTGAGACCCAGCACTGGACCAAGTCGGATCCCTTCAGACCCATGTGCTTGATCATATATTCGATCCGCGTCTTAGCAAGGATCGGATCGTCGGTGAGAGCCGGAGCAGCCTCGTCCCAGGAAGGCTAGGCCGTGGCGGCTCCGTCGACAAAAGCCGGCAAAGCAGTATCTTTGTCGGGAACCGGAATATCCCTATGATAGAAGAAAGTGGCTGGCCATTGTTTGACCGAGTCACTGGCAGCGATTTTGGGATAGGACCGGTCTCGTCTAAGAGAAAAGCTAATGGTGCCGGTGATGTAAGGAACACCGGCAGTGATGGAATTTCTCCAGACATGAAAATAGTACCGGAAGAGAAGCAAACTCGCCCTAATGCCGAGAAAGCCCTCGCAAAGCACATCATATGCGCTCATTTCTAGAAGTGAATTGGGAGGAAGATTGTGGAGTTGAACTCCATAGTGATCTATCACCTCGGAGAAGAACTCCGAGGAAGGAAAAGACAGACCTCGGTCTAGATGGGTGCCGAAGTGGACTCGCTCGCCCTCGCGCGGGTTGGGGATGGTTTTGCCGGAGCCGCTCCGCCAGTCGCCGGCGGCGAGAAGCCCCTCCTTCTCCACGTTCTTGAGGCCGTCCTCATGAAGGGCGCAGGGGATCCAGATTCCCCGGAAGCTTTCCTTTTCCGCTGCTGCTTCTGCCGTCGCCGCCGCCGCTGCTGCCGCCAAACCGGAGGAAGAAGACGATGAAGCCATTTCTCCGGTGAGATGACCTGAAAGTGGCGGCGCTGGGAGTTTCTATGGGGGGAAGGACGAGAGAGCTCTGAGCGTGCAGGAGGATTTGGAGGAAAGGAAACGACAAAGACAGGTGGAAAGGAGAAGGAGAAATCCAAACCCCTTATGTCCACCTAACTGCGCCAAGATTCGTGCAAATTGCTACAGTGTAACCGCCACGCGTCGTGGAAAGAACTGGGAAGGACCCACGCGATGACTGCGTCTCCTCGATCTCCTCGCTCGCATTGAAACGGTGCCCTGGTTCCGCAAACCGCGGACCCACCATGGTCGTGCTGACGGCACGCCTGTCAGATGACGTGACTTGACCATGCTTGTGTCTGGTGGCGTAGAAACCAAGTTCTGGCTTAGTTTAAAATCGAGCTGGAAAATACGAGTAACTAATTGATAGGTCCGACTTATTTTCAAGACCCGGATCGTATTTTTTGTTGTGAAGTTTCAGGAACCCTTCAAGATTCTGCAAGCCGAAGATCAAGCTAGACGATGATAAAATCCAACTTTGGATCTTGGAGGCCTCCGGGGGGTGCTGTTGGGGATATACTTTCCGGGTATCCTCACAGTTCCTCACTGACCAGGGTGTCCCACTTCGGGTTAGAGCTTTGCTTCACGGGCGGCCCAGTCAGGAGAGAAGATGGAGTCTAATCTGGCAACAGGAAGGCCCAGAAGACTTACCGACTTAGGCCCATAATGTTACTTGTAGTTCAAGATGTACTCTGTAACCAACTCTTAGTCGTAGCCGGATTGATCTCTCCTGTAAACCCTAGGCCGGATATCTATATAAGCCATCCTAGGGAGAACCTTTAGGGCACATTACAATAGTCTACAATCTCAGCTCGCACAGGCGATACCCTTGTAACCCATAATCCGGCTCTACCGTATTACTGGATTGCTAGCAAGAGTAGGATCCGTCCAAAGCCGGCGGATTCGAACCTGGGTAAAATTGTGTGCTCACCGTCCCGGAATACCGTATGTCTCACACCCCTCTCTTCCGCACGCCTCGAGGACCCCCTCATGGCGTCCTTGTCCTCAATCCGACGACAATGATTGCTTGGAGAAGTCAAGGTGAATTGATTTAGTTGGTTTTTGCAAAATGGTGATCTTACCATATGAACTAGATTCAAATTTGCACTATCCTTTAAATAGATTTGAAAATAGTTTATGTGGATTTGTAAAGTGGGCTTGGGTTCACTTTTACATGGTCTTGCAAGGGGTGAAAAGAAGTGGAATTGTTTCTGTTAGAATTTCTCTTCTAGGAACACTCAAAGTGGCCTAGTGGTTAACTTTGGTCAAAATGACCATTAGCTTATTTAATTCATATTTGATTTCTTTTTCTTTTGATTTTGTTTGTAATTGGCCTAGATGATGTAGTGTTCATCTTTAAACCACTTCTCATCATTTGTAACAATCAAGCATGGCAGATTCACTCAATTCTACACTAATGCAAAACACACATGCATTCATATTCAAATTAGTAACAAAAGTTTTTGTTAACCCTAAATTTGGGTGAGTAGAACTTGATAATCTTGATTAACATTTTTGGGGTGTTACACTTCCCCGCCTCAAACCTACCCAGTACCGATTCAACATCGCCCCTGACCTCGTGTACCCGTTCGCCGCCATGCTTTGCTGGTGGTGAGGAAGATAAGGAGGATATGAGCATGTGGGATGGTGGGGGATGAGAGAGAGAGGGGGTGGCGCGGGTAGATACACTCATATGCGGGACTATGTGAAGATGTCGCACCATCCTCACCGCTTTGACTAGAAAAATCAGGGACGGATGGCAGAAAAAAAGAATTGAAAAGGAGAAGCCACCTTCGCTCTCGAGCACTCCCTCTCACCTCTGCTCCCTCCGCCCCACCACTCATGAGGCCACCACCTCCCGTCCAGCTCCCACATCCAGCGTCGGCCGCCTCTACTTCTGTTGGAGATATGCCCAAGAGGCAATAATAAAGTGGTTATTATTATATCTTTGTGTTTATGATAAATGTTTACAACCCATGCTATAATTGTATTAACCGAAAACATTAATACATGTGTGTTTTGTAAACACAAAAGAATCCCTAGTAAAGCCTCTTATTAGACTAGCTTGTTGATTAATAGATGATCATGGTTTCCTGATCATGAGCATTAGATGTTATTAATAACAAGATCATATCATTAGGAGAATGATGTGATGGACACACTCCTGTAATTAAGCATAGTATAAGATCAAGTCATTTAGAAGTTCATTTGCTATAAGCTTTCATATACATTGTAACCTAATCCTTCGACCATGAGATCATGTTAATTGCCATCACCGGAGGGATACTTTGATGACATCAAACACCACTTCCGTCACTGGGTGGTTATAAAGGTGGCATTAGGTATTCTGAAAGTATGTGTTGAAGCGCATGGATCAAGAGTGGGACTTGTCCATCCATATGATGGAGAGATATACTCTGGGCCCTCTCGGTGTAATGCCATCCAATTAGCTTGCAAGAATGTGACTTGGCCACAAGGGATGCCATTCCATAGGAACGAGTAAATAGTACTTATCGGTAATGTGGTTGAACTAGGTATAGAGATACCGATGATCAAACCTCGGATAAGTAAAGTATCGTCAGACGAAGAGGAATTGGTTTCGAATGTTAATGGTTCATTTCGATCACGAATTCATCATAGAAATACGTGGGAGCCATCTGAATTTCTAGATTCCTCTATTAGTTATTGATCGGAGAGGAGTCTCGATCATGTCTGCATAGTTCACGAACCGTAGGGATACACACTTAAGGATTCGATGTTGTTTAGTAGATATGTAATATGTGTTGGAGAATCAAATTTTGTTCGGAGTCTCTGATTGGATCCAGGACATCATGAGGAGATCCAGAATGGTCCAGAGAATAAGATTCATACAAGGAAAGTCAATTTCCGGGGATCGGAAATGTTTTCGGTGTTTTGACTGAAAGCTTCTAGAATGTTCTAGAAGGTCCACCGCTTCGGAGGGAAGGGTTACATTCAAGTGACCCAGCATACCACTGAATTTGTACTGCACTATAGTCATTGACATGACATCCACAAAACACCATTCCGTAAATATCACATCCCTCAGAGTGGTACAACAGAAACATTGCGGGTCCATATTACAAACATACACACTTTATTATTATTACAATATCAAAAGTTCAAGACTTCAAGAGATTCAAACTTACAAACCAGATAACTTATTTCATAAGTTCAGCGGAAGAACGAAAAAACATAACGGTAACAAAGACGTGAGCTCAACGGCTTATTCTATAGGGTTCGTGCTGCTCGGCTCAACCTAGGTAACTACACTCTGGCCTAACAACTACTCTGACTCGTTGTCTTCAGCTCCATAGCGTATCCCATAGTCCACCCCTTCAATTCCACCGAACAGGTCCTGCTCTTCATATTAGACATCGTTCTGGACCTCCGTAGCATAGACCTGGTCATTCTTCTGGCCCTCAAAGTCTAGCAAGGGGTTCAAAGGAAAGGGTGAGTAACAGCGTTACCCAGCAAGTTCACTATATACAAGGTGGGAAGTTTGATGCTCTAACTACCACCTCATACTATAAGTCCTTGGTACTATGTAGTTTTGGTAAACATTTCTTCAAAGATTAATTTTATTATCAAAAACTATGCCCATCAGCCTTCACAGGTTGACTAGAACTTCATGGAGTTCCATTCCTGCCGCGTTCGTAGCTCCTTCCCGGAACAGGGAATAACATGTCACAATTCTTACACTCTACAGAGTGGCGTTACTTTACCCATAAGAGATCAACTCCTTGTTGCACAACTAGGCATACTTTCCTGTCCACAATTCCTTGTTGTGGGGCCCAGTAGGTGTCCAAGCCAATTAGTGGCCCTCTCGGTGACCCCGCATGAAGACATGATCTCCCCAAGAAGATATACCTCCATTAACCCCCATATAGGTAGATATAACCTTGGTAACCCCTTGGAGACCCTAGTGAGGAGATCATGTCCCTAGCAACCCCCATATAGGAAGATATACCTCCGACAGCCCCTCACGGAAATTCTAAACACCAATATCGCGGGGAAGTAGGAGTCCCACCCATCTGCTGAGTCCTCGGAAGGAAGGTACGGCCTCACGATAAGGTCATATGTCCATGCGAAAGGAAGAAGATCCAGCTGACTTCTCCGTCCCATTCCAGGTCTTATGGTTAACGCGTAATATACGGCGCTAGAATCACCGATGTCATGGGTTATTAAGTCCTAGTTGTGCGGCAACTGGAATCCTAGATTCCATTGTCATTCCTAATATTTATCATCACTTAGGATGATAATAGCATTTCATTTATTTGGGAAAATACTTATTTTCTGTTTATTTTAGAACATAGGTGATAACACACAATTTTCAAATACTTTCATAAAGGCTCTTCAAAGGACATGAGCAAGTGATGAACTTGCCTTGTGACTGTAGGGTAGTGAAGTCGGATACTTCCACTTGACCTTGAACTCCGGTTTCTACAGAAAACCATTATTGCCCGGTAAGGACAATATTTAACGAAGCAATATGCAATGCATAGTAATGTCATGCAATGATTTATTTTCTTTCTTCTTTGCGTGTTTTACCCACCTTGTAAAGGTTTTAAGTTTCTTTTAATTAATAAAATAAAGGCATTATTCAAAAATCATTAAATTCATATTATTTTGATATTTATCATTTTTATAATAACTAGTATGATTCTAAGAGTTTAAAATGAATTTATTTATTTTTTAACCCTTTTAAATATTTACCTAAAATTCCTTTAAGGAAATAAAACTTTATTTTTATCACACTTGATTTACTTTAAAAAAATAAAAACTAGTATTTTTCTATAATAGTACTTCCCTTTAGAATCATAAAAATGAATTTTATTCAATTTTAAGTGTTTTGTATATTTTTTATAAACTTCCAGAAGGAATATATATAATTTTAATAATAGATCTATATTTAATTACTTAAAATTACTATCTATTATTTTTATTGGATAGAGTATTTTTTGTGATTTCATAAATATATTAATTGTATTTTTAGGATTTTTTCTAGAGCCTAATTTATCTTAGGGATATATTTGTAATTATGTATTTTACATAAGTCCTTCTTTTAAAACACGGGCCTGACCCACTAGGCTATCCCGGTCCGACCTGACCCGCTTGGGCTGGGAAAACGCCCCTCAGTACTGGGCTGCTCACTCCCGGCCCGGTACCACCCACTCGCTCTCTCATCTTTCTCTCCTCTCTCGTGCGACACCCTCTCTGGCCGCTCGATGTTGCTGCTGTCGTGGGTGATTCCGGCTGCCACAGGCCGCCGTGTCTGTTGCGGTGGTGCAAGACGACACGGATGATGCTGCTGCTCGACGCTGTCTCACTCGATCTGGTGCTGGCGCTCTCCACTGGACACGCTGACCCCCACCTCGTGGCTAGGGTTTGGGGTCCGCCATGCTCTAGCGCTCCCTCGATGACGCTGTGGTGCTCGTGGCACCGCTCTTCCATGGCTACCACTACCATGTGCAGGTGCGGGTTGCAGCGCCCCCTCGGGGTGCTCTCCGTGCCGCCACCTCTCTGCCACCGGCCTCCTCTCTACTTCCTCTTCTATAACCTTATGAGGACCTCGAGTAAGTGCCCTATTCTTTTGTACGTGTTCTACCTTGCATCTATTCTATGCCACGTGGTCACTTGTGATGGATTTCCCGATATAGGGTTCATTCCTAAATTCCTAGGGTTCATTCCCCCTATAGTGGTAATTTAACAAAACTCTAGGGTTAATCTTGCCTATGGTAATCCTTTGATGTTGATCTACTATTAGTGTAGTGTCAATCTCTATTGAGCATGTTTGTTACTCTGTTCTCTATCAGAGAACACTCTACTGATCATGCTTTTGTTACCCTGTTCTCTGTCATAAAATTCTCTTTAAAGCATGCTTTGTTTAATGTGGATGCCCAAGTTGTTGTGGTTGTGGATTTACTCCTATGTAGTCGAGTTGAGATGCTCTCTATACTGATGCTTGGTTAATTTCTTACTTGTGAAGCACTGATGTGTTCAGTCTCAGGATTTAATCCTGTTACTGTGCAAATCCAACGTTACTAGTGCTAGTCTCTGCTCTGTGATTAATAAGGAGATGATTTATAGAGATATGATTCCTATATGCTTGTAGGAAAGTGATTAAACTTAGTGGTTTCTGTATAGTGTGGCCTAGTGATAGACATCATTGGTCTTTACTGTCCATTCTAAAATAAAGTGTCTATTTATGATTCCTAAATCATTTAGGAAGATGATTATCTTTGTTGAAGAGGATATGCTTGAGCTTGTACTCAAGTAGATATGAACCTGCTAGGTACAGAGGTGCTACCCTTCTAGTAATTTGCCATGTACTAGCAGCTGTGATGTGTATCTATCTAGATAAAAATAGATCATAGGGTCAGTGATGCTGGTCTAAGACCATGCATGTGCAAGAACACATGCCTTATCTAGCTGTTTATTATCTGCTGTCCAATATGTGCACTTATCATGTGCTTGCAAAGAAATGAATATGTAAGATGGAAAATGATTAGATATAAATGTTGGGATATACCCTGGTAGCCTTGCCTTGATGTTGCCTTTTACTTCTGGCTTGTGGTAGCCCTGGATTTGTTTTGGCTTCCACTTGGCCTTGTCTTGCTCCTCCTGGTGTTGTTGATCCTGTGTGGCCTTGCTGTCCACCTAGTACACCCCCCTCAAGTCACCATCTTTGCTGGTGATCTCCTAGGTTTTTTGTGGTGGAAAGTGACTTGAACTCATGGTATGGTTGCAAGATCTGGTGCTGTTCTTGGATGTGCTGGTGACAAACTGTGGTTGGGCTCTTTTGTGAAGTGAATAGCAAAGCGTGCTTTGCTCTATGCTGGTGTGATTTAAACTGCCCCTTTGATCTCTGCTGCTGACGCCTCAACGCATGCATTTAGGTGTGTGAGCCGCTTCACTATTTGTTTTGGCTATGGATGAGATCAAGTAAATATGGTTTACACTCCCCCATCCTTTTACTATTACTTATCCTGGTGAAACCTACAACTTTTCTACTTGGCTTATAATGTGGCATTGGAGCTATTTGCTTAAAAGAACAGATACTACACATTGGTGAAACTTGCCCATTTTAATTACTCTATGATGTAATATGAACAGTGCACTTCACTGTTTCACCACTGAGAGTAAAACTAATCAACTAAAATTTTATTTCTTTTTGAGTGGTTTACCTTATTTTGTAGGAACAAGGTTTGGATTGTCAAGACTTAGTTTAGGAATAGATAGGTAGTATAGATTCTTATGGTAATCTCCTTCTATTCTTCTTGTAAAGAACCTTGTAACAATATTTTTATGATTTAATAAAGATTCATTTTATTGGACTCTATTCCTTGTAATATTCTGTCTTGGTGTAAATATCCCTATTTGTAATATTATTATTATGGAATAAAGAAAAGAAATAAGAATTCATTTCTTTTTTGAAGTTTCTTGTCTTAAATTCATATTGTTGTTTAATATATAATCAAACGATGTTAATACATCCTTTTGGAAATCCACTTTATGTTTCTAACTTCTAATTTTCAAATATCCTTCAAATGGTTTAAATATCAACTTTGTATTCAAAATATTCCCCCCCCCCCAAAACACAATAATGCCTAAAGGCATGTCAAAATCTATAGCAATCACTTCAGAGAGCTATTCCTACCTCTGGTTAGTGAAAGAAACTCTGATCTCTTTAGTTTTTTATTTGGCAAAAAATTTACCCTGATTTTACAGATGAATGCATGCATATGCACAGATTCATATTTTCTACCCTTCGTTGGTTCCTAAATGCTGGGGTGTTACAGACTTCCCCCCTTAAATTAAACTTCATCCTGAAGTTTGTGGTTGTGTACCTGAGTAGTTCTAGATATGCTTCTTTTAAGTCATCATCTTTCTCCCATGTGGCCTCTCGCTCCGGGTGATGTTCCCATTGTACCTTACAGTATTTGATTGCCCTATTTCTCAACCTTTTCCAGTTCTCTTCTAGAATTTTACAGGGTTTCTCAACATAAGTCAAATCTACATGTAATTCAATTTCTTGATGTGTAATTGCATCATCAGGAACTTTAAGACATTTCCATAATTGTGACACATGGAAAACATTATGAACTTGAGCCAATCTATTTGGTAACTCAAGAGCATAAGCTATTGTTCTGTTCTGACTCAGTATCTTGAATGGTCCGATATATCTTGGACTTAGTTTTCCTTTGACTCCAAACCTCATAACTCCCTTCATTGGACTTACTTTGAGATATACCATATCCCCCACTTCTGGATGCCATGATCTTCGACTTTGATCGGCATAACTCTTATGGCGACTTTGAGCTATCTTCAATTGATCTCTAATAATATCGATGATATCTTGCTTCTCCTTGATATAATCTGGTGCAAATTCCTTGCTACTATCAGGTTCATACCAACATATTGGTGATCTACATCTTCTACCATAAAGTACTTGGTATGGTGCTACTTTCAGACTACTTTGATAGCTATTGTTGTAAGAAAATTCTGCCAACGGTAGATGATCTTCCCACGAACCTCCAAAATCTAATGCATAAGCTCTAAGCATGTCCTCCAAGATTTGATTGGTTCTTTCCGTTTGGCCTCCAGTTTTGGGATGATAGGCTATGCTGAAATCCAACTTTGAG
Source organism: Avena eriantha (assembly GCA_910589775.1). Taxonomy (NCBI): domain Eukaryota; kingdom Viridiplantae; phylum Streptophyta; class Magnoliopsida; order Poales; family Poaceae; genus Avena; species Avena eriantha. The sequence continues at coordinate 471,549,496 of OU342741.1, forward strand.
CCAAGTGCTTCCTGTAATTGTTTCCATAATGCTAAAGTAAACACAGATCCTCTATCTGATATAATCTTCTTGGGTACTCCTTGCTTACTTACTATCTCTTTGACATAGATTTCCACTAACTTCTTGGCATTATCTTTTTGATTTACTGGAATAAAATGTGCACTTTTCGTGAATCTATCCATAATCACCCATATCATATCTTTCCGCTTCGGTGTCATGGGTAATCATGTGATAAAATCCATACCAATTTCTTCCCATTTCCATTCCGGAATTTCTAAAGGTTGAAATGGTCCTGCTGGACTTTGATGTTCTGCTTTTACCCTTTGACAAGTATGACATTCAGATACATACTTTGCAATATCCCTTTTCATGTTATTCCACCAGAATAATTCATTAAGATCCATGTACATCTTCGTACTCCTGGATGAATTGAATATGGTGTCTCATGTGCTTCTCGGAGTATCACTTCTCTGATTTATGATACATCTGGTACTAAAAGATGGTTTTGAAACCATAAAGATCCATAATATCCTAGGTGAAAAACTGATTTTTGTCCTTTAGAAATTCTTCTGATTTCTTCAATAATAAATGGATCATCAAGTTGATGTCGATAGATCTCATGACGAAGATCACTCCTTTGCTCTTCTACAACCCTCATGGTAGCTAAGCCTACACGAACTTCTGTCCTTAGGAATTGTATCTCTAACCTTTCCAAATCCATTTGCAACTCTTTTGGTAATTCTCTATTGATGGGTTGATTATCCGTACTCTTCCGACTTAAAGCATCTACTACTACATTGGCCTTTCCTGGAGTATAGTTAATTGTAATATCATAATCCTTGATCAACTCTAGCCATCTTTTCTGCCTCATATTCAGCTCCTTCTGAGTGAAGAAATATTTGAGACTTTTATGGTCCGTGTATAGTTCACATCTTGCTCCATAGAGAAAATGCCTCCATCCTTTTAAAGCAAAGACCACTGCTGCTAACTCCAAATCATGTGTTGGGTAATTAACTTCATGTGGTTTGAGTTGTCTAGACCCATAAGCAATTACCTTGCGATCTTGCATTAGCACACATCCTAGTCCTTCTTTGGATGTGTCACAATATACTGTGTAATCTTTTCCGGTTTCCGGTATAGCTAGGATTGGTGTGGTTGTTAATCTGGTTTTCAATTCCTGAAAACTTGCTTCGCACTTCTCATCCCATATGAATGGTGCATTCTTTCTTAGCAATTTGGTCATTGGTCTAGCTATCTTGGAAAAACCTTCAATGAATCTTCGATAATGGCCTGCCATGCCTAAGAAACCTCGGATTTGTTTCACATGAGTTGGTGCATTCCATTCCAATACTGATTGAACTTTGGACGGATTTACTACAATTCCATCCTTACTAATTACATGACAAAGAAATTCTACCTTGTCTAACCAAAATTCACACTTGCTGAATTTAGCATGCAGCTTATGTTCTCTCAAGATTTGCAATGCTATCCTCAAATGATCAGCATGCTCTTCTTTATCCTTTGAATATATCAAAATATCATCAAAAAACACTATGACAAACTTATTCAGATATGGCATGAAGATTTTGTTCATCAGGTTCATGAATATTGCTGGTGCATTAGTCAATCCAAAAGGTACGACGAGGTACTCATGATGTCCATATCTTGACACAAAGGCTGTTTTTGGAACATCTTCAGGTTTGATTTTTATCTGATGGTATCTCGATCTTAGATCAATCTTGTAAAACACTCTAGCTCCTTTGACTTGATCAAACAGATCTTGAATTCTTGGCAATGGATATTTATTCTTGATGGTAACATTGTTGAGATTTTTGTAATCACCACACATTCTTCGTCCTCCATCTCTTTTATCCACAAAAATTACCGGAGTTCCCCATGGGGATACACTTTCTTGAATAAATCCTTTTCTAGCTAACTCATCAATTTGCTCCTTAAACTCTTTTAATTCTTTTGGTCCCATCTTGTACGGTGCTTGGGCTATTGGTGTTGAACCAGGTATCAGGTTAATAGTGAACTCTATTTCTCGATCAGGTGGCATTCCTGGTAACTCTGCTGGAAAAACATCTTGAAATTCCTTGACTACAGGAATATCTTCCAATTTGACCTCCCTCATTGAGTTCAATTGCAGATCTACCATGATATGACTATGTTTATCTCCCTGATAGACTATCCTTCCTCCAGTTGGAGACTTGATTAAAACGGTTTTATCCTCACAATTGGTCTGAGCCCCATACTCAGTCATCCAATCCATTCCTAACACTACTACTATTCCCCTTAATGGAATCACATAAAGATCTGCATAATAGGTTTGACCACAGATGGAGATAACTTGATTTAATTTTATGTTTCGAACTACCACGATTCCTCCAGCGGTAACTACGGTCATAGGTTTTTCTGAAGGTGCCCTTCTAATCCCGAACTTATCACAAAATTGTTTAGATATGAAGGAAGTAGTTGCACCAGTATCAAATAGAACTTTTCCAGGATTTGTGGGAATGTTGAGCGTACCTATCACTGCTTGATCTGATTTATCCACCTCCTCCAAGGTTGTGCAATTTAGTTTTCTGGTAGGTTTGCCTCTCTTGCCATTGTCGTTCTTGCCATAGCTTCCACCTCTGTTAGGTTGTCCACCTCCGCCTCTTGCTTGACCACCGCCTGATGTAGGCGAACCACCTGGTGGTTTCTTGGGACAATCGGGCTTCATGTGCCCCTTCTGACCACACCCATAGCATATGATTACTGGCTTCCGACATTCACTTTGAAAATGCCTAGGTAATCCACAATTGTGACAGATAACATTCCTTTCGATTGGATTTGCACCTCGATTGGGGTTGTTCTTGATATTGAAGGGTCGATTCCTTGGTTTGAACTCCAACTTGGGTTTGGACTTACTTGCTTGGATCCTCTTGGTTTCCTTATTTGCTCTCTTCCTTCGACCCTCTTGGACATTCTTGTAATCATCCTCAAATGTGATGGCTGCATCAAGCAGCTGTTGAAAAGTCTGCTTATTGGCTAACCTCAGTTGCATCTTCACAAATGGATTTAGACCACGCAGGAAACGCCTTTTCCTCTTTTCCTCAGTGTTCACTTCATCCTCAGCATAACGAGATAGTTGACTGAACTCCCGAATGTACTTCATGACACTAGTATATCCCTGTTGAATCTCTTCAAACTCCCTACGCTTCAGTTCAATAACACTTTCCGGAACATGATATTCATGGAATCTCTGCTTAAACTCCTCCCAGGTATACTCCCTACCTAGAGGTTGCATTCCTAACTGATTCTCCACCATGATGCTACAGGGCCAGTTAAGAGATATGTTGCATACCTCAACTTTTCCTCATCATTGCATCCTACAGTTTTCAACTTTCTCTCTATATCTGCTAACCAATCCTCTGCATCCATTGGCTCAGGAGCTGATGCAAAAGGTAAAGGCCTAGCATTTTGAAAGTCAGAAAGACTCACACCACGCCCTTCGGGTTCCCTCTGATGTCCCACTCGATCCACTAATCCCTCCATAAACTTTTTCTAGGACTCTTGCATCATCCGCATGTACTGCATAAAGTTCTGTTCCATCAATGGCCTCATTGGTGGTGGTGGTAAATTTGCCTGCATTCTGGCATCTTCATCCGCCTTTTCCTTAGTTTCGCGCTCCATGCGCTGCTGTTTGGTCTCGTCCTCTACACCCGTTTCCATACCCCCTAGTCCTGTAACATAAAGTGAACACTCATAATTACATCATGCATATGCGTTCTAAGCTCAACTTCATGCACAGAACTAGTCACACAAGGGAAAACAAGATCCAAATAAGAACCAAATATGCATTTCACATTACAAACATAGTTAGTACGACGTCATTACAAGCCCATACCATTTAGGTATTACAAACTCATGTGGATGCTATCCCACTTATTTAGTTACATCAAGTGCTCAGACTCTAACTCCCATATCATCATTGGGATACTCCTTCTCAAGGTCACACTCCCCAGAAGCTACGACGTTCATCGTACATACCTGGAATACAACCGTGCTGACGTGAAGTACGACACATCGTCTGTGGAACGACTTGCCTCTTCGATGGATGATACTCAGTATCAAAAGTATCTGGACTTGACACATCATCCAGCTGAAGTGCGTCCATACCTTCCAACTCATCTGAGGTATGTTTAGAAACATCCTCATCACTTTCTTCTTCAATCGCCTCCGGCATCCCAACTCCAGAGAAATCAACAGAATATTCTGCTTCCGGTGCTCCCCAAGTACTCTGCTGGGTACGATAGTCCTCAACTATAATTGGATAGTGCACGTTATCTAGAGTAGGATAATGTTCGGGTGACTCAAACACCCTTTCTTCAGGATCTTCCTCATTGGACTCTACATCCTCTACATGGACATCCCTTCCATCAACGGAATAAGATCTCACCTCCATGCAACTAGTTTGCCCGGTATCCCCAACCGAGTCTTCCACAGGAATATGATTCCCGGCAGATCCATCCATTGATCCGTACCTCCATCCTTTGGAGTTTCCAATAGGTAGTTTCGAATCCTCGGTTCCCCAAGAATTCTGTGGTACTGGATGACTAGTGCCCTCATCGGGATATCTAGTGGGTTTTGGCATAGGTGAATAAGGATATGGTGTAAAAGATGCTGGATCTGTAGGTATATCCTTAAAAGTTGGGCTAACCCTATCCACTGCTTCGTTCTCTAGTTGAGATGCTAACTTCTCCCTTTGTTCAGGATTAGTCAAATCCTCCAGCATATCAGTCTGATCCTCCACAATAATCTGGTGTGTCTTATACAAAGACCCAACTATCAGTCGATACTGATCCATAAACTTGGAAGCTAGTTTTGGATGCTTCTTTACTAAAGTAAGATGATCCGAAACTGGTTCCATGTCTATAGAGTCGTGAGGAATCACAGAATATGTGCTTCCAGCTAACTCTTGTGCTTTGTGCTCCCGAACATTGGATATCGCCTCCAGAATAGCAACATGGTATGCTGCTAAATGACTTCTACCTTTCCCCATTGGTAAATCGTGATGTAAACCAAGCTTTTCTGGTAGTTGGATGCTAACACGATATTTGGCTAACATTCGCCCATCATGGTATGTCAAGGTACTAATTGGAATATTAGTTGTGCAACCAAAAACCCTCAAAAGTTCTCGAAGTTGTTTAGTTAAAGCCCCCTGATAATCATCGAGAGTTTCTTCTTTCCTTGCCAAAGTCTGTTTTGGAAACTTTGGTGTCATTTTGATTGTATACAAAACATTCATAATTAGTAACCATTAATTATAATGATGCATCATAATAAAGAATTATCGCACTAAAAAATATAACGAAATATTCCCAATTGAATATTCATCATTAATCTAGAGAACTCTTTACCGTTTCCCCTAGACTCCTACAGGTAATAACCTTTACTAGGTTTCCAACCTAAGGTCAAAGCAATTGCTCTGATACCAGCTATGGTGACCCAGCATACCACTGCATGTGTAGTACACTATAGTCGTTGACATGCCATCCACAGAACACCGTTCCGTAAATATCACATCGCTTAGAGTGGTTCAATAGAAACATTGTGGGTCCATATTATAAACATACACACTTTGTTATTATTACAATATCAGAAGTTTCAGACTTCAAGAGATTCCAACTTACAAACCAAATAACTTATGTCATAATTTCAGCAGAAGAACGAAAAAACATAACGGTAACAAAGACGTGAGCTCAACGGCTTATTCTATAGGGTTCGTGCTACTCGGCTCAACCTAGGTAACTACACTCTGGCCTAACAACTACTCTGACTCGTTGTCTTCGGCTCCATAGCGTATCCCGTAGTCCACCCCTTCAATTCCATCGGACAGGTCCTGCTCTTCATATTAGACGTCGTTCTGGACCTCCGTAGCATAGACCTGGTCATTCTTCTGGCCCTCAAAGTCTAGCAAGGGGTTCAAAGGAAAGGGTAAGTAAAAGCGTTACCCAGCAAGTTCACTATATGCAAGGTGGGAAGTTTGATGCTCTAACTACCACCTCGGACTATAAGTCCTTGGTACTATGCAGTTTTGGTAAACATTTCTTCAAAGATTGATTTTATTATCAAAAACTATGCCCATCAGCCTTCACACGTTGACCAGAACTTTATGGAGTTCCTTTCCTACCACGTTCGTAGCTCCTTCCTAGAACATGGAGTAACATGTCACAATTCTTACACTCTGCAGAGGTGCATTGCCTTACCCATAAGATATCAACTCCTTGTTGCACAACTAGACGTACTTTCCCGTCCAAAATTCCTTGATGTGGGGCCCAGTAGGTGATCCAAGCCAATCACTACCCCTCTCCGTGACCCCACATGAAGACACGACCTCCCCAAGCAGATATACCTCCGTTAACCCCCATATAGGCAGATATAACCCTGGCAACCCCCAACTCGTGGCTAGGGTTTGGGATACTCCGTGCTCTGGTGCTCCCTCGATGAAGTTGTGGTGCTCGTGGCACCGCTCTTCCATGGCTGCCATTGTCGTGTGCAGGCGCGGGTTGCAGCACCCCCTCGGGGTGCTCCTTGTGTCGCCACCTCTCTGCCGCCGGCCTCCTCTCTACTTCCTCTTCGATAACCTTACGAGGACCTCGAGTAAGTTCCCTATTCTCTTCTCTGTGCTCTCACTTGCCTCTATTCTATGCCATGTGGTCACTTGCTATGGATTTCCCCATTTAGGGTTCATCCCTAAATTCCTAGGATTCATCCCCCCTACAGTGGTGATTTAACATAACTCAAGGGTTAGTCTTGCCTATGCTAATCCTTTGATGTTGATCTACTGTTAGTGCAGTGTCAATCTCTGTTGAGCATGCTTGTTATTTTGTTCTCTATCAGAGAACACTCTACTGATCATGCTTTTGTTACATTGTTCTCTATCATAAAATTCTCTGTAAAAGCATGCTTAGTTTAATGTGGATTCCCAAGTTGTTGTGGTTGTGGATTTACTCCTATGGAGTTGAGTTGAGATGCTCTCTATACTGATGCTTGGTTAATTGCTTACTTGTGAAGCACTGATGTGTTCAGTCTCAGGATTTAATCATGTTACTATGTAAATCTAAAGTTACTAGTCCTAGTCTCTGCTTTGTGATTAATAAGGAGATGATTTATAAAGATATGATTCCTATATGCTTCTAGGAAAGTGATTAAACTTAGTGGTTTCTGTACAGTGTGGCCTAGTGATAGACAGTGTTGGTATTTACTGTCCTTTCTAAAATAAATTGTCTATTTATGATTCCTAAATCATTTAGGAAGATGATTGTCTTTGTTGAAGAGGATATGCTTGAGCTTGTACTCAAGCAGATATGAACCTGCTAGGTACAAAGGTGCCACCCTTCTGGGAATGTGCCATGTACTAGCAGATGTGATGTGTATCTAGATAAAAATAGATCATAGGGTCAGTAATGCTGGTCTGAGACCCTGCCTATGCAAGAACACATGCCTTATCTGGATGTTTATTATATGTTGTCTAATATGTCCACTTATCATGTGCTTGCAAAGAAATGAATATGTAAGATGGAAAATGATTAGATCTAAATATTGGGATATACCCTGGTAGCCTTGTCTTGATGTTTCCTTTTACTTCTGGCCTGTGGTAACCCTAGATTTGTTTTGGCTTCCTCTTGGCCTTGTCTTGCTCCTTGATACGTTGCTAACGTATCCATAACTTTTGATGTTTCATGCTTGGTTTTATCTACTTTCTTATTATTTGTCCACACTTCGGACTACTTTTTATATGATTTCTTGGACTAACCTATTAACAAGAGCCACAGTGCCAGCTAACTGTTTTCTGCTGTTTTTGGTTCCAGGAAAGTCAGAAAATGAATATTCTCGGAATTGGACCGGACAAAAGCCAAATTCGTTATTTTCCCAGAAGACTCACAGAGCCAGAAGACGAGACGGAGATGGGCCAGGGGCTAGAAACACCATGTGGTGGCGCGGGCTAGACCTGGCCGCGCCACCAGGTGGTGTGAGCCCCTTAGGACGCCACCGACCTTGCCTCTTCGCCTATAATATGCCTCCCGATGCAAAACCCCTAAATCAAACAGCCTCTAGCCATGAAAACCTCCGCAGCGCCGCCGCCACCGAAGAGGAGATTCGGGGGATAGAAAGTCTCTGTTCCGGCACCCTTCCGGGACGGGGAAGTACCCCCGGAGCCATTTCCATCGATCTCCATCACCATCTCCATCGCCATTGTTGATTCCCATGATGAGGAGGGAGTAGTTCTCTCTCGAGGCTAAGGGTTCTACCGGTAGCTATGTGTTCATCTCTCTCTCTCTATGCATGATCATATTGTGATTATGAGCTTTGTAATCAAGTAGATCTACTTTTCTACTAAAGTGCTTTAATAGATCTCTGCTCTCCCCATGTGTGTGAAAGTGATGGCGTGCACACCATGGTGGCACTTAGGCTAGAGATTACAAATACTTGTTATGAGTTATATTTGGAGTTGGATGTCTTTATGAAATTGTGGTGTTTGTTGGAACCATCTAGTACTCAAGGTGACAGTGTGGGGTTATCCAGATGGGGAAAGCGAACTTTGAGGTGTGCTATTATAGCCCTACCATGGATTAGAGTGTCCAACCGGAGAGTAGTATCATGAAGAGAAGATATTTATATGAGAGTGTTCACTAGTAAAAGTATGATCCCTAGGCCTTGTTCTAAGAATTGAAACACCATTTGCAACTAGATCTGTTACATGTTTGCTTGCTGCCATCTTTATTTTAGTTTTCCTTTAGTCTCTTCCATGCCATCAAAGTATTTTCTGGCACCGTTGTCTTATATCCGTTCCACTTGTATTTTACTATCTCTTCGCCGAACTAGTGCACCTATACACCTGACAAGTGTATTGGGTGTGTTGGGGACACAAGAGACTTCTTGTATCTTGATTGCAGGGTTGCTTGAGAGGGATACCTTTGACCACTTCCTCCCCGAGTTCGATAAAACTTGGGTAATCCACTTAAGGGAAACTTGCTGTTGTTCTACAAACCTCTGCACTTGGGGGCCCAACAGCTGTCTACAAGAATAGAAGTATGTAGACATCAATCTATTTTCCGGCGCCGTTGCCGGGGACTGAAGAATAAGAAGAAGCTCCCACTTCAACCACGCACCAACAAGTATTTTCTAGCGTCGTTGTCGGGGAGGTAAGGTAAAAGGTACTCACATCTTCTGGCTACTAAGCTATCTTTTAGTACTGTAGCTGGTGTGTGAGTGCTCGAAGTTATTTCCTTTAGATTCCGCAATTTTGTCTTTTTGTTTCTTGTTTTCACTAGTTAGGCTTAATGGAAAACAACAACAAAATTAGAGAGCTTTATAGTATTTATCTTGAGTTAGGACATGAAGTGTTTGAAGAGAAAATTAAAGACATATGGAACTTTATTTGCATGCTAATAGCAATGTTGTTAGTATGAATTCTTTGGACACCATTATTGCTAATGCTATGGAAAAAGTCCAAGCTTGGGGAAGCTAGTTTTTATGAAAATGATCTTTTTAGTTCCCCAGCTTTGGAAGATGGCTATTCTATTGCTTATGATGATACAAAACCTCCACTATATGATGATTACAATGATGAATATGATATTTTCAGTCCACCTACTATTGAGGAGAAAATTAATTATGATTACAATATGCCTCCTATATTTGATGATTATGGTGATGAGAATAATAATGATAGCTATTTTGTTGAATTTACTCCCACTATGATTAATAAGAATAACTATGCTTATGTGGAGAGTAATAATGATTATATGCATGTGGCTCATGATAAGAACATTGCATGTGATAGTTATATTGTTAATTTTATTCATGATGCTATTGAAAGTTATTATGAGAGAGGGAAACATGGTTTTATGCATCTCAATAATATTAAGTTTCCCCTCTTTATGTTGAAAGTCTTGAAGTTGCACTTGTTTTGCTTTCCTATGCTTGTTGCTTTGTTCTTTCATGACTTGTTTCTTTACAAGATTCCTATGCATAGGAAGTGGGTTAGACTTAAATGTGTTTTGAATTTGCTTCTTGATGCTCTCTTTTACTTTAATTCATATTTCTTATGTGAGCATCTTCTCAAACTATCATGCCTAACTTAACGGCATTAAAGAAAAGTACTTATTGGGAGATAACCCAAAAGTGTTAGATGAGTCTTGGAAGTTATTACCTCTGTAATAACTGCTCCTTATCCTTTTTATTTGCTTTTTGTGCCAAGAGTAACCTCTAATGAGAGAGAAGTAATGCTTGGGAAAGTTGCTATCCAGAAACAGATTTTTGTGCTTCGCTGTAAAAATTCGTGTAAAATCTCTGTACGACGTTTTGAGGCGTGAATTTTGGTGCTTTTGCCCCAGGTTGTTATCTAACTTTTGTTAGTTAAACACTTTTTTATTTGAGCAACAGAAGGACTTCGAAAAAAATGGTTTTTGCCTGCTGGTCTGTTTTGATAGATTTCTGCCATTATTTGCATTTGCTTCTTGTTGATTCCTTTTTGAGTTCTTTTTGGGGGAATTGAGCTTTTTGAGAGAAGTTCTACAGTAGTTTGTGTTTTAATAGAAGTTTTATTGGTGTTGAAACTGAACCCAAAGACTTATTATCTTGAATGCACTAATGTTGCTAATAAAGATTGTGTGAAGTTTTGTATGAAGGAAAAATTACAGGTGTATGGGGAGAATGATGTAATGAGATGAAGAATGGACTAAATCTCAAGATTGGGGATGCCACGCATGTCACCCCAAGAAATATCCAAGAAGTACAAGTGTCAAAGCTTGGGGATGCCCAAGACATCCCCTTCTTCATCAATAAAAACCCCAGGTTTCTTCCAAACACTTCATTTTTATTGTTTCATGCACAATTGTGTTGTTCTTGGAGCGTCTTTGTTTTCGTTTTTGTTTTTTCGTTCGCTTGGTTTTATTAGTTTGCTTGAATAAATTGGTTGGACCCCCTCTTTCATACATTAGTTTTCAAATAAGATTGGTTTGGATTGGAAAGAGTAGGAAAAGTTCATGCTTAAGTGGTAAAAGGGAGTTTGTTTTTGACTGTGGCCTTTGCTTTGTCATGCCATGCTTGATATTGTTTTGGCTATATACTTAGTTATTTTGGCATATTAAATCATAGTATTATGGTATTCTCCTTTGATGCTTTATTTGGGTTGACTTGGCGCATGCTCACACCATGTTATGACTATCCCAAGTCACCATAGCCTTTATGATCCTTTAGTTTTCGACTTGTAATATCACCTTATGCTTTAATTAATGATGTTTTGTCGCTTTGCATGATTATGACCATTATTGCTCTCTTAATTGGTCGCTCTCAGTCTTTTGCTATCCTCAACTAAGTACGAGTTCCACTCATGCATCCAACTCCAAATAAAACCAAGTTATTCCAAAGAGTCCACCATACCTACCTATTAGCATTTCCTATTCCAAGTATATTCATGTTTTTATCTACCTTCCGAATTAAACTTGTTATGAGAAAACTAGTGATTAAATCTCTCACAAACTTGATGGCACACTTTACTTTTATTCCCCTTAATAAACTTGAACCATCGTGTCATCTATGTTGCATATGCTTCCACTTATATGTTGGGGATTAGCAGAACCATGCTGTCATGGGGAACGCTTTCAACATTGCACTTGTACTCTGTACCTAGTTGATATCACGCTCTTTTGTCTATGGATGTCGTCGGTGTGAAATGAAAGGGGAGCTTGTAAGTCCATGGAGTTATGTATGTGTGTTAGAGAAATGCCTGGGCTACCGGTCTAATCCATGCTGTCATGGTGGAAACCTGCAGCGTAACCATAATGAGCTGTCTATCAAGCATTCTTCTTATAAAAAAAGAGTCAGATATTGAGAAAACGAGAAAAGAAAAAAATGAGATATGAGAAAATAGAGAAAAAAGCAACATTTTCCCATGGTAAATAAGAAGATTGCTGAGATGCTCGTTGTCTTCTTTCCTTGTCATTTTGATATGGGGATTCTTCCGTATCATCGGGCAAGGGGTACCCCGTTGGCGGTTCTCTATGATACACATGTACTTACTATGACAAGAACTTACTGGTAACTAAACTTGAGTAGCATGAGGAGTGGCCCTCATATTCAAGGGACATGAGATTTCCAACTTATACTTTGTCAAGCATATACTCCATAGTTTGTTCACTTTAACATTAATCACTTCAAGATGCTTATGATAGGGGCAATGAGAGCTGAAAGCTAATAAGTACCATAATTTTTGGAAGCTCTTTATGAAACTTGAATCTCTACTTCCTTCTATGAAGGCCTTTCTTTTACTTTTATGTTGAGTCTCCACCTTCTATCTTTATGCACCTACTTTGAGAGCATAGTGTCCATTCTTAGTTCTATGTGTATTGTCCCAAGACTTGTCGATTGATGCATAGCTTTGATATTGCTTGTTTTAAACTATTTGTATCTAGTCACTCTTATAAACTTTGAAGGTGTCCTATGCATCTATATTTTCTACTCTATGAGGGACAAGCTGACTGCCACTATGCTATGTTTTCTTTATGTGAAACAAACAAACGTCTTGCGAAGTATTGTTATTCATGAATCTTTTGTTTATGCCTTTTCATGTTGCAACATAGTTACTTTGTCTTATTGTTAGAACTTTGTCTTTCATGATTATGATTGAAGTACTATGATCCCAGCTATGAATGTTTCACAAATACTTTAATCAAGTTTATGATGGTGCATGTCACCTCAAAACTTATTCTTTCTTTTTATCACTTACCTACTCGAGGACAAGAAGGAGTTAAGCTTGCAGATGTTGATACGTTGCTAATGTATCCATAATTTTTGATGTTCCATGCTTGGTTTTATCTACTTTCTTATGTTTAGTCCACACTTTGGAGTAATTTTTATATGATTTCTTGGACTAACCTATTAACAAGAGCCACAATGCCAGCTGCCTGTTTTCTGCTGTTTTTGGTTCCAGGAAAGTCAAAAAACGAATATTCTCAGAATTGGACCGGACAAAAGCCAAAGTCGTTATTTTCTCGGAAGACTCACGGAGCCAGAAGATGAGACGGAGAGGGGCTAGGGGCTGGCCACACCATGTGGTGGCACGGGCTAGCCCTGGCCGCGCCACCAGGTGGTGTGGGCCCCTTAGGCTTCCACCGACCTTGCCTCTTCGCCTATAAGATGCCTCCCGATGCAAAAACCCTAAATCGAACAGCCTCCAGCCACGAAAACCTCCGTAGCGCCGCCGCCACCGAAGAGGAGATTCGGTGGACAGAAAGTCTCTGTTCCGGCACCCTGCCGGGACGGGGAAGTGCCCCTGGAGCCATCTCCATCACCATCTCCGTCGCCATTGCTGATTCCCATGATGAGAAGGGAGTAGTTCTCTCTTAAGGCTAAGGGTTCTACCGGTAGCTATGTGTTCATCTCTCTCTCTATGCATGATCATATTGTGATTATGAGCTTTGTAATCAAGTAGATCTACTTTGCTTCTCAAGTGCTTTAATAGATCTCTGCTCTCCCCATGTGTGTGAAAGTGATAGCGTGCACACCATGGTGGCACTTAGGCTAGATATTAAAAATACTTGTTATGAGTTATATTTGGAGTTGGATGTCTTTATGAAATTGTGGTGTTTTTTGGAACCATCTAGTACTCAAGGTGACAGTGTGCGGTGATCTAGATGGGGAAAGCGAACTTTGATGTGTGCTGTTATAGCCCTACCATGGATTAGAGTGTCTAACCGGAGAGTAGTTCAGAGTAGTATCATGAAGAGAAGATATTTATATGAGAGTGTTCACTAGTGAAAGTATGATCCCTAGGCCTTGTTTCTAAGCATTGAAACACCATTTGCAACTAGATATGTTACATGTTTACTTGCTGCCATCTTTATTTCAGTTTTCCTTTAGTCTCTTCCACGCCATCAAAGTATTTTCTGGCACCGTTGTCTTATATCCATACCACTTGTATTTTACTATCTCTTCGCCGAACTAGTGCACCTATACACCTGACAAGTGTAATGGGTGTGTTGGGGACACAAGAGACTTCTTGTATCTTGATTGCAGGGTTGCTTGAGAGGATACCTTTGACCACTTCCTCCCTGAGTTCGATAAACCTTGGGTGATCCAGTTAAGGGAAAACTTGCTGCTGTTGTACAAACCTCTGCACTTGGAGGCCCAACAACTGTCTACAAGAATAGAAGTGCGTAGACATCAAGCTATTTTCTGGCGCCGTTGCCGGAGAGTTATGGTAAAAGGTACTCACATCCTCCGGTGTGAGTGCTCGAAGTTATTTCCTTTAGATTCTACAATTTTTTCTTTTTGTTTCTTGTTTTCACTAGTTAGACTTAATAGAAAACGACAACAAAATTAGAGAGCTTTATAGTATTTATCTTGAGTTAGGACATGAAGTGTTTGAAGAGAAAATTAAAAAATCTATGGAACTTTATTTGCATGCTAATAGCAATGTTGTTAGTATGAATTCTTTGGACACTATTATTGCTAATGCTATGGAAAAATCTAAGCTCGGGGAAGCTGGTTTTGATGAGCATGATATTTTTAGTCCCCCAAGCATCAAGGATAAAATTTACTTTGATGATACTATACCTCCGATATATGATGATTACAATGATAAATATGATATTTTCAGTCCACCTACTATTGAGGATAAATTAATTATGATTACAATATGCCTCCTATATTTGATGATTATGGTGATGAGAATAATAATGATAGCTATTTTGTTGAATTTGCTCCCACTACGATTAATAAGAATGACTATGCTTATATGGAGAGTAATAATTGTTTTATGCATGTGGCTCATGATAAGAATGTTTTATGTGATAGTTATATTGTTAATTTTATTCATGTTGCTGCTGAAAGTTATTAGGAGAGAGGGGAACATGGGCTTATGTATCTCAACATTATTAAGTTTCCCCTCTTTATGCTGAAAAAGTTGCACTTGTTTTGCTTTCCTATGATTGTTTCTTTGTGCTTTCATGACTTGTTTCTTTACAAGACTCCTGTGCAGAGGAAGTGGGTTAGACATAAATGTGCTTTGAATTTGCCTCTTGATGCTCTCTTTTAATTCAATTCATATTTTCTTATGTGAGCATCTTCTCAAACTATCATGCCTAACTTAAAGGCGTTAAAGAAAAGTACTTATTGGGAGATAACCCAAAAGTTTTAGATGAGTCTTTGAAGTTATTAACTTTGTAATAACCGTTCCTTATCCTTTTTATTTGCTTTTTGTGCCAAGAGTAACGTCTAATGAGAGAGAAGTAATGATTAGGAAAGTTGCTATCGTGAAGCAGATTTCTGTGCTTCACCGTAAAAATTCGTGTAAAATCTCTGTACATCCTTTTGAGGCGTGAATTTTTTTGCTTCTGAACTAGCTTGTTATCTAACTTTCGTTAGTTCAACACTTTTCGATTTGAGCAACAGAAGGTCTTCTAAAAAATTCTTCTTTACCTGCTGGTCTGTTTTGACAGATTTCTGCCATTTTCTGCATTTGCTTCTTGTTGGTTCCTTTTTGAGTTTTTTTGGGGCATCAAGATTTTTGAGGGAAGTGCTACAGTAGCTAGTGTTTTAATGGAAGTTTTATTGGTGTTAGAACTGAACCTAAAGACCTATTATCTTGAGTGCACTAATGTTGCTAATAAAGATTGTGTGAAGTTTTGTATGAAGAAAAAATTTCAGGTGTATGGAAGTAATGAGTAATGAGATGAAGGATGGACTAAAGCTCAAGTTTAGGGATGCCACCCATGTCACCACAAGAAATATTCAAGAGGTACAAGCGTCAAAGCTTGGGGATGCCCAAGGCATCCCCTTCTTCATCAATAAAAATCCCAGGTTTCTTCCAAACACTTCATTTTTATTGTTTCATGCACAGTTGTGTTATTCTTGGAGCGTCTTATTTTTCATTTTTGTTTTGGTTTTTTGTTTGCTTGGTTTGCTTAGTTTGCTGAATAAATTGGTTGGACCCCCTCTTTCATGCATTGGTTTTCAAATAGTTTGGTTTGGAATGGGAAAAAGAGTAGGAAATTTCATGCTTAAGTGGTAAAGAGAGCTTGTTTTTGACGGTGGCCTATGCTTTGTCATGCCATGCTTGATATTGGTTTGGCTTTACGCTTAGTATTATGTGTTGTAGCATGACTTGTTATAAACAATTGAGATTGCTTAATGTGCCTTGGATGAATCATGCGTTGTTTTAGCATATTAAAGCATAGTATTGTGGTATTCTCCTTTGATGTTTTATTTGGGTTGACTTGGCACATGCTCACACCATGTTATGACTATCCCAAGTCACCATAAGCCTTTATGATCCTTTATTTTTTGACTTGTAGTATCACTTTATGCTTTGATTAATGATGTTTTGTCGCTCTACATGATTATGGCCATTATTGCTCTCTTAGTTTGTCGCTCCCAGTCTTTTGCTAGCCTCCACAACCAAGTATGAGATCCACTCATGCATCCAACTCCTTAAACCAAGTTATTCCAAAGAGTCCACCATACCTACCTACTAGCATTTGCTATTCCAAGTATATTCATGTTTTTATCTACCTTCCGAATTAAACTTGTTATGATAAAACTAGTGATTAAAGCTCTCACGAACTTGATGGCACACTTTACTTTTCTTGCCCTTAATAAACTTGAACCATTATGTCGTTTGTGTTGTATATGCTTGCACCTATTTGTTGAGGATTAGCAGAACCATGTTGTCATGGGGAACGCTTTCAACATTGCACTTGTACTTTGTACCTAGTTGATGTTATGCTCTTTTGTCTATGGATGTCGTCGGTGTGAAATGAAAGGGGAGCTTTTAAGTCCATGGAGTTATGTATTGTGTTAGAGAAACGCCTGTGCCGCTGGTCTAATCCATGCTGTCATGGTGGAAACCTGCAGCGTAACCATAATGAGCTGTCTATGAAGCATCCTTCTTATAAAAAAAGGAGTCAGATATTGAGAAAAAAGAGAAAAAGAAAAAAAGAGATATGAGAAAAGAGGGAAGAGAGAAAAAAGCACCATATTCTCATGGTAAATAATAAGATTGATGAGATGCTTGTTGTTAACTTGCCTTGTTATTTTTATATGGGGATTCTTCCGTATCATCGGGCAAGGGGTACCCCGTTGGTGGTTCTCTATGATACACATGTACTTACGATGACAAGAACTTACCGGTGACTAAACTTGAGTAGCATGAGGAGAGGCCCTCGTATTCAAGGGACATGAGATTTCCAACTTATAATTTGTCAAGCATATACTTCATAGTTTGTTCACTTTAACCTTAATCACTTCAAGATGCTTATGATAGGGGCAATGAGAGCTGAAAGCTATAAGTACCATAATTTTTGGAAGCTCTTTATGAAACTTGAATCCCTACTTCCATGGTACCTTAATCACTTCAAGATGCTTTTGGAAGCTATGAAGGCCTTTCTTTTACTTTTATATTGAGTCTCCACCTTCTACCTTTATGCACCTACTTTGAGAGCATAGTGGCCATTCTTAGTTCTATGTGCATTGTGAAGGGAATATCGAGAGGCAATAATAAAGTGGTTATTATATTATTCTATGGTTATGATAAATGTTTATTTTACATGCTAGAATTGTATTGATCGGAAACATCAATACATGTGTGTTTAATAAACAAAAAGGGTTCCTAGTTATGCCTCTCTTATAGACTAGCTCGTTGATTAACAAGATGATCAAGGTTTCCTGATCAAGGACATTGGATGTTGTTAATAACAAGGTCACAACATTGGTGGAATGATGTGATGAACATTCATCCGAAGTATAGCATTACGATCAAAGTCATTATGTTTATATTGATATAACATCATTCAAAGTAATCTTTATCCTTAGACCATGAGATCATGTTAATTGCTAACACCGGAAGAGTATCTTGATAACATCAAACGTCACACCGTAACAGGGTGACTATAAAGATGGGTTCAGTGCTACGAAGGTGTTATGTTGAGGCTCATGGATCAAGAGTAGAATTTGTCAATCCCGATGACGGATAGATATACTCTAGGCCCTCTCGGTGATATCACATTGAAATAGCTTGCAAGCAAGTGATGTGATCACTAGAATGTTATATCACGGGAACGAGAAAAGAGTGCATGTCGGTAACGACATCAAACTAGGTATGGAGATACCGATGATCGAATCTCGGACATGTAATATATCGCGAGACAAAGGAATTTAGTTACTAGCGTTAAAGGTTCTCACGATCACAGAAGTCATCGTTGAATGTGTAGGAGTCAGTATGGATCTCCAGGTCCCGCTTCTGATTATTGATCTGAGAGGGGTCTCGATCATGTCTGCATTATTCGCGAACCGTAGGGTGACACACTTAAGGGATACCGACACCATTTGGAGCAAATATGTTTCAGATAAAGATTTAAGAAAGCGCTGGAATTATTTCAATAGACACCGAAACTGTTTCGGGTGATATTGCTGAAATTGGTTCTACATGTAATATTGAAATGTTGCAGGGGGTTTATGTGAATGTTTGTTAATTAAAGTAATTAACAAAATTCTGACTAAAAAATAATAAAAGAGTTTTATTAAATGAGAGAGCATTAAATTTGGAGAAATTTAATGCATTTAAAGTGGAGACTTTAAAAGGGAATGTGAAGAGGCATTTTAATGTGGAGGGGTTACCACCACATGAATGGAGGATGTGAAGAGACACCTCCTCCATGCGCCGGCTATTAAGGAGGGGCACCCCCCCTCCTCCTATAAAAGGCCACCCTCTCCTCACTTCTCACACACACCTCCTTGTGAAGGATCTCTCTCCCCCTCTAGTATTATTCCCCCATGGTCTCGGATTAGCGACATACATGTTCCCGGTGGCTTTATCTGGAAAGGATTTGCTGCTTCCGCTGCTTTGCTGGAGCGAGGGACAGAGGTTGTCGGGGTACCAGACGTGTGAGCAATCACGGATGCACCGCTGCTTTGCGGTGCTGGACTTGGTGCTGCTGGAGCTGGATCTTATGGACGTGCTGGAGCCGGACCTGCTAGACTTCCTCATGATCTTGAGATCGGCAAGTGTACGACTACATCAACCACGAGTTCCTACTCGTTAACAAAGCTCGTTGTCTACGAGGGTATGTTCTCGTTGTATGTATGTCCACCCGTTGCTTTGTACCTAGTAGATAGATCTTGGCGTGTAGTTCACACTGTAGGAAATTTTTTGTTTTCTATGTTGCGGACCCAATAGTGGTATCAGAGCCTGATCTATGCGTAGGTGCTTAGCACGGGTAGTACACATGTGTTGATATGTGGGCGATGATGATCATGGTATTGCATCTTCTATGTATTTTGGATATTGGTGGCATAGTGGGATGAAGCGGCCCGGACCAACCTTACATGTCATCGTACATGAGACCGGTTCCATGACTGACATGCAACTTGTTTTGCATAAGTGGCTGGCGGGTGTCTGTCTCTCCTACTATAGTCAATATCTGATTTACAACGAGTTGCTAATAACTTGGTTATCCTCGTTGTGGTTCATGTTCGTAGGTAAGAATGGTTCTATCTCCGAAAGCCCTAAGCCACGTAAAACTTGCAATTGATAAATTAGAGGCGTCTAGTTTAGATCGTTGCTGGGCTAATGTCTTGATATGGTATTGTTGTAAGTAGATGTATGATAGATACTCTTACAACTCACTCAACGTGTAAGTTCCATAGACCTTGGCCTTACACACAAAGGAATGATAGAGATCATACCATGATGCAAATGATAGAGATCAAATGCATGGACCATATCATCTCACTTTACACATTTAGATGTTAGCATCTTATACTGCTAGTTTGGCGCTTTCTGTAGCATTGTAAGATGATCCCTCATTTAGATATCAATATAAAAATGTGTTCTTCCTTGAGTATGCACCGTTCGGTGGATCGTATTTCGAGATATCACGTGATGATCGGGTGTACTTGAATCTACGCTTTTATAGGAACGGGTGTAAGACAGTTTACACACGCGAATACTAAGGTTCTTACTTGGCGAGCCTAGCATGTACAGACATGGCCTCCGAACACGGACCGAAAGGTTAAGCATGAGTCATATAGTTGATATGATGCCCATATAGATGCTCGCCTTTGAAGCTACATCAACTCATGTGATGATCGGACTTGGTGTAGTGGATTTGGTTCATGTAATCACCAAAAAGACACAAGGGATGTCGTTTTTGAGTGGGAGTTCATTAGTAATTTGGATTAGTCGAACTCAATTTGTCATAAATTAAATCAAAGTGAATTTGCATAGTTTGTTGTAGTCATTGGCATTCGTTTTCTACCTTATGCTTAGTTTTTATTTGAGATAATAGAACTATAGAATTCTGGATATTTACTTTACGAACTAGTATCGTATTGTTTTGAATGTCAATTTAAAGTTTATAAGTCCTATTGCAAACTTTCAGCAAACTCTGTTTACTCCGTGAAGTTTAATAAGTAGTATTAAATCAAGAGTAAGAATTCCAATGTTAGTATCTAAAGTATCATGTTTGCCTCCATGATTCTTGATATTCAAAAGTTGTTTTAATATCGAGGTTATCTAGGAGCTGAAATAATTGCTTCAGAAACCATCATGTGTGGAAGATATTGTGATATCTGAAACAATGTTTTTGGTTGCATTATGATAGAGTATAATTTAGCAAAATACATGTTCTCTTATTGTATGAGAATTTGTGAAGGATGGAGATGCTAGGCATCTGAATCTACCAAAAAGGTTTTGGGAACTGATATTATACTCGTGATTCTTCCTTATAAGGTATAGTAGCTTGATCATGAAAGTTGTCATGATAAGGATGAATAGAAGATGTAAGTAAAATGTTTACTACACTAATAGATTACTAAAGAATGGATTTTTTGAAAGAATGCCAAACATTTGATGATGGTGATCCACTTCAAATTACAAGTCCAAAGGTATTAGTATTTGACTATATACGCTTTGTACTCTGTGTCATGTGAATGACACCACTATTGATATTGATAGATTCTTTTAAAAGAAAAAGGAATTGCTGAAAGAGAATCTATAAAATATTTGGCAGAAAATATAAGGTTGGAGATGTCCAACTTGGGTATATAGAAGATATATATGTTATGGTTGTATTCCTTGCTTATTAAACAATGTGGTTCTTAGGTATTGGATACCGGTATTGGATACCGAATTGGTTGGTATGAAGTGTCATACAGTACAACGCAATTCATGAACTGCAATGGCCTAAGTAACTAGCAAGAGAATAAGTGATGATGATCATCGAAAACAAATAAAGTGTTATTGTGTTTTTCGTTGTCGTCAAACCTAGCCTTCAAGGTTTGTTTTAATAATTGTTATTTTGTTCCGGTATTATGAGAACAATGGTTGTTCAAATAATTACCGTATTCCATAAAGGATGGATGAACTTTTACAAGTCTAGTGGGAGAAATCACATCCATAAACACTATTGCTAAAATGTCGCAAGACAAATGATTGAAACATCACTTATGAAGTGACATCGCTGTTTAAATTATATTTGAAAGAAAACATGAAGAAACTCCATGTTGATGGAATTTTGGAGTCTTTGATTTTGATCAATTGACGCATGTGAGACTTTCCTCGAGATAATTGAAACTCCGTTCATAGGCCAAAGAGGAACGGATGACTAGCTTATTGGAAATTGTGCATGCTGATGTGCATAGTCCATTATGTGTAGCCATATGCGATGGATCTTTTTGCTTCATATGATTTCTCCGAAAATTTGAGTGAATATATCTGTATATTTACTTAATAAGGAGGAAGTATGAAACATTTGAAAGTTGTTCAAAGACTTTCAAGATGAAGTTTGAAATCATTGTAACAAGAAAATAAAGAGTTTATGATTCGATCGTAAAGGAAGATATTTGAGTTACATGTTTAGCAAAAACACCTAAGACTTGAGGAATTGTTCCATGATTTGTGTTTCTCGATAAACCATAGGAGTATGGCATATTCGAGAGATGAAATCAAACCATGTTTGACATGGTAAGATCAAGCGTGTCATTTATAAAACTGCCATTATGTTTTAAGGATTGAAGCTTTAGAGACTACCGCTTTTACTTTGAAAAGAGCACCATCGTGATCCATTGAAATGACACCATATGAGTTATGGCTTGGGATAAAACCCGAATTGTCTTTTCTTAAATTTTGGTATGCTATGCATAAGTAAAATGTTTACAACCAAAGTCCGATAAGCACGTCTTTATAGGTTATCCCAAAGAATTTGTTGGGAATTTCTCCATAACACCGAGGACAAAAGAGTTTGTTACTTGGAACATCAAGTTTCTTGAGAAGGAATTTTTCGCGAAAAGTTAAGTGGGAGGACAATAGAACTTTGATAAGATTGTTGAACCTTAGCTATATGTGCTAAGTAGCGCAGCGTCGGAAAGTGTCCCGGTGGCGGCCACAATGCTCATGGCTCTCGTGATTACAAAAGGTGTGATCTCGGAGATTAGAGTTCCTATAGAACCATGTGGGTCGGTAAGAATCAAATAGTAAGATTTGATAAGCAAGTCGTTATTGTTTTGACAATGATGAACCGACTACATGCAAAGAAGCGATGATGGGCCCTGACTCCATAAAATGACTAGAATTCATAGAATCCGTGATAGTATCCATACACGAGAAATCAAGTTTCTGAACTTGGAAGACCCTCCGGAAAGGCGTGAAGCCTATCGGTCGTGTTTGGATTTATAAAGAAATAATACATGGATGTTTACCATCTATGAAATAGTCGACATGTCGGAAAGAAGTTTACGACAATGTTCAAGGAGTTGACTATGACAAGATTTGAACTTTCATAGCGATATATAGTCTTGATGGATTAATGTAGCAACCACTACATATAATTTGGTATATGGTAGTTGAATAAACAAAACAAGGTTCTTCTAATAGAATGGTAACCTAGGACATATACATGACATGGTCCGAAGGGTTTTGTTAATTCAAAGGGTGCTAAAAGGGCATCTAAACTTCAATAGTTGAAGTAAGCATAGCGGAGTTGGAATCTTCACCATAATGAAACTATTAAAAGAGTTTAAATTCATCGGAGATGATGAAGATGCTTGCATTTGCAAGAAATTAAGTGGGAGCGCTGAGACATATTTCTAATACATTATGTAGAGGACATATTGTTGATTGGAATGAAGTATCTTGTATTGACACAAGTTAAGAATTTCATTAAAATAAGATTTCGATGGAAGACTTGGGCAAACCCGGAATATTTGGCATCAATATCTATATGGGTAGATTAAGGCGCAAATATGGTTGTGCCAGACATACATATATGAGATATTGAAAGGGTTCAATATGGAAACGACAAGAAAGGTTCTTGTTGCATGGAAAGAATTGTATCAAGATTCAAGTGTTTCAACACTTGGTGAGTAAAATCACATGAAGATTTTGATCGATTATACCATGATATGTATCCAGAATGTCCTATGCTCTAAATGTTATGAGCATATACCATAATGATTCATAAGATGATCATTGGACAATAGTAAAGATATTCTTATGAGCTTTGGAAGAACTAAGAATATATCATGTATAAGTGACAAATAGTTAAAGGTAGTTCATTGTAAAGTGTTACATTGATACTAGTTTTGTCACAAGATACAAATTAAATTTATCTCAATTTAGACTATGGGTAGCACAATCTAATGGAAAGGATGTTCCATGATGGATTTGGATGAGTTCCAAAGTTGAGACATTGTGACGGATACTACAACGAAAGGCTAAGTATATAACTACTATAGTAGCAGCAAAGGAGGGCATTTGTGTTAAGTAGTTTGTTATCAAACTAGGTGTGGTTCAAAGTGGGCTAATACTATGAAGATATATTGTGTGACAATAATATCAACATATTTTGAGCCGAACGAACTAAAGGTCTCACCAAAGGACCAAATTTATACAATGCCAACTCATTTGAGAATGAGTGATGCGTAGAGACGCAAAGACATGCAAATACACACGGACCTGAAACTGTCAGATCCGGCGATTATGTTAACCACTAGAAATTGCGTATATGAAACACCATAAAGCCATAGGTGTTCAATACGCAAAGTTTTTCAAACTATATTATTTACTCTAGTGCAAGTGGGAGACTGAAGGGAATATGCCCGAGAGGCAATAATAAAGTGGTTATTATCTTATTCCATGTTTATGATAAATGTTTATTTTACATGCTAGAATTGTATTGATCGGAAACATCAATACATGTGTGTTTAATAAACAAAAAGGGTTCCTAGTTATGCCTCTCTTATAGACTAGCTCCTTGATTAACAAGATGATCAAGGTTTCCTGATCATGGACATTGGATGTTGTTAATAACAAGGTCACAACATTGGTGGAATGATGTGATGAACTTTCATCCGAAGTATAGCATTACGATCAAAGTCATTATGTTTATATTGCTATAACATCATACGAAGTAATCTTTATCCTTAGACCATGAGATCATGTTAATTGCTAACACCGGAAGAGTATCTTGATAACATCAAACATCACACCGTAACAGGGTGACTATAAAGATGGGTTCAGTGCTACGAAGGTGTTATGTTGAGGCTTATGGATCAAGAGTGGAATTTGTCAATCCCGATGACGGATAGATATACTCTGGGCCCTCTCGGTGATATCACATTGAAATAGCTTGCAAGCAAGTGATGTGATCACTAGAATGATATATCACGGGAACGAGAAAAGAGTGCATGTCGGTAACGAGATCAAACTAGGTATGGAGATATCGATGATCGAATCTCGGACATGTAATATATCGCGAGACAAAGGGATTTAGTTACTAGCGTTAAAGGTTCTCACGATCACAGAAGTCATCGTTGAATGTGTAGGAGTCAGTATGGATCTCCAGGTCCTGCTTCTGATTATTGATCTGAGAGGGGTCTCGATCATGTTTGCATTATTCGCGAACCATAGGGTGACACACTTAAGGGATACCGACACCATTTGGAGCAAATATGTTTCAGATAAAGATTTAAGACAGCGCTGGAATTATTTCAATAGACACCAAAACTGTTTCGGGTGAAATTGCTGAAATTGTTTCTGCATGTAATATTGAAATGTTGCAGGGGGTTTTATGTGAATGTTTGTTAATTAAAGTAATTAACAAAATTCTGAATAAAAAATAATAAAAGAGTTTTATTAAATGAGAGAGCATTAAATTTGGAGAAATTTAATGCATTTAAAGTGGAGACTTTAAAAGGGAATGTGAAGAGGCATTTTAATGTGGAGGGGTTACCACCACATGAATGGAGCAGGTGAAGAGACACCTCCTCCATGCGCCGGCCATGAAGGAGGGGCACCCCCTCCTCCTATAAAAGACCACCCTCTCCTCCTATAAAAGACCACCCTCTCCTCACTTCTCACACACACCTCCTTGTGAAGGATCTCTCTCCCCCTCTAGTATTATTCCCCCATGGTCTCGGATTAGCGAGATACATGTTCCCGGTGGCTTTATCTGGAAAGGAGTTGCTGCTTCTGTTGCTTTGCTAGAGCGAGGGATGGAGGTTGTCGGGGTACCGGACGTGTGAGCGATCACGGATGCACCGCTGCTTTGCGGTGCTGGACTTGGTGCTGCTGGAGCTGGATCTGATGGACGTGCTGGAGCCGGACCTGCTGGACTTCCTCACGATCTTGAGATTGGCAAGTGTACGACTACATCAATCACGAGTTCCTACTCGTTAACAAAGCTCGTTGTCTACGAGGGTAAGTTCTTGTTGTATGTATGTCCACCCGTTGCTTTGTACCTAGTAGATAGATCTTGGCGTGTAGTTCACACCGTAGGAAATTTTTTGTTTTCTATGCTGCGGACCCAACACATTGTCCCAAGACTAGTTGATTGATGCATAACTTGATATTGCTTGTTTTAAACTATTTGTATCTAGTCACTCTTATGAACTTTGAAGGTGTCCTATGCATTTATATTTGCTACTCTATGAGGGACAAGCTGAATACTATTATGCTATGTTTTCTTTACGTGAAACAAACAAACGTCTTGCAAAGCATTGTTATTCATGAATCTTTTGTTTGTGCCTTTTCATGTTGCATCATAGTTTCTTTGTCTTATTGCTAGAACTTTATCTTTCATGTTATGATTGAAGTACTATGATCCCAGCCTTGAATGTTTTACAAATACTTTGATCAAGTTTATGATGGTGCATGTCACCTAAAAAATTATTCTTTCTTTTTATCACTTACCTACTCGAGGACGAGCAGGAGTTAAGCTTGGGGATGTTGATACATTGCAAATATATCTATAATTTTTTATGTTCCATGCTTGGTTTTATCTACTTTCTTATGTTTTGTCCACACTTTGGAGTACTTTTCATATGATTTCTTGGACTAACCTATTAACAAGAGCCACAGTGCCAGCTGCCTGTTTTCTGCTGTTTTTGGTTCTAGGAAAGTCAGAAAATGAATATTCTCGGAATTGGACAGGACAAAAGCCAGAGTCACTATTTTACCGAAAGACACTTGGAGCCAGAATACGAGACGGAGAAGGGACAGAGGGTGGCCACACCACCTGGTGGCGCGGGCCAGGCCAGGCCGCGCCAGGGGTGGTGTGGGCCCCTCCGGCACCCCCTCAGTCTCCCCTCTCGCCTATAAGAGCCTCCCGATGCATAAAACCTAAATGGTCAATCAGAAATCCACGAAAAGTTCCGCAGCGCCGCCACCACCGAAGGGGAGATTCGGGGGACAAAAAGTCTCTGTTCCGGCACCCTGTCGGGATGGGGAAGTGCCCCGGAGCCATCTCCATCGATCTCCACCACCATCTCCATCACCATTTCTGATTCCCATGATGAGGAGGGAGTAGTTCTCTCTCGAGGCTAAGGGCTCTACCGGTAGCTATGTGTTCATCTCTCTCTCTATGTTTGATCATATTGTGATCATGAGCTTTGTAATCAAGTAGATCTAGCTTGCTACTCAAGTGCTTTAATAGATCTCTGCTCTCCCCATGTGTGTGAAAGTGACAGCGTGCACACCATGGTGGCACTTAGGCTAGAGATTACAAATACTTGTTATGAGTTATATTTGGAGTTGGATGTCTTTCTGAAATCGTGGTGTTTGTTGGAACCATCTAGTGCTCAAGGTGACAGTGTGGGGTTTTCTAGATGGGAAAGGCTTACTTTGAGGTGTGCTATTATAGCCCTACCATGGATTAGAGTGTCCAACCAGAGAGTAGTTAAGAGTAGTATCATAAAGAGAAGATATTTATTATCAGAGTGTTCACTAGTGAAAGTATGATCCCTAGGCCTTGTTTCTAAGCATTGAAACACCGTTTGCAATTAGATATGTTACATGTTTGCTTGGTTCCATCTTTATTTCAGTTTGTCTTTAGTCTCTTCCACGCCATCAAGCTATTTTCTATCACCGTTACCACTTATAATTATCTATACCACTTGTATTTCACTATCTCTTCGCTGAACTAGTGCACCTATACACCTGACAAGTGTATTGGGTGTGTTGGGGACACAAGAGACTTCTTGTATCTTGATTGCAGGGTTGCTTGAGAGGGGATACCTTTGACCACTTCCTCCCTGAGTTCGATAAACCTTGGGTGATCCACTTAAGGGAAAACTTGCTACTGTTCTACAAACCTCTGCACTTGGAGGCCCAACAACTGTCTACAAGAATAGAAGTGCGTAGACATCAACCGCCAATGCTATAATTGTATTAACCGAAAACATTAATACATGTGTGTTTTGTAAACATAAAAGAATCCCAAGTAAAGCCTCTTGTTAGACTAGCTTGTTGATTAATAGATGATCATGGTTTCCTGATCATGAGCATTAGATGTTATTAATAACAAGATCATATCATTAGGAGAATGATGTGATAGACACACTCCTGTAATTAAGCGTAGTATAAGATCAAGTCATTTAGAAGTTCATTTGTTATAAGCTTTCATATACATTGTAACCTAATCCTTTGACCATGATATCATGTTAATTGCCATCACCAGAGGGATACTTTGATGACATCAAACACCACTTCCGTCACTGGGTGGTTATAAAGGTGGCATTAGGTATTCTGAAAGTATGTATTGAAGCGCATGGATCAAGAGTGGGAATTGTCCATCCATATGACGAAGAGATATACTCTAGGCCCTCTCGGTGTAATACCATCCAATTAGCTTGCAAGCATGTGACTTGTTCACAAGGGATGCCATTCAACAGGAACGAGTAAAGATTACTTATCGGTAACGTGGTTGAACTAGGTGTAGACTTATCGACGAGCGAACCTTGGATAAGTAAAGTATCTCGAGACAAAGAGGAATTGGTTTCGAATGTTAATGGTTCATTTCGATCACGAAGTCATCGTAGAAATACGTGGTAGCCATATGAATTTCCAGATTCCTCTATTGGTTATTGATCGGAGAGGAGTCTCGATCATGTCTGCATAGTTCACGAACCATAGGGAGACACACTTAAGGATTCAATGTTGTTTAGTAGATATGTAATATGTGTTGGAAAATAAAATGTTGTCCGGAGTCTCGGATTGGATCTAGGACATCATGAGGAGATACGGAATGGTCCGAAGAATAAGATGCATATAAGGAAAGTCAATTTCTAGGGTTCGGAAATGTTTTCGGTGTTTTGACCGGAAGCTTCTAGAATGTTCTAGAAGGTCCACCACTTCAGAGGAAAGGGGTACATGGAATGTACTAAACCCTAATGGGTTGAATGGTTCATGCCCTAGGTCACTTTGTTGGTTGAAATAAATCAAACCTTGGTTTGATAAAAGATCAAACAAGTGTTTGAAAATGTCAAACCGGATGTTTGGAAAGTCAAATCCTGGTGGAGGGAGGAGAGGAAACTAGGTTTCCTCTTCCCACTCCAATCCGCCGGCCAAGGAGTGGGAGTTGCGGAGGATTTGGCCTCCCCCTCCCTAGCTGCCTCTCCCTCTCATAAAAAGGAGGGGAGGGGCGCCCCCCTCTATAACCCCGAAACCCTAGACTGCCACCGCCTTGCTCCAAGCCGCCGGCGCCACCTCCTCCCCTCGGTGCCTACACCCTAGCCACCGAGGCCTCTCTCCTCCACCATACCTGCTCCGGGTTTAGGCGAAGCCCTGCATGATCTACTCCTCCACCTCCACCACCACACCGTCGTGCTGTTGGAATCGCGAGGAGATCTACAACCTCTGTTGCCTCCTGGAACAAGGGAGAGGAAGGTCTTCATCGAGTACCGAATGTTTGACTGACTGCAGAAGCGCTGCCGGAACGCGGCGCCGGAAGGATCGTCTTCACGATCTTGAGATCGGCAAGTGAACGACTACACCAACCACGAGAATCCGATCTCGTTAAACGCTTCGGATCTACGAGGGTTAGTAATCTACAAACGCGTTGCACCGATCTCATAGATTAGATCTTGGCTTTTGTGCGTTTCTGCGATAGAATTTTTTGTTTTCCATGCTGCGAACCCTACAACTTCCTCGCCTCGAACCTTCCCAGTACCAATTCAACATCGACCCCGACCCATCCGCCGCCACACTTTGCCGATGGTGAGGAATATAAGGAGGAGGTGAGCGCGTAGGACGGTGGGGGTGAGAGAGAGGGGCGGCGCAGGTAGAGACGCTCATATGCAGGACTACGCGAAGATGTCGCATCATCCTCACCGCTTTGACTAGAAAATTAGGAGCAGATGGTGGAAAAAAGGAATTGAAAAGGAGAAGACTCGCGAGGCATGCGATGACGCGGCGCAGAGCGATTGGCCAGAATCCGGAATCTACAGTAACCAAACAGAAGAGTCGTTGAATGGAAGCGTGGAGCATTAACATGGCAAGAAATGGTCGTGCCTTACGAGAAATGGTTGTGTTTCATGTCACTTGAACAATTAACATGTATGTTATCCTGAAACAAAGCAGAATAAGCTGATTTTAGCCCCTCTCAGGCTCTGCAACTGAATTTGTTTTTGAATATATTAGCATATCTCGAGAATACATGAGATGCTTGTGTAAATTGATACATGTTCTATATTGTTCTACAATTTCTACACGAGTTAATAAAAATTTCAGTGTCCTTGATTTAGAGCATGCTCTATGATTAATGAATAAGCGTGTTCCATCAACTAAGTGGGTCCAAAAAAATGCCATAACTTCTATTTTTATTTTGATGTACATAAATTATAAAACTTAATTACATACTAGACGGGCACGCGCGCTTCGCCGCGCTGTCTGCCTCTGGTTGCTACATGTACTGTGTTGTGGATTTTACCGCTCCGCCTACATCATATCCTAGCACCCCGTGGCCTTGCAGCATGTCTGTTTATTGTTGTAATATCTTTGTAGTATTATGCAATGGGTTATCCAATATGAAAATAAAATCATATTTAGAACATGTCTCAACTATAGCAATATAAAAAATGAACAATATGCTTCCGATTGGTACCAAACATGACATAAATGCATGCATGCAACTAAAGACTTGCTGAGCCAAAAAAAAGGTGTGCATCACAACATGCAGATTCTTTCTGAAATTGAAAGGCCGCCGCATTATAAGGAGTGAATCTTCAGACAGCAGCTTTCCCGATCCCGCCACTTAATCAGAAGAACCACCGACTATGATCGAGCAATCCAAATTTTCTAAAAACTCAAAACAATTAGCACCAATATGTGCAAATAGGGAAAAAAGCTACTACTTGTAAAGTAAATACAAATTATGAGTGACTATGGTTACACGAGCGAATGAAAATAAGATGCTTCTCTAGACGGACATAATGAAGAATACTTTAAAAATGTTTTATGGGCACTAACAAATATAGCTCTACTTGTTGCATCCTGATTGCTATTCATTCACCAGGCAAGACCTAAAGCATGTAGTCAATTCATAATTACTATGAAGGCACAAGCATTGAAGAATGCACAGTCAAAGGTAGCCCGGGCACATTAACTGATGTTCAAACTTATGGCATGTTCGACCGTGTATCAGGATATACCATATAATATAGAATTATCGGGTTGAATATATATGTAAGTTGCAGAATTATTCATATAAAAGTTGAGGCATCAATAGGATATAAGTAACGCAAGATTTATAGCAATTTGCTTAATCAAAAGGGATACAAGAAAAGAAAAGACGACATAGCTACTTGAGTAAAACCAAAGGACAAAAAAACCAACTTAGGGAAAGAAGGGATACATAATTTGGTTATTCATGGAACACAATTTAGATGAGAAAGCAACACGACCTTTTTAAATGTTACATGCATTTGGAAAAAATGCTAGTAATGAAATTGCTGCAACAATGCAGAAAAGTAAATCAGGTCATTAATAAGTGACATGTATCAAGTTTTGATACAATCCAATATTTTTCTGCACAACCTACAAAAAATTCTTAAGAACACGTATATCCATCATACAATAAAAATGAATTCTCATCAAGCTCAAACAAATAGAAAATTAGTTTGGAACAATAGATTCATTTTTTTGTGGTATTGTCACTCTCCACAAGGTCAAACCAATAGAAAAGGAGCCAGGATTAACAAAATTGTTTATTCATTGACGGGAAAAGGCAAGATTAATAAATTTATTTATTTTATTTGACTTGAAAGGAACTTTTGAATTCACTACCGAATTCTGTGGGTAGGCATTCTCCGCATCCATCGCCCAATGAAGCTTCTTTTACTCGGTGAAGTAGTCATCCTCCAGATGAATGTATACTCGTTCACCTGAACGATCCTCCCCTACTCAAGACCAAACTTCTCACGAGGCATGTCTCATGCCTGAAGTGTTGTACTTGGACAATTGGTATGTACTGGATCTGTGACATGCCTCCAGTGATGTACTTGGCCAATTGGTATGTACTGGATCTGTGTATATTCAAACGAAACTTATGTAGGAGTACTGCAACATCACTTTATCCAGCCCAATCAATACTAACCGACACAAATAAGCATTGCAACTTGCATAAAGAGGACATTGCCAGGTCTAGACCAGCCTATGGAGATAAATACGACGGACACAACTCGTAGCACCTCGGCTCACTCTGGTCGACCTATAGCAAGAGGAAACACCTTAGAAGGACATAATTAGTAGTGAAAAAAGGAAAATCTTCTAAAGTGATCTTAGTTCTGAGAAACAAATTGATAGTTCCGTACGTTTTATTTGATGAGAAATATCTAGCAAAAGATCTGGCATCGGTATACATGGACTCTGCAGCAATCTTGTCTAACAGCTCCAATGTAGAAAATTTAGGAAAAAACTATAGGTTGCCTAGAAAGAGCTGATCATATGTGATATATTGATAAGCATTGCACTACACTGTTGTAGTATGTTTGAATTCAGAATGGTCCTATTACGTAATGTTAGCTTACATCTGCCACTCTAAGACAGATTAAGAGGATACTTCACCTTTCTCTTTATTGTTAAAGAAACCATCAACAGATTAAGAGTTCTAAAGTAGGTCTGGTTTCTCAAATAACTATATTCTGGAAAACACAAAGATAGTCTTAGTAAAATATAAATACTAAGATGATTTTCTAGACTACTCTAACCCCCACATGCAACGGATGTACTCGTACTAAATAACTAAAAGTTATCAAATGTATAGATTATGGCATGCTATTATATCAAGTTGCAAACTTTGGATTTCCATCCGATAGAGGACGGACAGTGATAGTGATAATCTCCATAAACATCCAAGAACCTTGGTTTGTTGTCAGGCATACACATGAAGGGAAACAAAATAAATAAAAATCCATAAACAAAGGGTGCACGAACCTGAAGCTTTTGGGTTGTTTTCCACTCCAAAATTTTCAACCTTAGTTGATGTGATTTTTTTAGATCAAGAACAAAAAACCTAGGTTGAAATCACATTAAGTTGGCATCGTGCTGAACTTTCCTGTAACAGCCGCATGCACCACCATGGGCATGATCGACCAACATGCCCTTTTCGGGACCGCAAAGCGGGCTTTCGATCTGGAGCCACTATGTTTGATGGGTACATGTGTTCTTAAGACCTCACGTAGTTTATGTGAATTATCCTGTCTTGCCCATGATGAAGCCACCACAAAATTTATGACTCGAAGTGGAGACATGCGCTTTTGGAGTTACTTGCACGTAGCTAAATCCTAAACCACTTACCAACTCCAGTAATTTCTAGTCTTTCTATATTATATCTGTCCTGCATACACCCAAGAAAATCAGATCAGAATAGTTCCAGGAAATCATTAGCCAGTAGACAAGGACCATTACCAAATTCACCAAATAATGATATATATGAAGGTTCTTTATCATTCCTCTTGAACACATTTACTATGAATGTTTTGTTCACGCTAAGTACGTTTAGTTCAAAAATATATATCATTAAATGGAGAATGAAGTTGTTCTGGCACACTGATGGTTAATATATATACATAGAGTGAAGTACCTGATTAGTACAAGCAATCAAAATTGTTGGTAATGTTCGAGCTAGTAATTTGTAATTACCTCTCAATATGTGTTGTAGCAGCGAGCTCAATTGCTTCATCAAGTCCCACAGGCTAAGTAAACCCTAAAAAACAAGGATAGTTTCCTACTGCAAGCAAACAGTAACACAATTTGGAAGTTTGACCTTTACAAAATAGAAAAATAGCACTATCCAGATTTCCAACAGTTGTTTTCAGGAGGGTCTCAACTTGTTCTGAACTTCTAATCACGCAAGTTCTTTCAACCATCCAATCTCATCAAGCTTTTGGTGTATCGAAGATGTAAGGTACATAAAAGTTCTATTATTTTGTCTTGCAAAATATTTGCTAAAGTCATGTTTCCTTGTACTGTGGTAAGCACTGATGGAAATAATGATAAATGTTCATGAATCTAGAAGTTGTTAAATTATTTGGCTTCCTTGAAATTCAAAAAAGAAAAATATAATTTAAAAACTATACACTCAAATTCAAATTCTACTATTCGTACAATCGAATGCATCACCAAACAACTATGCAATAAAACGAAGAAAACAGAGAAATGAGAAGTATCATACCAGAGGTGCTCATATGCTGCTTTAAAGCTTAATGTAGATCATCTTCCGGTAATGTTGTCTTACCCGCACACATCAGTGATCATCTTCATAATACCTTTGCATGACATAACCAGCTTCCTGCACTGTATTTGCACAACTTTTATACACGGTGAAAAAGTCATGACTGTAATTTTGTACCAACTACAAATTTGGTTTTGATTGATAAGCACATGACAATCTAAGAGATAATATTGGAAAATTACTTGACACTTTGAGCTATTCATAAGGAGCACAGCCTCTAAATGTAGACCATGACTTTAACAACGGTTCATCAATAACCCAGTCTCCTCAGTATAACACAAAAATCACTTCAACTTGGTCGTTTTTCTTTTTTGGATTGCAAGGAAGCCAAATAATCCCAGCACTTGCACAAACATTTGTCGAGCACGAACCTGAGGTGAACCTAGAGTAGACTTAAACTCATCTTCACAAGGGAGACCTGGAGGTCTAAGACACATAAGCATAATCGCAAGCGATAGCAGCAAGTAGAATATCGATATCGGGATGTATACTTACCGCAATTCTATTCATGTGCACCTCGTCGTCAGCGTGCGAGCAATCACCATCTCCTTGTCCTCGTCCACGCCATACTTCCAGGGACGGAGCCAGGTTTTCAACACGAGGGGGGCGAAGAAGGCAGCGGCCACATATGAGTTTTTTTTCCTCGACAGACGCCTAAATGTGTGTCATTTTGTATTAGATAAAATAAATGTAGAGATAAAAGATCACAATGTATGAAGTCGTACTATAGCTTTTAGATCAAAAATAAGGGGAGTATATTGTTTGGCAATACAAATAAAGCTAAACCTCTATTAGGATGAATCTCGTTCTATGACACCAAAGCTCGTTGAAGAACTCAGATAATCTCAAAGGCATTCATACCAACTTCCTAATGGATTTTGATTTTTTTTACCTTCTATCATTCCACCTTTATATCTTAAAGGCACAAATTATTCAAATATTGGGAGATATAAGCTGATGACTACTACGAAGAAAAAACTGAATTAGAGATGAGTAAAATACCATTCTTCTTTGCCTCATCATCATCGCGTATGCTGACCTTGTGGCCGGCCGGCTGGCCACGCGTCCGTGCAACGATGGTCTGTGAATCGTAGCTTGTCTGCTCCTCTAACTTTCTAATCGGTACGATTGGAAACTAAAACCAATCTGTCCTCGTCGTGCAGGCAGCCATCACCCGCAGCAGAAGTGAAACACGGAGGGAAAAGGTCGCTCCCTCCGACCCCTGTGTCTTCCATGGTGGCTTCTGATTGGTGGTTTTAGGTTCGGGGATGATGGGTTTGCGGGCTTTACCATTGGTAATTAAGCCAGGAACGTCCGAAATTCCTCTAACGCTAATCGTAATTAGGGGAAAATCATATTGTCAGCGCGCCCACGCTCATCCCCTTTGGCTCCGTGCCTGCGTACTTCCCGACGACGCCGTGGCATGCCCGCGACTGCAGCAGTAAGGAGTTGAGCCACGCCGAGAGGCAGGCCACCGCCGGCTAGTTGCGAGCGCCGGGTGGACCTGCTGGTTGGGTAGAGAACGTGGAGATCGTCTCCTCGTGGTGGCCGTCCAGATCCGGCTGTCGAAGGAACTGGGGAAGAAGAGAAGAGAGAGGGAGATGAGTGGTGTCCACGTGCCGGATGGTGAGTGCGGCGGAGGTGGCGGCGTCGGATCTGTCGTGGTCGAGCTCCTACTGTGGGAGATGGCAGCAGTTAAAGAGGATAGGAAGGTGGGGACAGGATGGGGCGGGAGTGTCCAGAGGCGACGGGAGAGGTCGCCGGAGACCATGACGACCATGGTTGAAAACCCTAGAAGAGTAGAGAGGATCTGAGAGGAGAAGGAGATGGGGTCCGAGAGGAGAAAGACAGGAGGGAGGGTGGGAGCGGGTGGGTGGGCGTGTGGCCATGTGAAGAAAGCGGTGTCATGTATGCATGATCTGAGCCGGTCCATCTTGATCGGACGGCAAACGTGTGTTGCGGAGCGGCAGATGGCCTCAATGGGCTTACATTCTCTCAGGCTTAAGCCTTTAGATAATTAGATCTTGCTTTTATTTAAAGATTTGTGGCAACTTTTAGCCATACCTTCTCTTTTAAATTTTATTGAACCAGTGAATAATTTGAAACATAGCAAGTATAACTCCTATATAGAATTAGTATATATGTAATCTGGTTGTCTATATTGACTAAACTAATCATTTAATAATCCAGCCACTTATAAGTGTTGAATATAAAGTTATGCATTCCCTTAAAGTTCTGCAATCCAAATAGTTCCAAACATCAATTTTGAAACAATCGAACAAGTTTACCGTGTGATCTTCATAAGTTAGCTTATTCTGGCATCATTAATTTTTTACCTTGATCATGTAACATGTATGTTTCTTGTGATACTGGACTTGATCTATTGTTCGATGTATTTTTTTTGAAGTTTGCTCGATGTACCTTTTGTTTACTTAAAGAAATACTGGTACCCCTATGTTGCTTATGAGCTTTAATATGAAATTATGGCCCATTTCTTGCGTCTAAGGTTAGATCTCTCAGTTTTAGACATGTCTACCACATAAACGACACATTTGTCTACCGATTAAAATACCCAACCCCGCGCATGCTCGTATATTTAATTTATAATAACACAAACAAAATAAAATGTGCTACCAGCAGTGAATATAACATACCTACCACACTCTATCAAATAGACTGTAGGCAACACGGCGAAGCGCGCATGTCCACCTAGTTCCTTTGATTCTTGACTACTATGGCGTACAGCTAATCCTTCAGAAAAAACCATGCATAGTTTTGAATATGACACAGCTCCTACGTTTTTCTTATTCATACTTCTAAATGTTACGAACCACAAAGGCCCTTAGGAACATTTTCTCAGGTTTCATTTCTTTTGTTGTCTAAACAATTTGAACTACGGAGTAGTTTTTGTGAACTTCTATTTCTGGCACGGAACTGGAGACGGCACAGTATGAGGATGGGATTCAGGGTGTTGGGAAAAGGTGCACATGATATGATTAAAATGAACTATTTCCCTTTCAGACAAACAAAGAGTCAAGTAGCACTAAACTTCACATCCATGCAACATCCATTGGCATACTCGTGGTAGTAACAAATGGTACAACAACTGATTTGTCACAAAGAAAAAGAAACTGAATCTATTGGCAACTAGGCATACATCTTTGGTGAAGAACAAAAAGCTCATGGATTCTTCATACTAAGATGAGACAGAGCAATGACTTGAACCATTCAAATAAGCCTCAGGAACTTTAACCCTAAACACGGAGTAGTGGTGATTCAAACTTTTCTCCCCGTGCAATCTGTAGACACTGCCCAGTGCTCCAGTAACTGGATTAGGGAAAGCATAGAAAATGCGCTTGAATCTGTGATGCACAAGTGCCATAGCACACCTTCAAGATAAACGAACATGTCAGCGAACTGAACAGTTAGCAACAATCGAAAAGTGATGTCATACTCCGATCAT
This sequence comes from Avena eriantha, assembly GCA_910589775.1. NCBI lineage: Eukaryota > Viridiplantae > Streptophyta > Magnoliopsida > Poales > Poaceae > Avena > Avena eriantha. The sequence continues at coordinate 471,587,017 of OU342741.1, forward strand.
GTGGACCTACATCGTGCATGGTTCCCAAACAAGGTAGATGTCGAATCCTGTGCAAAGATATGGTCTATTTCTGTCGGACAAGTCACTACAGCATGCTGGTTCCGCAGGTTGTTCTTTATCCTGAAGTTCAAACGTGAACTTGTTAGGAAAACAGGAGAGCATAAATACGCATCAATTTCAGTTTTTTGCTACTCCCTCCATTCCAAAATATAAGATGTTTTAGATTTTGTGAAACGAGTGTATCTAGACACATTTTAGTGTGTAGGTTCAGAGTGAACCTACATATTAAAAGCTCGTTTCACAAAAGCTAAAAGATCTTATATTTTGGAACGGATGGAGTACAACACTAATATAGTTATTGGAGGCGAGTGGCAACAACAGAAAGAGTAGGTATAAGTGACAAGGCTCACTTCTGTAACTATCTTTAGCCGCTTTGCCGGTTCATCATCAGAACAGTTCTCCACATCACCATTTAGTTTTGGTTTGATTGTTGAAGTAGGGAATAACATTCTATCTCTGTCGGCAGCATTTTCAATGGCAACTACTGCAGCGTGTCTCAGAGGATGCCAGAGAAAACCATCTTGAGAAGGCAATGGCTTCTGCTCAGTAGATCTTTGTTTCATCCACCCAAAAGGGTTTATACATGAGACCTCCCTGTCCAAGCCATTGCAAAAACGGGATCTTGACAGCAACAAAGTGTCGGCTTTATCCTCAAATACTTCAGGCAACGAGCAGGAATTATCTGCTTCCACTCTGTTGCATTTGTTTCCTTTCCGAGAAGTATCATGGTGTAGAGTTTGGTCTGTAGCCTTTGAAATTATTTCCATGCTTGATGGATCAACTATAATGGCAGCATTGCCGACCTGGTCAAAGCTCACCCATGCAGAAGTTAACCAAAAATGCTGATCTACCACCAGACAACCAGCAAGTTGAAATCAGATCGTGTAAAAAGGAAAAAAAAACACACAATATGGTGCCATTGCGGACATGATTTAACTTACTCTCACTACTTGTCTATCTGTCCTAGAACAAATTTATCTCACAGTTTATTAAACTAGTTTGTATGCAGAGAGAAAATCACAAGAATGCAACACGGGTTATCAGTAGATGTAGTTTTCTATGATAGTAAGTATGAAATAATATTAATATGGTTTTAATGACAATAGGCTACTAACAGTTTCTAACTGGTTTTTAACAGAGGGCCAGGTGTCTCACGTAGAAGTGGTAGAAAATAGGCTACTGACAGTTTCTGAACCTTGATTTACATTCTTGTTATCAATAATCTATTGCAGAAGATGTGGATTGGGGTGATCAATGGTATTAGGCAAACAATGTGTTTTTCCGTCACACTGAAATTTTTACTGGCAGATTGTTGCAAGACTTTAACTTAATATAGCAATTTTTTGTTCAGAGGCTTAGAAGAATCAGCTGCAATTCTCAAAAAGGAGTGACTATCTTTTTTACTTCTCCAAATATCTAAATGCCAATTCAATATAAAAGTTCTAAAATCTCACACGACTGACTGTAACCATGTATAAGATGACAGAAGCAAACAGGAAGCATCACTCCAATCCAAGTATATAGTCTTTCCCCGGATGTTCAAGTGACAAACTATTTCCATTTCTTAAACTTCACACTTTAAAAATAAGACCGTGAGAACAGCTACACAATAATATTCCGACTCTCCCTGAACAGTTAGTAAAGTAACAACACTGACTAGCATCCAACAGAATCACGCAAGTTAGCAATGTAATACTCCCTCTGACCCAAATTAGTTGACTCAAATTTGTTAAGATACGGATGTATCTAATACTAAATCATGTCTAGATACAACCGAATTTAGACAAATCTATGTCAACTAATTTGGGCCGGAGGGAGTAGAATAATTCAACAATAAACAGGGGAGATGACCTGTGACAACTGCATAGCAGTGCTCATGTAATCAAATATTGATGGTAATTCCTCCTCTTTAAATCCAGATGCACCATCAATACTGCAACATTAACAGTGAAATTGGAAAAGCTTTTAATGACACAGCATAAACTATATTCGTAAGTTACAATCAGAAATTGGAGAGAATACATCCATTGGCAATAACAATATCTGAAATCCTTCTCTTGGATGTGCATGTCAATGCAATCTCAGTCTGCCCTAAATTCCCAAAGGAAAGAGACAAGCCAGAAGAGATGAAAGTTGTCAACTATGTTTTAGGCCACAACCCTAAGTCATACATTTTACATTGGCATTACAAGATCTAGATATTCTAACATAAAATGCAGTCAACCTTGTTTGAGTAATGGTGCACTGTGAAAAAATATATTTAAAAGTATCTCCAATTTCAACAGTGAATTTTGTGAGCTCAAACCAAGTATGCTCGTAAATGTGAAGAAAACAGAAAACATCTACGCAAGGAGTATCTGTAAAACTGCAAGTCATTCCTCATGAAATAATACTTATCAATCATACTAATGACTAATAGACCTTCCCTTGAAAAGAATAGCACATGTTTGCATATCTCTCTAGACTCTAGGCTGGGCATATCCTTGTTTGGGAAGGCCATTCAGTACCCGTACAGAAAGTTAGAACTGCAAGGAACCTACAAAGTTAAGAAAATACTTGCCACATGAGACAGTCCAGGTTTGGCATATATGCTAACTGAGGAAGAATATTTTCACTCTCTAAACTGAACTTCCATTAGCCTATTATTTATGAAGAATAAAGTAAGTTTGAAAAATATTCACAAAAGCAGAACCAAAAACTTAAAATTCTTGAGAACAAAAAAAATAATACATAAAGAAATACTCCCTCCGATCCAAATTAATGGATTCAGATTTGTCTAGATTCAGATGTATCTAGCACTAAAATATGACTAGATACATCAGAATCTAGACAAATCCAAGTCCATTAATTTGGATTGGAGGGAGTACATAAATGATCTGTTGTGACTAGATGGAACATACTCGTGTGGGGGATGATAAGATGTTGGCCAAAGCTTGCACTGTTCCTCCCACTCTTCTTTTGACGTAGCAGAACAACTGGCAACCTGTTAAAGACCTTCCTCAATGAGTGTAGAAAACAAGCAGTTGAAGCTTAATGGTACAGTTTTGATGTGCTCATCTTAATACAAGAGAGAGAATATTATATGAGAATGTTATAACCTTCAGCTATAACTATCATGCCCCTGTTTTTAACATTGCTGTTAATTTTTCCAAGAACAGGATACTTACTTTTGCAATGAAGGGACTCAAATGGTAGTTGTCCACTATTTTTTGTACTTCTTCAGGAAAACCTTCACTACAATTTTCAGGCCCAGTGGAAAGGCATAAGATGATTGATAACTCAGAATTTTCTGTCAAAGAAAAACATGACAAACTTAGAATGGGGACAATAAACTGTTGTAATATATTAATTACTGATCACATGGTAGACTCAGTTTAAAATACCACAAGATGCTCAGTTTTATTTCCACAACCTCTGGATTGTGGAATATATATGTTCTCTAGCAATAACAAGTTATTAGGAGCTCTGACATAATTAGTGTTTCAGTAGCAAAATCTATGGTATGTTTTCTCTTATATGAAATTATTACATAGTGCACTGTACTCCGAAGGCAAACATAAAAATAACTGAGAAACAGATAACAACGCATATACCGCCAAACCCAACACGCCGACGCACCCGCTTGACATGCCGTAGATTCTCTAGTGGGCACACCTGATTTAATTGCCTGAAATAGCCCGCACACAAATAAATCACCATGTCCAGTGTTTTGAAAATGATAACATGTCAAGTTAGTCAAAAAAAAATGACCAAAAAAGAACCTGCATATGAATATTGTACAAAATCTCAAACCATAAGACCTAATTTCAATTAGACTATCATTCACTCAGAGAACAGAAACTGAGCATGTAATGACAAAAACAAATATGAATTTTCTATAAAAAAGAGATTAAACAGCCTTTAGTTTTGCTTTAAGTTGGTACACTTTGTTTTTCTCGGACAGCATAGAAGCACTTCTCGCACAACTAAAAATGTAGAGTCACAGTGCCTAGGAAATTAGATAACTCCACCTTTATGAATTATTTTACCACTTAACCAACATACAATTATTTTATTAACATCTAGAAAATTTCAAATCATTTTATTAACTTCTGTTAAATTTATATCCAAAAATTGAGGTTTTGAAAACTGAAACTAGAAGATTATTCAAGTGTATTACCAAATATGAACTGAAGCTGATGAACTCTGGATATACGCTGTGATGTACTAAACACAGAACTACTTCCTGTTCAATAGAGTTGAGATCTCAATACAAACATGTGTTGAGTTCTTGGTACCAAACACAAGAACTATTTCCTATTTAACAGAATTGAGACCTCGATACAAACATCGGTTCAGTTCTTTTTTTTCGAGAAAACGCAATGACATTGCGTTTCATTTCATTTAAAAGATAGAGTTTGCTTACAGGCCTCCTAGGAGGTCAAAACATGGGAAAAAAAGAAAAAACTAATGGACATCCCATGTCGATGGTAATGCTACTCGCAGGCCGAAAGCTCCTGCCTGAGCCAAGAGTGTTGCTTCCTCCTTGATCATCGCCATCAGTTGCGTGACAGAGGGTCATTGCCATCAGTTTAGTTCTTGGTACACCGGACCCAAGGTAAAGCAATCCTCAAACCTTCCTATGATATTTCCATCTATTTATTCAAGAAAAGAACAAGGAATGGTTTGCGCTACTGCTGACCCCAAAACCATGTTAATTGCAGTTCAAGATTCCCACAGTAACAAACCATTTGAATAAAACAACTCAGAGAAGAAGCTATTTACCTGATGAGAGCATTTGCTAACTTGGGCACAATGTTCGCTGCCACCACATCAACTAGCAAGAAAAAGAAAGAAAAAATGAAACTAGAACAGTACCAAAATCGACAAGAGCACTTAAAGAAGATACCTGTAGAATGCTGGGGAGGAGATGGATTGCTAGGCACCTCAATAAGCTCCCACACCATGTCGATCAATTTCAATGGAAACTGAAGCCGAGAAAAAAACTCAGACATTTGCTCAAAAAAATAAATAACTCAATACATCTTTTTAAGGCACTACTTAGGGCGACTTCTTTTTAGCTTGTGATTCTAGAGAAGCTAGCTTTTGACAGATTGTGGGGAGAAGCTGTGGTGGGGAGAAGCTCACATAATCTGGTTCCTTCTATTCTTTTTGGCTTTTAGACATTTGGCTTGTTTGATGTGTTGAATTGCGAAATGTCAGTAACGCCCCTAAATCTCATATGTATGCTAGTTTTTAGTACATTTAGGGCATTTGCTACACTATAACTGAACTACACGTCATCAGAATCATCACCTGAAGAATTTATCTGCAAGCACACGTAAAATAAATAAGTACACGAAAAATGGTTAAGTATACACTAGGTGAGGAATACAGATTTGCATGTGGAGGAATTTACTAGCATACATTGAAATGCATTTACTACCAATCAAATTTGCATACACTGAAATCGTATCATTTACTACCAATCAACCTAGCACTGAAATATAACGTCAGACATCAATGGAGCCAAAAATCAAAGAAACAGAGAAGAGCAAATACGTACCTGCGGCTGTGGCTGGGAAGAAGCCATAGGGAGGGGACGAGCTCGACCTTGGGGTAGCTGGCTGGGGGAAGGGGGCGAGCTCGCGTGGGTGCGGCGGGCGGGCGGGCGGCGGCGGGGTCCTTCGCGTGGGCCGCGAGCGTCGAGGCGTCGAGCGGCGTACGAGCTGGCGGCTGCGGGCGGCGGCGGTCGAGGTGGAGGTTAGGGCGGCGCCGTCGAGGCAAGCCAGGAGAGGGTCCTGCAGCGGCGGCGCAGTGAACCCTACCTGGGTTGGGCACGAGCGAGTCTGAGGCCTGTTTTCCTTTCCCTTCCTCTAATTTCCTGCGGTGGCATTTCTTGTAAATAGACCAATCCGGATGGGTACCTGGGAATGCCGTTTCGTTAGCTAGCGGAGAAGCTCGGGAATCTGCCCAAAAAGAAGTCGGCCTTCCTCCGGCATGGGTCTTTTAATGGCTTTTCATGGCATGGGTCTTCCTCCGGCCCAAGTGGCCAGGCTTTGACGGTCCGCCACTGACTAGCTTCTTCTCCCAATTTGGAAGAGACATGCCGAGTTCCATGAATTGTTCCACGCGTGGCTATGGTGGTCAACTTTATCCCAAATTACTCTACTCGTCAAACAAAGCTGTAGCGGAGAAGGTGCTGGCCAGGTGTGCCAAAGAAGAATGCAAGAAATTACTCCCTCTGTTCGGAAAAAATCACTACAGTAGTATACTCCACTAATTTTCCATGACCTGCTTTTTCTTCAGAGGTTATTATATGGTCAGAGGAAACCCCAGAGCGGAAATATAGTCTTTCTTTTTTCTTGTGGGGTTCTTTCCCGGTAGCTCGCTCGGTTCGTCTTACACATTAATTGCTTTGTTGCATGCACATCGTTTAAACTTTTAAGAGAAGCGGTACTCCTACATTCTACTACTCAGGTTCCGTTTGATGCTGCATTGTGTTTTTTTATGAGATTATTATTTCTTATTACTTGCTGAGAGCACATAACTCACTCTACTCTGTAGCTAGCTTATGGCGAAGCGAACACCAAAGGAAAATTAAAAGTAAGATAAGGAAATCAAACTTCTTTAGCAATCTTACTATTTAGTGCCTTGTTAGTTTTCTATTATTTTGTACTTCCTCCGTCCAGAAATAAGTGACTTGCAGGGAGTGTGTTATTAATTGTATGTAGCATTGCCCAGCTACTAGCTTGTTTCTCAACTCTAGGAGTATCTGTTTCCACATTGCCTAGCTATTCCCTCTGTTCTAATTTAGTTTGCGTGGATGAATAGTGCACGGAAAACGAGGTGGCCGATTTCTCTCTTATTTTTCACTGTTTTGCTCCTCGGTTTTTTGGGATGTGTAGCTCCGTGTTTACTCTACCTATTCCAAAAATTATAGAATTTTTTTAATAAAAAATGAGAGACAAATAGACCGCCTACTAACATATCTAATCCCTACACAGAATCGCTAATAATGCGCAACTACCCGAAATCTTCTTAACCAATTCTCTGAAGACTCGTGGCGCCGCAATAGCTATACCGTGGACTGAATTTCCAAGTCCTCCCTTTGCGTGCACTAAGATTTCCACATTCTACATTGACCGTTGAGCACGCATCACTCATACCATACCCCGCGGCTACAAACCTCCACAGCACTACCCAATATTAATCCTCCACCGGTCCTTTCTTCTTCCCACTCCTTCAACTTCAAGCTTCAACTAGCTATAGCCATGGCTGCCAAAACCACATCATGCTTCACTTCACTAAAGGAAGCCCTGCTCATCCACACGCGACACCCCATGCTCTTCGCACTCGTGCTCCTTCTGTTGGCCGTCACCAGCTTCGTTGTGCCCTTACCCCATGTCATGTCCGTCCAGCCCCTCACCGACGACATGGCCAGGGGAAGCCATCTCATTCAGATCAGGAACACGGGCCCCTTAAGTGCCGAGTATGCCAGGTTCCTGAACGAGATCAAACACGACGTTATGAAGCTCGCCATCGTCAACATCGTCCTCCAGGTCGTCATGCCGGCTCTGGGTTTTGTCAGGCAGATCATCGCATTCCTCATGGCCTCCACGATCTACTTCGCCGATCGCTACTCGCTCGCTGGGGTCATCTGTAAGGCGGTCAACGTCTACGGTCTGAAGGGCCCTTCGATCACCATCGCGCTCGTAGCTCTCCTGGGGACGTTGCTTTCTGTCGTGATGCGCCTCCGTTCGTGGGTGCTCTCCGTCCTGCTTCTAACCTTCCTCCTCGCGTTCCTCGTCTTCGCCACTGGCGCAAGTATCCGGAAAATCAACATTGAATATATTTGCGCATGAGCACTCGTTTTGGTAACCGTAATTAAGATGTATATCCAATTTATTGGCCAGTATATATATACTATCTTTATATGTTTATATTATGACTGAAATACTATGATTTATTTTTTGATCTACGCGCGTTATTTAGTTGGCCTAGAATTCACTAGGCTAGAGTATCTCCAACAGAAGCGCTAAAATAACGCGAGCTAAAAATCGTTTTGCAGTGCCGTTTTAGCGTTTACAGCGCGCGCGACGCTTTATCTGCAAATTTACGCGTGGCAAAACAACGCTCCACCGGACGCTGTAAAATTCAGCGCGGCAGCACAAACACATTTCAACACACCAATGTAAAAAAAAATTAACAAAATGTAATAAAATCAACACAAAATCAAAAACAAAGAAATAATACTAGAAATTAGGATTATATTACAAGCACACAAGATTCAACGGCGATAAAATTAAAAACAATAATAAAAGATAGTACTACTAAAACATGCTAAACACGATAAAGAAACTAATCGGAGTCCTCCCAAACGTAATCGGAGCCGTCCTCCGTTGAGGACAAAACCGGCGTCGATGACCAAAGGTCCATCTAACGCGCGTCGTCCTCCGGGATCATGGGATTGTCCAGCTGCGTGAGGTTGTAGGTGTGCCGGCGCGCCTTGTCGGCCCTCCTCTCGCGGCGGCGCTGCCGCCGCTGCTGCGTCCACTGCTCCAATGCGGCGTAGAAGTTCTCCTCAGCTCCGACGTCCTCCGGGAAGCGCTCCGCCTACAGCAGGCGGCAATGCTCGTCCTCCTCGGCATTCGCGAGCCAGCGCTGTTGGGCGCGATGGCGGCGGCGCTCCTCGTTGGTGATGAGGCGCGGCGGCGGTGCGAGCATCTCCGCCTGCTCGCGCGTGTGGATGTCGTGCAAGTTCATTGGCCGGGGAGGCCGCCCGAGGCGCCACGCCGCCGGGTTGTACGCGTGCGTGGCCTCGTGCGCCATATCAAAAGTCCCGAGCCCGATGCGCGTGTCGCCGGAGCGGATCTCCGCGTAGAAGTTGCCTGTCGGGCGTGCTCGGACGCTGATGTAGCCGGAGGAGTTCCCGCGGCGGCGCGTCGGCATCTCGGCGTTGGTGGCAGCGTGGGCTTGCATGGCGCGCGGAGGTGAAGCGGCTGCGGCGGGCGTGATGCGCAGAAGAGAGGGAAGAAAGTTTCTAGACGGTTGGTTTTTGCGCGCTGTGACTTTGCCTTCGCGGTAGCCCGAGCGGTAGATATAGCGCTCGGGATTGTACAAAATGACGCGCGCGGCAAAAAATTTCGTGCGCGCTATTTCTGAGAGGTGCCTGTTGGAAAGAGATGTCTCCCCAACACACTTCGTAGGTGTACAATGGGAACACTGTTGGAATTTGGTTAGTTTTAGGCCGTTGGTCCATTAGACAAATTCTGAAATTCTCTTTGGCCCATTTGTATATGGCAGCATATGGCTGTGCAAAGTTTAGTCTCACATTGCTAGTTGAGTGAGAGTTACACCTCCTTATATATTAGGTTGTTCCACCACTCCCTAAGGTGTGAGAAGAAGAGCAGCTCTCGCGCACTCCTCCTCCGACGCCGTCCTCCTCGCCTCGCCACACCTCGCCTCGTCACGACGGGCACGCGCCGCGGGTTGCGGGAATCTGGCTAGTCGGGAAAATTTATGAGTCATTAACGGACGTGTTAATGGGTCAGCTGTTTCCAGTCTTTATGGGACGTGGACTGTTACCGACTCGAACATGGGCTGAGTCCCACGATCTCCCTGACCTGCACTATATAAGCCTCTGCGCTAAACCTAATCGGCACCGCTTACCACACGCGTCTCCTTCCAGTCTATTGCGCCACCGCCTTCGTCTTCCCAATCCCAGCTTGCGGCGTGTACCGCAGATCGGGACAGTAGGCCTCTGAAACCCCGCCTTCTTGTGAACCTGTATGGGTGAGGGGCGATCAGGTTTTTTGGGAGCGCTTCCGCGACTACAGACGCTCACGGACGACTTCTTCCCTGACGAGGACTTCTTCCCGGACATCTGACATGGCCGACGACACTGCTACCATCGCTGCAGCTACCGCTGCTGCCACCACCGCGGCTGCTGCTGCCGCTGCTCTGCCGTACATAATACTGAACTTCTTATTTCAGATTCTGCTAGAGTTCCTTATTCTAGCGTTTGGTGTAGATGCGATAGGTTTATCTTATTCAGATATAATCTGTTTATCTACTTTGTTGATCTGCATGATTAGTTTTGATGGCAACAACAAGGCCACTCACTCCACCAACTTTAAGAGAAAGAATGATAAGAAGAAAGGCTCTTGCCACGTCTGTGGTGATCCTGATCATTGGGATCCTAACTGCCCTAATCGCTTTGACAAGCGGCAACATGGGAACAGCGGCAAGACCGCTAACGTTGTTATTAGCGATACTGATATGAATGACATTGGGTACGGTATTTTACCTACTATCCTTTTAGTATGTCATTCTCCTGATTGGTGGATTGACACGGGTGCTAATACACATGTATGTTCTGATATATCCATGTTCTCTTTTTATCAGGTCGCAAGGACTTCCTCCGTGCTGATGGGAAACGACTCACGTGCTTTTGTGTGAGTGCTTTTGTTCATGGTGTTGGTATGGTAAATCTGAAGTTTACTTCGGGGAAGACCGTATAGCTGAAGAATGTGCAGCACGTTCCCTCCATCAGTAAGAATCTCGTCAAGCGGATCGCTTCTATGTCGAGATGGTTTTAAGTTGGTGTTTGAGTCCAATAAAGTTGTAATTTCTAAGTATATATAATTTGTTGGAAAGGGTTATGAGTGCGGAGGTATGTTCCACTTATCTTTGTCAGACTCATGTACTAAAGTTATTAATCATGTTTGCAATGATAATGAGTCCAATATTTGGCATTCACGACTTTGTCATATTAACTTTGATTGTATGATGCGGCTAGCCAATATGAGTTTAATTCCAAAATTTAGCACTGTCAAAGGTTCTAAGTGCCAAGTTTGTGTGCAAGCAAAGCAACCCCGCAAGTCTCATACGGCTGAAGAACCGAGAAACTTAGCACCTCTAGAACTTATACATTCAGATCTTTGTGAAATGAATGGTGTGTTGACACAAGGTAGAAAAGATACTTTATGACGTTGATTGATGACTCCACTAGATACTGCTATGTTTATCTTCTAAAATCTAAAGATGAAGCTTTGAGTTACTTCAAAAACTATAAAGCTGAAGCAGAAAACCAACTTGATCTTAAAATCAAGCGGTTAAGGTCGGATCATGGTGGAGAGTATTTTTCAAATGAATTTGATATATTCTGTAGGAAACATGGTATTATCCATGAGAGGACGCCTCCCTACTCACTTCAGTCAAATGGGGTGGCCGAAAGAAAGAACCGCACTCTAACTTATTTGGTTAACACCATGTTAGATACATCGGGTCTTTCCAAGGAATGGGGGGGGAGGCGCTAATGACTGCGTGTCATGTCCTAAACCGTGTTCCCGTAAAGGTAAAAACCATGACTCCATTTGAGGAATGGGAGAAGAAAAGTCTTAAACTCTCTTACTTACGAACTTGGGGATGTCCGGCGAAAGTCAATATTCCAATACCCAAGAAGTTTGGACCAAAAACCGTGGATTGTGTTTTTCTGGGATATGCTTTTTATAGCATTGGCTATAGATTTTTATTAGTAAAATCTGAGGTATCCGACATGCATGTTGGTACGATTATGGAGTTGAATGATACGACTTTCTTTGAGGACATCTTTCCCATGAAAGGTATGTCTAGATGATCAAATCAGGAGATGACTAATTCATCTAGTCAGGAATTTGTTATAATTCTTGAACCCACTATGCCGATAGAACACTATGATGATCCTGTGAAGGACGACAATGAAGCTCCTAAAAGGAGCAAGAGACAAAGGACTGCAAAGTCATTTGGTGATAATTTCATTGTGTACCTTGTGGATGATACTCCCATCTCTATTTTAGAAGCCTATGCATCTCAAGATGCTGACTACTGGAAAGAAACTGTTCGTAGTGAGATGGATTCCATCTTAGCTAATGGAACTAGGGAAGTCATTGATCGTCCTTATGGGTGTAAACCTGTAGGATGTAAGTGGGTGTTCAAGAAAAAGCTTAGACCTGATGGTACTATTGAAAAGTACAAGGCACACCTTGTGGCCAAGGGTTATACCCAGAAAGAAGGTGAAGACTTCTTTGATACCTACTCACCTGTAGCTAGATTGACCACTATTCGAGTACTACTATCCTTGCCTACCTCACATGGTCTTCTCATTCACCAAATGGACGTTAAGACGGCTTTTCTAAATGGAGAGCTAGATGAGGAAATTTATATGGAGAAGCCTGCTGGATTTGTAGTAGATGGTCAAGAAGGAAAGGTTTGTAAGTTAGTGAAGTCTTTATATGGTCTTAAGCAAGCTCCTAAGCAGTGGCATGAGAAGTTTGAAAGAACTTTAACCGCTGAAGGCTTTGTTGTAAACGAAGCTGATAAGTGTGTGTACTATCGCATGGTGGGGGCAAGGGAGTTATTATGTGTCTCTATGTTGATGACATATTGATATTCGGGACCAACCTCGCTGTTATTGATGAGGTCAAAGAGTTCCTATCTCGCTACTTTGAGATGAAGGACTTGGGAGTGGCTTATGTAATCTTAAACATCAAGCTACTAAAGGATGACAATGGTGGGATTACACTGCTTCAGTCCCACTATGTGGAAAAGATATTGAGTCGCTTTGGGTATAGCGACTGCAAGTCTTCTATGATCCGAGTGTGCTACTTCGAAAGAATCGAAGGAATGCTAAAGATCAATTGAGATATTCTCAAATTATTGGCTCGCTCATGTATTTAGCCAGCGCTACGAGGCCTGACATCTCCTTTGCTGTAAGCAAACTGAGTTGATTTGTGTCAAATCCCGGAGATGATCATTGGCATGCTCTTTGAGAGAGTTTTGTGCTACTTGAAAGGCACCGCGAGTTATGGTATTCACTATACTGGGTATCCTCGAGTACTTGAGGGTTATAGTGATTCAAACTGGATATCTGATGCTGATGAGATTAAGTCCACAAGTGGTTATTTGTTTACACTTGGTGGTGGTGCTGTTTCCCAGAAGTCTTGCAAGCAGACCATCTTAACAAGGTCAACTATGGAAGCAGAACTCACAGCATTAGACACAACCACTGTTGAAGCAGAGCAGCTTTGTGAGCTCTTGATGGACTTACCTGTGGTTGAAAAACGAATACCCGCCATCCCTATGAACCGTGATGATAAAACTGTGATCATTAAGGTAAACAGTTCTAAGGATAACATGAAGTCATCAAGGCATGTGAAGAGAGATTGAAATCTATCAGGAAACTAAGAAACTTCGGAGTTATTGCGTTGGATTATATCCAAACGTCTAAGAACTTGGCAGATCCCTTCACAAAGGGCCTATCATGTAATGTGATAGATAATGCATTGAGGGAGATAGGTTTGAGACCCACATAATGAGTTGTTCGAAATGGCAACCCACTCTATGTGACCGGAGATCCCGTGAATTAGAGCTAGGACACAAGCTGTTGATCAGCTGAGAGGAGAGTATGCCCATATTATATTTACGTCTCCGTAAAGATGCCATACTCTCTTATTCTGCATGGCAGGTTGATATATATCTTAATGTGTTATAAGTGGCTTTTCTAAGCAGAGATGTTGTCCTGCGGAACATCTATTGAGGAACACACCTATATGAGTCTGACTGTCAAACGTCACAGTCTGTGAGAGTTGGGTGCTCTCTAATAAACTCATGAAAGGCCTTGGAGTATGATGCATAAGCTCCAAACTGCGGGGAAGCCCAGCGGCAGCCCTATACCGGTCTAGATTTTGTGTGAAACTAGTGTGCAGAAAACTTGTAGTTCAAGGCATAGTCCACTATTCAAGTTGCTAGCTAGTGTAGCATGAAGTTTAACATGGAATTTCAACTTAACAGTCTTCACTACACACCGATATATAAAACAATATTCTGGAATAGAATGAGGTGATGTGCCAATAAGACTTTGTGGGGGATTGTTGGAATTTGGTGAGTTTTGGCCTGTTGGCCCATTAGACAAATTCTGAAATTCCCTTTGGCCCATTTATGCATGGCAGCATATGGTTGTACAAGTGGTGCCAAAGTTTAGTCCCACATTTCTAGTTGAGTGAGAGTTACACCTCCTTATATACTAGGCTGTTCCACCACTCACTAAGGTGTGAGAAGAAGAGCAGCTCTCGTGCACTCCTCCTCCGACGCCATCCTCCTAGCCTCACCACGCCTCGCCTCGCCTCGTCACGACGCGCGCGCCACGGGTTGCGGAAATCTCGCCGAACCGAGCTTTATTTTTTGCTAGTCGGGAAAATTTATGAGTCATTAACGGACATGTTAATGGGTCAGCCGTTTCCAGTCTTTATGGGACGTGGGCTGTTACCGACTCGGACGTGGGCTGAGTCTCACGATCTCCCTGACCTGCACTATATAAGCCTCTATGCTAAACCTAATTGGCACCGCTTACCACACACGTCTCCTTCCAGTCTATTGTGCTACCGCTTTCGTCTTCCCCATCTCGGCTTGCGGCGTGGACCGCCGATCAGGACAGTAGGCCTCCGGAACCCCGCCTTCTTGTGAACCTGTACGGGTGAGGGACGATCAGGTTTTTGGGGAGCGCTTCCGCGTGACTACTGACGGCATCACGGACGACTTCTTCCCTGACGAGGACTTCTTCCAGGATATCCGACATGGCCGACGACGCTGCCACCACCGCTGCAGCTACCGCTACTGCCACCGCCGCGGCTGCTGCTGCTGCTGCTCTACCGTACGTAATACTGAACTTCTTATTTTAGATTCTGCTAGAGTTCCTTATTCTAGCGTTCGGTATAGATGTGATAGGTTTATCTTATTTAGATGTAATTTATTCATCTACTTTCTTGATCTTCACTGTATGATCATATTTTATCAGTTTACTATTCGGATTAAATCATATAGATTATTGCTTATATTTTCAACAAACACTTCATTACGACGAGGATGAGGCCTTTTACAACGGAGGGTCTCTTAACATATCCTATATAACTAAGAAGTTCACCCCACTAAAGTAATTCTCTCAACATGCAGCCTATCCACCTCATCAGGGATCCATGAGCAATCATAGTCTGTCATCTAAGCAAATATGCCACCTAATAAAAAGGGGAAAATCCTCCACGTTATTCCGCTCTTCTCTATTTTTTTATTTTTTGTGACCGACCTGAAGTTTCACAGTTCTCAGAAACGGAATCATCCGATCGTCTCTTCCTATCCTCCGTTAATTACCCTTCCACTTCGTCCCGTTGGGGACATCCCATAAAAGTTACCCTTCCGGCCTTCCACTTCGTCTCCTCCGCTCTCTCCGGTCGTTCCTCCCCTTTAAGCTACCATATGTTCACCTCATCTTCCCATCTGAATCATCACCATGAGTGCCCTCACAATCAATCATCACTGGCACTGCACGCCCATCTCCCCATCAACGATTGAGACACAGGATGCCATGCAAGTCCTAACGAGGCCCCTTGCTTCTCTCCTTCTCCAGATCCATGAGATGTTATTGTGTTGCGATGGAAAATAAGACTGGCAGGGCTTCACGGGAAGGAGTGCAATCCAACACGAGCCACGAGACCAAGGGACACTGACGGACTATCCCCACCAAGGTTAAGGAGGAACAGCATGGCCTCCATCGTGCAATGGATCATGAATATCCTGAACAGAACAGGTTCCATCCGATCAATAATTCACGTCTCCTACTATTTTTCTGCTCTGGGGCTTTGTTGTACAAGTATATCTTTCTGCTATTCTATTCCAAAAAATTGTTGGCATGGTCTGTTTTCTTGCTGTTGGGTGTACATACCCATATGGTTGGATGAACTCATCCTTTTGGATTTCTTGAACTGCGGATAGGTCAGTGCAAATTTGATAGCTAATCTCTATTGTATTTGAGTTTCATATAATCTTGCAGGTGCCTCACAACTCCCAGGGTAAATTTTCTTTGTATACGCAGTTGAGATTTGCATTATCTTATATACATGTATCTATTTATTTATCTACAAAATTCTAACAGTATCCACCTTTCAAATCGATTTCAAGTTTCAAATTCTTTATTTATGTAATTTTGTACTTAAAATCGTATAATTCGTAATAATAACGTGCTGATTTTGATTTGTTTGCCTGTCTCTTCAGAACAGTTTTTTGCTACTTTGCAGGTAGATATACCACTTTGGTCCATTTGTTCAACTGAAAGGTCTGTAAGATTGCTAATAGACATACACGCTTTCAGTTCTGCATATTCAGGATCACTATGTGCGCTTCAATTGGTTGCCAAAATAACAAGGTTCCAAAACTGGAAATGTAGTTTCACACGTAGCATTTCTGCATGGTCAATTATTTTATTGATACATATCTACGAGTAAATTATGTTAGTCGGTTCAGATGTTAACATATTTTTCTTTTTCTCTGCATCCATGTATCATGTCATCTGAAGCATTGACCCAATCTCAGAATATTAATCCATATGTTAGGATGTTCCATCAGTCTCCTTGGAGATAATCAACTTTGTATGGCTGGCGACAGAGGCCACATCAAAGGGTAGTAAATTGTAATCCAATGGTTATCAATAGTAAAATGGAGGTTGTATCTTCACACTCTCGCTAGATAAAGCATAAAATCTTTTTGAAGGGTCCGAATGATTGAAAATCTAAACTTTTGTCCTATGGAATCCGTGTGTCCTTTTAAATTCTTTTATATAATTTATTTATCTGAGCTATGGAGCACATCTCGGTTCGTTTTCTTTAGATCTTTGTATTTACTTTATAATCTCTTACTTTTTCCATGAATCATATTCGAGTTGTTTCACAATAAAATATAAAATAGTCATGATGACCCTATATGTAATGTCGTGGTTGAAATATTGGAATTTGAGATGTAAGTAAAGCTTCGCTCAGGGTATGTTACCGGTACTAATTAAATTGCAGGATTCAAGAATACCATGGAATACCTTTCATTCACTTAGCTCACAACAAGAGTTCTGATTGCTCCCTCAATAAAAAAGCGTTCTGATTGCAGTATCTATTTTGTTTGAATCATTCCGTTATGTTCTTCGGTTAAGTGTGAGGTTTCAACAATCCGTTCTCCTTCGCTTGTTGGTGTTTACTTTCAATCCACATGAACCACGATAATTCTATGTTTGTTCTAAAGAAAGATAGTGACAAGCTTTTATTAGTTACAATTGGTATTCATGTTTTTATGCTCATTTGCGCCCCTCTTTTTTCCGCAGCAACGTGCGGGGCATTATCTAGTTATCATAGAAACCATTAAAATTTAGAAACAACCATTAGAATGAAGTGTATATTAAATGTTGTTTTTAGGATGGTTGTATTTAATGATTTTAGTCTAATGCATGTATGTGATTGCACTAACCAATTTTTTTTGAGTCCTACTATCACACAAATGTCTCTGCCGTGCGTGCGGGCGACGCTCCGCCGGCCGCACGATCCTGAGTCTACGCTCTTAGAAAAAACCACAAAAATCCAAAAAAAGACATGAAAATAATGAAAAATACCCTGGCAACTTTTATTTGTGTGCGCTCTGAGGGACTAGGGATGGCACATTTTCTCCTTAGATTTTGATTCTTTTCACCTATGATAGACATGCCGCATAAGCAAATTACCTAGAATGCGTCGCTAAGAAATGCCCATTGTGAAATGTCTCATATGCTCTCTTCACTTATATGTCTATTATTACTCTCATACTCCAACAGTAATCATGCATGTTGCTCTCCATTACAACAATTGGCCATTTCCAACGATCTCCGCGGTTGTATTTGGACTCTTGTCCCCCTTTCGAGCTTAATGTGATGACACGTAGATCTCCTGCGGGTTCTCGAAAGAAAAATTCCAACGATCTTGTGGAGGAAAGAGCAATATCTCGGAATACATCCATCGGAGAAGAAAATGGATGTATCTTCACGAGTTTGCACACCAGATTTGTCACTGACAAAGTAAAGGCAAATCATCCAATATCTCAGCTACTTCACCATATTAATGTCACATATACATTGATCATATTTATAAATAAAGTATTAAATGACCAGAATAATCCGCAGTGCGCACAAACTCTTTATAAACGGTCACATCGTCTAACTTATAAACCATATAAAACTCATACCATGGCATCACATGGTTGTGCATAAATGGTCAAATATATAACTATATATAGTGTGCCATCATCTGAAGCTCCGAACTTATGTACACATACATGCATGGTCAGGTCCGTCCATCTTATGCATGCACACGGAATAAAATAGATGAGAGAGGGCAAGCACATCTCCTTCTAGTAATATGCTGCATGTGAGTGTGGTAGGTGGGAGCTGGTGTGGGTGGTGGTGGAGCCAGAGGGTATGCCATGTCATCGATCCATGTCATTTTCAATCGCACCGTGCAACATCCGTGTGATCGAACGGTTCTTATCTATCCTATTATTTGTCGTGTGTCTGCCCAAAAACACTCGACAAAGGAACCACCGTTATGACGACCCTGTTAGGAGAGGCGAGGACCTGGACCCTCCTTGCCAGGTTGTCGTGTGCTTTCCAGTATTTTTGTCGTGGGGAATTCTTTGCCGTGAGCTTTTCTGTTTATTTGGCGTGCACATTTTCTTTGTCGTGTGCTTTGTGTACTTTGTCTTGTGGTTATTTTTTGCCATGTGATTTTTTTGACGGCACACAACATTCCAGTAACTATTAGTGCTAGCAAAATCTTAGCACAAGAGTCGTTGGATGTTCCTTGATTCTGAACAAATCTAGAGGGAGGATGCATCTTTGTTCCCCAAGGAGAATCAAAGTCCACAGAATAACTTAAGACCATTTGTTCACCACTGAATTATGAATATAAGAAATATACCTAACCTTATATATCCTAATAACCTTAATTTCATAGAACACACACTTGTTAGAGATAGTCATACTACCACTAAAACATTGATAAGCTTTGGAGGAAGATCATGTTGAAATAATGGAGGCAAGCATCAAAGAGGGAAATAAGGAAGACATTAGGACCGAGCGAACGATGATACATCGTGTCTTGATTTTCGACACTAGGGATAGGAATCCGCTTTGTTAGTTTGGCCAGAGACGCAACGTCTGGCGAGCTCGTTCGGTGAGCTAGAAAAACACACACACACACACTGGCTCAGTTTTTTTACCCAAGGTCAAGTCCGTGATATGCGGATCCCTATATCCTGCAACTATCGACTATCTGAGGATGATCACAATTACACAGGTTCCTTCCCCAGGAAGGTTCTAGCTAGGAAATCTGCCCCTCTCCCTCGTTCGACCTAGGCCTCCTTTTATAAAGGAAAGAGGACACCACAAAGGTTGGAAGAACACGTGTTGGCGTAGCTATGCCACGTGGCAGGGCACGGCTTGCATGAGTACAACATGGAGAGGCTCTCATGTGTGGTATTCGTGTGGCAGGGCAGATCTACGGCTAGCTCCCTAGGCATCAGGGCTCTGTCCTATCACTCCTGTCTACTGTCAGAGTTGGTGCCTAACTGGGATGCTCACTGCTACACGGGCCATGAACGATAGCCCCTGGGGTAGAAGTCTCTGTGGAGGCTTGTCCGAGAGTGGTATTAGGACCCCGGGTTCCACGAATACGACAGCAGCCCTCGGGTATCGATTTGGCTAAGGTTTCATGTCACAGCCGGACCGGGCCCTATTCTCGCCAAGGCACCAGCTGAGATTTTCTTGACTGACGGTGGGCGCCTCGCCTTCTACTCCCGAGATGCCTTGAGGCGGTGATGTCTAGGCACTTCTATTCTTGTAGACAGTTGTTGGGCCTCCAAGTGCAGAGGTTTGTAGAACAACAACAAGTTTCCCTTAAGTGGATTACCCAAGGTTTATCGAACTCAGGGAGGAAGGGGTCAAAGGTATTCCCTCTCAAGCAATCCTGCAATCAAGATACCAGAAGTATCTTGTGTCCCCAACACACCCAATACACTTGTCAGGTGTATAGGTGCACTAGTTCAACGAGGAGATAGTGAAATACAAGTGGTGTGGATATAGGACAACGGTGCCAGAAAATATCTTGATGGCGTGGAAAAGACTAAAGGCAAACTGAAATAAAGATGGAAGCAAGCAAACATATAATAGATGTAGTTGCAAACGGTGTTTCAATGCTTAGAAACAAGGCCTAGGGATCATACTTTCACTAGTGAACACTCTCATATATATATCTTCTCTTTATGATACTACTCCGAACTACTCTCCGGTTGGACACTCTAATCCATGGTAGAGCTATAACAGCACACCTCAAAGTTCGGTTTCCCCATCTGTATAACCCCACACTCTCACCATGAGCACTAGATGGTTCTAACAAACACCACAATTTCATAGAGACATCCAACTCCAAATATAACTCATAACAAGTATTTGTAATCTCTAGCCTAAGTGCCACCATGGTGTGCACGCTGTCACTTTTACACAGATGGGGAGAGCAGAGATCTATTAAAGCACTTGAGTAGCAAGGTAGATCTACTTGACTACAAAGCTCATGATCACAATATAATCATGCATAGAGAGAGAGATGAACACATAGCTACCGGTAGAACCCTTAGGCTCGAGGAAGAACTACTCCCTGATCATCATGGAAATCAGCAACGGCGATGGAGATGGCTCTGGTGGCAGTTCCTCGTCCCGGCAGGGTGCCGGAACAGAGACTTTCTGTCCCCCGAATCTCCCCTTCCGTGGTGGCGGCACTGCATAACTTTTCGTGGCTGGAGGCTGTTCTATTTAGGGATTTTTGCAACGGGAGGCTTCTTATAGGCGAAGAGGCAAGGTCGGTGGCCGGCCAGGGGGCCCACACCACCTGGTGGCGCGGCCAGGGTGGACCCACGCCACCACATGGTGTGGCCGCCATGTGCCCCCTCTCCGTCTCGTCTTCTGGCTCCGTGAGTCTTCCGGTAAAATATCGACTTTGGCTTTTGTCCGGTCCAATTCCGAGAATATTCATTTCTGACTTTCCTGGAACCAAAAACAGCAGAAAATAGGCAACTGGCACTATTACATCTTGTTAATAGGCTAGTCCAAGAAAGTGTATAAGAAGTACTCCAAAGTATGGACAAACCATAAGAAAGAAGATATAAAACAAGCATGGAACATCAAAACTTACAGATACGTTTGCAACGTATCAACATCCCCAAGATTAACTCCTTCTCGTCCTCGAGTAGGTAACTGATAAAAATAAAGAATAATTTTTGAGGTGACATGCTCTATCATAAACTTGATCAAATTATTTGTAAAACATTGGTAGCTGGGATCATAGTACTTCAACATAGCATGAAAGATGAAGTTCTAACAATAAGACATAGTGACTATACATGCAACATGAAAGGATACAAACAAAGATCATGAATAACAATGCTTTGCAAGACGTTTGTTTGTTTCACATAAAGAAAACATAGCATAGTGGCATTCATCTTGTCCCTCATAGAGTAGCAAATATAAATGCATAGGACACCTTCAAAGTTTATAAGGGTGACTAGATACAAATAGTTTAAGAACAAGCAATATCAAAGTTATGCATCAATCAACAAGTCTTGGGACAATGCACATTAAACTAAGAATGTCCACTATGCTCTCTTAATAGGTGCATAAAGATAGAAGATGGATACTCAACATAAAAGTAAAAGAAAGGCCTTCATAAAAGGAAGAAGGGATTCAAGTCTCATAAAGAGCTTCCAAAAATTATGGTACTTATTAGCTTTCAGCTCTCATTGCCCCTATCATAAGCATCTTGAAGTGATTAAGGTTAAAGTGAACAAACTATGGAGTATATGCTTGACGAAGTATAAGTTGGAAATCTAATGTCCCTTGAATACGAGGGCCGCTCCTCATGCTACTCAAGTTTAGTTACCGGTAAGTTCTTGTCATAGTAAGTACATGTGTATCATAGAGAACCGCCAATGGGGTACCCCTTGCCCGATGATACGGAAGAATCCCCATATAAAAATGACAAGGCAAGCAGACAACGAGCATCTCAACAATCTTCTTAGTTACCATGGGAAAATGGTGCTTTTTTCTCTCTTTCCTCTTTTCTCATATCTTTTTTTCAATATCTGACTCTTTTTTATAAGAAGAATGCTTCATAGATAGCTCATTATGGTTACGCTGCAAGTTTCCACCATGACAGCATGGATTAGACCAGCGACCCAGGCGTTTCTCTAACACACATACATAACTCCATGGACTTACAAGCTCCCCTTTCATTTCACACCGACGACATCCATAGACAAAAGAGCATGATATCAACTAGGTAGAAAGTACAAGTGCAATGTTGAAAGCGTTCCCCATGACAGCATGGTTTTCCTGATCCCCAACATATAAGTGCAAGCATATGCAACATAGATGACATAATGGTTCAAGTTTATTAAGGGCAAGAAAAGTAAAGTGTGCTATCAAGTTCGTGAGAGCTTTAATCACTAGTTTTATCATAACAAGTTTAATTCGGAAGGTATAGAAAAACATGAATATACTTGGAATAACAAATGCTAATAGGTAGGTATGGCGGACTCTTTGGAATAACTTGGTTTTATTTGGAGTTGGATGCATGAGTGGGACTCATACTTGGTTGTGGATGCTAGCAAAAGACTGGGAGCGACCAACTAAGAGAGCAATAATGGCCATAATCATGCAGAGCGACAAAACATCATTAATAAAAGCATAAAGTGATATTACAAGTTGAAAACTAAAGGATCATAAAGGCTATGGTGACTTGGGATAGTCATAACAGGGTGTGAGCATGCGCCAAGTCAACCCAAATAAAGCATCAAAGGAGAATACCACAATACTATGCTTTAATATGCTAAAACAATGCATGATTCTTTCAAAGGCACATTAAGCAATCTCAATTGTTTATAACATGTCATGCTACAGCAAAGAACACTAAGCATAAATCTAAAACAATATCAAGCATGGCATGACAAAGCATAGGCCACAGTCAAAAAACAAGCTCTCTTTACCACTTAAGCATGAACTTTCCTACTCTTTTTCCAATCCAAACCAAACTATTTGAAAACCAATGCATGAAAGAGGGGGTCCAACCAATTTATTCAGCAAATTAAGAAAACCAAGCAAACGAAAACCAAAATGAAAACGAAAAAAGACGCTCCAAGAACAACACAACTATGCATGAAACAATAAAAATGAGGTGTTTGGAAGAAACCTTGGATTTTTATTGATGAAGAAGGGGATGCCTTGGGCATCCCCAAGCTTTGACGCTTGTACCTCTTAAATATTTTTTCGGGTGACACGGGTGGCATCCCCAAGCATGAGCTTTAGTCCATTCTTCATCTCATTACATCATTCTCTCCATATACCTGAAATTTTTCCTTCATACAAAACTTCACACAATCTTTATTAGCAACATTAGTGCACTCAAGATAATAAGTCTTTAGGTTCAGTTTCAACACCAAGAAAACTTCCATTAAAACACAAGCTACTGTATCACTTCCCTCTAAAAGCTTACTTCCCCAAAAGAACTCAAAAAGGAACCAACAAGAAGCAAATGCAAATAATGGCAGAAATCTGTCGAAACAGACCAGCAGGTAAAAACCAATTTTTTCGAAGACCTTCTGTTGCTCAAATCGAAAAGTGTTGAACTAACTAAAGTTAGATCACAACCTGGGGCAGAAGCACAAAACATTACAGCTCAAACCGACATACAAATATTTTTCACGAATTTTTACAGAGAAGCACAAAAATCTTTTTCGGGACATCAACTTTCCCAAGCATTACTTCTCTCTCATTAGATGTTACTCTTGGTACAAAAACCACACAAAAATGATAAGGAGAGGTTATTACTGAAGTAATAACTTCCAAGACTCAACTAAAACTTTTGGGTTATCTCCCAATAAGTACTTTTCTTTAACACCTTTAAGTTAGGCATGATAGTTTGAGAAGATGCTCACATAAGAAATATGAATTAAAGTAAAAGAGAGCATCAAGAAGAAAATTCAAAACACATTTAAGTCTAACCCACTTCCTATGCATAGGAATCTTGTAAAGAAACAAGTCATGAAAGCACAAAGCAACAAGCATAGGAAAGCAAAACAAGTGCAACTTCCAATTTTTCAACATAAAGAGGGGAAACTTAATATTGTTGAGATACATAAAACCATGTTTCCCTCTCTCATAATGAATTTCAGTAGCATGATGAATAAAATTAACAATATAACTATCACGTAAAATATTTTTATCATGAGCCACATGCATATAATCATTATTACTCTCCACATAAGCATAGTTATTCTTATTAAATGTAGTGGGAGCAAAATCAACAAAATAGCTATCATTATTATTCTCATCGCCATAATCATCAAATATAGGAGGCATATTATAATCATAATCAATTTTCTCCTCAATAGTAGGTGGACTGAAAATATCATATTCATCATTGTAATCATCATATATTGGAGGTTTTGTATCATCATAAGCAATAGAATAGCTATCTTCCAAAGCCGGGGAACTAAAAAGATCATTTTCATAAAAACTAGCTTCCCCAAGCTTAGACTTTGCCATAGCATTAGCAATAATGGTGTCCAAAGAATTTATACTAACAACATTGCTATTAGCATGCAAATAAAGTTCCATAGGTTTTTTAATTTTCTCTTCAAACACTTCATGTCCTAACTCAAGATAAATACTATAAAGCTCTCTATTTTTTTGTTGTTTGCCATTAAGCCTAACTAGTGAAAACAAGAAACAAAAAGACAAAATTGTAGAATCTAAAGGAAATAACTTCGAGCACTCACACTAGAGGATGTGAGTACCTTTTACCTTACCTCCCCGGCAACAGTGCCAGAAAATAGCTTGATTACTACGCACTTCTATTCTTGTAGACAGTTGTTGGGCCTCCAAGTGTAGAGTTTTTTAGAAATGCAGCAAGTTTCCTTTAAGTGGATTACCCAAGGTTTATCGAACTCAGGGTGGAAGTGGTCAAAGGTATTCCCTCTCAAGCAATCCTGCAATCAAGATACAAGAAGTCTCTTGTGTCCCCAAAAATCCCAATACAGTTGTCAGGTATATAGGTGCACTAGTTCGGCGAAGAGATAGTGAAATACAAGTAGTATGGATATAAGACAACGGTGACAGAAAATAGCTTGATGGCGTGGAAGAGACTAAATGCAAATTAAAATAAAGATGGAAGCAAGCAAACATGTAACAGATCTAGTTGCAAATGGTGTTTCAATGCTTAGAAACAAGGCCTAGGGATCATACTTTAACTAGTGAACATTCTTATATAAATATCTTCTCTTTATGATACTACTCTAATCTACTCTCCGGTTGGACACTCTAATCCATGGTAGGGCTATAACAACACACCTCAAAGTTCGCTTACCCCGTCTAGATAACCCCACACTGTCACCTTGAGCACTAGATGGTTCCAACAAACACCACAATTTCATAGAGACATCCAACTCCAAATATAACTCATAACAAGTATTTGTAATCTCTAGCCTAAGTGCCACCATGGTGTGCATGCTATCACTTTCACACACATGGGGAGAGCAGAGATCTATTAAAGCACTTGAGTAGAAAGGTAGATCTACTTGATTACAAAACTCATGATCACAATATGATCATGCATAGAGAGAGATGAACACATAGCTACCGGTAGAACCCTTAGCCTCGAGGAAGAACTACTCCCTCATCATCATGGGAATCAGCAACGGCGATGGAGATGGTGGTGGAGATCGATGGAGATGGCTCCGAGGGAACTTCCCCGTCCCGGCAGGGTGCCGGAACAGAGACTTTCTATCCCCCGATTCTCCCCTTCGGTGGTGGCGGCGCTACGGAACTTTTCGTGGCTGGAGGCTGTTATATTTAGGGTTTTTGTATCGGGAGGCTTCTTATAGGCGAAGAGGCAAGGTCGGTGGCCGGCCAGGGGGCCCACACCACCTGGTGGCGCGTCTAGGGTGGACCCGCGCCACCACATGGTGTGGCTGCCCTATGGTCCCTCTCCGTCTCGTCTTCTGGCTCCGTGTGTCTTCCGGTAAAATATCGACTTTGGCTTTTGTCCGGTCCAATTCCGATAATATTCATTTTCTGACTTTCCTGGAACCAAAAACAGCAGAAAATAGGCAACTGGCACTGTGGCATCTTGTTAATAGGTTAGTCCAATAAAGTGTATAAAAAGTACTCCAAAGTGTGGACAAAACATAAGAAAGTAGATATAAAACAAGCATGGAACATCAAAAATTACAGATACGTTTGCAACGTATCAGGCGGCACGGGTGTGCGAGTCGGGGGTGGGGGGTGGGTGGGTGGGTGAGTGATGATAGGCTACGAGGTTGGTGGAGCATAAGGGTCGGGCTCTTTATAACAAGGTATCCTCCCTTGTCATGCTCTCCCCACTAGCTCTCATCATCCTGCCCTTGGCACACTCCCCTCATATCCAACCACTCACGGCGGACCATGAGGAGCTAGAGGCTGGGAGAGGAGCGACACTGACAAGGACCCACTCGGGGTGGCGAAGCCCCCAAGATCCTTCGAGCCCGCATCAAGTAGGCGCTAGACAAGGAGAAGTTCTGGTCCATGTTTTCTCATGTGGCGAATAGGGCCACTGAACTTCTCTATCCCCGTACTAGAGTCGGGGACGGGGAGCTGCCAATCTACTCCTGCTTCCTCTACATGGGGTTGGTTCCCCCTTTTTCAGAGTTCTTCCTCGAGGTGATGAAGGCGTATGGATTTCACCTCGTGTAGATCCACCCCAACCCCATGCTAGCGCTGGCCACCTTCGCTCATATTTGCAAGGCGTTTGTGGGTGTGAGGCCGTCTGTGGCGATCTTTCGCCACTTATTCACCGCTAGGGTGCATAAGAAACCATGGATCATGGGGGCATCACATTTCTCCTTTGCAACTAGTGTTCCAAGTAGTACCTCGCTAGCCAATTTAAGTCCAAGTGGGATGAATGGCGCAGGGAATTCTGAATGCTTGTCGTTGAGACCACATCCCTGGATGTACAATCCATAAGAGGTCGTGCAACATGTCCGTTCCTGGTCGAGGCTGAGCTCACATGACGTGGACCTGCATCCTACGTGGCCCGAATCCAAGAGTTGGTGGATCAAGGTTTAACTATCACTGTTGTAATATCCGACTTCCTCATGTGGTGCTTGGCGTCACTTCAAAGGATCCAAGAGATGGGAGTACAGCAGTAGTGAGGACCGCACGTGCCTTCAGCCCGGGAAGAAATACGATTTCTCCCGAGAAGACTACCTTGCCCTAATGTGGAGGCTTCTTACCCCGAAGGTGATGGTGTACATACCGGAGTCCCCGACTCTGCTCTATTTGGATGAGTGCTGAGCTGTCATCCTCGCAGCCCTTCCCCTCTACAATGCGAACGGGATCGCTAGTAGGGACGCATTTGAGTCTGGTTCAATGGGAAGCAGCGAGAGTGTTGATGAAGAGTTGCTTGCCCCCGAGTACCCCGCAACACTTTCCTCCAATGAAGGCGACGAGGAAAGAAACTCCCTCATGCAAATGGCCCCTGAGGAGGACACCGATGAGGAGGCAAAGACCCTACCAGATGGCTTTGTCTAGTCGACACATGGCTTCCGGGCTCCATCTTCTTCTGATGGTCGGGGAAAAAAGGTCGTTGTAGAAACCACTTCCTTGGATGGCCCTAGGAATCTTCCGCCAGGCAAGGCGGGGCTGTCGCGTTATCGAGTGGCCCACCCGACCTAGCTCGGAAGCGTCCACATGAGAAGATATCTAGCCTCGCCCATAGTCCCGCTGCCCTTACTAAAGAAGGGAAAGTGGGGCTTCGATGCTAGTTTTTGGTAAGTGTATCCTTCTTTCATCTTCGCCTTGATTCCTTGTGTATGGATTTCCAATCGTCCATGCTCTCAGGTGTGCTCAAGATGCCCGGGAGGTCAGCGCACCAGGGAAGGTCCCCAAGACTCTTCCAAGCGAGGTGCCCAAGTTGTCCAAAACGGACGCATCAGGTTTGTCCGCGCTTGCTCTTTCAACACATACTCCCAATAGAAGGCCTTCTCTCATCCAATTCTTCATTCTATGCTATTAGTTCTTGAGCCACCGGGAGGAGACACCTTCTTCCCCGGGCTCTTGCCGGAGGAGGCGAGGATCCTGCAGACTGAGGGTGCCAACCTCCAGGCTCTGCTGGGGGGAAGACGCGGCCTCGCTAGCGTGGGACCTTTCTGACATTCCCCGAGTCCATATGCTCGCTTCGGTCAGGGCAGGATCACCTCGCGTGGCCAAGGTCACCTTGATCAGAGCTTGTACCTTGGTAGGATGGCCCCTGACCCGACCCTAGAATCGGCTCGCTCCCGGGCATAGGAAGCTCACACCTCGGCCCAGAGATCTCTAGAAGCTTGCACTGAGGCATGCATTGCCCTCAGCTATTTCATAGCCCGGGATGAAGGGCTGCGAGTCGACAAGGAGACGTCCATTAGGTGCGAGCTGGAGGCTCTTCGGGGCGAGCACTCACGACTTTAGGAGGTGGCTGCCGAGTCCTCCCAGGACGGTGAGGAGATGCGGTGGTAGCTATCTGATCTATGCTTGGGGGTGTCGCACTTGAAGGATGACGCCCTTCATCCGGCTAACTAACTAGAAGAGTCCCAACAAGAGGCGGAGAGTGCTTGCAAGTATGCTACTTTCGAAAAGGAACAGAATGAGGTGCAAACCCGCCTCTTGCTGGAGGCGGATTATCGCCTTGACAAGATGCTTCCAGGTCTTCAAGTGGCTCCCATCAGCCTTCCCGATAGGGATGACGTCGACGTGCACACCTTCTTCTTCGAGGCACTGCTAGACCGCATGAATGGTGTATGCGGGGCCATCAACTCCATGTTGGAGGAGGAAGGAAAGGATGTAGTGGCTGCGGTGGCCAGCTCAGTGATGTCTAGGCTTCACCACCACATCCCCGGTTTAAACGCGAAGATCATCTTCAAGCTTCTAGATCATAGAATGACTTGGCAGCCTCCGTGGCTACTGTGAAGCATACGGTCGCCAAGGTGGTGCAGACCATGGGGCGCCAGTCCATAGTCTGACCAATGTCCTGGCTGCTTCTTGTATTGGCAGGGCTGCGCCACCATGTTAAGGTGCAGCTCTTGCAACTTCAATTTCTTGTAACTGGTAGTTGAACAGTTCTGCACAAACATATGGGATAAAGAAAATAATAAGAACATTTGTAAAATGATATAATATAGATAGGGTTGTGGGTAACACATTGATGTCTATGCACGCTTCTATTCTTGTAGACAGTGTTGGGCCTCCAAGTGCAGAGGTTTGTAGAACAACAACAAGTTTCCCTTAAGTGGATCACCCAAGGTTTATCGAACTTAGGGAGGAAGTGGTCAAAGGTATCCCTCTCAAGCAACCCTGCAATCAAGATACACGAAGTATCTTGTGTCCCAAACACACCCAATACACTTGTCAGGTGTATAGGTGCACTCTGTCAGGTATATAACTCATAACAAGTATTTGTAATCTCTAGCCTAAGTGCCACCATGGTGTGCACGCTGTCACTTTCACACACATGGGAGAGCAAAGATCTATTAAAGCACTTGAGTAGCAAGGTAGATCTACTTGATTACAAAGCTCATGATCACAATATGATCATGCATAGAGAGAGATGACCACATAGCTACCGGTAGAACCCTTAGCCTCGAGAGAGAACTACTCCCTCCTCATCATGGGAATTAGCAACGACGATGGAGATGGTGGTGGAGATCGATGGAGATGGCTCCGGGGGCACTTCCCCGTGACTAGATACAAATAGTTTAAGAACAAGCAATATCAAAGTAATGCATCAATCAACAAGTTTTGGGACAATGCACATTAAACTAAGAATTGCCACTATGCTCTCTCAATAGGTGCATAAAGATAGAAGATGGAGACTCAACATAAAAGTAAAATAAAGGCCTTCATAGAAGGAAGCATGGATTCAAGTCTCATAAAGAGCTTCCAGAAATTATGATACTTATTAGCTTTCAGGTCTCATTGCCCCTATCATAAGCATTTTAAGTGATTAAGGTTAAAGTGACACAACTAAGAGGATATGCTTGACAAGTTATAAGTTGAAATCTCATGCCCCTTGCTTACGAGTACCGAACCTCATGCTACTCAACTTCAGTCACAAGTAAGCTCTTGTCATTGTAAGTACATATGTATCATAGAGAACCGCCAACGGGGTACCCCTTGCACATGATATAGGAGCTATCCCATAATCAAAATGACAAGGCAAGCAGACAATGAGCATCTCAGCAATCTTCTTATTTACCATGGGAAAATGGTGCTTTTTTCTCTCTTTCCTCTTTTCTCATCTTTTTTTCTTTTTATCAATCTCTATCTCTTTTTTTATAAGAAGAATGCTTCATAGATTACTCACTATGGTGATGCTGCAAGTTTCCACCATGATTTGGCATGGCTTAGGCTAGCGGCCCAGGCGTTTCTCTAACACACATACAAACTCCATGATCTTACAAGTTCCCCTTTTATTTCACACCGCCGGGATCCATAAGCAAAAGAATCATGATATCAACGGAATAATAAGTGCAATGTTGAAAGCGTTCCCCACGATATATGGTTCTGCTAACTTCAACTTATAAAGCGCAAGCATATACATGAAAGATGGACGCAACGGTTCAAGTTTATTAAGTGCGAGAAAAGTAAAGTGTGCCATCAAGTTCGTGAGAGCTTTAATCACTAATTTGCACATAACAAGTTTAATTTGGAAGGTAGATAAAAGCATGAATATACTTGGAATAGAAAATGCTAATAGGTAGGTATGGTGGACTCTTTGGAATAACTTGGTTTTAGGAGTTTGATGCATGAGTGGAACTCATACTTGGTTATGGAGGCTAGCAAAAGACTGGGAGCGACCAACTAAGAGAGCAATAATGACCATAATCATGCAACGCGATAAAACATCATTGATTAAAGCATAAAGTGATATTACAAGTCGAAAACTAAAGGATCATAAAGGCTATGGTGACTTGGGATAGTTATAACATGGTGTGAGCATGCGCCAAGTCAACCCAAATAAAGCATCAAAGGAGAATACCATAATACTATGCTTTAATATGCTAAAACAACACATGATTCTTTCAAGGCACATTAAGCAATCTCAATTGTTTAAAACATGTCATGCTACAGCAAAAACCACTAAGCATAAAGACAAAACAATAGCAAGCATGATATGACAAAGTCGAAGTCACAGTAAAAAACAAGCTCCTTTTACCACTTAAGCATGAACTTTTCCTACTCTTTTCCAATCCAAACCAACTTATTTGAAAGAACTCGCAAAGATAATAATAAATAAAGATCAGTGATCTTGTATCACAAATCCAAAGTTCTAAGCTGAAAGCACAAGAAAACTAAGGCTAAACCCAGTGCTAGCAAAAAAGAACACTCACAAAACAATAAGAATGAAAACTAGAGTGTTCTAAACAATGAATAACGGGGTTTGTCTCTCTCCAAAAGAAGTGTGTTGGGATCCAACCAACTTATTGCATCAAACCAAGCAAACTAAGAAAACGAAAACTAAGAACGAAAACGAAGACGCTCCAAGAACAACACAACTGTGTATGAAACAATAACAATGAAGTGTTTGGAAGAAACCTGAGATTTTTATTGATGAAGAAGGGGATTCCTTGGGCATCCCCAAGCTTTGACGCTTGTACTTCTTGGATATTTCTTGGGTTGACATGGGTGGCTTCCCAAAGCTTGAGCTTTAGTCCATTCTTCATATCATTACATCATTCTCTCCATACACCTGAAATTTTTCCTTCATACAAAACTTCACACAATCTTTATTAGCAACATTAGTGCACTCAAGATAATAAGTCTTTTGGTTCATTTTCAACACCAATAAAACTTCCATTAAAACACAAGCTGATGTAGCACTTCCCTTGAAAAGCTCAATTCCCCAAAAAGAACCCAAAAAGGAATCAACAAGAAGCAAATGCAAATAATGGCAGAAATCTATCAAAACAGACCAGCAGGTAAAAACCAATTTTTTCGAAGACCTTATTTTGCTCAAATCAAAAAGTGTTGAACTAACGAAAGTTAGAGAAAAACCTGGGGCAGAAGTACAAAATTTCACGCCTAAAAACGACGTTTAGAGATTTTAGACGAATGTTTACAGTGAAGCACAAAAATTTGTTTCGAGACAACAACTTTCCCACGCATTACTTCTCTCTCATTTGAGGTTACTCTTGGAACAAAAAGCAAATAAAAATGATAAGGAGAGGTTATTACAGAGGTAATAACTTTCAAGACTCAACTAAAACTTTTGGGTTATCTCCCAATAAGTACTTTTCTTTAACGCCTTTAAGTTAGGCATGCTAGTTTTAGAAGATGCTCACATGGGAAATATGAATTGAAGTAAAAGAGAGCATCAAGAAGCAAACTCAAAACACATTTAAGTCTAACCCACTTCCTATGAAAAATAATCTTGTAAAGAAACAAGTCATGAAAGCACAAATCAACAAGCATAGGAAAGCAAAACAAGTGCAACTTCAAGACTTTCAACATAAAGAGGGGAATCCTAATATTATTGAGATGCATAAAACCATGTTTCCCTCTCTCATAATAACTTTCAGTAGTGTCCCGAATAAAATTAACAATATAACAATCACATGAAACATTCTTATCATGAGCCACATGCATAAAAGAATTAATACTCCCCACATAAACATAGTCATTTTTATTAATCGTAGTGGGAGTAAATTCAATAAAAAGGCTGTTATTATTATTCTCATCACCATAATCATCAAATATAGGAGGCATATTATAATCATAATTAATTTTCTCCTCGATAGTAGGTGGACTGAAAATATCATATTCATCATTGCAATCATCATATATTGGAGGTATAATATCATCATAAGCAAGATAATAGTTATCTTCCAAAGTGTGTTCATTTGTAAACATATCATCATTGGAAGGAACATGGATAGTACTAATAGTACAACAATTATTAACATCATCATTTTCAGAATTGGTACCGAAGAGATTTTCAATATCAAAAGTAGTGTGGTTTTCCCAATCATGATCACTACTATAGGTAATAGGCATAGGAACATCATCGAGTTCAGACTCATCAAAAACTATAATAGGAGCAACATGCTTAGGGGAAAATACCGTTTCCTCCCTCCTTTTACTCCTCCTCTTCTTCTTTTTCTTCTTCTCTTTAGGAGGGAGAGGCTTGAAAGGAAGCTTCTCCATATAGCCTGCTTTATTGTTAGAGACAATAGAAGAAACTTTGGGGGATTCCTCCTTTTCATTAATAAGAACAAAACACATATTAGTCCTGTCATATTTTGGTAAAATCTCATCTTTTATAATATTTTGTATGTAAGTATTTGTGTGGAAATTATCAACACAATAAAGATGACAACCATGTTGGACGCTATTCATATCAAAAGCACTCATATCTACCAAATAAGTTTTTCTTGATAACTCTTCACACCCCAAAAATAATGTAAGTTCATCATGCTGATTAGGACTCATCATGTCATCACAATACAAACTTGCAGTACTCATTGGATTAGAAGGGCTATTATTATGGCCTGAGCATTGAAAATTGAAATGACCCACTTCAAAGCAAAGTTCACAAATAAAAGGATAGAGGGCACACACATTTTTACCAAGATCATTTAGAGCCCTATACCGTGTTCTAGTTTTTTCATTCCTGTGGGTGATACAATATTCTTCTTCAGTTTGATTCTTTTCACAAGGTCTATGTACTCCACAAAAATTAACATGCTTATAAGAAATAGTACTTTCAGAGATTTGAGCATGTTTATTTCTATCATTAATAAGAATTTCATTTTTCATGCAAGTGTCTTTAAAAGGCTCATGATACATGTCCCATTTTTATTTACGAGCATTAATATGAGAAGAAAAGGATCTACAACAATCAACAAGAATTGAGGATCAAGACCATATTTAGCACTAAGCTCTTGAAAATTAGCAGTTTCAGTGAAAGACTTAATGCAATCATACTCATAGTTTATACCTGGTTCTTTACCTTTGTCGTTATCCCAATCTTCAGTATTGCTTTGAATTGTTTCAAGAAGATCCCACTTAGCTTTTACCTCCTTCCTTGTGAAGGATCCCTCTAAACAGGTATCTAGGTAGTCCTTGTAATGTCCTGAAAGCCCCGCATTAAAATTATTAATAACAATATTACAGGGGAGCTCATGAATGGGACATTTGAGCATTATTGACTTCAATCTCCCCCATGCTTGGGCAATACATTCTCCATCATGAGGATGAAAATTATAAATATAATTACTATATTTATGAATTTCACGAGGAGGATAAAATTTGGAGTAAAAGAGAGATTCAAGTTCCTTCCACTCCGAATGATGAGGATCGTCTAGTAGCTCATACCACTCCCTTGCTTTGCCCTTAAGTGATAAAGAGAATAGCTTCCTATTAACTTGGTTCATTGAAATACCTGCACACTTGAACAACTTGGATAATTCATGTATAAATAGTAAATGATCACCAGGATGGATAGTTCCATCTCCAAAATAATAGTTATTCATAACACGTTCAACAATTTCCATAGGTATTTTAAAAGGGACATTTTTAGTATGTGGATTTAACATATCACAAGTATCATTAGAATTACCACATATGGGAGATAAAGTATCATCAGAGCAAATTTTCTCCTCTAACGCTGGGGAACTAAAAAGATCATTTTCATAAAAACTAACTTCCCTAAGCTTAGACGTTTCCATAGCATTAGTAACAAAGGTGTTCAAAAAATTCATACTAATAACATTGCTATTAGCATGCCAAGAAAGTTCCATGGGTTTTTAAATTTTCTTTTCAAACCATTCATGTTCTACCTCAGGAAAAGTACTAAAAAACTCTCTAATTTTTGTTTGTTTTCCATTAAGCCTAACTAGTGAAAATAAAAACAAGAAACAAAAAGATATAATTGCATAATCTAAAGGAAATAACTTCAAGCACTCACACACCAGCCACAGTACTAGGAGATAGCTTAGTAGCCAGAGGATGTGAGTACCTTTTATCTTACCCCCAGTAATGGCGCCTCCAAGTGTAGAGGTTTGTAGAACAACAACAAGTTTCCCTTAAGTGGATCACCCAAGCTTTATCGAACTCAGGGAGGAAGTGGTCAAAGGTATCCCGCTCAAGCAACCCTGCAATCAAGATACAAGAAGTCTCTTGTGTCCCCAACACACCCAATACACTTGTCAGTTGTATAGGTGCACTAGTTTGGCGAAGAGATAGTGAAATAAAAGTAATATGGATGATTATAAGTGGTAATTGCAATCTGAAATAAGAGTGGAAACAAGCAAACATGTAACATGACTGATTGTAAACGGTGTTTCAATGCTTAGAAACAAGGCCTAGGGATCATACTTTCACTAGTGGACACTATCATATAAATATCTTCTCTTCATTATGCTACCCTGAACTACTCTCCGGTTGGATGATGTAGGGCTATAACAACACATCTTAAAGTTTGCATTCCCCATCTAGATAACCCCTCACTATCACCTTGAGCGCTAGATGGTTCCAACAAACACCACAATCTCATAGAGACATCCAACTCAAATTATACTCATGATAAGTATTTCTATAACCTTAGCCTAAGTGCCACATGGTATGCACACTATCAACTTCACACACGTGGGGATAAGTAGAGATTAATTAAAGCACTTGAGTAGCAGAATAGATCTACTTATTCAACTAGATTACAAAAGATCATGATCTCAATAAGATCACGCATAGAGAGAGATGAACACATAGCTACCGGTAGAGCCCTTAGCCTCGAGAGAGAACTACTCCCTTTTCATCATGGGAGTAAATAACAACGATGGAGATGGCGGTGGAGTCGATGGAGATGGCTCTGGGGGCACTTCCCCGTCCTGGCAGGGTGCCGGAACAGAGACTTCTGTCTCCCGAATCTCCTCTTCGGTGGCGGCGACGCTGCGGAACTTTTCGTGGAATTCTGATCCTTCCTTTAGGGTTCTCATCTCGGGGGGTTTATATAGGTGAAGAGGCGAGGTCGGTGGCCGCCCAAGGGGCCCACACCAGGGCTTGGCACGCCCAGGAGGCCGTGGCACCCTATGGTGTGGCCGCCTCGTGGCTCTCCTCCATCTCTACTTATGACTTCTGTGTCGTGTCGGGAAAATAGGAACTTCGGCTTTTTTTTCGTCCAATTCTGAGAATATTTCTTTACTAGCTTGTCTGAAACCAAAAACAGCAGAAAATAGGCAACTAGCATTGCGCCATCTTGTCAATAGGTTAGTTCTAGAAAATGTATAAAAATACCTTAAAGTGTAGACACAACATAAGATAGTTGATACAGAATAAGCATGGAGCATCAAAAATTATAGATACGTTTACGACGTATCACACATCCATAAAAACTAATGCCCCTGCAAGCCATAGGCATATGAATAGTCTTTTGATCCAACTGTTATACCATGAAGCATCAGGTTATATCAATTATTAAGTAAAATACAGATCAAAGCCTTAAGAATGGTGATGTTGCTTTTACTCCCAAGTGGATCCCTAAATGAATACCGTACTCCCCTTGTTGTCACTAGGATTCACATGAAGTCACCGTTCACAACTCATCTCACCTCAAGCCTTTATCAATCCCTAGGATCTTGGGTACCTACAAGTCCATGGATCAAGACAAGAGACAAAGAAACGAAGATACATATCTCCTACTCAATCACCACACAATATTCCCATGTATTCTATGCACATAATTCAAGCATGTAAAATGCATGCATAAACTTTGTAGTTTGTTGACAAATATTCCTACATATTTGCAACATATATGATGTTATATCCATGTTTTATATTAATTTTTGGGGATTTACTAATGATCCCCTTTATTTGGGTCATAACCCTGTGATACGTCCATTTTGCATCACTATTCTATGTCTTAATTCACTATTATTCATTGATATATTTCATATTGAGAGGTGATACTTATGTTATTACATCTATTTTTGCATGGTTGATGACTTTTGGAGCATGGACCGCTGCAGTCAGGATTCTGATGGAAAATGTGCTGTTTGGAGGCAAAATTCGTGAAGATCAGAAAATCCGGGAAAATATACGAAAAATCCTATTTTTCCAGAAGACTAAGGATGCTAGAAGACGGAGTGGAGATGGGCCACAGGGGGCCCACACCACCCCATGGCGCGGGCAGCCTAGGCCACGCCAGGAGGTGGTGTGACCACCCTGGCCTACTCCAGCCTCTCCCCTCTAGCGTATATCATCCTACCGAAACCCTAGGACTCGGGAGCGACCACAGAAAGATTCTGGCGCCTCTGCGGGGCTGAAAACACCGAGAGAAAGATCTCTCTGGTAGACAGATTTCTGCCGGGGGAATTCCTTCCCGGAGAGGGGAGATCGTCGCCATCAACACCACCATCAAGCTGGACTTCATCGGGATCATCATCATCACCACCACCATCATCACCACCAGCACCCTCATCACCATCTCCATATTGCTGTAACAATTGCGTTGAATCTTGCATAGTTCATAGGGGAAACTTTCCCGGTGTTGATTACTCTTTGTAGTTGATGCTATTGAGTGAACCATTGAATTATTTTTTATGTTCAGATTGTTATACATCATTATTCCATCTCTGATCATGATCCATATGATGTCTTGTGAGTAGTTCGTTTTGTTCTTGAGGACATGGGAGAAGTCTTGTTGTTAGTAGTGGAGTTGCGTTGAGAAAGATTCAATATATTGTTATTTAAGTTGTGGTGTACTTCTTCTAGTGGTGTCATGTGAACGTCGACTACATGACACTTCACCTATATGGGCCTAGGGGAATGCATTGTGTATTTGGCTACTAATCGTAGGGGTTGCCGGAGTGACAGAAACCCGAACCCCCGTTAGGAAACCCTTGCACAAGGGACGTAAGGGTCTTAGAGTTTAAAGCTGTGGTTAGGTTTCTACCTTAATTACTTTCTTGTACTTACAGATGTTTGCAAGGGGTATAATCACAAGTATGTATTAGTCTTGGATGGGGTGGTACATTAGCACAGGTTCACCCACACAACACTTAGCAAGCTAAAGAAGATTAATCAACTATATCAAGCGAAAGCACTTGACAGTCTTCCCATGTGTCCTCGAGAACGTTTGGTCATCTTAAGTAATACAACCAGCTTGTCCTTTGCTGTATAAAGGATTGGGCCACTTGCTGCATTTATTCCTGCTATCTTTTATTTACTCGTACTTTGTTTACTTGCTATATCAAAAACCCCTAAAAATCCGTTTGCTAAGTTTTTGCAGAATTCCGGATCCATACCACTGGCCAGCACCTTCTGCTCCTCGTTGGGTTCGACACTCTTACTTATCGAAAATACTGCGATACACCCCTATACTTGTGGGTCATCAAGACTATTTTCTGGCGCCGTTGCCGGGGAGTGAAGCACTATTGGAGAGTGGAACTGGTAAAGGAAACTTCTACTGTGAGTATTGTTTACTTCTGTTAGTTGCTTTATTTTTGTTATGGATAATTCGCTGAGTTTCTTATTTGGTAATGCTGCTACCACTGCTAAGGTAGTAGATAAGCCACCACCTGCTGAGAATGATGTTTTCTAAATACCTACAAGAATTATTAATCGTGTTATGGATAACTACTATGTTGGGGATGGAACTGTCCATCCCAGTGATCATTTACTCTTTATACACGAATTATGCGGGTTGTTCAAGTGTGCAGGTATTACTACACATCAAGTTAAGAAGAAGTTATTCTCATTATGACTGAAAGGAAGAGCTGAGGAATGGTATAAGCTACCGAAGAATGGTCAAGCTCTGGAATGGGAGGAAATAGTGCCTCTCTTTTATTCAAAGTTTTATCCTCCTAGTGAGATTCATAAAGATCAGAATCAAATATACAACTTTGGGCCTCTTTATGGAGAGAGTACAACTCAAGCTTGGGGGAGATTGAAGTTACTAATGCTCAAATGTCCCATTCATGAGCTCCCCAACAATATTATTATCAATAACTTTTATGCAAGGCTCCCTCTACATGATAAAGATTTATTGGATGCTTATTGTGCTGGATCATTCACTCGCATGGAAGAAGAAGCTAAATGGGATCTTCTGGACCGTATTCAAGACAATGCTGAAGCTTTGGAGAATGACAAAGGTAGAAACTCAGGTATAAATTATGATTATGAATGCATTGAATCTTTTATGGGAACTGATGACTTTGAAAATATTAGTAATATTTATGGTCTTGATTTGCAAGTTATTACGAATTGCTTTAGAGCTTTTGCTTCCTACATTGAAGTGCCTAAAAAGAAGTGGAATAAGTATCATGAACCTTACAAAGATGTTGCTAAGAGTGTTCCTGCAAGAAATACTGAAGTTTATACTGCTAATCATGTTTTACCTAAACCTTATATTGAGAAAATTCCTTTCCCAGTTAAGATGAAGGAACATTCTATGATAGCTAGTATGGTTAATGAAAGTATGAATAAAGCTGTTGAACCTGATAAACAAATGGTTGATGAACCTATAATAGCAAATGTAAAAGACTTTGTAACTAAATATGAAAAAGAGGGACACCCTATCCTTTATAAGGATACCTCTAATATTGTTTCACAAAGTAGTGTCATGAGAGCTAGTATCCCCGCGTTTTGTGTTAGAATAAGTGATCATTGCTATGATGGTCCTTGTGATAGCTATATTGTTAAGTTGATGCATGATACTGAAAGCTACTATGAGAGAGGGAAAAGTGTTCTTATGTATCTCAATAATATCAAGTTTCCTCATTTTATGCTGAAAGTTTTTATGTTGCACTTGTTTTGCCTTCTTATGCAAGAAGCCTCTGGTTTCAACAACTTGTTTGTTTACAAAATCCCCTTGCATAGGAAGTGGGTTAGACTTAAATGTGTGTGTGTTTTTGCTTCTTAATGCTCTCTTTCACTTCAATCCATATCCCTATGAGAGCTTCTTCAAAATTATCATGCCCATCTTAATGGCTATAAAGAAAGAGCTTTATGGGAGACAACCCAATTTGTTTTTGCTTTTATTTTGTTTTTGTTTCTGTGAGTCTTGGAAGTTATTACTTCGGTAATAACCGCTCCTTATCCGTTTTGTTTGGTTTTTGTGTCAATATCAACCTCTAATGAGAGAGAAGTAATATTTGGGGAAGTTGCTGTCCCGAAACAGATTTTTGTGCTTCACCATAAAAATTCGTGAGAGATCTCTGTATGTCGGATTGAGCTGTAATTTGTTGTGCTTCTGCCCCAGGTTGCTATTGAACTTTCGTTAGTTTTGCAATTTTTGATTTGAGCAACAGAAGATTTTTGAAAAAATTGATCTTTACCTGCTGATCTGTTTTGACAGATTTTGCCAATCTTGCATTTGCTGCTTTATTCGATTTCCTTTTTGAATTATTTTTGGGTTTTCGGAAGGAGTTGCTTCCGTAGCTTTTGTTTTGATGGTTTTCAGTTGAAGTTGGACTTAAAAGGTTTTATCACTTCGTATATACTAATGTTGCTAATGAGAACTATGTGAAGTTTTGTGTGAAAGAAATTTCCAGGTAGTGGAGATAATGGTGTAATAAGGAAGAGAAGGGTTTTATAACTCAAGTAATAAGTGTATGAAGATGAAGATATCGATGATATTCAAGAGATGAATCCGGAAGATTCTACTAGATACCAAATTCAGAGACCTGCAGAGTCTGTTTTCAAATAGGTAACAGTTCTGGTAAGAAAGTTCCGCGAAAATACAATCCAACTATATTTTTGCAGTTTTCAGTTGATAAGGAAAGCTACGAAGCGAAAAAGGGATGGAAACGGAGCCAGGGTGGCTCACACCACCCTATGGCGCGGGCCCTCCCCTGGCCGCGCCACCAGGTGGTGAGTCCACCCCGGACTCCGCCTCCGACCCGTTTTCACCCAGTGCCTCCCTTTTGATATGAAAATTCGTAATATATAACCCCCTAGATCCCCCGGGGTCCGTATATCGTGTTTTCGTCGTGTTTTTGTTTCGATCTGTATCTGCCAGGAAAAATCACAGATTTGTAGCCTCAATGTCTTCACTGGATCAGTTAAGGGAGATTCCTTGGAAGATATCATCAACCCATACATGAGAGAATTGAAGATTCATCCCAAAGAGTTATTGCTCGAAGGTGGGGAGGTTCGGATTAAAGAGGTTCAAGGCCCTAAAGGTGAAGGAAGTCTGGAGGACAGGATGGAAGCATTGGAACAAGAAGTCTTTAGGTACAAGAAGATGGCGGAGCGCGAAGTGGATATCATCCATAAGATTTGTTCCGAACTCATCACCGAGCACCAAAAGGAAACTGCTGAACTCAAAGATGAAGATGTTGGAAACCACGATGTCCTTTGTTGAAGGGAAGCCTTTACCTTGGAATACGAACTTAGATGAGAGGATACCACCACCACCAAAGGAGTAATTCGTCATCAGGTTTGGCATCCCCTTGGTTTGTTCCAAGCTTGGGGGAGTGCCGCGGTATCATATCACTATCTTCTATCTTTTGACCTCATTAGTAGAGTCATATCATGAATAGAGGAATTATTATGTAGGATGGTTTGCATTATGGAAGTGTCCCCTCTCTCGTTAGATATGTATCCCTTGGTGTGAGTTTCCGTTATGGAATATTAATGAGAAGTTCTATCATCCACTCTTTTGCATAGCTTATATTAGTTTTCAATTCGTGGTTATATGATTGATCTTGTTGTTAGTATTGGTATCACTTTGGGATCATTGAGTTAATTTAGTTGGTTTTGGCAAAACTGGCTCGGTCAGTAGCAACACTATTTTTGAGAGTTGAATGAAAAAGATAAAAGTACCTCTAAAGAAAAATTATTTCATCATCTTTCTTTCTTGATTTGCTCATAAGTCTAGTATTCTCTAGTTAAGATCTTTTGTGTTTCCAAGGAAGATTGCATGTTTGTCTTTATCACTTGTATGTTTGGTTGTTTCCTTCAACTCTTATACTTGCTACCTAGCCTTGCTAGCCAAAAACCTGTACTGAGAGGGTATTCTTCTCGTGCATCCACCTCCTTTAAACCAAAACCTTTGTCATTTGTGTCCACCATACCTACCTAGTAGCATTATTGCTATTCCAAGTAAATTCTTGTTCTATCTACCTCCCAAATTAAACTTGTTATGTGAAAATTAGTCATTAAAGCTCTCACAAACTTGATGGCACACTTTACTTTCTTGCATTTAATAAACTTGAACCATTGGGTCCTTCTTTGTTGCGTATATGCTTGCGCTTTATGAGTTGAAGTTAGTCGAACCATGTATCATGGGGACCGCTTTCAACACTTCATTTGGTACTTTGTACATAGTTGATATCATGTTCTTTTGCTTATGGATCCTGGCGGTGTGAAATAAAAGTGGAACTTGTAAGATCATGGAGTTTATATGTGTGTTAGAGAAACGCCTGGGCCGCTAGCCTAAGCCATGCCTAATCATGGTGGAAACTTGCAGCATAACTATAGTCAGCATTCTATGAAGCATCCTCAATAAAAACCTATGCAAATAGCAAATAAAAAGATCGCTGTGATGCTCACTGTCTGCTTGCCTTGTCATTTTGATTATGGGATACCTCCTATGTCATGTGCAAGGGGTACCCCGTTAGCGGTTCTCAATGATACGCATGTATTTACAATGACAAGAGCTTGCTCGTGACTGAAGTTGAGTAGCATGAGGATCGGTACTCATAAGTAAGGGGCATGAGATTTCAACTTATAACTTGTCAAGCATATCCTCTTAGTTGTGTCACTTTAACCTTAATCACCTAAAGATGCCTATGATAAGGGCAATGAGAGCTGAAAGCTAGTAAGTATCATAATTTTTGGGAGCTCTTTATGAGACTTGCAATCCCTACTTCCCTCTTTGAAGGGCCTTTCTTTTACTTTGTAGTTGAGTCAGTAAACCTACTCCCTTCTATCCCAGCAAGTATTTTGAGTTGTTGTGTTTCATTCATTCATATGTTGATTTATTCATTCATGTTTCTTATGTTCCTTGTTTTGCACATTGCTCTTATCTTGATGTTTACTACTTTGAAAGCTATCATTGAAAAACCAGCTATTTGTGAACTCCAGCAAATTATCAACTATTCTTCGACCAAGAGCTAAGTTTGCCATTACCAATTATGATTCACTTTATGTATCTTTATTGTGTTTCCTTTACTTATTACAAGTTGAGTTATATAATAGTGAGTTGTCTTCTATTATGATCTATGTATTTGATGAATGTGATACTTCTTGTCCGTATTCTTTTATCGACTTTTCACTCCATAAACCTAAGGCCATGTTTACTGAGCTCAGTTTCGCTTGGGGACAAGCGAAGTCTAAGCTTGGGGGGAGTTGATACGTCCATTTTGCATCACTATTCTATGTCTTAATTCACTATTGTTCATTGATATATTTCATATTGAGAGGTGATACTTATGTTATTTCATCTATTTTTGCATGGTTGATGACTTTTGGAGCATGGACCGCTGCAGTCAGGATTTTGATGGAAAATGTGCTGTTTAGAGGCAAAATTCGCGAAGATCAGAAAATCCGGGAAAATATAAGGAAAATCCTATTTTTCTAGAAGACTAAGGATGCCAGAAGACGGAGTGGAGATGGGCCATAGGGGGCCCACACCACCCCATGGCGCGGGCAGTTCTAGGCCGCGCCAGGAGGTGGTGTGGCCACCCTGGCCCACTCCAGCCTGTAGCACCCCGGTAAAACCACTACTAGAAAATCGCTGTGTTTTTGTTTGGCACATTGATACATTGCAAAT
This sequence comes from Avena eriantha, assembly GCA_910589775.1. Taxonomy (NCBI): domain Eukaryota; kingdom Viridiplantae; phylum Streptophyta; class Magnoliopsida; order Poales; family Poaceae; genus Avena; species Avena eriantha. The sequence continues at coordinate 471,630,765 of OU342741.1, forward strand.
GTATCTATAATTTTTGATGTTCCATGCTTGGTTTTATGCACTTTCTTGTGTTTTGTTCCAACTTTGGAGTACTTTTCATATGATTTCTTGGACTAACCTATTAACAAGAGCCACAGTGCCAGCTGCCTGTTTTCTGCTGTTTTTGGTTCCAGGAAAGTCAGAAAATGAATATTCTCGGAATTGGATGGGACAAAAGCCAAAGTGCCTATTTTTCCGGAAGTGATCAAGTGCCAGAATACGAGACGGAGAAGGGCCAGGGGCCGGCCACACCACCTGGCCGCGCGGCCAGACTGGGCCCGCACCAGGGGGTGGTGTGGTGGCTCCCGGATCCTCCTCGGCCTCTCCTTCCGCCTATAAGTTTCCCTCGAGACGAAAACCCTAAGTACCCGATCAAAAATCCACGAAAGAGTCTATAGCTGCCGTCATCTCCATCCCTAGATCGAGAGGGATCTGAAGCTCTTGTCTGCTGCCGTCAAGATTCATCATTCATTTCAAGTTATTTAGAAAACATCTGACAACGAAACAGTATGGCCATTCCAACTGTCCATAACCGCGGACGCGGCTATTCGAATAGTTTGACACTCTGCAGAGGTGGTACACTTTCACCACAAGATTCGATACATCTGGCAGGGATAAGCCTGAATCATCATACTTAGTATGCAGATAATCAAACATAACCTTCCCTTTACACACCCTAGTATAAGCACCTCTCCTATGAGCATGGCCTCCCAACCATGACCATCAGTCATCTTGGTCACTTTATAGGTGGACATCATGAGAGGTAGCCTCAGCTCAGACCTCTCCCGTGAGGGAACTAATACTAATGCATATAAATTTCCAGCTAAGCCTTACCCAATTCAGGTAATGTGGTTGTACGATAAATTTGGAATGGTATCGCATCCGAATCCAACCATCAGTTTTATAAAAAAGGGTTAAGGCTCATGCCTCAACATTTTCATCATCATCAACCATTTGTGTTTCTCAACACATGTCAAAACATCTCAATAGAATGACTCATCATTCCAAGGTTTTCATAATTCATTTTCACCAAGTGTTCCCATCTAAAGTGACTCAAGTTTTTGATCTACTCTAAACTACTAAGTTAAGAGTGTTCACTAAGGTGGAAAGATGGGTTCAACCTCATGCCATAGAATGACATCTAAAGGGTTCTAAATAGGTCAAGTTTTATACTTTTTATGCTTCCTTCAAATTAAGTAAAGAACTTGGTGTAAACTAAAGGGAGTAAAACTTGTAAATAGAACTTGGGGTACTAATAGTCAAAGGGGTGTGATCAAAGCATGCTTAAGGCATCTTTGCTAAACCATCTAGTTTGGTCCTAACTTGCTAAGTACTAAACTTGCAAGTGTTAGCTTGCACTGTTAATGGTGGCTTGCACTTAAAAGTGCTAGCTTGCTAATAGTAGCTTGCCTTGGTTGGTGTAGTGGTTGAAGTTTTCTTCTTCTTATTATTCTTGGTAGAACTCCTCCTTCTCGAAAGCTTGGTCGGTACTATCGTCTATAAATACATAGGAAGTGCACAATCACCAAACAATACTTAACTAAACTAAGTAGCATTCTAAGACACACCTTGGATGATCTTTTATCATCACAAGCATCACAAGTTTAATTCCACAGTTTCATTCTTTTTATTTTATTAAAGTAATTTCTACTCATTGAAAAATTAACTAAAATTTCATATTCACCACCAAAATATGGGATCATGTGGACACATGTCCTCACCACATATTCTAACATGTGGGAATGAGATTTAAAGGTTGGATCAATATTACTTTGGTTTAAGTTCATTAATTAATGATTTAAAGTGACTAGAAATGCATATATAGCATTATTTTGGTACTAGTCCAAAGTCACTGCATGTAAACCTTAATATTATTACATATTTAGATATATATGATGAAGTGTGATTTTTGAGAGTTGGAATCAACTCAAAAGCTAACTTGGTTGATTTTATAAAAATGTTGCAAGTTGCCAAAGCTTCTGTCTTCTTATTTTTATTAGGAGTGATCTATAACTCTAATTGAATTAAATCCAACGGGCTTGGATAGATCATCTTAATAGCTTTCAGGAAAAATTTGTTTCATGCAATTTGGATTCGTAAAACTCCCAGAATTGAATTTTAAAATAGTGGACAGAAACTAGATTTAACTAAAAAGAAAAATCCAGATTTGAATGTGTGGGCTAGCGCGGGAAACAACTTGGGCCGGCCCAGTGGCGCTCCGCGGCGCGGGGCTCAGCTGACAGGGGGGTCCTTCTTGTCAGCGTCACTTAATACGCGAAACGGTACGCACGCTGTGGGCCGTAGGATTAGAAGGCAGATCTACGGCTGAGGGTCGTCGTCGACGACGAACAGGTCGTCGGCGAGCTCGAACCCTAACGGCTCGGTGGGGGTCTGCTAGGGACGTACCAGGGCTCCAGCGGGGTCGGCGAGGCAGGCAAACAAAGTGGAAGACGACGGCGAGGCGAGGCGCGGTTGCGGTGGAGCTTGGGGTGGTCGCAATCAGCAGCGCCCTTCTCCTCCTGCCGCGGCTGCTCCGGCTCCAATTCCGGCGAGGCAGAGCTCGCCTTGCTCCAGCGAGAGGTGGGTGAGGTTCAGAGAGGTGGGGGGAATGGAATGGTGTGGAGAGAAGAGGCTGGGGAGGGCTCCTTTTATAGGCCCGACGGTGAGACCGAGCGGGATGGGCAAGCGATGATGGCGACATGGCTACGGCGGGGTAGAGGCATGGCTGCGGGTGGCGATCGACGTGCGGTTCCCTGGCGGTGCTCTAGGCATTGAATGCGACCGTAGGGGCGGTGGCACGCGGTCTGGGCTAGGTGGCGCTCTGCGCGGCAGAGGCGGCGGTGTCCACGGCGAGCGGTGGCTGTGAGGCATTGGGCGGCCAGCGGGGATGTCTGGGGTGTTCTCCAGGTCGAGGCAGAGCGGCGGGCGCGGGATTCGGCCAAGGGGCGGTCTGGTCGAGCGGGGACAGAGCATGCTCTGGGGGCGGCACCGGCATGGTGCGGTGGCACTGGGCGCGGCCTTTCCTCAGTGGTCCACGGCAGCACTTGGCTCAGGCAGGGGACAGAGAGGGGCGGTGAGGTGTGAGCTATCTCCTAGACATGGAGAGAGAGGCGGGAGAGGGCTGCTGCGGTGAGTGCACGGTCGGCCGGCGACTAGGTGCTCGGGTTGGCATGGCATTGTTGCTAGGGGTGTAGGGGATGGGTGTTTAGGCTTTGGTTAGATCATTAGGAGACAGAGGGAGTAAATGGGGATCAAATGGGGGCAAAACTCTATAGTAAACAGTGAGCTAGGATTAGAGTTAGATTCTTGCCTGCCAAGTGTTTGTGGAAATGGCCGCAAGAAAGAAAGTTTTGAATTTTGGTTTCAAATTTTTTGAGTGATCTCCACTAGTGCTAGGCAGTCTCTGGTTGCAAGTGTTTTGAAAGTGGAGCTCAAATAGATGGGTTTTGAAATGGGGGTGATCTATGCATATGCACTAGATTCAATTTTCAAATGCAATTTAAAATAAGTAACAGAATGTTTTTAGCAGATCCAAAGGTGGGCCTTGGTACCTCATTATGTGTACTAGCAAGGGGTACAAAGATCAAGAATTGTTTCTATTAAGAAATGAGGGCTAGGAACACTCAAAGTAGTGTAGTGGATTAAAATGGCCAAAATGACCATTCCTCCAATTTTAATTCCTTTTGATTTGATTTTCTTTAGGAAAAGTTTGCGAAAGATGTAGATGATGTTTAAATCACTAAGAAAAATTTTACAATCAAAGGATCACACAATCATGGAAATTCAAACAACTCCTATTTTAAATGCACACAAATATGAATGCTTTCATTTTAAATTTGGAAAAGTTTTTGTTAACCCCATTTTTGATTGATTTGATCTTGATAAGCTTGGATTGAAGTTTTGGGATGTTACACCTGCTTTACTCAATATTGTTATGAGAGAGCAATTTTCTGGTATTGGTAATGAAGATGCTGCTTCCCATCTAAATAACTTTGTTGAACTTTGTGAGATGCAAAAGCATAGGGATATAGATGGTGATATTATTAAACTGAAATTGTTTCCTTTCTCTCTGAGAGGAAAAGCTAAAGAATGGTTGAAATCCTTAACTAGGAATAGTATTGATTCTTGGACTAAGTGCAAAGATGCTTTTGTTGGAAAATACTATCCTCCTGCTAAGATTATATCCATGAGAAGTGAAATAATGAAGTTTAAACAACTTGATAATGAGCATGTTGCTCAAGCTTGGGAAAGAATGAAATCTTTGGTAAAGAATTGTCCCACTCATGGACTGACTGCTTGGATGATCATCCAAACTTTTTATGCAGGATTGAACTATTCTTCAAGGAACCTATTGGATTTAGCTGCTGGAGGTACCTTTATGACCATCACTTTGGGTGCTGCAACAAAACTTTTGGACAATATGATGGTTAATTATTCTGAATGGCATACTGAGAGAGCTCCACAAGGTAAGAAGGTAAATTCTGTTGAGGAAACCTCCTCCTTGAGTGATAAGATTGATATTATTATGTCTATGCTTGTTAATGGGAAAGCCCATATTGATCCAAATAATGTTCCTTTAGCCTCTTTGGTTGCTCAAGAAGAGCAAGTTGATGTGAACTTCATAAGAAATAACAACTTTGGCAACAATGCTTATGGTAATAATGCTTATTGGAACAATTTTGGTAACAACAATTATAAGCCATATCCTCCCAACAATGGTAATGCTTATGGAAATTCTTACAACAATAATAAGAGTGCTCCCTCTAAACTTGAAGTTATGCTTAAGGAGTTTATTAGTAAACAAACTGCTTTCAATAAAACTATTGAGGAAAAACTCTCTAATGCTAAAAGAAATATAGCATCTTTGGCTGAAGCTCAATCTACTTTGAATAAAGTGGCTGCTAAACCTGAAACTAATGATAATCCCTTTGCAGCCACTAATGCTATACAAGTAAGAATTGATGAAAATGTTAGACTATTAGCTGAATTACATGCTAAGTGGGAAAGAGAAGATGAAATTGCTAGAAACATTAGTGTTTCTACTATCCCCACCACTAGTGTTGAGGCTAGTAATAGTTCTACTACTTTATATGATAAAGTTGATTTTGATCTTGATGGTTGCAATATCTCTGAAGTTATTAAGTTCCTACAAAAGCTTGCTAAAAGTCCTAATGCTAGTGCTATGAACATGGATTTTACAAAACACATTACTGATGCTCTCATAAAGATTAAAGAAGAAAAGATGAAACATAAAGCTTCTATTCCTATAAAGCAAGAAGATGGCTGGGAACCCATCATTAATATGAAAGTGAATGACTTTGATTTCAAAGCTTTGTGTGATCTTGATAGTAGTGTTTCCATTATGCCTAGAAGGATTTATGATATGCTTGATTTGCCTCCTCTTGAAGATTGTTATTTGAATGTCCCACTTGATGCTAATGTTAAAAAGAAACTCATGGGGAGTCTTAATGATTTTCTTATTATGGTTAACAATTCCTATGTCCCCGTTGATTTCTATGTTTTGGATGTTGAATGCAATGCTTCTTGTCCTATTACTTTGGGAAGACCTTTTATTAGGACTGTTGGTGCCATCACTGATATGAAAGAAGGCACCATTAAATATCAACTCCCACTCAAGAAAGGTATAGAACACTTGCCTAAAAAGAGAGAAAATATTTCTTTTGCTTATCCTATGAAAACAAAATTTGGTCTTAATGCTTCTTCATTTGAGAACACTTGATTCTTTTCTTGCTTCTTATGCCTAACTTAAAGGCATTAAAGAAAAGTACTTGTTGGGAGATAACCCAAGAGTTTTAGATGAGTCTTGGAAGTTATTACCTCTGTAATAACCTCTCCTTATCGTTTTTATTTGCTTTTTGTGCCAAGAGTAACCTCTAATGAGAGTGAAGTAATGATTGGGAAAGTTGCTGTCCCGAAACAGATTTCTGTGCTTCACCATAAAAATTCCTGAGAGAGCTGTGTACGTCGGATTGAGCTGTAATATTTTGTTATCTAACTTTCGCTAGTTAAACACTTTTTGATTTGAGCAACAGAAGGTCTTCGAAAAAATTCGTCTTTACATGCTGGTCTGTTTTGACAAATTTCTGCCATTTTCTGCATTTGCTTCTTGTTAGTTCCTTCTTGAGTTCCTTTGGGGAATTGAGTTTTTTGAGGGAAGTTCTACAGTAGCTAGTGTTCTAATGAAAGTTTATTTGGTGATAGAACTGAACCTTGAGACTTATTTATCTTAAGTGCACTAATGTTGCTAATGAGATTGTGTGAAGTTTTGTATGAAGGAAAAAATTCAGGTGTATGGAAGGAATGAGTAATAAGATGAAGGATGGACTAAAGCTCAAGCTTGGGGATGCCACGCATGTCACCCCAAGAAATATCCAAGAAGTACAAGCGTCAAAGCTTGGGGATGCCCAAGGCATCCCCTTATTCATCAATAGAAATCCCAGGTTTCTTCCAAACGCTTCATTTTGATTGTTTCATGCACAGTTGTGTTTTTCTTGGAGCGTCTTCTTTTTCGTTTTCATTTTGGTTTTTTGTTTTATTTGGTTTGCTTAGTTTTCTGAATAAATTGGTTGGACCCCCTGTTTCATACTTTGGTGTGCAAATAGTTTGGTTTGGTTTGGAAAAGAGTAGGAAAGTTCATGCTTATGTGGTAAAAAGAGCTGGTTTTTGACTGTGGCCTATGCTTTGTCATGCCATGCTTGATATTGTTTTGGCTTTATGCTTAGTATTCTTTGCTGTAGCATGAATTGTTATAAACAATTGAGATTGCTTAATGTGCCTTGGATGAATCATGCGTTGTTTTAGCATATTAAAGCATAGTATAGTGGTATTCTCCTTTGATCCTTTATTTGGGTTGACTTGGCACATGCTCACACCATGTTATGACTATATCAAGTCACCATAGACTTTATGATCCTTTAGTTTTCAACTTGTAGTATCACTTTATGCTTTGATCAATGATGTTTTGTCGCTCTGCATGATTATGGCCATTGTTGCTCTCTTAGTTTGTCGCTCCCAGTCTTTTGCTAGCCTCCACAACAAAGTATGAGTTCCACTGATGCATCCAACTCCCTAAACCAAGTTTTTCCAAAGATTCCACCATACTTACCTACTAGCTTATGCTATTCCAAGTATATTCTTGCTTTTGTTTACCTTCCACTTGTTATGAGAAAACTAGTGATTAAAGCTCTCACGAACTTGATGGCACACTTTACTTTTTGCCTCTAATAAACTTGAACCATTGGGTCCTTCTTTGTTGCGTATATGCTTGCGCTTTATAAGTTGAAATTAGCAGAACCATGTTTCATGGGGAACGCTTTTAACATTGCACTTGTACTTTGTACCCCGTTGATATCATGTTCTTTTGCTTACGGATCCCGGCGGTGTGAAATAAAAGTGGAACTTGTAAGATCATGGAGTTTGTATATGTGTTAGAGAAACGCCTGGGCCGCTAGCCTAAGCCATGCCTAATCATGGTGGAAACTTGCAGCATCACCATAATGAGCACTCTATGAAGCATCCTCAATAAAAACCTATGCAAATAGGAAATAAAAAGATTGCTGAGATGCTCATTGTCTGCTTGCCTTGTCATTTTCATTATGGGAAAGATCCCGTATCATGTGCAAGGGGTACCCCGTTGGCGGTTCTTAATGATACACATATATACTTACAATCACAACAGCTTACTCGTGACTGAAGTTGAGTAGCATGAAGATCGGTCTTCGTAAGTAAGGGGCATGCGATTTCAGTTTATAACTTGTCAAGCATATCCTCTTAGTTGTGTCACTTTAACCTTAACCACTTCAAGATGCTTATGATAGGGGCAATGAGAGCTGAAAGCTACAAGTACCATAATTTTTGGAAGCTCTTTATGAGACTTGAATCCCTACTTCCTTTTACAAAAGGCCTTTCTTCCACCATTATATTGAGTCTCCACCTTCTAACTTGATGCACCTACTTTGAGAGCATAGTGGCCATTCGTAGTTCTATGTGCATTGTCCCAAGACTAGTTGATTGATGCATAACTTGATATTGCTTGTTTTAAACTATTGTATCTAGTCACTCTTATGAACTTTGAAGGTGTCCTATGCATTTATATTTGCTACTCTATTGAGGGATAAGCTGAATACTACTATGCTATGTTTTCTTTATGTGAAACAAACAAACGTCTGGCAAAGCATTGTTATTCATGAATCTGTTGTTTGTGCCTTTTCATGTTCCATCATAGTTTCTTTGCTTATTGCTAGAACTTTGTCTTTCATGTTATGATTGAAGTACTATGATCCCAGCTTTGAGTTTTGAAAATACTTTGATCAAGTCTTTGATGGTGCATGTCACCTCAAAAGTTATTTCTTTTTATCACTTACCTACTCGAGGACGAGCAGGAGTTAAGCTTGGGGATGTTGATACATTGCAAATGTATCTATAATTTTTGATGTTCCATGCTTAGTTTTATCCACTTTCTTGTGTTTTGTTCCAACTTTGGATTACTTTTCATATGATTAATTGGACTAACATATTAACAAGAGCCACAGTGCCAGCTGCCTGTTTTCTGCTGTTTTGGTTCCAGGAAAGTTAGAAAATGAATATTCTCGGAATTGGACGGGACAAAAGCCAAAGTGCCTATTTTTCGGAAGTGATCAAGTGCCAGAATACGAGACGGAGAAGGGCCAGGGGCCGGCCACACCACCTGGCCGCGCGGCCAGGCTGGGCCCGCACCAGGGGGTGGTGTGGTTGCTCCCGGCACCCCCTCGTCCTCTCCTTCCGCCTATAAGTTGCCCTCGGGACGAAAACCCTAAGTACCCGATCAAAAATCCACGAAAGAGTCTGTAGCCACCGTCATCTCCATCCCTAGATCGGGAGGGATCTGAAGTTCTTCTCGACACCTTGCCGGAGAGGGGAATTCACCCTGGAGGCCTTCTTCATCACCATGCAAGCCTCTGGTGTGATGCGTGAGTAGTTCATCCTTGGATTACAGATCCATGTAGTAGCTAGATGGTTGGTTTCTCCTCCTTTGTGCTTTCATGTTTAGATCTTGTGAGATCCGTTCATGATCAAGATCATCTATTTGTAATTCATACATGTTGTGTTTGCGGGGATCCAATGGATATTGATATGCTATTTGAGATTGATTATTGATTCTATCATGTCTTTGTTATTTGAGATCTTGCATGCTTTCCGTTGTTAGTAGCTATCTTGGCCAAGTAGATGCTAGCAACTCCAAGATTTAGTATTTATGCTCGATAGTGGGTTCATGCCTCTAGTAATCTGGGGAAGTGACAGAAATCTCTAAGGTACTAGATGTGCTGTTGCTACTAGGGAGAAAACAACAATCCTTTGTTCATAGAACAATCGTATTGTTTACTTTACACGCAGTTCGTAAAGCAATAATCTGTTGCTTGCAACTTAATACTGGAGGGGGTTCGGATGATAACCTGAAGGTGGATTATTAGTCATAGATGCAGTTGGATGGCGGTCTATGTATTATGTTGTAATGCCCAATCAAGTCTCAGAGGAGTCAAGATGATTAGTATATGCATGTATTTCTTTCTCGGTGTTTGTCAATTGCCCCGCTATAATTTGTTCACCCAGCATGTTATCTATCTTAAGGAGAGCCACCTCTAGTGAACTATGGATCCCGGTCCTTTACTTTACATACAATCTACAATCTTTTACTGCTTTGTGTATACTTTCTGCAAACTTTTACTTCTTTCCATTCGATACGTTTAATCCTTTGTTTTCCGCAAAACACGGTGAGATTGACAACCTCATCGCAAGTTGGGGACAAAGTTCTGTGGTTGTGTTGTGCAAGTCTCCACGTTGCTACTAGCACCTTTGGGGTGTTTCCTTGCTCCTACTGATTTGATTAAATCTTGGTTTCATAAATGAGGAAACTTGCTGCTGTGCTCATCATACCTTCCTCTTGGGGTTCCCAACGAGCTCTACATCAACACCGCCATCAAGCATTTTTCTGGGCGCCGTGCATTGAGCCATCACGCATCATAATGACCGCATGCTCATGTCATCATGCCACACATAGGTTTGCCTAAAATTATTTTCTAAAAGGCTATCTTTGTTTTCTAAATATCCCTTGTCTTTATTTCAAATTATAAAACTGGGTCCTTCTAGATATTTTGTTTATCTAAAAACTAATTGCAATAGTCTTATAAATAAATAAATAAAACTTACATTATTTTTGGGAGGCAGCCAGCTAGGCCCAAAAGCCCAGCCGGTAGCCTCCAAACTAAATCCTAATCCCCAACTTACGTCGACCCACATGATCTCCCTGGCCCTACCTCGCTCGTCGCCATCCACCGCTCCCCGCGCGCATCCCTCCTCGTCCTGCTTCCTCCCGCAGGCAGCCACAGCCGTTGCCTGGGCCTCACGGCTCGCCTAGCTCTGCAGCCCCGGCTCCGCTACCTCTCCGGTCGCCGCCGCCCTCTCGACCTCCTCTCCGAGATCCACTCCGCCGCTGCCAGCGATCCATCCACGGCGCCCCTCTCTTGCGGTCGGGGCCCTCTCCTCGCCCCGCATCGGCACCTCCTCCGGCCGTCGTCTCCGCACAAGGACTGCGACGCGCCACCAAGGGCATGCCATTCCTCCTCTGCCCCGCACTCCACCCGCGGCCCTTGTCGGCCCGGCCTCGCTGTCCAGCTCCTCTGCCCCGCGAGGCTCCGCCCGCCGCGCACGCCCCTTCTCCTGCAGGCGCCCTCAAGTCGCCCCTGCTCAAGCCGCAAACTGCCGTCGCCTCTCCGTCACGCGGATCCCCTCCTCTCTCTGGCCCTCAACCGCCATGGCCGTGCCTGGGCGTCACCGAGCCCGTCCTCCCCGTGACCCCCACGCCGTCGTTGGCCACCACCGCGCGCCTCTCTACTGCAGCTGCGAGCGCTGTGTCCGCCGCCCGTGGCCATTGCCACCCCGTCCTCGCCGCCCTTCCGTGAGTGCGCGGCCCCGCCTCCGACCGCTCCATGCCAACCTCAGCACGGTGACCCCGCGTTCGACTACGACCCTAGGCATACTCATCCTCGCCGGTTACTGTTGATGAGGGCCTTGGAGTACCACCACGTGTATATGGTATAGTGGTGATATGCGGTTGGTGCTTCGAAGGTTTGGGAATGTCATTGATGCGGCCATTGTGCTAAGGAGATGGGTGTAGTACTCTGCGGGCTACTAGACTCTGATGCGAGCATTTGCTCGAGGTGATAAGTTGCACATGAAGGCCCTCTGCTGAGAAGGTTGTCGTCCGAGTTCCAAATCCAAGATCACCGCCAAAGGAAAAGGACCGACAAGATCTTCTTCTAGGGCCCGAAGACCCAAGCTCTACATCATGGATTCGATGGCCGAGACCCCAGATCCGAAGATCTGAAGACCAAACCCTGAAGCCCCGACCCCGAAGAACCGATGCCGCTGAACCCGAACCCCTCCGACCCCCAAGATCTCCGAACCCCAATGTGTGACCCTTTTTCCAAGCCCCTATTTTTATAATAGATGACATATATAGTTGTTGCATATTAAATCATTCATACTCGCATACATATTGTGGTTGTTTGGGGGTATTTTGACTATTCACCTAAATTAAATATGGAGACCATATGCGGGCTTTTCTAGTCTCATATTGTCTTCATTTAAATTTGTGTAGCAAACTGATACTATGTTTTGCCTTGTTAAAACAACATTTAAATGCGGGGTATCCAAACAACATGAACCATCTAATTAATCGTCGGGACCCCAGTTCCGCTTAATATTGTCTAGTTGCACCGCATCTTTGCCATGTCATGCATCATACATGCATCATGCCCGATCTTCTGCCATAGTATTAAATAGTGCATTCGGTGTTTCTTTTAGTGCTTCGGTTCTTCGCGGATTAGGCTGTTGAGTTGATGCGAGTATCGACAAGTTCTTCGGATAATGTATCTTTGGCTATGTTTCCCAGGCGAGCGATCTCCCCCTTTCTACCTATTTTGCATTTATAGTCTTTACTTCCTCCTGTTGATCTATTGCTACCCGTACGGCGATGCTTTAGTTTCCATGCACCATTTATATACCTTGCAGCCTCTATATTGCCTTGGACACATCCTATTGCCTATTGTTTGGTAGATGGATGGTCTTGCGAGTCGTAGTCGCTTGCTCAGGTGTGATCCCGTGTCGTGAAGTACCACACAGTTGTTGGGATGTTGTCATATGCTTTATGGTGGAGATGATCATGACTTTAAATACAACTATTAAATTGTAGATATAACTAAGGCAGAGGCATCGCTGGGCAATATATGTTATTTGGTTCTTCCACGCTCACTTGTGTCCCGTAGGACCCCGAGTACTTGATACATGTTCCTTGACTATCGCACTATCCGTATGTGGGACCATGAATCCCCTTAGCTAGAACTTGATTCATTTCTTATTTCTTGGGGCCACAAACTAGTTTGGGGTTTTATTACTATCATGTACCTATGCCATGCTTTACTGCTTTATTTAAGATTGTGCGTGGAGCACCTGTACTATTTTGGATCGTGCCACGTTTTTGTGGTATCGACAAGCCCAGTCACACTTTTGGGTTCCCAGTCGTTTACAGCCGTCGTCACAAACCATTGGTCCATTCCGGAGCCGGCCAACTTCATTGGGGGTAGCTTAGTGGGGTGGCCCCCTGAAATATTTTATGAATACTGTGATTGCTTTGTCGTGAAAGCCTCGTTGGGTTTTGATTTGGTTTTTCCGAGGTTGATCGTGTGTGTGTTGCTATTTGTGCACCCCTGCAGGGTAAATATTTCTGAAAGCCGTGTCCGTAGTTATGGAGGACTTGGAGCACAGTATCTCGATCATAGACAAGCATAACTAAAGTAGCGCTATAAATTTGACTTAATATGTGACTAGTAATCAGCTTCACTACAATGGAATGGATAATAAAAGTGCCAACAACGGATGGAACTGGGGTGTATCGTGTCATATTATACCTGCCTAGTAAGTATTGCAACTCCAATGGAATGAAATAAAAGTGCCAACAACTGCTGGGTTTGGGATGTCACATGCTAATTGTATCTGACTAGTAAGTACTGCAACTACAACTGAATGATTAACTAAAACTGCCCACTACTTATGCTATCAGGATGACTCATGCTATCTATATCTGACTAGTAAGTGCTTCAACTATAATGGAATGAATAAAACTGCCAACTATGTGAGTTCCTCGGTTGACTTCCTCGTTTGGTCTCGAGGGGGAATACAAGGATGGGTATGACTGGTGTTAGTAACAGGTTGGTCCCGTGTAGGTCTATCTTATCCCTCTCTTATAGCCGACAGTTTCATCGAGTCTCTATAGGTTGTTTAGTGCATGCTGCGCTGCCGCTTCAGTCCACCATACCTATGTAGGCGAGAGCCACCGAATTCTAACCTCGCCGTGTACTGGCCTCAGTACTGACGCTCCTCTTTTTTTCCTTCGCCCTTTGTCGACACCCCCTTTTGTTTCAACAGGTTTGCGATCGACGTCGTTAGCAGGGTTACCCTTCTGGCTTGGCCTGGGCAGGGTTATGGATGCCAGTGGTTATTCTTCAGGGCTCTTAGCCCCATTTGCATCTTGTCCGTAGTCGGACGCTCTATCATTTTCAAGGTGATTTGGATCTTTGTATAGTATATCTGTATTCTTGACTCATGGAGTCGTTGTTGTATATATATGTTATGTGGTTTCTATCATGGACTAATGTGTAATGGTATTACTTCGTTTTCCACTCGCACGAAAGTGCCTGGTGGGCGTCCTTGAATTGTTTCTATGTGGGTTTGGCGGGAGGCGCTAAAACTTGCATAAGGCCGATTCGAGGGTGTTACAGAGTGGTATCAGAGCTCAGCAGTTGCGATACCCCACTGGTCCAGCCTGTATGATAACCTAGCTAACGGCCGATGTAGAGTGTCAAAACTATTTTACAAAAATTGGTTGGATAGATCTGATTAGGTCTGATTTTTACTCCTTACCCTTATGCTATTCTCCTCTTACCTCTGCGTGTTTTAAATCTGCTCTCTTATCTTTTCTTCAAGTCCAGGAATTCTTGTGGTTGGGTTTCCGTCGTACCTTCAGAGTTTCGCTTCCTCCTTTGGTAATGGTGCTTCTACATCCGGTCTTTGTGCTATCTGAGTACCCTTCATTTGTTGTACCTTTTGGTGGATCAAAATTCACTAAAATCTTTCTTTCTATCTTCCGGTGATTTTCAAAGTGACGACATCATCTACGTCAGAAGAGCCTGCATCACTACTTTGTTTCTGAACCTCGCTTGCCAAGATATTTAGTCTAAATTCCGAGAATGGGTTGCAAGCTTTCTACTACATGTGCGGGATAATAGTTTGGGTGCGTGATGGATTGGCCCCCATGCCGACTACTCATTCTATTCGCTCCCGTATATTGAAGTGGATTGGATTGCACTTATACTCTCCTCTCACAGAAGTTAAAGGTGTCCTTATATTGTGATACCTTTATCTTCGTCCTTTGTCCTCCGGAGTGTTCTCTCGACGATGTGAGTAATGACACCTTGTTGGTGGTGTCGCCGATTTCAAGATGGATCAAGAATCTTTGTTACTAGTGTCATGAGGATCTACACGAAGCGAGAAGAATCCGATCATCATCCTTCTCCCCGGTACCATGAGGCGGATCTCGAGGCGAGATCCATTGTTAGTGGTGTCGAATTGTAGCACCCCGGTAAAACCACTACTAGAAAATCGCCGTGTTTTTGTTTGGCGCATCGTAATGACTGCATGCTCATGTCATCATGCCACATATAGGTTTGCCTAAAATTATTTTCTAAAAGGCTATCTTTGTTTTCTAAATATCCCTTGTCTTTATTTCAAATTATAAAACTGGGTCCTTCTAGATATTTTGTTTATCTAAAAACTAATTGCAATAGTCTTATAAATAAATAAATAAAACTTACATTATTTTTGGGAGGCAGCCAGCTAGGCCCAAAAGCCCAGTCGGCCACCTCCAAACTAAATAGTAATCCCCATCTTACCCCAAACCCTAATCCTACCAACCATCCCCACTCCACTCCTTCCACCCTGACGCCGCCACCCACCAGGTCCACCCACCACCACACAGCACGCGCGCGACGTGCATGCTCCCGCACACGCACCGCACGGTGCACCGCAACGCACACAGCGGTAGACACCCCAGTCTCGCCCCGCATCGCGTCCATGCAACCCCGGCCCCACCCCGCATACTGTACACGTGAGCGCCACGTGACCCACCCTCAATTTCCCCGACCCGCGCGATCTCCCTGGCCCTACCTCGCTCGTCGCCATCCACCGCTCCCCACGCGCATCCCTCCTCGTCCTGCTTCCTCCCGCAGGCAGGCACCGCCGCTGCCTGGGCCTCACGGCTCGCCTAGCTCTGCAGCCCCGGCTCCGCTACCTCTCCGGTCGTCGCCGCCCTCTCGACCTCCTCTCCGAGATCCTCTCCGCCACCGCCAGCGATCCATCCGTGGCGCCCCTCTCTTGCCGTCGGGGCCCTCTCCTCGCCTCACATCGGCGCCTCCTCCGGCTGTCGTCTCTGCACCAGGACCGCGACGCCGCTGCCAAGGGCGTGCCATGCCTCCTCTGCCCCGCGCTCCGCCCGCGGCCCTTGTCGGCCCGGCCTCGCCGTCCAGCTCCTCTGCCCCGCGAGGCTGCGCCCGCCGCGCCGCTCCTTCTCCCGCAGGCGCCCTCAAGTCGCCCCTGCTCAAGCCACGAACCGTCGTCGCCTCTCCGTCACGCGGATCGCCTCCTCTCTCTGGCCCTCAACCGCCACGGCCGTGCCTGGGCGTCGCTGAGCCCGTCCTCCCCATGACCCCCACGCCGTCGTCGGCCACCACCGCACGCCTCTCTGCTGCAGCTTTGAGCGCTGTGTCCGCCGCCCGTGGCCATTGCCACCCCGTCCTCACCGCCCTTCCGCGAGTGCGCGACCCTGCCTCCGACCGCTCCACGCCAAGCTCGCCACGGTGACCCCGTGTTCGACTACGACCCTAGGCATACTCATCCTCGCCGGTTACTGTTGATGAGGGCCTTGGAGTAC
This sequence comes from Avena eriantha, assembly GCA_910589775.1. Classification (NCBI taxonomy): domain Eukaryota; kingdom Viridiplantae; phylum Streptophyta; class Magnoliopsida; order Poales; family Poaceae; genus Avena; species Avena eriantha. The sequence continues at coordinate 471,646,825 of OU342741.1, forward strand.
CACCACGTGTATATGGTATAGTGGTGATATGCGGTTGGTGCTTCGAAGGTTTGGTAATGTCGTTGATGCGGCCCTTGTGCTAAGGAGATGGGTGTAGTACTCTGCAGGCTACTGGACTCTGATGCGAGCATTTGCTCGAGGAGATAAGTTGCACATGAAGGCCCTCTACTGAGAAGGTTGTTGTCCGAGTTCCAAATCCAAGATCACTGCCAAAGGAAGAGGACCGAGAAGATCTTCTTCCAGGGCCCGAAGACCCAAGCTCTACATCATGGATTCGATGGCCGAGACCCCGGATCCGAAGATCTGAAGACCAAACCCTGAAGCCCCGACCCCGAAGAACCGATGCCGCTGAACCCGAACCCCTCCGACCCCAAGATCTCCGAACCCCAATGTGTGACCCTTTTCCCAAGCCCCTATTTTTATAATATATGACATCTATAGTTGTTGCAACCTCTATATTGCCTTGGACACATCCTATTGCCTATTGTTTGGTAGATAGATGGTCTTGCGAGTCGTAGTCACTTGCTCAGGTGCGATCCCGTGTCGTAACGTACCACACAGTTGTTGGGATGTTGTCATATGCTTTATGGTGGAGATGATCATGACTTTAAATACAACTACTAAATTGTAGATATAACTAATGCAGAGGCACTGTGGGCAATAGATGTTATTTGGTTCTTCCACGCTCACTTGTGTCCCGTAGGACCCCGAGTACTTGATACCCGTTCCTTGACTATTGCACTATCCGCATGTGGGACCATGAATCCCCTTAGACAGAACTTGATTCATTTCTTATTTCTTGGGGCCACAAACTAGTTTGGGGTTTTATTACTATCATGTACCTATGCCATCCTTTTCTGCTTTATTTAAGATTGTGCGTGGAGCACCTGTACTGTTTTGGATCATGCCACGTTTTTGCGGTATCGACAAGCCTAGTCACACTTTCGGGTTCCCAGTCGTTTACAGCCGTCGTCACAAACCCTGGGTCCGTTCCGGAGCCGGCCAACTTCGTTGCGGGTAGCTTAGTGGGGTGGCCCCCTGAAATATTTTATGAATCCTATGATTGCTTTGTCGCGAAAGCCTTGTTGGGTTTCGATTTGGTTTTTCCGAGGTTGATCGTGTGTGTGTTGCTATTTGTGCACCCCTGCAGGGTAAATCTTTCTGAAAGCCGTGTCCGCGGTTATGGACAACTTGGAGCACAATATCTTGATCATAGACAAGCATAACTAAAGGAGAACTATAAATTTGACTTAATATGTGACTAGTAATCAACTTCACTACAATGGAATGGATAATAAAAGTGCCAACAACGGATGGAACTGGGGTGTATCGTGTCATACTATACCTGCCTAGTAAGTATTGCAACTCCAATGGAATGAAATTAAAGTGCCAACAACTGCTGGGTTTGGGATGTCACATGCTAATTGTATCTGACTAGTAAGTACTGCAACTAGAACTGAATGATTAACTAAAACTACCCACTACTTATGCTATCAGGATGACTCATGCTATCTATATCTGACTAGTAAGTGCTTCAACTATAATGGAATGAATAAAACTGCCAACTGTGTGAGTTCCTTGGTTGACTTCCTCGTTTGGTCTCGAGGGGGAATACCAGGATGGGTATGACTGGTGTTAGTAACAGGTTGGTCCCGAATAGGTCTATCTTATCCCTCTCTTATAGCCGACAGTTTCATCGAGTCTCTATAGGTAGTTTAGTGCATGTTGTGCTGCCACTTCAGTCCACCATACCTATGTAGGCGAGAGCCGCCGAATTCTAGCCTCACCGTGTACTGGCCTCAGTTCCGACGCTCCTCTTTTTTCCTTCGCCCTTTGTCGGCACCCCCCTTTTGTTTCAGCAGGTTTGTGATCGACGTCGTTAGCAGGGTTACCCTTCCGGCTTGGCCTGGGCAGGGTTATGGACGCCATTGGTTATTCTTCAGGGCTCTTAGCCCCATTTGCATCTTGTCCGTAGTCAGACGCTCTATCATTTTCAAGGTGATTTGGATCTTTGTATAGTATATCTGTATTCTTGACTCATGGAGTCGTTGTTGTATATATATGTTTTGTGGTTTCTATCGTGGACTAATGTGTAATGGTATTACTTTGTTTTCCACCCGCACGAAAGTGCCTGGTGGGCGTCCTTGAATCGTTTCTATGCGGGTTTGGCGGGAGGCGCTAAAACTTGCATAGGGCGGATTCGAGGGTGTTACACAGCCTCTCCCCTCTGGCGTATATCATCCTCCCGAAACCCTAAGACTCGGGGAGCGACCACAGAAAGATTCCGTCGCCTCTGCGGGGCGGAAAACACCAGGAGAGAAAGATCTCTCCAGAAAACAGATTTCTGTCGAGGGAATTCCTTCCCGGAGAGGGGAGATCGTCGCCATCAACACCACCATCAAGCTGGACTTCATGGGGATCATCATCATCATCACCACCATCATCACCATCAGCACCCTCATCACCATCTCCATATTGCTGTAACAATTGCGTTGAATCTTGCATAGTTCATAGGGGAAACTTTCCCCGTGTTGATTACTCTTTGTAGTTGATGCTATTGAGTGAACCATTGAATTATTGTTTATGTTCACATTGTTATATATTCCATCTCTGATCATGATCCATATGATGTCTTGTGAGTAGTTCGTTTTGTTCTTGAGGACATGGGAGAAGTCTTGTTGTTAGTAGTGGAGTTGCGTTGAGAACGATTCAATAGATTGTTATTTAAGTTGTGGTGTACTTCTTCTAGTGGTGTCATGTGAACGTCGACTACATGACAATTCACCTATATGGGCCTAGGGGAATGCATTATGTATTTGGCTAATAATCGTAGGGGTTGCCGGACTGACAGAAACCTGAACCCCCGTTAGGAAACCCTTGCACAAGGGACGTAAGGGTCTTAGAGTTTAAAGCTGTGGTTAGGTTTCTACCTTAATTAATTTCTTGTACTTATGGATGTTTGCAAGGGGTATAATCACAAGTATGTATTAGTCTTGGATGGAGCGGTACATTAGCACAGGTTCACCCACACAACACTTAGCAAGCTAAAGAAGATTAATCAACTATATCAAGCGAAAGCACTTGACAGTCTTCCCATGTGTCCTCGAGAACGTTTGGTCATCTTAAGTAATACAAACGGCTTGTCCTTTGCTGCATAAAGGATTGGGCCACTTGCTGCATTTATTCCTACTGTCTTTTATTTACTCGTACTTTGTTTACTTGCTATATCAAAAAACCCTAAAAATCCGTTTGCTAAGTATTTGTAGAGAATTCCTGATCCATACCACTAGTCAGCAGCTTCTGCTCCTCGTTGGGTTCGACACTCTTACTTATCGAAAATACTGCGATACACCCCCTATACTTGTGGGTCATCACCTTGCAGAACAGGAACACCCTGTTTTGTGTATTTTAAGCTTTTAGGGACCTAAACGAAGTCAAACGGAGCTAGGATTCTGGGGATGTCAATATTTCGTCAACAGAAGAACCTAGAGCACTTGGACCTCATGAGAAGTTCCAGGAGTCCCAAAAGAGCCCAGGTGGCGTGCCCAGTTGGGGTGGGTGCGCCACCCATACTCTTTCCCTCCTCGTCCATCTGATTTGCTTGATTCTTTCGCCCATGGACTCCGTCTGACGTAAAAACCTCTATATAAAGGATCCACCAAGGCTTCCTCGACCAGAGCGCTGCAGAAACACCGAAACACCAAAACAAAGCCAGAACCAACGAAGATTGGTGGGGCAAACTCCGCTGAAGCCGCTATCGATGGGATCTCTACCTTCTCCAACATCTGCACCATCATCACCATGATGAAGGGGAGTAGTCCAGCTTTGGACTATGGGTTTGTGGCAGTATATTGATCTATTTATCTCTTGTTCTTCATAGATCTAGTACCATCTAAGCCGCCCAACATGATTATGGTCATATATGTAATTCCTATGTGGTGGATCTTTATTTTATGATTTGATATATGATACTGGAACCTATTATGTGTGAGATGTATTGATAGATGCATATCATGTACCCTGTTCTTAAGTACTTTTTATGATTCAACTTGTATGCAAGAGCATGTGTGGGGGGAAGTGTGTATTAGATGGAGTAGCATGGTAGTAGTGATTGAATAGTGATAACAAATTCAAGAGCAACTATGGTATTACCTTTCTTTTGCTATCTCACTAGGGATAAAGTGAATTCATGTGCTATAATTAACTTGTGACATCTGGATAATCTTGTTTGGTCAAGGTAGCATATTTGTGATTCAAACATTATGTCAAATTACCTAAGGCTATACTCTGTTGATTCTTAGTTCAAGATTCCCTAGAGTTTTCCCTTTCTTGAGGAGTATAAGATAGATGTGTTGCATCATCTCTATGTTAGGACGTGATGCCCATATGAATGCTTATCAAACACAAGGTTGAAGTTCCACCAATATTATGTCTTTGATTAATTGTTTGTGTCAACTACAATCCAAAAAGAGAGTAGAAAAGTGAACCCATGAACCCTGGTCCATTTTAAAGTATAAGAAACACCTTTCCAACACCACTATCACACTTTAAATTTTTTGTCATTTACTATTTCGTAAATACAAAAATACTTTCTTCACTTGCAAACACACACAAAACCCCAAAACAACCATCCTTTCATTGCTTTTATGTTGCTTGCCTAGTTTACTTGCTTTACTTTACTTTATGTATGTTTCATATTACTAATACAAAACTTGTGCTTGAAAACCATACGTGGAGTTGGGGACACAAGATAAAAACTTTGCTTTGCAGATTTCTAGAAGAGGAGAAGAAGAATCAACCCCTTTCCAATTCCCCAAGAGTTTGATATAAACCATTGAGTCACCATTTTGGGGAAAATAAGCTTGCTACAACACTCTGCACTTAGAGTCCCAACGAGTTGGTACACACGGAGTTATTGACATAATCGCTATGAGGTTTCACCCCAACCCGCAGTCAGTGAGGACTACTCACTCATAACAAGAAGATAAAGAATAGAAAACATTGTGCAAAATACTTAGATTGAAAGCAAATATTCTTACAATGGTTGCCAAATCACAAGGAAATCTTAAGTACAAGATGATGGCTATGGTAATGGAGTAGATGGAGGATGGATAGGATGAACTATGGTGATGGTGAAGTGGTGGATATCCTTCGGTGGTGTTGTGATGCAATCCGAGAATGGCAGCTCTCTATGCGGGGGCTGGAGTCTCGAAATATATAGGCGCCTTCACGAAAGTTGTTGCATCTGACCTAGCAAAGCCAACACCACTTAGTATGGGCGGGGGGCTTGCCCATATGTCTGGTCATTAAACCTCCTAGAGTCTCCTCTTCGAACCCAATTAGCTTGGTTGAGTAGGCAACGTGATAATATTCAATAAATGCTCCTGATTTCTCCTTAAAAGTGTGATTTCCTACACAGCAGAAATTAAAACCAAGGATTTCACATCTTTGCAATAATTAGTCATCAGTAACAAGGCTATAGAGATTCTTGGTCAATTATTTGACTTTAATAATGATTTAAACAGAGAGAAAATGGCTATTTTCATAGCCATCAACTTCTCCAAAGCCCAAACCTTGATCATGCTTGAGTAGGAAACAAAAAGGAGCATAAAAAACTCAGTGTTTAAGCTAAAATAACAAGAAGATGAATTCACTTACGGTTGATAGTCATATGTATCTAGCACCTCGTCCATTTGAAGAGCTCACCAAAATTACAGAAGTGCCAAGAGTACTATACAAGCTTTGTTAATTCAAAACAATTAAAGCAAAGTTGATATAAGTATAGACAACTAGAAGTTTAACAATCATTCCAATTCCTCTAGTTAACTCTCAGCTTGCCAAGGAACACTAGGAAGTTTCATATTAGCAGAATTAAGTATGGGAGATCATGTCCAAAGTAGCATAACAATGAAGTTTCTTATTGACACCCACAAAAATAGATCAATACTAACAAAAGAATACTATTATTCATTGTCTTTCAATAAAATTCATGAAGCAGTAATGAGACCATGCGAAAGACTCTTATTTTGAATCTCTTTTAATTTCAAAGATAGTTTCCAACAAGGATCATCGAATGACCTTTTAGCAACATTTTTCACAACACCTCAAGAGTACCAATACATTTTACCATTACGGTAACATTTGCTACCCATGTCATCAACTCAATAGCCGAAATCAGGGGTTTCGGAGTTGTTGGCATCCCAAAGGTGTGCATCAACAATTTGTAAATAAGCTTTAAGCAATATCACACTTTGACTCACAAATTTTAAGTTTGTCATGCATCTCAATTACCACTAGACTTCATTTCAGTCAAAAAACTCCTTTCAAGAGTGCCATCAAGTCTATCATTATATCCATGGGGTTAAGTATCTTGAAAGGCAAGCTCTTAAGACAATCATTCAACATACAAGTCACAAACTGGAGACTTGTCTTATTGTACTTGTTTAGCAATATTATTTCCAAGGCAAGACTCGGCTATCTAGAAGAACTAGAGAAAAAGCTTCCATAACTAATTATCCATACAAATAAAAAGCTTTACTATAACTATTTTGAATTACTCCCACTAGCATAATATCCTAACAAATCAACTAACTAGGATAAACGTTTCAAATTTCTAAAGCGGGAGCCATAGGACATAACTCTCATGAGTGATTTCATAGTTCTCTTCCATATGTGGATGTGTTCCTTCAAAACTCAAGTCAAATCACTGTCATAATAATAATATTGAACCAAAGAGGCAATGGGAAAATCCACTTTCATGACAAAAGGACAAAAGGGAAAATATTTTTGTATTTTGAGGATGGGGATTAAAGAATAGAAAGACTTGCGACCAAGAAAGATACTAAGAAAGGAAAACAAACAACCAAAAAAGGAAAACGAAAGTGATAAGCAAAAAAAAACAAAGTGTTGGAACAAGCCCAAAACGAGTGTTTCAAAGCTCTAACGGAGCTGGAGTACAACCTCATTATTACACAAATATAAATACTTAGGGAACACACCCCAAGCTTTGGATTTTGCAAGCCCTTTTGTTTCTCATTGTGGTGGCGGTGGATAATATCCCAAGTTCCATTGGCTGCTCCAATTTGTGAACTGGGTTGAGAGGATCGTGGTGGCGTCTCAAAGGTTGATGGAGAGGTTGCTCATGATCTAGATGTTTCCTTCGAGTGCGTATATATCTTCATAGATGGTGTAGTAGTTTGTTGGCTGCTGCTCCTGTCAGGGACCTTCTTATTCTTCTTCTTCATCATTTTCTCCTTCTTCATCCACGGGTACTTCTTGTCGGGGTAGTCCTACTTCAGCCTGTGTGTCATAACACAAACGTCCATTCTCAATAGAGAATAAACCATTAGGAAAAGGAGCAGGGATCAAGTGATCGGCTCCAGGTATATCAAAGAAGTATCTACCATTTATTTTAGAAATCATACCACAAGCTTTGAGAGTAGCAAAACCGAGACGGTGAACACCTACCAACAGTGGGATATTACTTAGATTGATGGGGAGTGCTCTAGCAAGTATGGTGACAACTCCTCTTCCACATATGGGACCACGGGTTTGAAGAGCTTGATGCTTAAGATAAAACAAGAGAAGGGCACCCAAATTTGGTGTCAAGTTATAGTTTGGACTAGCAGCTCTTGCGAGGATCATCATGTCCTCTTTATTGACTCTAGTAAACTCACCACGTGCCAACAAGGTGTTAGCAATTACATAGAAAAAATAACGAATACCAAGACACTCAATTTGATTACTCTTGTGTGTAGTTGAAGGCACTCTCATAGAGTTAAAATATTCCAAGGGTGTAGGACTCAAAATGAAACTAGTGGAGCGGATGTCAGTGGTGTTGTGAGCAAACCCAAAATAATGAGCCCATTGATTGAGTGTTAAGTCATACTCACGGTTCAGTAGGCGGAATGTGATATGATCAACTCTCGGGCTATCTTCCTCGGAGCAATAGACCAGACACACCGTATGTGACAAGTTGCTGAGAAACTCAAGTGTCAAGCAGCGATAAGTGGCGACATCCTGAAAAACAAAGTGAAACAAACCAACATTGTTGCAAAGTAAATTAAAATCATGGCCAAGGCCTAGTTGGTTAAGAATATAAGGACACACCGTATGTGACAAGTTGCTGAGAAACTCAAGTGTCAAGCAGCGATAAGTGGCGACATCCTGAAAAACAAAGTGAAACAAACCAACATTGTTGCAAAGTAAATTAAAATCATGGCCAAGGCCTAGTTGGTTAAGAATATAAGGACACCCATTTGGTGGACTTTTTCTCGTCTCTTGAGACGATTGAAACAGTTGAGGTGGTAATCCTCAGTGAAATCGATGCTAAGTGACTCGGGGGTTATTTCATCAACGGGTGGTACGGCTTGTTCCGCAACCATCGCACGTGTACAGCTCCTTGTGCTCATCTAAAAAAAATTAAAGCTAATTAAAGATTTGATCCAATAAAAACATAGCAAAAGTAATCCTCTACACTTTCTAGAAAAGTATCTCCTCTAAAAACAAAACTAGGCATGCTCATAATCAAGATTGGTTCAAGAACAAGACCTAAATCTATATTGATAATGGCAAAGGATTGAGCATGGTTTTGATGCAAATAAGTTAGGGATCAGAGGAGAAACATACCTTAGATCGATTGTGTGTGTGTGGAATCAAAGAAAGAACAAGTAGAACTGAAGATCCAATAGAGGTGGTTTGGAGTTTGGATAAAGAAGAAAGAAGAAAGAGAAAAAAGAGTTTAGGTTTAGGTTTACCTCCTCCGGGGGGTTATTATCATGGTCGAACAAGTGGTACAGGTGGGTGGTACGGTCGCAGCCCGCCCGTACTGGGTGTCGTTACCTTGGGGTCGACACAGACTATAGGCGACGCACTCGGTATGGGTGCGTGGTACGGTTGCACGCCCCCATATGGCAGGTCATTAAACATTTAGTAAATTTCCTTAGTTTCTGATGTTTTGCTCTGTGGTAGGTATGGGCACGCGGTACGGACGGGTCCGATCGTACGGCATGTCGTTAAAACCTCTGTTTCTTGAAAAAACTTAAAATCCAACCTTTGGTGAGGAAATGTGGTACGGGCACATGGTACGGCCATACCAGGATGTACTCTTGATCGTTAAAGCCTCTGAAAACATCAAAACTTAAATATTTTAAGTAGAAACTTCATACGCCTTTGAACATCTATTTTAACAAAATAATGACAACAAAAATACTTCATAAAATTTAGTACCTTCTTTGTCCAAGTGTTAGCAAATATTATAGAGTGAGGGTAACCTTGATTTCTTCTCCTCTCTTAAAATGATCTTCTTGAGCACTCCTTATTAAAAAAACAAAAAAGCAAAATTAAAATAACACAAGTAAATATTTATTTCACATGGGTTGCCTCCCATGAAACGCTTCAAGTTAAGGTCAATTAGCTTGACCTAGATGGTGATTATTTAGGTTTTGGAAGTGGAACACCCACTCCAAAATAGTTACTTTCGAAGTGATGACACCATCATCATTAGGCTTGGCCTTTTTCTTACTAGGGAAGTGAACTACAAAAGGTTCTCTAGATGGTAGTCCTATTTTCACATTCCCTTTATGTAAATTAATTAAAGCTTTAATAGTTTTTAGGAACGGCCTACCTAGAATTATAGGTTCTATGGGATATTTAGGCATATCCACTATAAGAAGATCAATAAGAGAAGGGCATCCCTTAATTTCAACTACTATATTTTGTTTGATCCCTACAAGTTGTTTATAAGTTGAATCAGCAAGATTGAGACTGATTTTAGTAGTTGCAAATGGCCCAAGGTTTAGTTTATCAAATAAAATTTAGAAATTGTTGAAACACTTGCACCAAGATCACAAAGTGTAGCTATTCTGTTAACTCCTACTTTAATTTTCATAGCGGTCTCAAAGATATAATCAAGCTTAGCCGAAAGTTTATCGGCTAGCCTTTTATATTCCATCTCTAACTCAAATACCTTTGATGATACTTCTTTTATAAACTATTGGTACATGACATCGTTACCTTGTTCAAATACCGGGTTTTTTCACAATGATCATATTCATAAGAACTTCCACGATCTAGTCTGGTGATGGCGCATTGCTATAGTCTTCCTCTTCAGGCTTCTCATATTTTTATTCTACCCTCATCATCTTGAGGTCTTCCACCGGGTTTGGCTCGGGCTTTCCCACAAATCTTGCAAGTGAGAGTTTGACTCTCAGCTATGTTGCCCAATTGTGCCTCCATAGTCTTGGTTCTTTCCTGCAGAGCCTGCACATCATTTCTAATAACAACGACCTAGTTAGATAATTTACCAATAATATTGTCATGGTTCTCTGTTATTTTAATAAGCACATTATTTCGATTAGTTTGTACTTGCATAAAGGTTCTAAAAGAATTCTCAAAAGGGAGATTACAATGATTTGCTCCATTATGATTATTGAAGTTATTATTATTTGGAGCTCCTGCAGGATTAGAATATTTTTTTGAAAGTTCGAGCCATAGTTTTGACTCTTCCATGTAGTGTTATAAGGATTACAAGCTATAAAATTGACTTCATTAGCATCGGTAGTGATAGCATTTACTTGGGTACCTTCCTTACCGTTTACAATATTTAATAGCTCATCTACCTTTGAAGTAAGCTCTTCATTGTGCTCCTCGGTGATTGAATTCACCCTTTTTGAGGAGGTGCTCTCTATATGCCATTAGGCATTGTTGCTTTGCATATCATCAAGAAGTTTTTTTTGCAACATTCACTTGCTTCCCCATGAAGGTTGCTCCTGCTGTGGTATCTAGCATAGACTTAGTCACTGGGTTAAGAGCATTATAAAATAAATGTAGTATAATTCATTCTTCCATCCCATGACTAGGAAAGTTCATGACCACTTCTTTCATTCTCTCCCAAGCAAGTGCTAGTGCTCGCGGTCTTCTTGTCTAAATCTTGTTATGTTGGACCTTAGCTGCATAGTCTTAGCTGGAGGGAAAAATTTAGTGATAAAAAGATTAGTACATTCCTCCCAAGATGTAATAGTGCCTTTAGGCAAAGCTAGCAACCAGTCCTTAGCCTTTCCTCTTAAATAGAAAGGAAATAAGCTTAATTTGACCACACTGAGGTCAACATCTTTTATGTGCATCATGTCGCATATCTCAGTGAATGTGTTTATGTGCAAACTCGAGTCCTCAGCAGCTGACCCTCCAAATTGACTCTTCTGAACCAAACTCAAAAGGATATGCCTAATTTCATAAGTTTACGCTTCAATAGGGGCTTGAGAAAAAGGTGCACGAATAAAATCATCATTGGGAGTAGCATACTCCCCAAGCTTATTTTGAGCCATGGTTCTTTTTTGGTATTTTTGGAATAAGAGAAACAAATAAGTAAGTAACAGATTTTGTTGGGTTTTCAATAGATAACAAAAAGTAAACTAATAACAAGAAATCAACTAAAAACAAAAGTAAAACTATAAACAAGGTCTCTAGTAACCTCACGAGGGTAGCGAATTGCATGCTCGGCAATGGTGCCAAAAAAGGGTTGATACCTTCGATCCGAGTTACAGATGCAGTATAGTAGCTTTTTCCCTAGTAGACCTAGGTTAATCCAACCTTGGAAATCAACTATTGTATGGAAATAGGAGGAACTTCTACAATACTTGCTTAATTGTTTTACCTTACATTTACCGGACCTTTCTAGTTTACCTTGAATCATTGGTTGGTGCAATGGATGGAAATAGGCCAGGATTGAAGATTCACCTGTAGCTACACATACGTATGGGATAAACATAATAGTAAGCACATTCATGTGTGAAATGATGTAATATAGATAGGGTTGTGGGAAGCACATCCATAAATACTAAAGCCTTGCAAGCCATAGGCATAACAATAGTCTTTTAATCCAACCGTTATAACATGAATCACCAGGTTATAAAAATTATTAAGTAAAATATAGATCAAAGCCTTAAGAATGGTGATGTTGCTGTTACTCCCAAGTGGATCCCTAAACAAAGATCATACTCCCCTCGTTGTCATTGGGTTTCCCATGAAGTCGTCATTCACCACTCATCTCAGTTCAAGCCTTTATCAATCCCTAGGATATTAGGTACCTACAAGTCCATGGATCGAGACAAGAGACAAAGAAAAATATACATATCTCCTATTTAGTCACCACACAATATTCCCATGTATTAGATGCACATAATCACTGTGAGGTTTCACCCCAACCTGCAGCCTGTGAGGATTACTCACTCATAGAAATAAGATCAATGATAGAAAACATTATGCAAAATACTTAGATTGAAATCAAATATTCTCACAATGGTCGCCAAATCACAAGGAGATCTCCAGTACAAGATGATGGATATGGAGTGAATGGAGGATGAACTATGGTGATGGAGAAGTGGTGGATCTCCTTCGGTGGTGTTGTGATGCAATCTGAGAATGGCGGCTCTATGCGCGGCGGCTGGTGTCAAAATATGTAGGCGCCTTCACGAAAGTTGTTGTGTTTGACCTAGCGAAGCCAATGCCACTCAGTACATGCAGACTGTATGGGCGGGGCTTGCCTATACGACTGGTTGTTAAACCTTCTGGGGGCTCCTCTTCGACCCCAATTAGCTTGGCTGAGTAGGCAACGTGATAATCTTTAATACATGCTCCTGATTTTGCCTTAAAATTGTGATTTCCTGCAAAACACAAATTAAAACCAAGGATTGCATGTCTTTGTAATAATTAGTCATTAGTAGCAAGGCTAGAGAGATTATTGGTCAATTATTCGACTTAAAATATGATTTAAATGCGGAGAAAGATGGATATTTTCATAGCCATCAGCCATTGTTTCTTGCCACAAGCCCACCCGACACCGCTCCCTATCCCAAGGAAGGTAGGTGAGGGACGAGGCTAGCTTATAATATCTAGGGCCTGCATCCTTCATTCTCCAATTGCTCCGTAGGAGGTCCAGATCCCAGCGACCCGCATGGCCACCGATGATGGGCAGACATCAGCTGGAGCCCCGATCTCGATGCCTACTCAAGGCCTCTTTCTCGTCGCGAGGCGGAGGAGGTGTGGATTCGGATATCCTCAGCTTATCTAGAGAAACGCAAATAGCGAGAGCCTCAGGATTCTGTACGCATGCTCGTCCACGGTGGTGTCCCTGGAAGAGCGATTCTAAGAAAGTTGCGACCAATTCAATGTGATTCTCCATTAGCGAGGCAACCTAGATGGAGCATAACCAAAGATGAGCGCGTAACAAACCACTTCATTCGTGTCCATCTATGGGATCATCCTCTGGAGGCAGTGTTTTCACTACGGAAATCAATCTGTTTGTGCAAGACTACTTTCAAGGGGGACACCTCCTGAATCTGCTCGCGGGTAGATTCTTCCACCATGTGACACCAACCGCGGTCAAGACCGGAGATGTATCCCGAGTGGCAACACATAGTCACCGCATAGAGCATGCACTAGGAGGATAGCCCCCATGCACGTGTGTCCTAGTTTAACCTAGTTCCCGATGCCCTAGTTATTTGGAGCCCATGAGTGGAAAGTGGCAGCTCTCTGGGTGCAGCTTCCTAGGTATACTCAGCTTCCTTGTGCCACCCATGAGGATGGCGCACTTTTCGTGAGGGATCCCACCCACTGCATATGGCATGCTTACCTATGCCCTCATAGCTTTGTAGCGCGGGGAGGGGGAAACATCCGCAACATTTTAACGCTGCCTATCCCACCCCCAAGATCGAATGGGTGAAGGTGCCCTTTCGCTAGCGAGAGGGGGATTGCTATTCTCGGGAAGGACGGTGAAGGGAAAGATCGAGGGTCGGTGGCCAAGTCCCTCGAGGGAGTGAACCCTCGCCCATAGTATCTGGGAGGTGCTCACCGATATGCGGGCTACGGGTGCTGTGAGAGCCGTTGATACATTGCAAATGTATCTATAATTTTTGATGCTTCATGCTTGGTTTTATCCACTTTCTTGTGTTTTGTCCACACTTTGGATTACTTTTCATATGATTTCTTGGACTAACCTATTAACAAGAGCCACAGTGCCAGCTGCCTGTTTTCTGCTGTTTTTGGTTCTAGGAAAGTCAGAAAATGAATATTCCCGGAATTGGACGGGAGAAAAGCCAAAGTGCCTATTTTTCCAGAAGACTCCCGGAGCCAGAATACGAGACGGAGGAGGGCCAGGTCCTGGCCACACCACCCCCAGGCGCGGGTTGGGCCTGGCCGCACCAGGGCATGGTGTGGTGGCCCTAGGCACCCCCTTGGTCTCCCTCTTCGCCTATAAGAAGCCTTCTGACCTAAAAACTTCAGGGGGTTCGACGTTTTTCCAGAAGAAGTTCCGCAGCGCCACCACCACCGAAAGGGAGATTCGGGGGACAGAAACTATCTGTTTCGGCACCCTGCCGGGACGGGGAAGTGCCCCCGGAGCCATCTCCATCGATCTCCACCATCATCTCCATCGACCATCCATGTTTCCCCCATCTATGAGTGAGTAATCCCCCTCTGTAGGCTATGGGGATGGTAGGGATTGGATGAGATTGTTCATGTAATGGCATCAGATTGTTAGGGCATGGTGCCTAGTATCTTTTATTAGTGCTTTATGACTTTGTTGCGACTTGTTGTGCTTAATGCTTTTCACTAGGGCCCGAGTGCCATGATTTCAGATCTGAACTTGTTATTGATTCATTATGATAGTATTGTTTTTGGTCTTACCTGCAAGTTGTATACACACGTTGTTGTCCGGAACCAATGGCCCGAAGTGACCGAAATCGGGATAACCGGAAGGGAGTGGCTTTGATGTGAGGATCACATGTGTTCATGGAGTGTTAATGCTTTGCTCCGGTGCTCTATTAAAAGGAGCACCTTAATTGCTAGTAGTTCCCTAGAGGCCCCGCTGCAAACGGGCTGGCAGGACAGAAGATGTTGTGCAAGTTCTCATTGCGAGCACGTATGACTAAATATGGAACACATGCCTAGGATTGTCTAGTACTTGGATGCTTTATCTTATTTATCTGCAATTGCCCTATGTTCTGATTGCTATGTGAATTGTCTTGTCCATGCAACACCCGTCCATCCATCCCTATGCCCACCGCACTCGAATCCCACTGTTACTGCTTTTGTTACTACTGTCTTTACTTTGCTACTACCGCTACTTTACTATTCCTACTACAAAACTGTTGCTACTGATAAACTGCTGTGAGCAAGATTGTTTCCAGGTGTAGCTGAATTGACAACTCAGTTGTTAAGGCTTATAAATATTCTTTGGCTCCCCTTGTGTCGAATCAATAAATTGGGTTTCACTTCCCTCGAAAATACTGCGATACACCCCCTATACTTGTGGGTCATCAAGACTATTTTCTAGCACCGTTGCCGGGGAGCATAGCTTTATTTATCAAGTTCACTTGGATTCACTATTGTTCAAGCTAAGTTTATTTTCTCCTCGTTTGCTTGTTTCTTTATCGAAAATACAAAAAAATAGTTCCTACTCTAGTTGTTATTCTCGTTGGTCTGTTATTGTCTTGCCTTATCATGCTTGCTGTCAATGGTTGGTTTCTTTGAAGCTGAAGCTTATTGGCAAGGTGGGTTCACGGAAGATCAAAAATATTATTATAAGGAACATCGCTTTTCACAAAAAGGGAAACAATTATGGGTACAAATTGATAGATTGTATACCATTGCTGGAAATGTGTGCTCTACTTATAATGTTACTTATTGCTGTGATGAATCTTGTTGCAGAAAGAGGTATAAACACCTCCCTTTTCAATGTGAGTATAATGATAATGATACCATATCTTCTTATGCTAAAGGAATTTATGACTTTTATGATGCGGAACAAATTGAAGAATTTATTGCTTGGAAGGGTGCTTTTGAACTTGCTAGTTTGCTTGAAAATATTGATGATTCACCTTACAAATATGAGGTTTATGGTATGCTTAAATTTTGCTTTGCTAATTACAAGGACGAAAATGGCTATATTCTTGAATATTTTAATAGATGCTTTCCACAAATGGAAGAGACTAATGCCTTGCAGGATCCTATAGAAGAAATTGATGAACCTGAAATCGCATTAGATGAAAAAGAGGAGGAGAGTGATGAACAAAAGGAGGAAGAATGGATTAGCTACCCATGCCTACCTTCTAATGAGAGTAACTCTTTATCCCTTACATTATTTGATTGTCCCCCATGCTTACTAAAGGAGGATGAATATTATGTTCCCGAGGATCCTTTTGAAAATGTTTATAATAAAGCTCTAGTGCTTGTAGATCATGAAAAGCATGCTTTATGTGATAGTTATATTGTTGAGTTTATTCATGAGGTTACTGAAAATTATTATGAGAGAGGAAAATATGGTTGTAGAAGTTTTCATGGCATTGAAACACCTCTCTATGTGCTGAAAGTTTTGAAGTTACTTTTGTTTTATCTTCCTATGCCTATCACTTTGTTCTTTGTGAATTTGTTTGCATACACGATTCCTATGCATACGAAGTGGGATAGACTTAAATGTGTTTTGATTTTTATTCTTGATGCTCTCTTTTACTTCAACTGTTATTTCTTATGTGAGCATCCTCTCAAACTATTATGCCTGAAGATGATAATATGTCTATTATTCTTGGGAGACCTTTTCTTAAATATTGCAGGAGCTGTTATTAATTGTAATCAAGGGAAGGTGACCTTCAATGTCAATGACAAGGAACATACTATCTATTTCCCCAAGAAGATTGATAGGACTTATGGTTTTGAATTCAATTGAACATGTTGAGGGCATTCAAGTTGGAGAAATATATTGTCCCATACCAAGAGAAAAATTTGAAACTATTATGATTGGGACCATTGCTATCAAGGTTTAGGTAACATAATCATTAGTGGCATACAAAGTTTTGTCTCATATGAATTTTTTTTGGTAACAAGACCTGATCAACCTTGTTAACAAAAGGATTTCATTGAACAAAACAATGTTTTCACCATGATTATCTCTTCTTACTTCTATTCTATCTATTTTAGTTTTTCCTTATGCCTAACTTAAAGGCGTTAAAGAAAAGTACTTATTAGGAGATAACCCAAAAGTTTTAGATGAGTCTTGGAAGTTATTACTTCAGTAATAACCGCTCCTTATCCTTTTTATTTGCTTTTTGTGCCAAGAGTAACCTCTAATGAGAGAGAAGTAATGATTGGGAAAGTTGCTATCCCGAAACAGATTTCTGTGCTTCACCGTAAAATTTTGGTGTAAAATCTCTGAACGTCTTTTTGAGGTTTGAATTTTTGTGCTTCTGGCCCAGGTTGTTATATAACTTTCGTTAGTTCAACACTTTTTGATTTGAGCAACATAAGGTCTTCGAAAAAATTCGTCTTTACCTGCTGGTCTGTTTTGACAGATTTCTGCCATTTTCTGCATTTGCTTCTTGTTGGTTCCTTTTTGAGTTCTTTTGGGGAATTGAGATTTTTTAGGGAAGTGTTACAGTAGCTAGTGTTCTAATGGGAGTTTGTTTGGTGTTATAACTGAACCTTAAAGACCTTTTATCTTGAGTGCACTAATGTTGCTAATAAAGATTGTGTGAAGTTTTGTATGAAGGAAAAATTTCAGGTGTATGGAAGGAATGAGTAATGAGATGAAGGATGGACTAAAGCTCAAGATTGGGGATGCCACACGTGTCACCCCAAGAAATATCCAAGAAGTACAAGCGTCAAAGCTTGGGGATGCCCAAGGCATCCCCTTCTTCATCAATAAAAATCCCAGGTTTCTTCCAAACACTTCATTTTTATTGTTTCATGCACAGTTGTGTTATTCTTGGAGCGTCTTCTTTTTCATTTTTGTTTTGGTTTTTTGTTTGCTTGGTTTGCTTAGTTTTCTGAATAAATTGGTTGGACCCCCTCTTTCATGCATTGGTTTTCAAATAGTTTGGTTTGGATTGGAAAAAGAGTAGGAAAGTTCATGCTTAAGTGGTAAAGAGAGCTTGTTTTTGACGGTGGCCTATGCTTTGTCATGCCATGCTTGATATTGGTTTGGCTTTATGCTTAGTATTATGTGTTGTAGCATGACTTGTTATAAACAATTGAGATTGCTTATGTGCCTTGGATGAATCATGCGTTGTTTTAGCATATTAAAGCATAGTATTGTGGTATTCTCCTTTGATGTTTTATTTGGGTTGACTTGGCACATGCTCACACCATGTTATGACTATCCCAAGTCACCATAAGCCTTGATGATCCTTTATTTTTTGACTTGTAGTATCACTTTATGCTTTGATTAATGATGTTTTGTCGCTCTACATGATTATGGCCATTATTGCTCTCTTAGTTTGTCGCTCCCAGTCTTTTGCTAGCCTCCACAACCAAGTATGAGATCCACTCATGCATCCAACTCCTTAAACCAAGTTATTCCAAAGAGTCCACCATACCTACCTACTAGCATTTGCTATTCCAAGTATATTCATGTTTTTATCTACCTTCCGAATTAAACTTGTTATGAGAAAACTAGTGATTAAAGCTCTCACGAACTTGATGGCACACTTTACTTTTCTTGCCCTTAATAAACTTGAACCATTATGTCGTCTGTGTTGTATATGCTTGCACTTATTTGTTGGGGATTAGCAGAACCATGTTGTCATGGGGAACGCTTTCAACATTGCACTTGTACTTTGTACCTAGTTGATGTTATGCTCTTTTGTCTATGGATGTCGTCGGTGTGAAATGAAAGTGGAGCTTGTAAGTCCATGGAGTTATGTATATGTGTTAGAGAAACGCCTGTGCCGCTGGTCTAATCCATGCTGTCATGGTGGAAACCTGCAGCATAACCATAATGAGCTGTCTATGAAGCATCCTTCTTATAAAAAAAGGAGTCAAATATTGAGAAAAAAGAGAAAAAGAAAAAAAGAGATATGAGAAAAGAGGGAAGAGAGAAAAAAGCACCATATTCTCATGGTAAATAATAAGATTGATGAGATGCTTGTTGTCTGCTTGCCTTGTCATTTTTATATGGGGATTCTTCCGTATCATCGGGCAAGGGGTACCCCGTTGGTGGTTCTCTATGATACACATGTACTTACGATGACAAGAACTTACTGGTGACTAAACTTGAGTAGCATGAGGAGCGGCCCTCGTATTCAAGGGACATGAGATTTCCAACTTATAATTTGTCAAGCATATACTTCATAGTTTGTTCACTTTAACCTTAATCACTTCAAGATGCTTATGATAGGGGCAATGAGAGCTGAAAGCTAGAAGTACCATAATTTTTGGAAGCTCTTTATGAAACTTGAATCCCTACTTCCTTCTATGAAGGCCTTTCTTTTACTTTTATATTGAGTCTCCACCTTCTACCTTTATGCACCTACTTTGAGAGCATAGTGGCCATTCTTAGTTCTATGTGCATTGTGAAGGGAATATGTCCGAGAGGCAATAATAAAGTGGTTATTATCTTATTCCATGGTTATGATAAATGTTTATTTTACATGCTAGAATTGTATTGATCGGAAACATCAATACATGTGTTTTTAATAAACAAAAAGGGTTCCTAGTTATGCCTCTCTTATAGACTAGCTCGTTGATTAACAAGATGATCAAGGTTTCCTGATCATGGACATTGGATGTTGTTAATAACAAGGTCACAACATTGGTGGAATGATGTGATGAACATTCATCCGAAGTATAGCATTACGATCAAAGTCATTATGTTTATATTGCTATAACATCATTCAAAGTAATCTTTATCCTTAGACCATGAGATCATGTTAATTGCTAACACCGGAAGAGTATCTTGATAACATCAAACGTCACACCGTAACAGGGTGACTATAAAGATGGGTTCAGTGCTACGAAGGTGTTATGTTGAGGCTCATGGATCAAGAGTAGAATTTGTCAATCCCGATGACGGATAGATATACTCTGGGCCCTCTCGGTGATATCACATTGAAATAGCTTGCAAGCAAGTGATGTGATCACTAGAATGTTATATCACGGGAACGAGAAAAGAGTGCATGTCGGTAACGAGATCAAACTAGGTATGGAGATACCGATGATCGAATCTCGGACATGTAATATATCGCGAGACAAAGGAATTTAGTTACTAGCGTTAAAGGTTCTCACGATCACAGAAGTCATCGTTGAATGTGTAGGAGTCAGTATGGATCTCCAGGTCCCGCTTCTGATTATTGATCTGAGAGGGGTCTCGATCATGTCTGCATTATTCACGAACCATGGGGTGACACACTTAAGGGATACCGACACCATTTGGAGCAAATATGTTTCAGATAAAGATTTAAGAAAGCGCTGGAATTATTTCAATACACACCGAAACTGTTTCGGGTGATATTGCTGAAATTGGTTCTGCATGTAATATTGAAATGTTGCAGGGGGTTTTATGTGAATGTTTGTTAATTAAAGTAATTAACAAAATTCTGAATAAAAAATAATAAAAAAGTTTTATTAAATGAGAGAGCATTAAATTTGGAGAAATTTAATGCATTTAAAGTGGAGACTTTAAAAGGGAATGTGAAGAGGCATTTTAATGTGGAGGGGTTACCACCACATGAATGGAGGATGTGAAGAGACACCTCGTCCATGCGCCGGCTATTAAGGAGGGGCACCCCCCTCCTCCTATAAAAGGGCACCCTCTCCTCACTTCTCACACACACCTCCTTGTGAAGGATCTCTCTCCCCCTCTAGTATTATTCCCCCATGGTCTCGGATTAGCGAGATACATGTTCCCGGTGGCTTTATCTCGAAAGGATTTGCTGCTTCCGCTGCTTTGCTGGAGCGAGGGACGGAGGTTGTCGGGGTACCAGACGTGTGAGCAATCACGGATGCACCGCTGCTTTGCGGTGCTGGACTTGGTGCTGCTGGAGCTGGATCTTATGGACGTGCTGGAGCCGGACCTGCTAGACTTCCTCATGATCTTGAGATCGGCAAGTGTACGACTACATCAACCACGAGTTCCTACTCGTTAACAAAGCTCGTTGTCTACGAGGGTAAGTTCTCGTTGGATGTATGTCCACCCGTTGCTTTGTACCTAGTAGATAGATCTTGCCGTGTAGTTCACACCGTAGGAAATTTTTTGTTTTCTATGTTGCGGACCCAATAGTGGTATCAGAGCCTGATCTATGCGTAGGTGCTTAGCACGGGTAGTACACATGTGTTGATATGTGGGCGATGATGATCATGGTATTGCATCTTCTATGTATTTTGGATATTGGTTGCATAGTGGGATGAAGCGGCCCGGACCAACCTTACATGTCATCGTACATGAGACCGGTTCCACGACTGACATGCAACTTGTTTTGCATAAGTGGCTGGCGGGTGTCTGTCTCTCCTACTATAGTCAATATCTGATTTACAACGAGTTGCTAATAACTTGGTTATCCTCGTTGTGGTTCATGTTCGTAGGTAAGAATGGTTCTATCTCCGAAAGCCCTAAGCCACGTAAAACTTGCAATTGATAAATTAGAGGCATCTAGTTTAGATCGTTGCTGGGCTAGTGTCTTGATATGGTATTGTTGTAAGTAGATGTATGATAGATACTCTTACAACTCACTCAACGTGTAAGTTCCATAGACCTTGGCCTTACACACAAAGGAATGATAGAGATCATACCATGATGCAGATGATAGAGATCAAATGCATGGACCATATCATCTCACTTTACACATTTAGATGTTAGCATCTTATACTGCTAGTTTGGCGCTTTCTGTAGCATTGTAAGATGATCCCTCATTTAGATATCAAGATAAAAATGTGTTCTTCCTTGAGTATGCACCGTTCTATGGATCGTATTTCGAGATATCACGTGATGATCGGGTGTACTTGAATCTACGCTTTTATAGGAACGGGTGTAAGACAGTTTACACACGCGAATACTAAGGTCCTTACTTGGCGAGCCTAGCATGTACAGACATGGCCTCGGAACACGGACCGAAAGGTTAAGCATGAGTCATATAGTTGATATGATGCCCATATAGATGCTCGCTTTTGAAGCTACATCAACTCATGTGATGATCAGACTTGGTGTAGTGGATTTGGTTCATGTAATCACCAAAAAGACACGAGGGATGTCGTTTTTGAGTGGTAGTTCATTAGTAATTTGGATTAGTCTAACTCAATTTGTCATAAATTAAATCAAAGTGAATTTGCATAGTTTGTTGTAGTCATTGGCATTCGTTTTCTACCTTATGCTTAGTTTTTATTTGAGATAATAGAACTATAGAATTCTGGATATTTACTTTACGAACTGGTATCGTATTGTTTTGAATATCAATTTAAAGTTTATAAGTCCTATTGCAAACTTTCAGCAAACTCTGTTTACTCCGTGAAGTTTAATAAGTAGTATTAAATCAAGAGTAAGAATTCCAATGTTAGTATCTAAAGTATCATGTTTGCCTCCATGATTCTTGATATTCAAAAGTTGTTTTAATATCGAGGTTATCTAGGAGCTGAAATAATTGTTTCAGAAACCATCATGTGTGGAAGATATTGTGATATCTGAAACAATGTTTTTGGTTGCATTATGATAGAGTATAATTTAGCAAAATACATGTTCTCTTATTGTATGAGAATTTGTGAAGGATGGAGATGCTAGGCATCCGAATCTACCAAAAAGGTTTTGGGAACTGATATTATACTCGTGATTCTTCCTTATAAGCTATAGTAGCTTGATCATGAAAGTTGTCATGATAAGGATGAATAGAAGATGTAAGTAAAATGTTTACTACACTAATAGATTACTAAAGAATGGATTTTTTGAAAGAATGCCAAACATTTAATGATGGTGGTCCACTTCAAAGTGCAAGTCCAAAGGTATTAGTATTTGACTATATACGCTTTGTACTATGTGTCATGTGAATGACACCACTATTGATGTTGATAGATTCTTTTAAAAGAAAAAGGAATTGCTGAAAGAGAATCTATAAAATATTTGGCAGAAAATATAAGGTTGGAGATGTCCAACTTGGGTATATAGAAGATATATATGTTATGGTTGTATTCCTTGCTTATTAAACAATGTGGTTCTTAGGTATTGGATACCGAATTGGTTGGTATGAAGTGTCATACAGTACAACGCAATTCATGAACTGCAATGGCCTAAGTAACTAGCAAGAGAATAAGTGATGATGATCATCGAAAACAAATAAAGTGTTATTGTGTTTTTCGTTGTCGTCAAACCTAGCCTTCAAGGTTTGTTTTAATAATTGTTATTTTGTTCCGGTATTATGAGAACAATGGTTGTTCAAATAATTACCGTATTCCATAAAGGATGGATGAACTTTTACAAGTCTAGTGGGAGAAATCACATCCATAAACACTATTGCTAAAATGTCGCAAGACAAATGATTGAAACATCACTTATGAAGTGACATCGCTGTTTAAATTATATTTGAAAGAAGACATGAAGAAACTCCATGTTGATGGAATTTTGGAGTCTTTGATTTTGATCAATTGACGCATGTGAGACTTTCCTCGAGATAATTGAAACTCCGTTCATAGGCCAAAGAGGAACGGATGACTAGCTTATTGGAAATTGTGCATGCTGATGTGCATAGTCCATTATGTGTAGCCATATGCGATGGATCTTTTTGCTTCATATGCTTTCTCCGAAAATTTGAGTGAATATATCTGTATATTTACTTAATAAGGAGGAAGTATGAAACATTTGAAAGTTGTTCAAAGACTTTCAAGATGAAGTTTGAAATCATTGTAATAATAAAATAAAGAGTTTATGATTCGATCGTAAAGGAAGATATTTGAGTTACATGTTTAGCAAAAACACCTAAGACTTGAGGAATTGTTCCATGATTTGTGTTTCTCGATAAACCATAGGAGTATGGCATATTCGAGAGATGAAATCAAACCATGTTTGACATGGTAAGATCAAGCGTGTCATTTATAAAACTGCCATTATGTTTTAAGGATTGAAGCTTTAGAGACTACCGCTTTTACACTGAAAAGAGCACCATCGTGATCCATTGAAATGACACCATATGAGTTATGGCTTGGGATAAAACCCGAATTGTCTTTTCTTGAATTTTGGTATGCTATGCATAAGTAAAATGTTTACAACCAAAGTCCGATAAGCACGTCTTTATAGGTTATCCCAAAGAATTTGTTGGGAATTTCTCCATAACACCGAGGACAAAAGAGTTTGTTACTTGGAACGTCAAGTTTCTTGAGAAGGAATTTTTCGCGAAAAGTTAAGTGGGAGGACAATAGAACTTTGATAAGGTTGTTGAACCTTAGATATATGTGCTAAGTAGCGCAGTGCCGGAAAGTGTCCCGGTGGCGGCCACAATGCTCATGGCTCTCGTGATTACAAAAGGTGTGATCTCGGAGATTAGAGTTCCTATAGAACCGTGTGGGTCGGTAAGAATCAAATAGTAAGATTTGATAAGCAAGTCGTTATTGTTTTGACAATGATGAACCGACTACATGCAAAGAAGCGATGATGGGCCCTGACTCCATAAAATGACTAGAATTCATAGAATCTGTGATAGTATCCATACACGAGAAATCAAGTTTCTGAACTTGGAAGACCCTCCGGAAAGGCGTGAAGCCTATCGGTCGTGTTTGGATTTATAAAGAAATAATACATGGATGTTTACCATCTATGAAATAGTCGACATGTCGGAAAGAAGTTTACGACAATGTTCAAGGAGTTGACTATGACAAGATTTGAACTTTCATAGCGATATATAGTCTTGACGGATTAATGTAGCAACCACTACATATAATTTGGTATATGGTAGTTGAATAAACAAAACAAGGTTCTTCTAATAGAATGGTAACCTAGGACATGTACATGACATGGTCCGAAGGGTTTTGTTAATTCAAAGGGTGCTAAAAGGGCATCTAAACCTCAATAGTTGAAGTAAGCATAGCGGAGTTGGAATCTTCACCATGATGAAACTATTAAAAGAGTTTAAATTCATTGGAGATGATGAAGATGCTTGCATTTGCAAGAAATTAAGTGGGAGCGCTGAGACATATTTCTAATACATTATGTAGAGGACATATTGTTGATTGGAAATGAAGTATCTTTTATTGACACAAGTTAAGAATTTCATTAAAATAAGATTTCGATGAAAGACTTGGGCAAACCCGGAATATTTGGCATCAATATCTATATGGGTAGATTAAGGCGCAAATATGGTTGTGCCAGACATACATATATGAGATATTGAAAGGGTTCAATATGGAAACGACAAGAAAGGTTCTTGTTGCATGGAAAGAATTGTATCAAGATTCAAGTGTTTCAACACTTGGTGAGTAAAATCACATGAAGATTTTGATCGATTATACCATGATATGTATCCAGAATGTCCTATGCTCTAAATGTTATGAGCATATACCAGAATGATTCATAAGATGATCATTGGACAATAGTAAAGATATTCTTATGAGCTTTGGAAGAACTAAGAATATATCATGTATAAGTGACAAATAGTTAAAGGTAGTTCATTGTAAAGTGTTACATTGATACTAGTTTTGTCACAAGATACAAATTAAATTTATCTCAATTTAGACTATGGGTAGCACAATTTAATGGAAAGGATGTTCCATGATGGATTTGGATGAGTTCCAAAGTTGAGACATTGTGACGGATACTACAACAAAAGGCTAAGTATATAACTGCTATAGTAGCAGCAAAGGAGGGCATTTGTGTTAAGTAGTTTGTTATCAAACTAGGTGTGGTTCAAAGTGGGCTAATACTATGAAGATATATTGTGTGACAATAATATCAACATATTTTGAGCCGAACGAACTAAAGGTCTCACAATTGTATCAACACGCTTCATTTTTATTGTATCATACACAATTGTGTTGTTCTTGGAGTGTCTTCTTTTTCGTTTTCGTTTTGGTTTTTTGTTTGCTTTGGTTTGCTTAGTTTGCTGAATAAATTGGTTGGACCTCCTCTTTCATGCATTGGTTTTCAAATGGTTTGGTTTCAATTGGAAAAGAGTAGGAAAAGCTCATGCTTAAGTGGTAAAGAGAGTTTGTTCTTGAATGTGGCCTATACTCTGTCATGTCATGCTTGATATTGTTTTGGATTTATGCTTAGTATTCTTTGTTGTAGCATGACTTGTTATAAACAATTGAGATTGCTTAATGTGCCTTGGATGATTCATGCGTTGTTTTAGCATATTAAAGCATAGTATGGTGGTATTCTCCTTTGATGCTTTATTTGGGTTGACTTGGCACATGCTCACACCATGTTATGACTATCTCAAGTCACCATAAGCCTTTATGATCCTTTATTTTTCAACTTGTAGTATCAGTTTATGGTTTGATCAATGATGTTTTGTCGCTCTACATGATTATGGCCATTATTGCTCTCTCGTTTGTCGCTCCCTTACTATTGCTAGCCTTCACTTACACTGAGTGTGTTACTCATGTTTCCAACACCCTTAAACTAAATATTTCCAAAGTGTCCACCATACCTACCTATTAGCATCATTTGCTACTTCCGTGCATATTCAATATGCCTTGTTTTCTTCCGAATAAAATGTTTGCTTGTTTTGAGAAAGTTAGTTAGTAAAGATCTCATGAACTTGATGGCACACTTTATTTCCTACACTTAATAAACCTGAACCATTGTGAACTCTCCATGAAAGTTATATGCTTGCTAATTATAGGCTGGGGATTAGCAGAACCTTGTTATCACGGGGAACGCTTTCAACACTTGTAAATATATACCCAATTGATACCTTGTTCTTTTGTTTGCGGATGTCATCGGTGTGAAATAAAAGGGGAGCTTGTAAGTCCATGGAGTTATGTATGTGTGTTAGAGAAACGCCTGGGCCGCTGGTCTAATCCATGCTGACATGGTGGAAACCTGCAGCGTAACCATAATGATATCTATGAAGCATTCTTCTTATAAAAAAAGAGAGAGATAGCTATTGAGAAAAAGAAAAAAAAAGAGTTTTATGAAAAGAGGAAAGAGAGAAAAAAGCACCATTTTCCCATGGTAAATAAGAAGATTGCTGAGATACTCATTGTCTGCTTGCCTTGTCATTTTGATATGAGGATTCTTCCGTATCATCGGGCAAGGGGTACCCGTTGGCGGTTCTCAATGATACGCACATACTTATGATTATAAGAACTTACCGGTAACTAAATTTGAGTAGCATGAGGAGCGGCCCTCGTACTCAAGAGACTTGGGATTTTTAGTTTATAGTCTGTCAAGCATATAACTCAGATTGGACCTCACTTTTACCTTAACCACATTAAAGATGCTTATGATAGGGGCAATGAGAGCTCAAAGCTAATGAGTACCATACTTTTAGCATTTGGAAGCCTTTCAAACTATTCAAAACCTTTTCATTTCCTTGTTGAGTCTCCACACATTCTATGAGCACTTTCTTGAGAGCATAGTGGCCATTCTTAGTTCTATGTGCATTGTCCCAAGACTTGTTGATTGATGCATACCTTGATATTGCTTGTTTTAAACTATTTGTATCTAGTCACTCTTGTGAACTTTGAAGGTGTCCTATGCATTATATTTGCTACTCTATGAGGGACAAGCTGAATGCCACTATGCTATGTTTTCTTTATGTGAAACAAACAAACATCTTGCAAAGCATTGTTATTTATGAATCTTTTGTTTGTGCCTTTTCATGTTGCATCATAGTTTCTTTGTCTTATTGCTAGAACGTTGTCTTTCATATTATGATTGAAGTACTATGATCCCAGCTTTGAATGTTTTACAAATGCTTTGATCAAGTTTATGATGGTGCATGTCACCTCAAAAATTATTCTTTCTTTTATCACTTACCTACTCGAGGACGAGCAGGAGTTAAGCTTGGGGATGTTGATACATTGCAAATGTATCTATAATTTTTGATGCTCCATGCTTGGTTTTATCCACTTTCTTATGTTTTGTCCACACTTTGGAGTACTATTCATATGATTTCTTGGACTAGCCTATTAACAAGAGCCACAGTGCTAGCTGCCTGTTTTCTGCTGTTTTTGGTTCCAGGAAAGTGAGAAAATGAATATTCTCGGAATTGGACGGGACAAAAGCGAAAGTGCCTATTTTTCCAGAAGACTCACGGAGACAGAATACGAGACGGAGGAGGGCCAGGGCCTGGCCACACCACCCCCAGGCGCGGGTTGGGCCTGGCCGCGCCAGGGCATGGTGTGGTGGCCCTAGGCACCCCCTCGGTCTCCCTCTTCGCCTATAAGAAGCCTTCTGACCTAAAAACTTCAGGGGGTTTGACGTTTTTCCAGAAGAAGTTCCGCAGCGCCACCACCACCGAAAGGGAGATTCGGGGGACAGAAACTATCTGTTTCGGCACCCTGCCGGGACGGGGAAGTGCCCCCGGAGCCATCTCCATCGATCTCCACCATCATCTCCATCGACCATCCATGTTTCCCCCATCTATGAGTGAGTAATCCCCCGCTGTAGGCTATGGGGATGGTAGGGATTGGATGAGATTGTTCATGTAATGGCATCAGATTGTTAGGGCATGGTGCCTAGTATCTTTTATTAGTGCTTTATGACTTTGTTGCGACTTGTTGTGCTTAATGCTTTTCACTAGGGCCCGAGTGCCATGATTTCAGATCTGAACTTGTTATTGATTCATTATGATAGTATTGTTTTTGGTCTTACCTGCAAGTTGTATACACACGTTGTTGTCCGGAACCAATGGCCCGAAGTGACCGAAATCGGGATAACCGGAAGGGAATGGCTTTGATGTGAGGATCACATGTGTTCATGGAGTGTTAATGCTTTGCTCCGGTGCTCTATTAAAAGGAGCACCTTAATTGCCAGTAGTTCCCTAGAGGCCCCGCTGCAAACGGGCTGGCAGGACAGAAGATGTTGTGCAAGTTCTCATTGCGAGCACGTATGACTAAATATGGAACACATGCCTAGGATTGTCTAGTACTTGGATGCTTTATCTTATTTATCTGCAATTGCCCTATGTTCTGATTGCTATGTGAATTATCTTGTCCATGCAACGCCCGTCCATCCATCCCTATGCCTACCACACTCGAATCCCACTGTTACTGCTTTTGTTACTACTGTCTTTACTTTGCTACTGTTGCTACTTTACTATTCCTACTACAAAACTGTTGCTACTGATAAACTGCTGTGAGCAAGATTGTTTCCAGGTGCAGCTGAATTGACAACTCAGTTGTTAAGGCTTATAAATATTCTTTGGCTCCCCTTGTGTCGAATTAATAAATTGGGTTTCACTTCTCTCGAAAATACTGCGATACACCCCCTATACTTGTGGGTCATCAGCCATGCTTCCCGATGGTTCGCTTGAACACGCTTTAGGGGGTCACTCGAGTGGGAGCGAACGTTCTTGACTTATTGTAGATGTAGGGTGTGGGATGTGTTCCAGTGCTCATGAGTCAAGGCGTCATCGTGCCGCCTTATCCCGCGCCCTTGGTTCGTGGTCGGTGCAAGGGTGTGGCTGCCTCTTTACAAGGCGGCTCCAAGCCTCCCGCTTCGCTTCTTGCAAAATGGTTTGCTTCGATAAGTAAGTATGCCAAGGACCCGAATTCTTGGTCGTTGTTACTTCGCCTTAGGGTTATGCTACGCACACCCCAGCGAAAGGCATCGATGGCCAGTTCGGGGATGATGTGGAGGTCAGAGCTGAGGGCGATGACAAAAAACTGAATGTAGTTTCAGAGGTCTTCATTTGGTTCTTGCATGAGTTCGAACAGGCAGGTGGTTCACAAAGTGTGTCATTCCCGCTTGGTGGGACCTTCCCATCCGCGAGGGTGAGACAAGGCAGAGGGGAGGAATTGTCGTTGGTAGTATCCGTGCCTTCGCCCCACCTTCGGTGGGGTGTGACGTGGGCTCGATCGAGAAGTACCCTTCGATGACAAGTTCTACGCCCGGAGTCGATGATGCTGGGGAGACCTCGAACAGTATCAAGGGTCGCCCTTCACCTTCTTTGGCACCGTTGCAGCTAGAGGTGGTGGCACCGACCAAGTTGGCCGTTCTTGCGCCCCCTACTTGGCGCGCTAGATGCCTTGTCTTGATTTTCGACATCAGGGATAGGGATCCCCTTTGTTAGTTTGGCCAGGGATGCAACATCGAGTGAGCTCGATCGACGAGCTAGATGAACACACACAGAGACATAGTTTTTTACCCTGGTTTAGGTCCACGTTGTGCGTATCCCCATGTCCTGCAACTATCGACTATCTAGGAATATGATCACAATTACACAGGGTCCTTCCCCTGGAAGGTTCTGGTTAGGAAATGCCCCCTCTCCCTCGTTCGACCTAGGCCTCCTTTTATTAAGGCAAGGGACACCATAGGGGGCGGAAGAACACGCATTAGTGTAGCTAGGCCACGCGGCAGGGTGTGGCTTGCATGAGTACAATGTGGAGAGGCTCTCCTATGTGGTCTTCACGTGGTAGGTCAGGTCTAAGGCCTAGGTCCCTAGACATCAGATCTATGGCATATCACTCTTGTCTCCTGTTAGAGTGGGTGGCTAACCAGGATGCTCACGGCTACACGGGTCGTGAATGCATAGCCCCCGGGCAGAAGTCTTCATGGCGTCTTGTCTAGGCTGGATCCAAGGACCCCGGGTTCCATGGATATGACAAATGTCATGTCTTGATTTTACCAGGGATAGGGATCCCCTTTGTTAGTTCGGCAAGGGGTGCAACGCCCGACAAGCTCGCTCAGTGAGCTAGACAAACACACACAGAGAGACA
The DNA here is from genome assembly GCA_910589775.1 of Avena eriantha. Taxonomy (NCBI): domain Eukaryota; kingdom Viridiplantae; phylum Streptophyta; class Magnoliopsida; order Poales; family Poaceae; genus Avena; species Avena eriantha. Next base: position 471,677,452 of record OU342741.1, read on the forward strand.
CATATGTTTTTTTACCCAATTTTAGGTCCGCGATTTGTGGATCTCTACGTCCTGCAACTATCAACTATCTCTGGATAATCAAAATTATACCAGTTTCTTCCCCGGGAAGATTCTAGCTAGGAAAATCCTCTCTCTCCTTTGACCAACCTAGGCCTCGTTTTATAATGCAATGGGACACCACAAGGGTAGGTGAACACGTAGACACATTGTCGTGCCATGCGGTTGAGCGAGGTGCGCATGGCTGTTCCGTGGCAATGCGATGTCGCTCCCTACTATCGTAGGGCTACGCCCATGACAAGCGTAGCCTGTCGCACATGTCAAGTATCACAGGACAGTCGTCAGCTCTGTACCGTCGTCTGCTCTGTCCCGTGTCCCTCAACCCGGGTTGCCTGGACCCTAGGAAACGGGATGGGTGAACTTACATTCCGTGCTACCCAGCCGGGTTTCGTGCCGAAACGTCCAAGGTGCGCGGTCAGGTCTGCGAGGAGTTTTTGTTGTGACCCCTTTATCCATGTGAAAACACTAAAAAAAAGGCGCTCTCCTGGGAGCGCGCTTGCGACCCCTTCCATTGGCTACACGTGGAGGCCATTGGTGTGTTTTATGCCTCCACTCATCCTGTCCCTGCACGACACACGGAGAGTCTGCAACGACCCTGGTGGTGAGGCTGGTGGAGTGGAAACGTGTTGTTTTTTCTCCTTTTCTTTTGTGGAATGAAATAAAAAAATAAACATCTTTCAAATCGAGTGTTAAAATCATGATCCATTTTTACGGTTGCACTCGTCGTATCAAGATCTACAAAATTAAATCCTATATTGATAGACTTTGACAAACGTTTTTTGGCACTGCCTTTTGTGCCTAGGATGCACCGCAATTTTCTGCAGACCATGCACTACCTCCTTGTTCCGCGTTGCACTGCCTTGGGTCACATTGCACGTACACTAGTGGTGTATCATTGTGCACCGCCTTCTTGTTTTTTGTTGCCCTGCCTAAGGTCGTGCATGAAGTGGCAGTGCACTACCTATGTACTGTCTTTTTGTACTTCGTTGCACTGTTTTCAGTCATGGTGCACAAAGCCGGTGTGGTGTCAGTGCACTGCCCCGTGCACTACATGTCTGTTCTGCGTTGCACTGCCTTCAGTCTCAGTGCATGGCGTGGTGTCCTCGCAGTGTAGCATCTCTGCACTGTCTTGTTGTGCTACGTTGCACTATCTCTTTTTAGGTGCACGTTTTCTCTTTTTTTCTATGTTGAACTGTCATGTTGTACTGCGTTGCACTGCCTCTAGTCTCAGTACACGACATGATGTTCTCGCAGTGCACTACCCGTGCACTGCGCTATTATACTGTGTTGTACTACCTCTTTTTTAGGTGCACTTTTTTTCTCTTTTTATGTGTTGTACTGCTCTGTTATACTGTATTGCATTGTCTTCAGTCTCAGTGCACGGCGTGGTGTCCTCAGAGTACACCATTCGTGCACTACCTGTTGTACTAGGCACTACTCTTTTTAGGTATGCAATATAATATCTTTTTTGGCGTGGTATTTTTCTCTTTCTTTTACTCATCTTTTTATACTTGTGCTTTTACATGTGAAAAGAATCAGAAGAAAGCAGCGACTAATGTACTACCTCTGTTTGGGATTATTAGTCCTAAGCGTCAAGTTGCTAATACCAAGACACTCCATAACTCTCTCATTATTTTTGCATGCACCAATAGTCTTACATGCATTAGAGAAGTGAGAGGAAAAGAAGAACATGCATTGGACGAGAGAGTCTAATAAATGAGATAATCCTTATAATCTCAAACAATATAGAAAAGCTCTCGAGACCTATAATCCCAAACAGAGGTAGTACCAGCTAGTTGCAAGGCGTGACCAGCTAGGCAGAGCTGCTTTGCACCGCACGACCAGCTACGGGCGCGCGTGTAAATCCCAAGGGCAAACTCCTACATGCCATATGTCGGCCTGTCATAAGCCTGGAAATGTTGGATTGTCATGCGTCCAAAAAATCGCACGTTTCCCGGAGAGCGTGCTCTTGCTATTCATTCTCTCCTCCACGGGACCAATAGTATACCATGGGCGTAAGCGCGGTTCCAATCATAACCACACACCAGACAGCCACATTTGGTCGTATCACGAAGTAGACGAAGTGTGCCCTCGCCTTCTAACTGATGTGCGATGGGGCACTCAACTATCACGCCGGTCGTGGGCACGTCTCGAGACGAAGCGACAATTACTGTGTTAGCGCCGTGATGAGCCATCCCACAATCCCCTATAAAGGGAAAAGGGAGAGACGATGACCAGCGCCCTCCAGTCTTCTTTCCTCTTCTTATTCTTCCTCAAATGGCGAGATCTTCTTATTGGTCCCGATCTGCCACCACGGCCGGAGGGAGTGCCTCATGCCAACGAGATGAAAGGCCACATGATCATAGGGTGCGCTACTCAGGGGGGGGGGGGCTCATCGACAGTCGCGACATCAACATTGCATGCTGGCTTGCTGCTGATGAGGCCCATGCCGGAGGAGCGACAATAGTGAAGCCCGCCAACGCCAAGGACATAGATGCACTCGACATGCCAGTCCCTTCACTTTCATTGCGGCTGGTGTCACCCCCCCCCGCTCTCACTGTCCTTTCACACGGTGATGGTGGCTTACGGGTGTTCATGGCTCAGCTTCACCCTCGAGTCGTGGTCACCCTGTTGGCATTCCAATACCTGTGTGAGAGTTTCATCAGAGTTATGTTATAGCTGGCATTATTTTGTCACTTCTTCGTGCCAAGGGTGGTAGATGCCACGGCCCTCTTAGGTGGAGTGGATTTCCTCTTGCAGGAAGAGCTCGCCGACGAATACCTCCTCAATGATCTTCAGTATCACTAGGTGACAAGGGGTAACCTCGGTGATGGCTCTGTGTATGGAGCCCAGAAAAGTGCTGGTGCGTGGTTGATGTAGAGCTCGTTGGGAACCCCACGAGGAAGGTATGATGAGCACAGCAGCAAGTTTTCCTCAGTTATGAAACCAAGGTTTAATCGAACCAGTAGGAGCAAGGAAACACCCCAAAGGTGTTACTAGCTGAGCTTTGGCAGGGCGCACTACCGGTGCTAGTAGCAACGTGGAGACCTGCACAACACAACCACAGAACTTTGTCCCCAACTTGTGATGAGGTTGTCAATCTCACCGTGTTTTGCGGTAAACAAAGGATTAAACGTATCGAATGGAAAGAAGCAATAGTTTGCAGAAAGTGAACACAAAACAGTAAACAATTTATAGATTGTATGTAAAGAAAAGGACCGAGATCCAGCAGGTAAAGACGAATTTTTTCGAAGACCTTCTGTTGCTCCAATCAAAAAGTGTTGAACTAACGAAAGTTAGATAACAACCTGGGTCAGAAGCAAAACAAATTACAGCTCAATCCGACATACACAGATCTCTCACGAATTTTTACGGTGAAGCACAAAAATCTGTTTCGGGACAACAACTTTCCCAATCATTACTTCTCTCACATTAGAGGTTACTCTTGGCACACAAAGCAAATAAAAAGGATAAGGAGAGGTTATTACAGAGGTAATAACTTCCAAGACTCATCTAAAACTTTGGGTTATCTCCCAATAAGTACTTTTCTTTAACGCCTTTAAGTTAGGCATAAGAAGCAAATAAAGAATCAAGTGTTCTCAAATGAAGAAGCATTAACACCAAATTTTTTTCATAGGAGAAGCAAAAGAAATCTTTTCTCTTTTTTTAGGGAAGTGTTCTATACCTTTCTTGAGTGGGAGTTGATATTTAATGTGCCTTGTTTCATATCAATGATGGCACCAACAGTTCTAAGAAAAGGTCTTCCCAAAGTAATAGGACAACAAGCAGTGTATTCAACATCCAAAACATAGAAATCAATGGGGACATAGGAATCGTTAACCATAATAAGAACATCATTAAGACTCCCCATGAGTTTCTTTTTAACATTATCGTCAAGTGGGACATTCAAATAGCAATCGTCAAGAGGAGGCAAATCAAGCATATCATAAATCCTTCTTGGCATAATAGAAACACTACTATCAAGATCACACAAAGCTTTGAAATCAAAGTCATTAACTTTCATATTAATGATGGGTTCCCAACCATCCTCTTGTTTTATAGGAATAGAAGCTTTATGTTTCATCTTTTCTTCTTTAATCTTTATGCGAGCATCAGTAATGTGTTCTGTAAAGGCCATGTTCATAGCACTAACATTAGGACTTCTAGCAAGCTTTTGTAGGAACTTAATAACTTCAGAGATATTGCAACCATCAAGATCAAAATCAAATTTATCATCTAAAGTAGTAGAACTATTACTAGCCTCAACACTAGTGGTGGTAATAGTAGAAACCCTAATGTTTCTAGCAATTTCATCTTCTCTTTCCCACTTAGCATGTAATTCAGCTAATAGTCTAACATTTTCATCAATTCTTACTTGTATGGCATTAGTAGCTGCAAAGGGATTCTCATTAGTTTCAGGTTTAGCAACCATTTTATTCAAAGAAGATTGAGCTTCAGCCAAAGATGCTATATTTCTTTCAGCATTAGAGAGTTTTTCCTCAATAGTTTTATTGAAAGCAGTTTGTTTACTAATAAACTCTTTAAGCATAACTTCAAGTTCAGAGGGAGCACTCCTATTATTGTTGTAAGAATTTACATAAGCATTACCATTGTTGGGAGGATATGGCTTATAATTGTTGTTACCAAAATTACTCCTATAAGCATTATTACCATAAACATTGTTGCCAAAATTGTTATTTCTTATGAAGTTCACATCAACTTGCTCTTCTTGAGCAACCAAAGAAGCCAAAGGGACATTATTTGGATCAATATGGGCTTTCCCATTAACAAGCATAGACATAATAATATCAATCTTATCACTCAAGGAGGAAGTTTCCTCAACAGAATTTACCTTCCTACCTTGTGGAGCTCTCTCAGTATGCCATTCAGAATAATTAACCATCATATTGTCCAGAAGTTTTGTTGCAGCACGCAAAGTGATGGTCATAAAGGTACCTCTAGCAGCAGAATCCAATAGGTTCCTTGAAGAATAGTTCAATCCTGCATAAAAAGTTTGGATGATCATCCAAGCAGTCAGTCCATGAGTGGGACAATTCTTTACCAAAGATTTCATTCTTTCCCAAGCTTGAGCAACATGTTCATTATCAAGTTGTTTAAACTTCATTATTTCACTTCTCATGGATATAATCTTAGCAGGAGGATAGTATTTTCCAATAAAAGCATCTTTGCACTTAGTCCAAGAATCAATACTATTCCTAGTTAAGGAATTCAACCATTCTTTATCTTTTCCTCTCAAAGAGAAAGGAAACAATTTTAGCTTAATAATATCACCATCTATATCCCTATGCTTTTGCATCTCACAAAGTTCAACAAAGTTATTTAGATGGGAAGCAGCATCTTCATTACCAATACTAGAAAATTGTTCTCTCATAACAAGATTGAGCAAAGCAGGTTTTATCTCAAAGAAAGTAGCTTCAGGAACATGTGGAGCAATAGGTGTGCTCATAAAATCATTGTTGTTGGTGCTAGTGAAGTCACACAACTTAGTGTTTTCAAGAGTAGTCATTTTTTTGGGTTTTCAAATAAGAAAGCAAACTTGTAAAACTAATTTTTTTTGTGTTTTTGAATAACAAAACAAGAAAACTAAGAAAAAAAGAAAACTAAGCAAAACAAAAACAACAAAGTAAAGTGATTGGTTATGAGGGACTCCCCTTGTGAAGATATCCTTGACTCCCCGGCAATGGCGCCAGAAAATCGCTTGATGGCTCTGTGTATGGCGCCTAGAAAAGTGCTGGTGCGTGGTTGATGTAGAGCTCGTTGGGAACCCCAAGAGGAAGGTATGATGAGCACAACAGCAAGTTTCCCTCAGTTATGAAACCAAGGTTTAATCGAACCAGTAGGAGCAAGGAAACACCCCAAAGGTGTTACTAGCTGAGCTTTGGCAGAGCGCACTACTGGTGCTAGTAGCAACGTGGAGACCTGCACAACATAACCACAGAACTTTGTCCCCAACTTGCGATGAGGTTATCAATCTCACCATGTTTTGCGGTAAACAAAGGATTAAACGTATCGAATGGAAAGAAGCAATAGTTTGCAGAAAGTAAACACAAAACAGTAAACAGTTTATAGATTGTATGTAAAGAAAAGGACCGGGATCCATAGTTCACTAGAGGTGGCTCTCCTTACGATAGATAACATGCTGGGTGAACAAATTACAGCGGGGCAATTGACAAACACCGAGAAAGAAATACATGCATATACTAATCATCTTGACTCCTTTGAGACTTGATTGGGCATTACAACATTATACATAGACCGCCATCCAACTGCATCTATGACTAATGATCCACCTTCAGGTTATCATCCGAACCCCCTCCAGTATTAAGTTGCAAGCAACAGATTATTGCTTTACGAACTGTGTGTAAAGTAAACAATACGATTGTTCTATGAACAAAGGATTGTTGTTTTCTCCCTAGTAGCAACATCACATCTAGTACCTTAGAGATTTCTGTCACTTCCCCAGATTACTAGAGGCATGAACCCACTATCGAGCATAAATACTAACGCTTGGAGTTGCTAGCATCTACTTGACCAAGATAGCTACTAACAACGAAAAGCATGCAAGATCACACATAACAAAGACATGATAGAATCAATAATCAATCTGAAAGAGCATCTCAATATCCATCGGATCCCAGCAAACACAACATGTAGAATAACAAATAGATGATCTTGATCATGAACGGAGCTCACAAGATCTAGACATGAAAGCACAAAGGAGGAGAACTAGCCATCTATCTACTACATGGATCCGTAGTCCAAGGATGAACTACTCACGCATCACACCGGAGGCTTGCATGGTGATGAAGAAGGCCTCCAGGGTGAATTCCCCTCTCTGGCAGGGTGCCGGGAAGAGCTTCAGATCCCTCCAGATCTAGGGATGGAGATGACGGTGGCTACAGACTCTTTCGTGGATTTTTGATCGGGCCCTTAGAGTTTTTGTCCCGAGGGAAATATATAGGCGGAAGGAGAGGCCGAGGGGGTGCCGGGGCTAGGCCTGGCCACGTGGCCAGGTGGTGTGGTGGCCCCCTGGCCCCTCTCCGTCTCGTATTCTGGCACTTGATGACATCCGGAAAAATAGGCACTTTGGCTTTTGTCCTGTCCAATTCTGAGAATATTCATTTTTTGACTTTCCTGGAACCAAAAATAGTAGAAAACAAGCAGCTGGCATTGTGGCTCTTGTTAATAGATTAGTCCAAGAAATCAGATGAAAAATACTCCAAAGTTGGAACAAAACAGAAGAAAGTGGATAAAACCAAGCATGGAACATCAAAAATTATAGATACATTTGCAATGTATCACTCGACAATAGCCATGGTTATGGACTTAGGGTTTCGTGGAAAAGAGAATGCTAGGGATTTTGTCGGCTGATTAGACAAACAAGGGAGTCGAAGTCATCTGATTGCTTATGGAAAATATGGTGACAGATTGCTCAAGGCTTTCGGTACCTCTCCATTGGCTCCTCCCATCCTTTATATAATAGGCTAGGTCTTGAGGCCGTACACAGATAGGTTACAAGTTACAACTACAACACTAATACAATGTCAGTTTCTATTTCTTCCTTTATTGCCAAGACATGCTTTCTATCCGTCGGATGCTTCCTGGACCTTCCTTTATTCTTTATGGGCTTCATGGGCCATAAGCCTTTATGCAACCAAGGTAAAAATCATAGGAACCTGATTAGTCATACCCATGTCACTAGGGGAGTGGCACCACAACTGGTGCTTCGTCCATTTCCCCGAGCTACTAGACCAGCTTGAAGATCCGGTAGCCCCTGTGGCAGGGAATTCCTCCTAGGAAATGTTAAACCCCCTGTGATGACAACCTAGCTCTAATTTTGAACAGGATCAAGCTCCTCCGTTGTCGGGGGCTATCAGTTCACCAGGTGGTGATGAACTACCTTCTAGAGTGCATGGCCCCGCTGCATTTGAGCCTCCATGCAATATGGGTGTATGAAGGCCCCGACATCGCGACCCACCTACATCCTAATGGGCCGGTAGAGCTAGCCTTGCTGGATAGGAAGACGGGGCTCGCACGGGGGAGGAGTGGCTTCCAGGCTTCCTCCTAGGGTGCTACCTCTTTGGGAAGATGACGACTGGGACACCCTAATAGCTTCCCTCCTAGAGTGCAATGAGTGGGGTATCGAGGAGCACTAGAAGCTCTTGAAGGCCATGTGCATCCCGAGGTCGCTACCCTCAAGGATCCCCGTGCATCCCCTGCTGTGGCTGCATCACCATGCTACGATATGGGTAAATGAGTCCCTCATACCGTACCTAGCCAGCCCTAGCCATATCCTTACGTCGGATCAAGTGGCTCACTTTCTCGGGGAGGACCACTCACGGAGCAGCCTACTCGCCACATCCTAGAGGGTGGTCGGGAGGCCACATAGGGAAAGAATCTCATCCCGACGACTCCTTCGCCGGATCCTTCTCCTCATCCCTCCCATCCCAAGCATACGGACGGAGAGGCGATACTCCTCGGGTAGGGTTCGTGCTTCAAGAAAGGGAGGTGGAAGCTTTGCGAGGTTTGCTGATTAACCTCTTGACTTACCCGAGTCCCCTTCAGCTCACCCTCTGATTCTATTTCCTTGTTGTGTAGTGACGACGCCGTGCCGCTTCCATCGGTAGCTTCCCATACGAGCTCATCCATCGTGGGAGCAGGGTGATACATTTGATCTGGATTTACGGATGTAGTATAGTAGCTTTTTCCCTAGTAGACCAAGGTTTAATCGAATGTTCGGAAACAATGCTAAATGGAAATTAAATGAGACACGTCTACAAGACTTGTTTATTCGTTTTACCTTTGTTTCAAGACCTTTCTAGTTTACTTTTAGAACGTTGTTTGCTGAAATGGATGGAGATAGGTCAGGATTCACCTGCAACTGCACATCATCTGGGATAAAGATAGTAATATGTATATTCATGTGTAATGATTTAACAAAGATAAAATTTGTGGGCAACACATCCTAATATACTAGATCCCCTGTGAGCCATAGGCATAGCAATAGTCTTTTGATCCAACCGTGATACCATGAAATACCGGGCTACAACAATTATTAAGTGAAAACACAGATCAAAGCCTTACGAAGTGGTGAATATCATTTCGCGGCCCAAAAGTTGGGGTGTCTAGGCAACGCGGTACCCAAGTTGCTTACAATCAGCTGCGTTGCCCAAAGTTGGCATGCCAAATACTCAGAGGGTCTTTTTAGGCACAAATTCAAATTTACGTTTCAATGCAAAATATCAGGCTAACGGCTGTCAAGTTGGGCCCCCCTGTCAGTTCTCGTCGTTATGTCGCTCCCATCGCTTAGGCGGGGTGGCTGTCACGTAGGCTTGCAGCGCTGGCACAGTGGATAGGACAACACCACCGGCCCAGTGTATTGACGTGACAAAACATGGCACATGTATCGGCGTTATAATTATTTTTTGTTTACTCAGAAGCTGGAACGGCCACCGCCATGTGTCACTCCTTGGACTTCCGTCCCCGTCGTTAACCACTACCTTGAAAGTGCATTGACAGTTCCACCGTTCCCCTGCCTCGCAGAAACCACTCTTCTTCTTCTTGTCATCTGTCTTCTTCCCGTCTTCTCCTTGCCGCCATGGAAGGTCGTCGCAGTCTAGAGACAAGCTTCACTACCCATGATAATAAGAAGATAGACGTTGTCTACACCAACAAGGAGGAGACAGTGGTGCGAGTCCTGAGGATGTACGAGGGTTGTCTTGAGAAGACGAGGACAAGTTTGTGGGATTGGACCTCTAGTACACCCTGGAGGACCCATATGAAGGGAGTGAAGTCGCCATTGTTCAACTGGCCATGAGGAAACACGTCCTCGTCTACCACTTCTCCCGGTTTGTAGATCTGCTCTCTGTAGCTAACCGCTTTTTGGGGTTTTCTCCTCTTGTTCATTATCCATTTGCTCATCTTGCAACTACTGGATTTTATTTAGGACCAAATAAATTCTGACAAGACAATGTTGAGAGTCTTGATCTTGCATGTACTAAACTTTTTAAAATTATATTCAGATGATGATCTTGCATTGACAAAATATTTGTAGTTACACATTTTGGTGATGACAAACTACATACTTCCAGGACTGACATGAATTGTCTGGCGCTGCGGGAGTTCCTTGTAGAAAAGGGAATTGTTTTCTGCACTATCAACAATACAACTGATTTTTCGAAATTTTATCAAGAGGGAATTACAATTCCTATGCACAACTGGATCGATATTCAGAGTCTTGTCAAGATCCTAGGGGCTCGAGGAAGGATGGAATGGCATCACTCGCAACTAGAATCCTCGATGAGTCGTACGACAGAATGAAGGCAGATTTCCCTACGGTAGGCACGATTTCTAGGACGAGTGGCCATTGTCTGATATAAACCTGAAGTATGCAGCCAAAGATGCTTACATGACCTACTAGCTGTACAAGAAGATCCATTTTTTACAACGTTACCTCGTGTTTTGCCCTATTTGCAAGAGGGGAGACGAGCTTAGGGGAACCATTTGTAGAAAATGCAGAATTGCTGAGTTTGAAGCTGCATATGCAAAGGAAATGGCTGCATCTGAAGCATCTGACCGAGAGGCTGCAGAAGCAGCTGAAAGAGAGATTGTAGCTGAAGCCAAAGCAGTTGATAGAGAGGCTACAGCTAAAGCAACAAACAGAGAGGCAGCATCTTCTAGCGACAACAATCAGGTCTGTGATGCACCGCTAATTGTGTTGCAGGACGCTGAAGATAGGGAAGGCAAGTCAGATCCTAGGTGGGACGAAGCATTTCGTGACTTGTGGAGTGCCAATAATGTAAGATCCACCTGGAATGATCGCAGTTGGTCGCCTAGGAACAATGGCAAGCGCCTCAAGTGGGCTGATGAGAAGTGAATTAAATTTTACTTCTCAGTGTTATGTTTCTATTTTGTGTCATTTATCTTATCAAGATGTCTAGCGCCTCAAGTGAGAGTAGTAAAATAAATTTAACCCTCTTTGTGTTATGTTTATGTATGTGTCTTGTAGCTTGTCAAGATGGTAGCTTGTTAACTGGCAGTTTGAAAGAGTACCCTTTTCCTCTCTCGCTAAACGGATATGTTCCATTTTTCCCAAATTGGTAGCAAATCTAGAGAAGATTATCTCTTTGATATTTCGTTCCCTTTTGGACCTCTTTTTTGCCTTCGATCAGGTAGCAAATCTAGAGAAGCAAATCACACCAGGCAGAATACATTCATTCAGAAAACAAAACAAATGTAGATATAGCTGTGCGGAGCTAAATAGGATATAGCGATAGAAAGTAGGTTGCTTAACGAGGTTCGATGCATTCAGCCAAAAATAGGATGCAAGCAAAATATAGAAAATCAAAAGAAGCTGCTTAGTAGCAGCAGCCGCCGTAGCATCAGACACATTCAACCCCTCCTTCATGCGCCCGCGCCTCTGCCTCCTCCTTCGACGCTTCCTCCACTTCTTGCTGCCCAGTCCCTTGATCTTGGGGGCCTTGAGCCTGATTGGAGGCATGTGACCCTCTTTGATGGCCACCCGCAGGAGGTTTCAGAGGTGAATGCTGAGAGCCTGGTGTTCAGCGATGTAGGCGTTGATGTTCACGGTCTCGCGCTCGCCGCCTTTGTGGATGCCGGAGCCCGGGGCCTCTGCATGCTACAGTAAGTAGTTGAAGTTGGTGCCGGCGAGAGTCACCTAGCAGAAGGCGATCCCCTTGCAGAAGGGGCAGCGCCAGGGGCTGCCCCTAAAGAAGGCGTCGTACTGGTCGACCCGCAGCCTCCTCAGCACCTAACGAGTCTTGGTGTGCATGGACTCGTCATCGCTGCAAACGTCGCTGCCGGAAACATATTGGAAGAAAAGGAAAATGGGGGAGTAGATGATGTAAGAAGATCGAGCAATCGAAATGCGAACAAGTCAATCCTATTAAACCAAGATCTAGCATCCAACAATGGGAACGGTAGAAGAACCAGGGGAGGGGAGCAAACCCTAGTTACCTCTGACCATGGGTCGTCGATGCCGGTGTCGTAGGGGTTCAGCAGAGCGATGTACTTATCTGGATCGTAGGTGCCCATGAAGTGCTGGATCTGATTGTGACCGGCGGTGGCCTCCTCGCCGGCGGGAGGCTCCTCTTCGGTGGCTCCGTCGGTAGCAGGGACGGGGGCCTGGACGGGAACGACGGCTGCCATCGATGCCTCGACTAGGGCTTGGACGGGGATGGCGGCTGCTTTCAACGCATCGAGGGGGACCGGCGAGGAGACGGGGCCTCGTCGGCGGCTACGTCGGTAGCGGGTACGGGGGCCTAGACAGGAATGGCGGCTACCGTCGATGGCTTGACTGGGGCCTAGACAGGGACAATGGCTGCTTTCAACACGCCGAGGGGGACCGGCAAGGAGATGGGGGCCTCCTCGCCGCTGGCCTTGGAGGCGACGATGGCCACCGTATCCTCCTCCGCCATCGCCAGCGCGGACGGGGTATTCTCGGGAGTTTGCAGATGTTGGTGGGACAGTGGAGAGGGTTGCGTGGGAAGAGTGAGCGAGAGTGAGAGTGGGTGTGCAGAGAGGGGCTCTATAGTTAATGTGGATGGAAGCAAGGCATGTTTCGTTGCACCACCATGCAACGCGCCGCACAGTCTACTGCACCGTGCACCGCGACATGCGCACGGACATCACATTTTTTCCCGGGCCATGCATGGCAGTTCTGTATTGAGCCGCATGCAAAGGGCGCATACACAATTTCTATGTACGAAGTTTGACACGGCCCTAAAATTGGCGATAGTTAAAAGTGGAAATGTAGAGGGGAAGGTAGGTGGCTGTACGACGAGATTTGTGGGGTTGTGCTAGATCCGGTAGAGGGATGTGTTGATGACTATGAGTGACTCGATGAAGGCAGATACGTTAGGTCTCGTCGAGCTCAACTCTTCGGCCTCCGGCTAGCACCTGTAAGTTTCTTACGGTGGTGCGCAGTTGAAAGTGAGATTGAGACCGCTGCATAAAAAATGGGATACGTCTTATTAAAATCAAGTGGCAATAAATTGCAGCTACCCATCGACGACCATGCACTCGATGACGCATGTGTTTTGGCGTAGTAGTAGCAGTAGTAGGATTTCTAGACTTTATTAAACATGACATGACCGCTCGATGACTTTTTCCATGGACGACGTCGTGTTCCTTCTTGTAGAAGTCTCGCCGAGGGAGACGTCCGTGTTGTCTCATGCTGTACTGTGAAGGGCACGACGTGTGCAACGATCATCATTGGATCGCATAGAATCAACGGTTGGTGTGTGATGTCTACGCACTTCTATTCTCGTAGAGAGTTGTTGGGCCTCCAAGTGCAGAGGTTTGTAGAACAGCAGCAAGTTTTTCCTTAACTTCGAGCACTCACACTGGAGGATGTGAGTACCTTTTACCTTACCTCCCCGGCAACGACGCCAGAAAATAGGCGTATGCCATGGGAGGTTCTTCTTCTTTAATCCTCCGGTGTGAATACCTTTTACCTTACCTCCCCGGCAACGGCGCCAGAAAATAGCTTGATGTCTACGCACTTCTATTCTTGTAGACAGTTGTTGGGCCTCCAAGTGCAGAGGTTTGTAGAACAGCAGCAAGTTTTCCCTTAAGTGGATCACCCAAGGTTTATCGAACTCAGGGAGGAAGTGGTCAAAGGTATTCCCTCTCAAGCAATCATGCAATCAAGATACAAGAAGTCTCTTGTGTCCCCAACACACCCAATACACTTGTCAGGTGTATAGGTGCACTAGTTCGGCGAAGATATAGTGAAATACAAGTGGTATGGATAATTATAAGTGGTAACGGTGATAGAAGATAACTTGATGGCGTGGAAAAGACTAAAGCAAAACTGAAATAAAGATGGCAGCAAGCAAACATGTAATAGATCTAGTAACAAACGAAGTTTCAATGCTTAGAAACAAGGCCTAGGGATCATACTTTCACTAGTGAACACTCTCATATAAATATCTTCTCTTTATGATACTACTCTTAACTACTCTCCGGTTGGACACTCTAATCGATGGTTGGGCTATAACAGCACACCTCAAAGTTTTCCCATCTAGATAACCCCACACTGTCACCTTGAGCACTAGATGAGTCCAACAAACACTACAATTTCATAAAGACATCCAACTCCAAATATAACTCATAACAAGTATTTGTAATCTCTAGCCTAAGTGCCACCATGGTGTGCACGCTGTCACTTTCACACACATGGGGAGAGCAGAGATCTATTAAAGCACTTGAGTAGCAAGGTAGATCTATAGATTACAAGCTCATGATCTCAATAAGATCATGCATAGAGAGAGAGAGATGAACACATAGCTACCGGTAGAACCCTTAGCCTCGAGAGAGAACTACTCCCTCATCATCATGGGAATCAGCAACGGTGATGGAGATGGTGGTGGAGATCGATGGAGATGGCTTCGGGGGCACTTCCCCGTCCCAGCAGGGTGCCAGAACAGAGACTTTCAGTCCCCCGAATCTCCCCTTCGGTGGCAGCGGCACAGCGGAACTTTTCGTGGATTTCTGATTGACTATCTAGGGTTTTGGTATCGGGAGGCTCTTATAGGAGAAGGAGGCAAGGTCGGTGGCCAGCCAGGGGGCCCACACCATGCCCTGGCGTGGCCTAGGTGGACCCGCGCAATGGGGTGGTGTGGCCACCCTGTGGCACCTCTCCGGCTCTCCTTCTGGCTCCATGAATCTTCCGGGAAAATATCGACTTTGGCTTTTGTCCGGTCCAATTCCGAGAATATTGATTTTCTGACTTTCCTCGGACTAAAAATAGCAGAAAATAGGCAACTGGCACTGTGGCTCTTGTTAATAGGTTAGTCCAAGAAATCATATGAAAAGTACTCCAAAGTTGGAACAAAACACAAGAAAGTAGATAAAACCAAGCATGGAACATCAAAAATTATAGATACATTTGCAATGTATCAACATCCCCAAGCTTAACTCCTGCTCGTCCTCGAGTAGGTAAGTGATAAAAAGAAAGAATAATTTTTGAGGTGACATGCACCATCAAAGATTTGATCAAAGTATTTGTAAAACATTTAAAGCTGGGATCATAGTACTTCAATCATAACATGAAAGACAAAGTTCTAGCAATAAGACAAAGAAACTATGATGCAACATGAAAAGGCACAAACAAAATATTCATGAATAACAATGCTTTGCAAGACGTTTGTTTGTTTCATATAAAGAAAACATAGCATAATAGTATTCAACTTGTCCCTCATAGAGTAGCAAATATAAATGCATAGGACACCTTCAAATTTCATAAGAGTGACTAGATACAAATAGTTTAAAACAAGCAATATCAAATTATGCATCTATCAACTAGTCTTGGGACAATGCACATAGAACTAAGAATGGCCACTATGCTCTCAAAGTAGGTGCATAAAGGTAGAAGGTGGAGACTCAATATATAAGTGGAAGAAAGGCCTTCATAGAAGGAAGCAGAGATTCAAGTTTCATAAAGAGCTTGCAAAAATTATGGTACTTATAGCTTTCAGCTCTCATTGCCCCTATCATAAGTATCTTGAAGTGATTAAGGTTAAAGTGAACAAACTATGGTGTACATGCTTGATGAAGTACAAGTTAGAAATCTCATGTCCCTTGTATACGAGGGCCGCTCCTCATGCTACTCAAGTTTAGTCACCGGTAAGTTCTTGTCATCGTAAGTACATGTGTATCATAGAGAACCACCAACAGGGTACCCCTTGCCCGATGATACGGAAGAATCCCCAAATCAAAATGACAAGGCAAGCAGACAACGAGCATCTCAGCATTCTTCTTATTTACCATGGGAATATGGTGCTTTTTTTCTCTCTTTCCTCTTTTCATAATCTCTTGTTTTCTCTTTTTCTCTTTTTTTCTCAATATAGGACTCATTTTTTATAAGAAGAATGCTTCATAGACAGCTCATTATGGTTACGCTGCAGGTTTCCACCATGTCAGCATGGATTAAACCAGCGGCCCAGGCGTTTCTCTAACACATATACATAACTCCATGGACTTACAAGCTCCCCTTTCATTTCACACCGACGACATCCATAGACAAAAGAGCATGATATCAACTAGGTACAAAGTACCAAGTGCAATTTTAAAAGCGTTCCCCATGACAACATGGTTCTGCTAATTCCCAACAAATAAGTTCAAGCATATACAACATAGAAGACACAATGGTTCAAGTTTATTAAGGGCAGGAAAAGTAAAGTGTGCCATCAAGTTCGTGAGAGCTTTAACCACTAGTTTTCTCATAACAAGTTTAATTCGGAAGGTAAACAAAAGCATGAATATACTTGGAATAGCATAATCTAGTAGGTAGGTATGGTGGACTCTTTGGAATAACTTGGTTTAGGGAGTTGGATGCATGAGTGGAACTCATAATTGGTTGTGGAGGCCAGCAAAAGACTGGGAGCGACAAACTAAGAGAGCAATAATGGCCATAATCATGCAGAGCGACAAAACATCATTGATAAAAACATAAAGTGATACTACAAGTTGAAAACTAAAGGATCATAAAGGCTATGGTGACTTGAGATAGTCATAACATGGTGTGAGCATGCGCCAAGTCAACCCAAATAAAGCATCAAAGGAGAATACCACTATACTATGCTTTTAATATGCTAAAACAACGCATGATTCATCCAAGGCACATTAAGAAATCTCTATTGTTTATAACAAGTCATGCTACAGCAAAGAATACTAAGCATAAAGCGAAAAAATTATCAAGCATGCCATGACAAAGCATAGGCCACCGTAAAAAACGAGCTCTTTTTACCACATAAGCATGAACTTTCCTACTCTTTTCCAAACCAAACCAAACTATTTGCAAACCAATGTATGAAAGAGGGGGGTCCAACCAATTTATTCAGCAAACTAAGCAAACAAAGCAAAAAAAAACCAAAACAAAAAAGAAAAAGAAGACGCTCCAATAACAACACAACTGTGCATGAAACAATAAAAATGAAGCGTTTGGAAGAAACCTAGGATTTTTATTGATGAAGAGGGGAATACTTTGGGCATCGCCAAGCTTTGATGCTTGTACTTCTTGCATATTTCTTGGGGTGACACGTGTGTCATCCCCAAGATTGAGATTTAGTCCATCCTTCATCTCATTACTCATTCCTTCCATACACCTGAAATTTTTCCTTCATACAAAACTTCACACAATCTCTATTAGCAACATTAGTGCACTCAAGATAATAAGTCTTATGGTTCAGTTCCAACACAAAATAAACTTCCATTAAACCACTAGATACTGTAGCACTTCCCTCAAAAGCTCAATTCCCCAAAAGAACTCAAAAAGGAACCAACAAGAAGCAAATGCAGAAAATGGCAGAAATCTGTGAAAACAGACCAGCAGGTAAAGACGATTTTTTTTGAAGACCTTCTGTTGCTCAAATCAAAAAGTGTTGAACTAACGAAAGTTATATAACAACCTGGGGCAGAAGCACAAAAATTCAAGCCTCAAAAAGACGTTCAGAGATTTTACACAAATGTTTACGGTGAAGCGCAGAAATCTGTTTCGGGACAGCAACTTTCCCACGCATTACTTTTCTCTCATTAGAGGTTACTCTTGGAACAAAAAGCAAATAAAAAGGATAAGGAGATGTTATTACAGAGGTAATAACTTCCAAGACTCATCTAAAACTTTTGGGTTATCTCCCAATAAGTACTTTTGTTTAATGCCATTAAGTTAGGCATGATAGTTTGAGAAGATGCTCACATAATACATATGAATTGAAGTAAAAGAGAGCATCAAGAAGCAAATTCAAAGAACATTTAAGTGTAACCCACTTCCTATGCATAAGAATCTTGTAAAGAAACAAGTCATGAAAGCACAAAGCAACAATCATAGGAAAGCAAAACAAGTGCAACTTCAAGACTTTCAACATAAATAGGGGAAACTTAATATTGTTGAGACACATAAAACCATGTTTCCCTCTCTCATAATAACTTTTAGTAGCATCATGAATAAAAGTAACAATATAACTATCACAAGAAACATTCTTATCATGAGCCACATGCATAAAAGAATTAATACTCCCCACATAAACATAGTCATTCTTATTGATTGTAGTGGGAGCAAATTCAATAAAATAGCTATCATTATTATTTTCATCACCATAATCATCAAATATAGGAGGCATATTGTAATCATAATTAATTTTCTCCTCAATAGTAGGTGGACACAAAATATCATATTCATCATTGTAATCATCATACATTGGAGGTTTGGTATCATCATAAGTAATAAAATAGCTATCTTACAAACTGGGGAACTAAAAAGATCATTTTCATCAAAACCAGCTTCCCCAAGCTTAGACTTTTCCATAGAATTTGAAATAATGGTGTCCAAAGAATTCATACTAACAACATTGCTATTAGCATGCAAATAAAGTTCCATAGGTTTTTTAATTTTCTCTTCAAACACTTCATGTCCTAACTCAAGATAAATACTATAAAGCTCTCTAATTTTGTTGTTGTTTTCCATTAAGCCTAACTAGTGAAAACAAGAAACAAAAAGACAAAATTGCAGAATCTAAAGGAAATAACTTCGAGCACTCACACCGGAGGATGTGAGTACCTTTTACCTTACCTCCCCGGCAATGGCGCTAGAAAATAGGCGTATGCCGTGGGAGGTTCTTCTTATTTAATCCTCCGGTGTGAATACCTTTTACCTTACCTCCCCGTCAACGGCGCCAAAAAATAGCTTGATGTCTACGCACTTCTATTCTTGTAGACAGTTGTTGGGCCTCCAAGTGTAGAGGTTTGTAGAACAACAGCAAGTTTTCCCTTAAGTGGATCACCCAAGGTTTATCGAACTCAGGGAGGAAGTGGTCAAAGGTATTCCCTCTCAAGCAATCCTGCAATCAAGATACAAGAAGTCTCTTGTGTCCCCAACACACCCAATACACTTGTCAGGTGTATAGGTGCACTAGTTCGGTGAAGAGATAGTGACATACAAGTGGTATGGATAATTATAAGTGGTAACGGTGATAGAAGATAACTTCATGACGTGGAAAAGACTAAAGCAAAACTGAAATAAAGATGGCAACAAGCAAACATGTAATAGATCTAGTAACAAACGAAGTTTCAATGCTTAGAAACAAGGCCTAGGGATCATACTTTCACTAGTGAACACTCTCATATAAATATTTTCTCTTTATGATACTACTCTTACCTACTCTCTGGGTGGACACTCTAATCGATGGTAGGGCTATAACATCACACCTCAAAGTAAGCCTTTCCCATCTAGAAAACCCCCACACTATTACCTTGAGCACTAGATGAGTCCAACAAACACCACAATTTCATAAAGACATCCAACTCCAAATATAACTCATAACAAGTATTTGTAATCTCTAGCCTAAGTGCCACCATGGTGTGCACGCTGTCACTTTCAACACATGGGGAGAGCACAGATCTATTAAAGCACTTGAGTAGCAAGGTAGATCTATAGATTACAAGCTCATGATCTCAATAAGATCATACATAGAGAGAGAGAGAGAGATGAACACATAGCTACCGGTAGAACCCTTAGCCTCGAGAGAGAACTACTCCCTCATCATCATGGGAATCAGCAACGCTGATGGAGATGGTGGTGGAGATCGATGGAGATGGCTCCGGGGGCACTTCCCCGTCCCGGAAGGGTGCCGGAACAGAGACTTTCTGTCCCCCGAATCTCCCCTTCGGTGGCGGCAGCGCAACGGAAGTTTTCATGGATTTCTGATTGACTATCAAGGGTTTTGGTATCGGGAGGCTCTTATAGGCAAAGGAGGCAAGGTCGGTGGCCAGCCAGGGGGCCCACACCATGCCCTGGCGCGGCCTAGGTGGACCCGTGCCATGGGGTGGTGTGGCCACCCTGTGGCCCCTCTCTGGCTCTCCTTCTGGCTCCGTGAATCTTTCGGGAAAATATCGACTTTGGCTTTTGTCCGGTCCAATTCCGAGAATATTGATTTTCTGACTTTCCTCGAACTAAAAACAGCAGAAAACTGGCAACTGGCACTGTGGCTCTTGTTAATAGGTTAGTCCAAGAAATCATATGAAAAGTACTCCAAAGTTGGAACAAAACACAAGAAAGTAGATAAAACCAAGCATGGAACATCAAAAATTATAGATACATTTGCAATGTATCAGTGCGCACGATCCACGTGACAACTGTGACCATTTAAATTGATTTTTTCTCTTCATTACATAATTATGAATAAATGATTAAATCAATATTTAACATTCATTCACAAATTATTCAACCTCCGTGGCTATGGAACACTTCCACGTCCACTCCGGACATCCTCCGGACTTACCGGAACCCTTCATGTTTCTCTCTACAATTCTTCTGTGATTCTACCGATCATATAAACACTCTCTAAGCATCATCAAGCCCTTAAGCATGATACGCCACGGTTCGGGAACACTCCAGACATGGTCGGAACACTCCCGCACCAATGATCGACAGAGGGACCTGGATGGCCATGTGACCCCTGTGCGTTCCACGAAGATCTTTCATCGTTTGAACCGGGACAGTCATGTCTTATTCCCTTTGTCTCTCGATACTTGCATTGCCCGAGATATGATCAATGACATCACCATGTCGTGTTCAATCTCATTACTGAACAATGCTACTTGACTCATTCCGACAAGTGATATCCCTGTGATCAAATCACACGCTGCGCAACTATTGGATATAACTTCTCCGAGTGGGCCCTTGAGTATCTTCCCATCACATGGACGGACAAATCCCGTTCTTGACATATATTGCCTCAATGGTTTCCTCCGAGTACCTGAACACACCTTTATAACCACTATATTACCAAGTGGCTCTTGATGCTATCAAAGCACTCTTGAGAGACAGTGATTGATATAGCCTCACGGTCTAAGGAATAGTCTACGAGGATCCATTTCTAATCATCATAACTTGAACTTGATGACATGATTAGGTCACGATGTTTAGGTTGGGTATTGGTTCATCATCTCATTCTCAGAATGAGATGACCCCATTTCCAACTGGCATAAATGCCACTTGATCAGGAAACATGATCATCTGTTGACCAATGAACTAGTGACTAGAGTTTCACTGGGAACCCCTGGTTGTTTATATATCACATGTGTATTGATGTTTCCACTCAATACAATTATAGCATGATATAAAACTTAATCATAAACTATATGAAATATGATAATAGTCCATATAACTATTTGTCTCTAGGGCATATTTCCTACAGTCTCCCACTTACACTAGAGTACAAATACACTAGCTGCATTTGTTCTTTAATCATTGGCACCATATATCCAGTACCCTGAACATGCTTGCTCATGGGAGAGGTTGAGTCTTGGGTCTGTACTTTACAGTCCCAAATCCTTTGCAACTTTAAGAATGCCACCTTGATTGACATTAATACTTTATCATCACATGATAGCATCTGTGTGTATGCATCGTTGCTATGGCAGCAGAACGAGGCCTCATTCCAGGAGCCTATAGTGACTTTAAATCAAACCTCGAGGGCTTTCTCATGGGCATTGTGCCCTGGGACACATCATTCTACGTTAAAAGCGAACTAGCTCAACATAACATTATAAAACACTTTAGATGGTACCCTTATCTATTATTATAAATGTAACCATCGAAACACTAGTGCACTCTGTGCAACTTTCGATGTTTTGTTCACCTCGCTTCCTACTTGACTTTAATCGGTATTTACAGGAGTTTCCAACATATTCCCATATAACATAACTCTTTATGTTTTAAGATATGTCATCCTTTATGGATTTGAAAAATATATCCATAGTTCTTTAGTAGACACTGCGGACAAACTCAGCTCAACATTCTGTGATTCGAACTTAATCATTTTTAAACGTTCCTTATTTGGATCACATATTATGCTAAGTTATCATCATGGTTTACTAAGATAGAACCTATGTCTCAACATAGTGGATGATGATCATCCTTTTCTTTCAACCATTGATGTTCAACTTAATACTATTCCTAATTTGAGTTATTAAGGACCAGTTCCTTAATTAACTTCTATTCTGAAACCCTTTTCAGAATCCCTTAAGGAATACTACATAATATCATAATACACCTATTATCAACTTCTACATCTTATAAATCATTATTTATTGGTGCTTGCGCTTTTATTCTTAACACACTTAAGAATTGCTCCTATAAGCTCCCACTCAAAAATATGTCAATCACATATTGTTTTTGGAAGACTTTCATAGCTCCCACTCAATTTCATGCAAATTGCATATCCACTCACTATTTTGAATAACTTCAAAATCCTTTGATGAATTATCAGAGTGAGAGATTTACTATGAGACACTAGTATTTTTACTAGTCTTAAATCCACTAGACATTTAGCACATTTGAACAAATTCAATTGGATTCGTCCAATACTTGACAAATTGTGCTTTTGTCATTCGCCCCCCTTCCCACTATGGCTTTGCAGTCATTTGGGAAAATTCAAGTAACCCCTTTTACTTGTGAGATTCAACAAATAATTGCTTTCTAATCTCAAGGGAATTTTGCTATTAGGATTTCTCATAATTTCAGTTTACCATTATTTCCTTTGTAGTTCGTAGGTATGTCATATTCCAAGAATCATGACAAATGATTCACAAATGTCTCCATACAAGATATGGGTTACATTTTGAATCCTACTTTATGTAGTGAAAACACAAGTGGGGAAAACACAATGATCAACATCATTGATTCCTTCCTTTGTGAAGAGAATCGTTCAGGAACGCTGTCCGTTGCGCTTCTAAATACTCTGATGCAGGGTTTTGAATCCTCATCGTGTCTTTCACTATCTTCGATTTGCTCCATAATCAAGAAATATCACTAAAAGTGAGCTTTCTCAAGAATGCACCAAAATCCAAGCAATATGAATTTTGCTTTCCTTTTGGTTTCAACTATGGGTTTCATATTCAAAGTTTCTAATGAATACTCTACAAGGAATTATTCGCTATTGTTTTGGTTATATCGAATAACCCCAAAACTTTCATGAATTCTAATGGTTTAGTACATTTTAATTGAGTGCTAACTATTTCTAACTAATGGTCTCTACATCTACACTACAACGATTTATTTGGTGCCGTCTATCAACCCACTTTGATATCTAATATCACATTGTGATGCTTTGCATTTTGACGTTTCAAAACGCTTTGCATTTCACAATTACTTTTATGCCATTCTTTATAAAGTCGAACTTCATTACTATTGATCAAATCATAGTAATTAGATTCTCTTTTATATTTATACCCTTTTATTGATGAAACACTTTGATCAAATCAAATAGTTTCATATTCATGTTTCCTTTGGTAAACTTCTTTACACTTTTAAACAATAATAATGATAGTTACCACTTTGTTAAATCATAAAACATCGAATATGTATTTACTTTTAACAATTCTTTAAACACTTTGTATTCAAGTAATACACGGTGTTCAAGTTATTTTGCTGAACCTAGGCATGATTTATATGTGACAAGAAATCGAATGACTTTCACATATTATCACATAACTTTGAATTTAGACAATGGTTTTCATTCAGTAATAAATATCATTTAAGTTGGGTATTTTAAGGCATTTCAATATTTTACAAATGTTCATGCATTATCAATTAGTTTCAAACAACAAGGATAATTCACACGTAATCAAACAAGATATGAACACGAATAGAAATCATTCATAAAAGTAGAACAACTATTTGTTACAAACTCATATGAATAACTGTCTCACAAAGTGTGAGACACACTAAAGAAGTTCACAATCTTTTGATTACAATAATCATCCTAAACATAAACTAAATGATAAATGTTGAGGGAGAGTGTCGTCGGCCATCATCATCATGCTCGCCATCAACACGCAACGTCACCTCCACTCCAGCAAGCACCTCTCATGCAGAAGGACCTGTTTTCAGCAAAACAGAACAAGTATCAAATATACTTAACACTTCAAATGTGTTTGTAAGATTATAACATTTATAAAATTGTATATCAAATATATACCTTTGTCATTGATGACCCTAGCGACACCGGGTTCAACCACCACACCTCTGAAATCTGATATGAACTCGTGGAAATCCAGTGTTTCCGTGTCGCCTCTCATAATGCAAATCCTGACTTGTGCTTGGAAGCTTAGTGGTAGCGACCGCAACACAACTCCCATTGCAAAAGAGCTTGAGAACCAGTTGTCCAGGTAGTATGCTAGACTCATGTATGCATCGCACATGCTCAATAAGTGCTCGTCCGGTGAGGAGCCCTCCTCCATCTTTATGGAGAGGAAGTCCCCCATCAGCTCATACTCCCACATGCGCACTTGTTCCACGAAATGCGATCTCAGATGTGCCATGACCATTCGGGGATTAAGACTTCCCACCATTGGCCATAGCCCATTCTCCATCCCGAGGCGCATCGTCACTGATATGAATGTGGCCATCACACGACGACGGCAGCGGAGATCCCACTGCTCCTGGGTCTCATGAGAATAGGGTGGATCCAAGTACATCTCGTAGATCATGTAGTCAGCCACTTTGTTCTCACCAAGGAAATCGAAAAGGCGCATGACCCATGCAAAGAAGTTGGATCCATCTAACTTGAGTTTTTCTCCTTTTAACCAATCGTCAATAGGGAAGGTAATCTCGGGGAGAACCATTTCCTACATTTACAATTGCAAAAGGAATTTCGACTAAGTTTACAATTAAATGAGTTAATAATAACTCCACTCAGAAACACCTCTCCCCATACGGGTTCCTAGTGATAACACGACCCCTATCAGCCACATCTCTCCCGATCGTCACGGCCATCAATGTGGGTTCAAGGGTGGACGCCAAACGTCGGTCACATCATTCGTGCGACTCGTGCTCGATCTTTCGACCATCCATGTTCCAAGGCCATGTCTGCACATGCTAGGCTCGCCAACTCATCCTTAGTGTATTCGACGTGCAACATGGCTTACACCCACTGTATGCGAATGTAGATATGTTTGACACCCATGCTTGTACCATGGATTGCCTCATACCGAAGAACTTTCTTAGTGGTGCACACTAAGGGGGAACACAATCGTTAGTAATTTTAACAGGGATCATCTTATTAGGCTACCGTCGAGTATCTAATACTAGCACACAATAAGATATACAAACAATAACATTGAATGTAAATGCAATGTGATATGGTCCTTCACGTCGTGATCTCCATCCGTCATCACCGGATTCTAGCGCCAGGGTTCCGGCGCCATAGACACCAGCGTACTGGTGTCATTCCGGCGTGGTAGTCCATCACTTCCGTGACTATCTACTACTACGTGACATAAGGTAATCACTTTACCTTTGCCACAACCATATCACAAAGCAACATCCCCTTCAAAACAAAGTTAGACGCCTCTACTTTATCTTTGCATGTTTTACGTGGCTGAATGGGATTTCGCACAAGAACCATTCTTACCTACGAACTTTCAGCACAACACTGATCGAGTAGTTGTCTCTACTGCACCCCTTTCAGGTCCCTCCGTTGCAAATGGTATACCAACTAATGCGAGAGATATAGACACCCCCTAAGCCACTTTATACGATACAAGCTGTATGTCAAGCGTGGACCAGTCTCGCGAATGAACGCGTAAAGTCGGTTGGGGACCGTTTCATCAAGCATTACTACGGTATACACAAGTACACGTGGGAGGGTAACAACTAAAAGATCAATGCCCACATTCTACATCTCGTGTGTTCTACTCGTACTAGCATTACTACGCATAGATCTAGCTCTGATACCACTGTAGGGGTTCCGCATATGAAAACAATAAAATTTTACCCTACGCCCCTGAACCCCTGAAGCTGCCAGGACCTATCTATTAGTAATATAGTAACGGGAGGGGCTTTTCACGAACTTACCCTTGAAGACCGAAAAGCGTTGTCAATGCTCAGGAGAGCGTGGTTGATGTAGACAAGCGAAGCCGACCTCAAGGTCGTGATGAAGTCCTTGCGCTCCTTTGGCTCCAATGACTTGAGTGCCTCAAGTGCGACACCTCACGGGGAGTTACACACGTTCGGTGCCTGACGATGACTCTCGCTTCCTAGATCCAGCAGCAGTTGCGGAAATAGAGCTCCCAGAGCCGAATCCCGCAGCGCGACGGCGCTCCGCGGTGAAGATGTCTCCCATTCACGCAGTCTAGACTTGGGACCAAGGTCACGAGAGAGAGGGGGAGAGAGAAAATATCAATTAGAGGTCCTCACAAAAGTGAGAAGACCTTTATTGATTATTGGTGTATTTTATTTGGCCAAATACCCCCACTATATATAGGGGAGGGGAGGTACTACCTCCCTCAAAGTCCCGGGGTGGGACTAAAGGAGAGGAGGGGGAGGAGTGGCACCACCGGCCATCCCAATGGGCCCCGCATGGGGGGCTGGCCCACTAGGGAGCCGGCCACCCCCTTGGCCCCTTCTCCATCTCTCCTTTCCCTAATGGGCCCTCTCCCCTCCGAGAATATGCCCATTAAGCCTTTGACCATTTAAATTGATTTTTCTCTTTATTAAATAATTATGTATAAATGATTAAATCAAGATTTAACATTCATTCACATATTCATTCAACCTCCGTGGCTATGGAACATTTGCACCTCCACTCCAGACATCCTCCGGACTTACCAAAACCCTTCCGGTTTTCTCTCTACAATTCTTCGATGATTCTACCGATCCTATAAACAATTTCTAAGCATCATCAATCCCTTAAGCGTGATACCCCGCGGTTCGGGGACACTCCAGACATGGTCGGGACACTCCCGCACCAATGATCGACAAAGGGACCAGGATGGCCATGTGACCCCTATGCGCTCCACGAAGATCTTTTGTTGTTTGAACCGGGACATTCGTATCTTATTCCCTTTGTCTCTCGATACTTGCATTGCCCGAGATCTGATCAATGACATGACCATGTCGTGTTAAATCTCGTTACTGAACAATGCTACTTGACTCGTTCCGACAAGTGATATCCCTGTGATCAAATCACACTCTGCGCAGCTATTGGATATAACTTCTCTGAGTGGGCCCTTGAGTATCTTCTCGTCACATGGACGGACAAATCCTGCTCTTGACATATATTGCCTCAACGATTTCCACCGAGTACCTGAACACACCTTTATAACCACTGTATTACCAAGTGGCGCTTGATGCTATCAAAGCACTCTCGGGAGACAGTGATTGATATAGCCTCACGGTCTAAGGAATAGTCTACGAGGATCCATTTCTAATCATCGTAACTTGAACTTCGTGACATGATCGGGTCACGATGTTTAGGTTGGTTATTGGTTCATCATCTCATTCACAGAATGAGATGACCCCATTTCCAAGTAGCATAAAAGCCACATGATCAGGAAACATGATCATCTATTGACCAATGAACTAGTGACTAGAGTTTCACTAGGAACCACTGGTTTTTTATATATCACACGTGTATTGATGTTTCCACTCAATACAGTTATAGCATGATATAAAACTTAATCATAAATTATATGAAATATGATAATAGTCCTTATAACTATTTTTCTCTAGGGCATATTTCCAACAGTGTGTTCTTTTCATGAACCACAACTAGAGTCATTGCATGTGTGTTGTTCTCACAAACCACATAAGGATACACCAGTGTCATTGCATGTGTGTTCTTTTCATGAACCACACATAGTGTCATTGGATGTCTGTTCTTCTCACAAACCACAAAAGGATCCACCAGTGTCATTGGATGTGTTTTCTTCTCATGAACCACACCCAGTGTCATTGCATGTGTGTTCTTCTCAAACCACACATGGATCCACCAGTGTGATTGGATGTGTGTTCTTTTCACAAACCACAGGTAGAGTCATTGCATGTGTGTTCTTCTAAACAAACCACACATGGATCCACAAGTGTCATTGCATGTATGTTCTTTTCGTGAACCACACATGGATCCACCCAGTGTGATTGCATGTTTGTTCTTTTCACAAACTACATATGGATCCATCAATGTCATTGCATGTCTGTTCTTTTCATGAACCACAGCTAGAGTCATTGCATGTATGTTCTTATCACAAACCACATAAGGATCCACCAATGTCATTGCATGTATGTTCTTTTCATGAACCACACCCAGTGTGATTGCAAGTCTCATCCTCTCACAAACCACATATGGATCCACCAGTGTCATTGCATGTCTGTTCTTTTCATCAACCACAACCAGTGTCATTGCACGTCTGTTCCTCTCATAAACCACACATGGATCCATTAGTGTCATTGCATGTGTATTCTTCTCATGAACCACATCTAGAGACATTGCATGTCTGTTCTTCTCAAAAACCACATAAGGATCCACCAGTGTCATTGGATGTGTGTTCTTTTCATGAAGCACACGAATTGTCATTGCATG
This sequence comes from Avena eriantha, assembly GCA_910589775.1. NCBI lineage: Eukaryota > Viridiplantae > Streptophyta > Magnoliopsida > Poales > Poaceae > Avena > Avena eriantha. Next base: position 471,705,912 of record OU342741.1, read on the forward strand.
TGTGTTCTTCTCACAAACCACACATGGATCCACCAATGTCATTGGATGTGTGTTCTTTTCATGAACCACACCCGGTGTCATTGCATGTCTATTCTTTCCACAAACCACATATGGATGCACCAGTGTTACTAGATGTGTGTTCTTTTCATGAACCACGCCCAGTGTCATTGCATGTCTGTTCTTCTCCCAAACCACATAGGGATACACAAGTGTCATTGCATGTCTGTTCTTCTCATGAACCACATCTAGAGTCATTGCATGTCCGTTCTTCTCACAAACCACAAAAGCATCCACTAGTGTCATTGGATGTGTGTTCTTTTCATGAACCACACATAGTGTCATTGGATGTCTCTTCTTTTCATAAACCACATAAGGATCCACTAGTGTCATTGGATGTGTGTTCTTTTCATGAACCACACCCAGTGTCATTGCATGTGTGTTCTTCTCACAAACCACACATGGATCCACCAGTGTCATTGGATGTGTGTTCTTTTCACAAACCACAGGTAGAGTCATTGCATGTGTGTTCTTCTAAACAAACCACACATGGATCCACCAGTATCATTGCATGTCTGTTCTTTTCATGAACCACACCCAGTGTCATTGCATGTCTGTTCTTCTCACAACCACACATGGATCCACCAATATCATTGCATGTCTATTCTTCTCATGAACCACACCTAGTGTCATCGCATGTCTGTTCTTCTCACAAACCACATGAGGATACACCAGTGTCATTGCATGTCTGTTCTTCTCATGAACCAAATCTAGAGTCATTGCATGTCTGTTCTTCTCACCAAACCACATAAGGATCCACCAGTGTCATTGGATGTGTGTTCTTTTCATGAACCATACACAGTGTCATTGGATATCTGTTCTTCTCACAAACCACATAAGGATCCACCAGTGTCATTTGATGTGTGTTCTTTTCATGAACCACACCTAGTGTCATTGTATGTGTGTTCTTCTCACAAACCACACATGGATCCACTAGTGTCATTGCATGTCTGTTCTTCTCATGAACGGCATCTAGATTCATTGCATGTCAGTTCTTCACACAAACCACATAAATATTTACCAGTGTCATTGCATGTTTGTTCCTCGAAACAAACCACACATGGATCCACCAGTGTCATTGCATGTGGTCATTGCATGTGTGTTCTTCTAAACAAACCACAAATGGATCCACTAGTATCATTGCACGCCTGTTCTTTTCATGAACCACACCCAGTTTCATTGCATGTCTGTTCTTCTCACAAACCACATCAGGATACGCCAGTGTCATTGCATGTCTGTTCTTCTCATGAACCACATCTAGAGTCATCGCATGTCTGTTCTTCTCACAAACCACATAGGGATACACCAGTGTCATTGCATGTCTGTTCTTCTCATGAACCACATCTAGAGTCATTGCATGTCTGTACTTCTCACAAACCACAAAGGGATCCACCAGTGTCATTGGATGTGTGTTCTTTTCACGAACCACACACAGTGTCATTGGATGTCTACTCTTTTCATAAACCACATAAGGATCCACTAGTGTCATTGGATGTGTGTTCTTTTCATGAACCACACCTAGTGTCATTCCATGTGTGTTCTTCTCACAAACCACACATGGATCCACCAGTGTCATTGGATATGTGTTCTTTTCATGAACCACAGCTAGACTCATTGCATGTGTGTTCTTCTCACAAACCACATAAGGATACAACAGTGTCATTGCATGTGTGTTCTTTTCATGAACCACACAAAGTGTCATTGGATATCTGTTCTTCTCACAAACCACATAAGGATCTACCAGTGTCATTGGATGTGTTATCTTTTCATGAACCACACCCAGTGTCATTGGATGTGTGTTCTTCTCACAAACCACACATGGATCCACCAGTGTCATTGCAATTCTGTTCTTTTCATGAACCACAGCTAGAGTCATTGCATGTCTGTTCTTTCCACAAACCACATATGGATCTAACAGTGTCATTGCATGTGTGTTCTTTTCATGAACCACAGCTAGAGTTATTGCATGTATGTTCTTCGCACAAACCACATAAGGATCCACCAGTGTCATTGGATGTGTGTTCTTCTCATGAACCACACCCAGTGTAATTGGATGTGTGTTCTTCTCAAAAACCACACATGGATCCACCAGTGTCATTGCATGTCTGTTCGTCTCATGAACCACACATGGATCCACCCAGTGTGATTGCATGTTTGTTCTTTTCAAAAACCACATATGGATCCACCAATGTCATTGCATGTCTGTTCTTTTCATGAACCATAGCTAGAGTCATTGCATGTCGGTTGTTATCACAAACCACATAAGGATCCACCAATGTCATTGCATGTATGTTCTTTTCATGAACCATACCCAGTGTGATTGCATGTATGTTCCTCTCACAAACCACATATGGATCCACCAGTGTCATTGCATGTCTGTTCTTTTCATCAACCACAACTAGTGTCATTGCACGTCAGTTCCTCTCATAAACCACACATGGATCCACTAGTGTCATTGCATGTGTGTTCTTCTCATGAACCACATCTAGAGTCATTGCATGTCTATTATTCTCAAAAACCACATAAGGATCCACCAATGTCATTGGATGTGTGTTCTTTTCATGAACCACACCCATTATCATTGCATGTGTGTTCTTCTCACAAACCACACATGGATCCACCAGTGTCATTGGATGTGTGTTCTTTTCATGAACCACACCCAGTGTCATTACATGTCTATTCTTTCCACAAACCACATATGGATCCACCAGTGTCACTGGATGTGTGTTCTTTTCATGAACCACACCCAGTGTCATTGCATGTCTGTTCTTTTCACAAACCACATAAGGATACACCAGTGACATAGCATGTCTCTTCTTCTCATGAACGACATCTAGATTCATTGCATGTCAGTTCTTCTCACAAACCACATAAGGATTTACCAGTGTCATTGCAGGTCTGTTCTTTTCATGAATCACACCCAGTGTCATTGCATGTTTGTTCCTCTAAACAAACCACACATGGATCCACTAGTTTCATTGCATGTTGTCATTGCATGTGTCTTCTTCTAAACAAACCACACATGGATCCACCAGTATCATTGCATGCCTGTTCTTTTCATGAACCACACCCAGTGTCATTGCATGTCTGTTCTTCTCACAAACCACATAAGGATACACCAGTGTCATTGGATGTATGTTCTTCTCATGAACCACATCTAGAGTCATCGCATGTCTGTTCTTCTCACAAACCACATAGGGATACACTAGTGTCATTGCATGTCTGTTCTTATCATGAACCACATCTAGAGTCATTGCATGTCCGTTCTTCTCACAAACCACAAAAGGATCCACTAGTGTCATTGGATGTGTGTTCTTTTCATGAACCACACATAGTGTCATTGGATGTCTCTTCTTTTCATAAACCACATAAGGATCCACAAGTGTCATTGGATGTGTGATCTTTTCATGAACCACACCCAGTGTCATTGCATGTGTGTTCTTCTCACAAACCA